>BSBM01000956.1:7052500-8252500 GCA_027924585.1 Larix kaempferi
GGCTATCGGGGTTTCTGCTAATTATTTGAAACCAGAATGGAAAAATGCATATGAAATCTTGGTCAGATATGTGACATGTGATGGCAGACTATCTCACATCCATTATTATCATCTATGTTTTCTCTTAGCTCTAAAAGGTCATAAACTTAATTTACCTTGTTTTCTGTTTCGGAGTTTACAAAAGATGTCTTGAACTGTACAAACCAGAGTGGGTGACATGGAAAGGAGCCTGTTTCATCACGGCCTGATTAAGATTTTGCTTCAGCATCAATTGTCCCTCGTTGGAAGATCTTGGGATGAATTTTTAGTCGAAAATAACCTAGGGTTAACTCAATATTGGCCAACTCTCCTTCCCAAGGTTCGTAGAAAACGCAAGGCCCCTATAACCCAGAAGTTGATGTTGCTAGTAAATCCAAGATAGAAATGGATGAATTATCTATAAATGTTAATAGTTTGGGTCCAGGAACCAATTTAGCTTCATATTCATCTCCAAAGCATTTAGATGCATTTGCAAGTAGAACTGAGACGGTTAAGAATGTGGCAGAGTGTAGGAATGGAAAGAATCCTGAAATTTTCGTTGATCAAGGTATTTCTGGTAATCCCTGTGGCATATCTGCACAAAAATTAGAGTAGTTAGCAGATGTTTGTTCCAAAGAGAAAGATTCAGTATCCATCAGGCCTAGGCGTTTTACTCGTAGCATGGCTATTATTCCTATTCCTCTTATCGTTCACCAGCAAGAGGAATCTCCATTAATACAAATTGATTGCGAGGAGGATCATGTTCATGATGTTTCGCATAGAGATGATGAAGCAGATGTTAAGGGAGACCATTCCTTTTCATCAGATAATGAATTGTCTAATCAATCTTCCCCTGTCGCATCCGAGTTGAAACCCTCATTCACCGATGATTCCACACCCAATGAAAGTAGTGAGGAGTTACAATTAACCCTCAAGCAAATTTTAAAAGATAAGGTTTCTGAGTTAAAAGCCGAGCTACAGGAAGCGTATTCAAATGAGCTCAGTATGAAAAATGAAATCAAAACTCTGAAAGAAGAATTATTGTCATGAGTAAACAAATGGTTGGAAATGAAATCAAAACTCTAAAAGAAGAATTATTGTCATGAGTAAAAATACAAGACGATAGGAAAATTATAAAAATTTCTAATGAACAATTACTTGAACAAAGTGAGAATCAGAAGATCAAAATTCTCGAGCTTACAGCTAGATTATTAGAATCAAGAAGAAAAGTTAGACTCTGTAGTACAGCTTGAAATATTTTTGAAATCAAGGTTTGTTCTATTTTGAATCTAGCAGGTAATAGAATTTCTGAGCAGCATGTTTGAATACTTTTACTATTTTATTTTCTTCTTCCATTTAAAAGTTATCTAATAATGTTGTATTTCTTGTACAGGTGGAAGTTGTTCAATTTTTGGTCGAATGAATGGAAAGATTTCATGTTACAAGAATCATGATTTTTAGGATAAAGATGTTGCAGTTACAACTATTTTGGCTACTGATTTGGAGAAGACATGCCAGATGTACATATTGTTAAATGCGTTGGAGTACATAGAAATCCTTTTGCTAGCCGTTGGCATTTGCTGTTGCTTGATGCAGTTTTTGTGGATCAGCTCAATGCTTATGGAAGCCACATCATCAGTCAATTCATATAGGCAGGAATTAATACAAGCTAGTCATCTTATTGACAATTACAACTATCATTTCATATGATGACCGAGTCTTCCAGGTGCCTTTTCTTGAAGAAATTTGATGCAACAGAACAATGACAAGACCTTTTTGTTCGTTTTTATGTAACAGCTGTTAAGAACCAAATGATTATTTTTAGAATATTTGTTACGTAGAAAGCTCAAAAGAGTTAGTAGCTTCAGCTATAAAAGCTAGAAAGACATATTGTATAAGGGTCGATAGAGGTTCTAAAGAAAAGACTTGCTGAAATATCATGCAAACTTGGTTAAATCTTTCTGCTGAAGCTGTGTCTTTGTAGAGGATCGTGACTGAAGTTCTTAAAACTGGTATCTCTTTTGGGTTATCATTTTCTGAAACATAAATACTTATTTCAATATACCACTTTTTCTCTTAATTCTTATGCAATTGTACTTTGTTATTATTGTGTAAATTATCCTAAAAGTTTCTCTATTTGTTCAGTATCAATATTTGGTTTAAATAATTACTAAATCTGTTACTTAATATGTTATTGGTAATTTTGATTTAGTATCAGTACATTTTATGTTTATTTTGATAACATTTGTGTGTCCACAATGTTTTCTGAAATAAAGACAATTTTTAAATTCGAATATTTGTATTGAACACTGATTGTTGATCAATACTTCATGATCGAATTAATTGAAGTAGCTCTTCTATTTTAATTTTTTCTATTCTGTGCATATACAACGAAGTTGTTTCTATGATGATTTCTTATGATATTTTTATCTAAGATTTTACCATAGTTATTCTTTTTTATTTTTAAAGATTGATTGATGATTAGTTTAATCTTCTAAAATTGCTCTCAGCTGAGATAGGTTAACATAGTTAGGTTAATTAGTTTTATTTTTATTTATAGGATAAATTCTGGCAGTTGTTAGTTAGATTTTATTTAGATTAATTTTGTTTAAATCAAAAAACAAAACAAAAAACAAAAACATAAGACTTTCTATAGGAAAGCACTGTAGGTTAATTTGCACTTAGAGACTAGCTTTAGGATTCATTTCTTAGAACAATAGATTAACCTAGGATTACATTTTTGTTGTATTTTATAGTTCTCATTAAGAGAATAAATTCAACTAGTAGTAGGACCATAACCTACGAGGTATCGTCATCCCAAACACACCAGGAGTTGCTCTAAGCTGCTTGTGTGGGCTTTATCTCCTTAAGTTGGCCAGGTCATAAAATCAGGCCAACAAATGGCGCTAGAAGGAGGGATAGCAAATGATTAATGGCTGATAAAACTAACAGTAAACCTTCAACCAGTCAACAACCTCCAGTACAGTCTGATTCACAAGCTGAATTCAATAGTTCACCATTTACTGAAACTGTCAGAGCTTCTTTTACTCCTGAGCAAAATATCAGAGTGTTAGCAGAGACACGTAGGATTCTTACAAGATCTTATGCTCGTCAAACTAGTATACCACCTGTTGATTACGGATTTCCCCGTAGACAACAACATCATAATCAGTCAACTCAAGTTGAACTTAAATCAACAGAAATTGATATTGTGTTAACTAGTACTCAAAATCCTCGGATCTCTAGAACACGTACTGCACCTGGTATTCTTAATCTAGGAGGTTTTGGTCAACCACCATCTCCTCCAGACTCTCCACCTGATTCTCCCAATCCTTTTAATCAGGATAGTTCCTCAGATTCTGAAGAGAAACCTATGGCAGGAAATCAACCAAATCCACCAGCTCCATTTCTAAGGACAGCTGCTGTAGTTGTACCTGGTGCTCAACATGCATTACCAAAACATCCAGATAAGCTTATTCCTAATTTTAATCCGGATAACAAGGAGCCAGCAGAGGGACACGTTGACAAATTTATCTTAGGTATTCAAATGATGAACGTTCAACATGAAGACGTAGTATGTCGTCTTTTTCCATTAACTTTCGAAGGAAGAGGTTCAGCTTGGTACTTTTCATTACTCCAAGGTTCAATCACCAATTTGGTAGATTTTAATAAAGCTTTCTTAGATAAATTTGGTGAGGACAAGACACCTGTAGCTTTGGAACTTGAGTTGTCCAGAATCAAAATGGAAACCAAAGAACGAGTCAAAGAGTTCAATCAGAGATTCTTGACATTAAAAAATAAAATTCCTACTGCATCTCAACCACCCGAGGACATTATTCTTGAAAACTTTGCTTCTGCTTTGCCTAAGTACTTAGGGATGTGGGTTAAAATAGCAGGTAAAACAACACTTCTTGAAACTTTCGAGGAGGCCATAAAAGTTGAAAAAGACTCTATGTCTTATGAGCCTGAACGAAGTGGAAAGGTTGATACTTTTCCACGTAAGAAAATAGAACGATCCAATGTGGATAAATATAAGGCATATGACGTTGAACAACTGCAGAATGCAGTCCGAGCATTAACTAATGAAGTTGTAGGGATGAAGAAAAGAAGTTCTGAAGATTCTTCTTCAAGAGGATACTTCAGAAACCAATTTAGACCCAATCCTGCTACTAACAACAAACCAAGTTTACCTCCCGATGTAGCAGTTCAAGAAGAAATTTTTAATACCATTCGAGCAGTTTTGTCATTATCTAAAACTTCTTCAACTCAAGAACCTGTTGATTAGGATGAAGAAGAACAGTCTGAAAATGAAGAAGAGCCACTAGAACCTCAACAATTGAATGGTCATTTTTGGGATAGTTTAAGTAAAGATGCTGAAAATAGTAATCCACCTGCAGGACAACATGCATATAATATAGAGGTAGAATATCAACTAATACTCCTGGAGCATCAACCAATTCTACTCCAATTAAAGATAACAATAATCAACAATTTGGCGAACAGGTTCAACCTGCGAAAAATACTCAATTGGCCCAGACTGGTCCAAAGTTAGAGTATGACATAATTGAAGATTTGAAAAAGTTGCGTGCAAACATTAGCATGTATGATTTACTTCAAATTTATCCTATGCCTAATGGTCCTATCATTACTCCTGCCATCAGTTCTGTTGCCCCTAGTGTTCATCAAAATGTAGCTGCTAATAATTCAAACGCTGAAACAATCTTTAATGACAAAGGCAAATCAATAGCTGACAAATCCACAGTGATATGTAAGAACTCAAAGTCTACTACTCCTCCATTCCTTCTCACTTTCAAAATATTTAACAGAAACATCCACAACTGTATGGTTGATTCTAGTGCATCAACCAATGTGATGCCTTTGTCAGTCTGTCGAAGGTTGAATGGTAAATATGTTCCATCAGAGTCACAAATCACTCAACTCGATAGGACAAATGTGAGAGTGTTGGGAGAAATGAAAGATGTGTTGATTAGGCTTGCTTGTAATCCTTCTATTTTCCAGATTATTGATATTGTAGTTGCGGATATCCCAGATGCTTACGTATTATTTCTCAGTAGAGACTGGTCACAAAATTTGAATGGATTCTTTACTACTGATTGGTCAACTCTCTGGCTGCCCAAAAATGGAAAAACAAATCAGAATAAAATAAACAGGGAGAGGTATTTGAAACATACAGTTACAGAGATGCATGACCCAAGTGAGCCAGTATTATTTTCAGAATCTATTATGGGAAATTACATGCTTGAACTTGGTTTTGGGAATTTTGAATCTGACAAATCTGATTTTGCTAATAAAAAACAACACTCAGAAATTATGAACGTTGCTATGATCTAGCAAGGTTCTTCATAAAAAAATATTGTAAATAGTGCAAATAGTAATTATGTACATATTGTAGAAAGCAAGGTTGTTGCAGATAGTTCAGCTTGGACTTTATATTTTGATGGATTTAAATCCAAAGAAGGTGCCGGAGTTGGCTGTCTCTTAATCGATCCAAAAGGAAATAAGATTTGTATAGCTTGTAGGTTAGAATTTGAATGTACAAACAATATTGTAGAATACGAAGCATTGATTCAAGGATTGAAAAAGGCAATAGATCTTGATATAAAGGTGCTGATTGTTTATGGAGATTCTGAAATTGTCGTCAGGAAGGTTCGTAATTCCATACACTGTATCTCATAGCATTTGCAGAACTAGCAAAGCAACGTGAGGTATGGAACTTAATTTCAGATTTTGAAGCATTCAACATTCATTCTATTCCTAGATTTCAAAATCAGGAAGCCGATTTATTAGCTAATGTTGCTTCAAAATTAATTCCGTCTGAAAATTTCACTTCAGATTTCTTTTTAGTTGATTTAATTTTTAGACCTTCAATTCCAGATAATATAATTAACTGGCGAGTTTTTGATGATGATGTGCAGATTGTAAATTTTCTGACAAATGAAGATACGTTCAAGGATGTTGCAATTGATGAAATAACTCATGACGGAAATCTACATGACTTTACGGTAATAAATGAAGTTTGTTCAATTGAACAGGCTATGGAAAAGGTAAAATCAATCCCTAACAATGTTTTGCGATTGGAGAAGTTTTACGGTTTGTATGATAAATTTAAAGTAGTTCCTAATTGCAAAACCAACAGTTCACAAATGAGTTTTGAAACTATAAACTTAGGAACAAAAGCTCGTCCTCAAACTGTGAATTTAGGAGTTGACTGCACCCCTGTAGAGAAAGCAGCATTCATTAAGTTATTTAAAGAATTCAAGGACGTGTTCGCATGGACATATGATGACTTGAAGACCTTCAATCCACAAGTCATGCAACATGTCATTCCCATGAAACAAGAAACTAAACCTTTTCAGTAAAAACTCAGGAAATTTCATCCAAATCTGGAACCAACTATTAAGAAAGAGCTTAATAAGCTCTTAACTGCCAAAATTATCTTTCTAATTAGACATACTAAGTGGGTAGCAAATCTGGTTCCAGTGAGGAAGAAAAATGGTGATATTCTATTATGTGTTGACTTTCGTAACCTAAATAGAGCCTCAGAAAAAGACAATTACCCAGTTCCTCCCATGGAACAAATTTTACAAAAGGTTTCTGGTTCTGAGATGCTGTCATTATTTGATGGTTTCTCAGGGTATAACCAGATCTTAGTATCCCCTGATGATCAACTCAAAACAACATCCAAGACCCCTTGGGGAACTTATGCTTATCGTAAGATGCCTTTTGGGTTAATTAATGCTGGAGCAACTTTTCAAAGAGAAATGGATATTGCTTTTAGAGGATTGATCAATCACTCAGTAGTTGTATACCTTGACGATGTTACAGTGTTTTCAAAACACAGACCTGATCATATTTCACATCTCAGAAAAGTACTCGAACATTGTAGGAAATATGGAATATCTTTGAATCCCAAAAAAACAATTTTTGTTGTTACACAAGGACTCTTGTTAGGTTGCGTAGTGTCGAAACATGGGATCATGATTGATCCTGAATGTACTCAGGCCATAGCAAAGATAACTTTTCTTGCAAACAAGAAGGCAATGCAATCATTTCTTGGCAAAATAAAATTTGTTAGAAGATTCATTCCTAGTTTTTCATAAATAGTTCGCCCATTACAAATGATGATAAAGAAAGATGTTGTTTTTAACTGGGGATCTATTGAAAAGGAGTCGTTTCAGAAAATTTTAACCTAATTGAACCTCCAAGGAAGAGAACTAGAGAAGACAGTGAATATTCTTCAAGTGATGAAGAATATGTTCTGATTTCAACTCTCACAGGAACTGTCACACACAGAAGCAATGATTGGCTTATAGATAGTGGGGCTTCCAAGAATATGACAGGATTCAAGGAATCCTTTGTGAACCTATATGAACACGAGTCACCCCACAAGGTGAAACTTGGGGATGACTACCAGTATCCTGTAAAAGGAAGTGGTGAATCCTCTTATAAGCTAGACTCTAGAAAGTCTATGAAGATGAAAGATGTACTATATGTACCAGGACTAAAGAAGAATCTTCTCTCCATATCAGCTTTAGATTCTAAAGCTATGAGGGTTGCTTTTGTAGATGGCCAATTTCTTATGTGGCCAAAGAGAAAGACCATAGATGATGTTGTGTTGATTGGAGAGCAAGAACCTAGTCCATGAATCAATAGAGCCAAGTGAACTATGGCATAGAAGGCTTGCACATGTGCAATATAGAGCACTGCCACTTGCAAGAAAAGCAGTTGAAGGACTTCCAAAAATCCAGTTGAAGCAAAGGATGTGCGAAGGGAAAGAATGCGAATAAGGTATTTCCAAGTAGAAAAAGCAAAGCAAAAGGATCTATGGAAGAACCTCTCTTCCATTTTCAGCATTGATTAAAGTGCAGAAGAAAGGAGCATACTATCAAAGACTCCAGTAGTTCCTACAAGGAAGCAAATATTGAGAGGGATTCCACCCAAAAACCAAACAAAGATAAGAAATATCATGTACCATCACCTAAAAGAGAGATTTGTTTCAAAGAACAAGCAACGAAGTTCAAGAAAACTACCTATTGAAGATATTGAAGAACCTGAAGTTCCCAGGATTCGAGATTCAGTGATGGAAGAAGCAGTTCCATAAGATCATGAAGACTGTGAAATAAAAGAACCACAAGAACCTGTAGATCCACCTCCTGAAAAGAAACTTCCAACTATGAGGAAGCTGCTGAGATGAAATAATGGAAGGATGCCATGATCGAGGAGTACCAGTCGATCATGATGTAGTTCCGAGACCAAAAGGGAAGTCTGTTGTGACTTCCAAGTGGATCTACAAGATAAAGCATGCTGTAGATGGCAGCATAAAGAAACACAAGGCAATATTTGTGGCATGTGGCTTCTCCCAGAAGGAAGGGATAGACTATGAGGAGACATTTGCACCTGTGTCCATATACACTTCCATCATATCAGTAATTGCTCTGGCAACAATGATGAAGTGGAAGGTACACCAGATGGATGTCAAGAAAACGTTCTTGAATGGTGTAGTAGAAAAGGAAGTGTATGTGGAGTAGCCACTTGGATTTGAGACACATGACAGGGAGACTCATGTGTGCAAATTGAAGAAAGCCTTGTATGGATTGAAACAGGCACCCAGAACGTGGTACGCAGACTAGACAGCTTCCTGACTAGTCTGGGATTTACCAAGAGTAAAGAGGATTCCAACATTTACTACAAGGTTGAAGAAGGGAACCAAGTGATACTTCTACTTTATGTAGATGACCTGTTTGAGATAGGTGCGGATGGGTTGATTGCAAACCAAAAGAGGAATCTTGCTACCGAGTTCGAGATGAAGGACCTGGGCATGATGCATTATTTTCTAGTCTTAACCTAGATTTTAGCAAAGACTTCATATTGTATACTTTTGCTTCTGATATTTCATACGCAGCAGTCTTAACCCAATTAAATCAACAGAACAATGAAGTTCCAATTTCATTTATGAGCTCTAACTTTAAAGATGCTGAATTAAACTATCATGAAGTTGATAAACAAGCCTTTGCTGTGTTTAAAGCAGTTAAACATTTTCGTCCTTATCTGCTTAAGTCAAGAACCAAGGTGATTGTACCTTTTCCTGCAGTGAGAAACTTGTTAATTCAAAAGGACTTAGGAGATAAATGAGCCCCGTGGATGACTGCTCTCCAGGAGTATGACCTGGAAATTAAACCTTCAACTGTGATAAAAGGTCAAGGGTTATGTAAACTTGATGTTGAAGCAGCCCATTTGCCAAACACGGATTCTGAAATAAACATTGATGAAACTCTGCTAGTTAGAGAAATTTATTTTTCTCCACCACCACAAGACTCTTGGTATTCAGATCTAAGAACTCTTCTTGAAACAGGTACTACCCCTGATCATTTAGAACCTAGGAAAAGAAGAGCACTTAGATTGAAATCAACACCTTATCTTTTGATTGATAACACTTTGTTCAGGCGAAATTCAGATGATGTCTTACTTCGTTGTTTAGACAAGGATGAAACTGAAACAATCATGAAGGAGTTACACTCTGGCCCTGCAGGTGGTCACTTTGGAGGGGAAAATACCGCTCACAAAATTATTAGGACTGGATATTATTAGCCAACTTTATTCAGAGACTCTTATGCTTTCGTAAGAACGTGTCAAGAATGTCAAATTTCTGCAGGTCGAGTCAAAACGTTTGCCTTCCCTTTACATCCAGTAGTAGTAGAGAGACCTTTTCAACAATGGGGAATTAATATTGTTGGTCCAATAAACCCACACTCGTCTTTACGTTACAAGTATATCATAACAGCAACTGATTATTTTACTCGATGGACAGAGGCTGTTCCTTTAAGAGTAGTTAACACTAATCAAGTAATTATATTCATTGAATCTTTTATTATTACACGATTTGGTGTTCCTGACTCTCTGGTTTTTTATAATGCCTCTTAATTTTCATCAGTTGAATTGACTCAATTTGCGTTAGAAAAGGGCATAAGGGTTAGATATTTTGCGAACTATCATCCTCACGGGAATGGTTTAGCTGAATCAACCAACAATTTTTTTTTAAAAATTCTAAAAAGGACTATTTCAACTCACCATTGAAATTGGCACACGGCTTTGTTCAATGCATTATGGGATGATAGAGTTACTCCTAAGTCTTCCATTGGAAATTCACCTTTCTTTTTAGTCTTCGGAACTGAAGCTATCTTACCACCACATTTATTCTTACCTTCTCTTCAGCTTGATCAATCTGTCCAAGATGAGGAATGTCCAGTACTAGAGAAGAGAATCAACACTCTATTAAAATTAGAAGAAGAACGAGATAAGGCTAAGTATCACTTTAGTAAACATTAGCAGTTAGTCAAATCTTGGTTCGATCAATCTTCTAGTTCCAATAGAGATTTTGAAGTTGGTGATTTAGTTCTCAAATGGGCTAAGGCTCATGAAGATAAGGGGAAACATACCAAATTCCAGAGTCTCTGGTTAGGGCCATTCGTGATTTCTGAGAAGTTAGGTCCTAGTACTTTCCGTCTTCAAAAATTGGAAGGCCAAACTCGACACTCTTCCAGTAAATGGGTTTGGTACTTAAGAAGTATTTTTGTTGATTTCATCTCTAGATACTGTTGTACATAAGTTTGCCTTTTTTGTAAATAATTGCACAGTATTGATTTCTACCCATGTACAGTTTTCTCTTTCATTTCTATCAACCTTTTGTGAATATCGTCTGTACATAATTAATCACTAAAATCACAAAAGTTTGTCAGTTCTGATTTTTCTGTATATTCCTTTTTTATAAAACAGAATCATTGTAAATTTCTTTTTTATCTTCATTCGAATTCTGATTTGATCTATCTGTAAATTCTTCCTCAAAATTTATTTCATAATTCATTTTCTTACTTTTCAGAATTGAAAGACATCTCTCTGTCAATACGTCATAATTTCTGTCAAATTTCTGTACACGACTGGACTTAAAAAAAAAAAAAAAAAATTGTACATATTTTTTATCAGACTTATCAGTTGGAGCAGGTTTTAAAAAACAGTTGAAATTTGACAAGTCTTCAGGATTTGATCAGACTCATCAGTTCTTCTTGAATCCGATTCGGAATCATTTACTAATAATGTTTGCACTTATGATCAGGATTAATCTTTCATTATCTGTATACCTATACGTCAGGATGACTGATAATTCTCCTTTCAAAGCATAGTATTTGGGAAAATCTTTATTAATTTGAATCATTAGTCATTTATTTTAAAAGTCTGTTTATTATCTGCTAAGATTTTTGATCTGCTCCATGCATAATTATCTTTCATAAGTTAGATTTTAATTGGAGAATAGGAGGTATCATCACGAGCCAACCTAATCATGATCATCAGTTTTATTAAAGATAACATCATTTATGATCACCAGGGTGATGGCTCTTAATCGAAAGATCAAGGGACAGGAGGTCTCATCACAAGTCGGCTTGTTTATCCTTGATAAAACTCGTGGATGGTGCTATCTTTATCAGGTTACCTTGTCTAGACAATGGTCTTCAATTAATGTTTAATGGAAAATCCATAAGTATTTATAATTGGAGTAGGTTTTGAAAAATTTTCAGAGAAGTAAGTAGATTCATCCGTATACTATGATGCAGATTGCCTTTATACTGAGTATTTTGTTTGATGAGAGAATTGTTAGCTTGTCTATAACAAAATCTTTATCTACAGGAATGAAGATGGTTCTGAAAAATATCCGTAGATGTTGTTTGATTATGATTATGATTAGATTAAGTTTTTCTAATTCGTTTTTGAAGGAATTTTAAGACTATGTTTGTTTCATCCTTTAAGTTGATGAGCAGAGATAACTGGTTCACCCAGGTTGTTGCCATTTGTTGACAGGCAACAATCCTCTCAATTTTTCTGCTTTATTCAATAAAATTGATCAGTTCCATTTACAATATATTGCAAATTTATTCAGAAGTTCCTTTAGAATTGAATTCTAACGGTACCCTTAATGGAGAGTATTAATGATTAAGGTTTAGATTGAGGAAGCAATTTCAATTCAAGCTTAATCTTGTTAAAAATTTATCATTCTAACAGCTGTTAAGTATGATCACTCTTTAGTAAGATTCCTAGTGATTATATTTAATATCTGTTAGCTATTATCCTTCACTATTGATTATGTGGGCTTTATCTCCTTAAGTTGGCCAGGTCACAAAATCAGGCCAACAACTTCTCTAAAGTTAACACACATATGCTAAATCGCATATTTATTTGGAACCAAAAAAATCAAATATTCATAACATGGCATGCTAGGATTGATAATGCCTTAATCTAACCATTCATGTATAACCTGTTTATATTCCTCATACACCATGTGATAGGATTAGTTATTAACAAGTGTCTTAAACACGGTCAAGAATATGTAATTAGGGATAGGGGTTAGGACTAGGCCTGCGTATTAGTTTCAAGTCATGTTGAATGTGTGTTGGGTTTGGGGGTAGGGTTAGTGACTTCCAGTACTATTATATTATTATTAGGGGTTGGGGGTTAACCAGTATGCAATTAGAAATCATGATTAATAGGTATGGGGATTCAAGTGGGGGTTAGAGGATAATGTTCATAGTTAGGGGGTGTGTGTTTTGAGGTGGGGTGGGGGTGACGGGGGTACTATTTAGGGATAATAAATTAATGGGGAGGGTTTCGGGGGTCAAATGGCCGTGATGACTATGACGATGAGGATGATTTCTTTTTCAACATCATCATCGTCATCATCACTAACGATGACGATGATGATGGTGATGATGATCACGATGGTGTTGTTTATGATGATGATGATTGACGATGATGACAGTGACGAAAATTATGATGGCGTTGATGTTCTTGATGATGATGATGTTGATGATGATGATCAGGATTGTGGTGATGGTGATGCCAATGATTGTCATTGGCATTGATGTGGTTAGCGTCATCAACACTCACATCATCATTGCATTTTTAATATTTTTTTTTTAATCAAAAGTTTTCAAATTAGATCTTATTTTTAATTATATTATATTATATATATATATACAAATTGTTTTATGTATTATTTTTTATAATATGTTATTTATTTATGGTAATATATATTTTATGTATTAATTTTTTAATATTTTCTTTATTTAATTATTTATGGTAATATATATATATATATGAAAATAAAAACAAAAAAACTCACCCTTACTACTTCCCACGTGCACGAAGAGAGAGAGAGAGAGAGAGAGAGAGAGAGAGAGAGAGAGAGAGAGAGAGAGAGAGAGAGAGAGAGAGAGAGAGAGAGAGAGAGAGAGAGAAATCCCTAGTAGCCTTCTATTTCGAACTAGTTCAGCTTGGGGATCAACATCTACCTATTAACCACCACCAAAAACACCTGAAACAAATGTGAAAGAGGTGGAGGTCATAGAGGTTGCAGTCCGGAGGTCATAGAGGTTGCAATACGGAGGTCACCGAGGAGGCCACATTCACCAAGCAAAGGAGACAATGCCCCCTAAATCAGTGAGAAAATCGAATCCCTCTAACCTGGTTATAAATTTATCCTCAGTTTACATGAATTTAGCCTATTCTTGGAGTGGAATTTACCCTATTTTGCTCGAACCCTGCTATTCCCATTTTGGAAATGGGTGGGGTGATAAATTTACAATTCACAGGTTATAAACATGAGGGGAGATGCAGGTCTTGTCCGCAGCTTTATCTCCATTGTTTTTCATAGCCATGGAGGGGTTATTCCTTGGGGGTATCAACATACTCTCAGCAAGGTCCGGTGGTCGAAATCGAAAATGTAAACACAAACACGACCTAGAGGGATTATTCCTTGCGGGTATCAACATACTCTCTATGCTTAAAGACAACCAACATGACCTCTGTTCCGGCTGAAGAGAACATCTACATTGGATAAACAAATCCTCACTGGGTTAATTTATATGGAATAGAGAGCATTTGGAAAAACCGGGCCTCACCCCCTCCTGCTCTCCCAACATCAAGTAATCAGTCCCTCATTGAATTCTATAGAAGGTAAAAAAATGCTTTTAGTAAACAATAATGACCAAAATCCACCACTTCCAGTTTTAGCTAGCCGGTGGGACAATTAGGGGTGTCCTTCCCACATTTTATTTTAACCACTCCCTTCAACAACCATTAAAACATTACCAACATAAAAATTGATGAACTCATTGGGATTTTGGGATTTTGCATCAACAACATCAAACCATAGAAAACTTTAGTTGGGATTTTGCAGTAACAACATAAGTGGCAGTCAAGACTTTCATACACGTTGGATATACGAAACATGACATGGGTAGATGGCGCTATGATTAATTTTATTCTCAACTAGATTGTTACCTAATGCCACTTGTATGTTGTTAGTATTATGAATTTGAAATTAATCTTCCAAATAAAAAACTTGTGTGGGTTAATTCATAACCAACCATATTCAATTAGTAAGAGGGTTCATACCCACCATCTGGGCCATTTTTACTAACATAATATCTTGCTGCTATTCTTTGAATGTGACACTGCATGATAGTATTGACAAATCCAAGTGTGCTTTTATTATTTGCCTCCTCTTCAATGTTGAGAAACTACTCATGCAAAGTGACCATTAACAAGCTAGATTACCTTGCACCCCTTTTGAAGAAAATGCACCAAATGATTCTTGCCACATTTTCAATGGACTTGTTTGCATTGGAACATAAATGAGAAATTTTTTTGTATTGACACACGCCAAGATGTTTAGTTGTTCAAAAGAATACCTAAACAAGACCTTTTGGCCATGAATGCAATCATTGTTGGTTATTCATCAGATTTTCATCCCCTTGAATACTTGGCATTCTTCAATGAAATTGGAAGTCCTACACATAAAGCCCAATTCAATTATCATGGATAGTGTTCTTCCCACATGAGAAAAATTATTGGCTATGGAATAAGGTAAGAGGATTGATGGAATGAAATCATTATTGGTTATTCCCATATTATCCTTCCCAATGAATCCTTGATATTCTTCAATGAAGTATAAGTTGTCTTGGGCAAAAAAAACCAATTCAATCATTGTGGTTAGTGTTCTTATTGCATCTATAGAATAATGTCTATGGAACAAGGTAAGAACATTGTCAAGTAAGTCAAGGCAATGTCCAAATTCTGATTGTCAATTACAATGAGCATTGAGAGAAAAAAAGAAACATTAATGTTTAATGTTAAGGGTGCCATGAAAGTTAGAACACCAATCATCATTACAAATTTGAATAGGTCCTCTCATTGAGAGACATGCCCACACATTGGTAGAGTTTAGCTTGAGTGTAATTTGGTCAATGGGGAACAAAAAATATCAATTTACAAATTAATATGCTTATGTTGATACTCACATCTTCATATACCTATCCATATGACTCGATGGTTCACACTAAAAGTAGTAATAAAAATCACTAATTTAAAGACCACATGCATATTGATTCATAGAGTATCAACAACATACTCATTGAGTGGACCTCGTTTAAACATCCAATGGTACATTTCAAAGACTAATTACTTACATCCATTTATGAGATATGATTTCTTTAGAATAGGAAGCCCTCATTTTTCAAAATATTTCTATTACATGTATGGAAACTATTAAATTGAAAGCTTATGGAGCTAAAAACTACCTTTTGTGAAAAACAACCAAAGAGGAAAATGAGTCCACCTCATGATCTAACCAATCAAGTGTGAAATCAAGCGAAATAAGCTAGGATGTTGATTCAAATAGTCCCCAAAGTTCAAAGAAGGTCAAAATAGTTGTTAAATGGATACAATCAACCTTTATGTGTGCACAAGTGGAGCGCTTCATCAATGGGGTGCCTATATGTAACGATATAACAATATATGTGTTACGAACCCTCAAATGGGCTAGGCCATTCTCAATAGGAGGCTCAAACAATATCACATCACCTGAAATACTCCAATAACTCATGCTAAACCCATAGAAAAAAGGGGTGCATATACTTGGAACTCCTCCATAACATAACATCAATCTAACAAGGTGTAACCATTTGCAAAATAGGCCCATACATTAGGGGGCCTAAATATATATATAATGTATTACGCCAAAAATATCTAATCATGTCTCAACCCTGATCGTGTCATAACTATCACAATGAAAATAGAAGAACCATGTAAAGTGTTATCTCCTCAAGAACAAATGGTACAAATATTGTAACACATGCCCATAAGCTTCTGCACAATTGCATGTTAGATTCAGGATTTGATTCACATCCTAGGATTCATTTATCATTTAGATTTGTACAAATATTGTAACACATGCCTATACTCTAACACTACCAACAAGATAAGAATGCGCCCCCCTAAAGAAAATGTAGCCCAATAAGATTTATTCATTACAATTTACTACTCTAGTACTTGTTAGCATGATTACTATTCCCATCTTTATTTTGTTGCAAGAGCAAGAGCCATGAATTATGTTTTCAGTATTGAAAATTCAACTACAGCATGTCTCATTTTAATGATTGTAGGTACCACCAAATAGGTACTTGTCGGATCTATATTCCTCATGTGAACAAGATAGACTAGAAGAGGTTGAAAGCGAAACATCTATTACAAGATCTAACATGTCAAGATCAACTAGAGGTGAAAATGTAAGGAGAAAATTTTGTAGAGGCATGGAACTTTTTGTTTCTAAAGGAGGATCATGTGATTATGATAATGAGAGAATAGGTGAAATTGAGTTTCCCTTGAGGTATAGACATCTTGTCAAACGATGGCTACCCAAGGAGCTACCCCAAGTGGACATAGATTTCTTCCTCAATGGGAGGATTTATCGCATTGCTCCATCGTCTTTACATGGATTGGGGCTATTTTCCATGGATGTCATAAAGGTCAAATATGGCACTGAAACTGAATTGATGGAGTATGTCGGGCCATGCTACAAATACAATGATTGGTTGTTGTTAGTCTGATATACGCGAAGTATGCGGACATATGGAGTGGTAGCAAATTATTGTCAACTACTGGACAACAATCTGAACAAAGGAGCTACTATGTATATTGATGGAAGGCCAAAAACTTCCAGAAATATAGCAGGGTTTATAAATAGTACACGACTAGGGACAACACATAAGCTACCCAATTGCATATTTGAGGGGCATGACGAAAATCGTGTATTTGTATGTGCAAAAAAATCAATAGTTGCAGGTGAAGATTTGTTGATCGATTACACTTGAATCAAACAAACGCGGGGGTTTCTCTTATGGGGGTAATTTTCTTATACAACATTTAGCTCAACCTTTGATCGATGACTTATTATTTTTCTCTCGCAACAAATTTATTTATATGTCATGCTTTTTATAATATACACATGGTTAATTATATGTCATGCTTTTCATTAATCACGTTTAAGAGACATTGTTAAATATGTAATTTTCATTTTTAATATGCCTTAATTCTTATATTGTGGCAGGGTGATCGTGGCCATATGCCACAAGCTGACCGTGGAAAGTCACCAATGGTGACGCATGAGGTAAATGCTAGTTTAATAGTACCTAATAGCATCAATGTAATAGTAACCACAATTTATGATTATATTACAGTTGTTAACATTTGACCTTTTTTTATGATTATGAGCTCAATATTTCAAGATGATATCATTCTTATTGTATTGTGGCAGGGGGGCGATACTCAGAACACACCTACAACTTTTGGACGGGTAAACATGACTATCATATTAACAATAAAGTTTTTCTTCATTAATCACGTTTATTATACATGGTTCAATTTTTAATTTTCGATATGAATATGTCATGCTTCTTGTATTGTGGTACGGTGACTGTGGGAAGTCGCCAATGCTGTCGCATTAGGTAAATGACAGCGTAATAGTAACTAAACATGATTAAAGTACTTATTTATGTTATTATATGCATTTTATTTTTTTTACGTGATTTTTTGTAATGATAAAAATAAATTAACTACTTTTATTGATTGACGTTCGTAGAGCACACCACATCAGGATGATGAGGTGGTTCCTGAGGAAGATATATTTTATTCAACCAACCCAATGGAAACTGTGAAGAAGGCTTTGAAATAGTGCAATCAAGACCTTCTTAGATTGATTGTAATCAGACCCAGGTTTGAAGAAATCAAAGCAAAAATTGATGACTTGAGGTAAAAAATAGAACAATACAGGGCAAGTGGAATCTCTGAAATATTTTACGAACTATGACATATATTCATTTATGTTATTTTAGTTCTCTTTTTTTGATATGATTTAATCAATTGAAGTTTTCTTTTTGTAGGAATTTTTGGAGATAACACCCGTGCATCGAGTACAGGCTGCATAGGTCGGCATTGGTAGTAGAGATGGTTCAACACATCGTCAATATACTGTACCAATGAGGCTATTTGACTCTCCTAACCAGAAATACACTTTAGATGCTATGACCTCACCGGATGTTGGAGGTCAACAGGGCCCTTCAACCACCACTACTTCACAGGATGTTAGAGAGGACAGTAGCATCGAATGTGAAAGTTGCTATCCTGGCGCAGTACGTGTGGTTAGGAGGGGATCATTTACCGTTAGCTTCTTGGTGGACCAAGATTGTATTCCAATCAAGATACTGAATATTGCAATTGTTATTTAATTTATTCAGTGTTTTTTTTCATGTAATTCAAAGCCACATACCTCAAATTAGTTTTAATTAATGATCATATTTTTTTGGCAAGAAATAATGTTTTTTATAAGAACCTGCATGAGAAGGCATTGGAGATTTTTGGGCCCACCATTCATACACGATGGAATTCCCAAAATGAAAAATTGAAAGATTATTTGATGAACCACATGGTCAACTTGTTTGGTGATACCTTCAACAGAAAAGGTGTCACCACAGTAGCTGGCTTAAATTTGAAATATGTCAGGGAAGATTATAGGGACAATTTGCAAATTAACCATAAGTATGAGCGTCCTCCGATGGTTCTAGAGAAGGAGTGGAAGGTGCTCATGGATGATGAAAAGGAGAAGGCATTGAGAAAACAAGGAAAGACTTGGCCAATCGATTCAAGAAGGTATTACACATATCATATTTTCCATGAACAATGTTCATTTTTTTTTTAACTTTTAAATATATTTAAGTTGTGATATATAACATATTTGCAACCTTTCATAGGCTACCCGAACCTCTAAAGCGACAAAGGCAAGAGTAGAAAAACATGGGCAACACAAACTGGGTCAGGGTGGATATGAGAAACTAAGGGCGCGAATTGTAAGATTCAAACGATCATTATTTGTAGCCAAAATATTTCTAATTGTAGCGAACAATTAATTGATTTATCACAACCACTTTTCATGGTGTTATGACTTGCAGGGAAATTCTTTTCAAGAGGCAGACACTAAAAATACTTGAGGCTCGACTTCAAGTACGGTTTTCAGCATGTGCTGGAACATCAAAAAAGCTTGGGGAAACCCCTAATTTCCCCATTTATGCACGCAGAGGTAAATAAAATCAATAAGGCTATCATTATAATGTAATTGTGTAATATATTCATGAATGATTACATTGAAAAATAAATGTCTTTTTTTTTGTTTTCAGAGTGAGAGCAACAAAAGCAGTGAGGGTAGCGGTACCGAACCGATACCACGCAATGGTGGGGAGCTGCCTAGCCATTCAGGTATATATGCTATAAAACAGAAGTATTTAATATGATTTTAGATACATAATTGATGACGTGTACTAATTAATATTATTCTGTGAATGGAAGAGCATGTACCTTCTCATGCTCAACCGAGAGAGGAACAAATGGCAGAACCAATGAACACTCGAGTTGTCTCAGCTAGTTAGCCAACAGGTAAATATCATTGTAATGATATTGGAAATACTGAAATACGTATCTCAATAATAACTGCACATTTATATCTATATAACTATCTTGGTTTTTGCAAATGATGCCCCTCTCCATCGACATCCACGCCCTACTAATCGACGTACTAGAAGTATGGTACAGGAGGGCATGCCCACATAATAAAAAAAAAGAGAGGGAACAACAACTACAATGGGTCAACACAACGAAGATGAATCCCCCCTCTTTGAATTTATGAAAAAAATAAATAAAATAAATAAAAAATAAAATAAAATAAAATGTAGTTGTAAACATTTAAGATTTGTATTTGACTGTGTAAAGGCATGAAATATTTACAGTTTTGTTACAATTTTCTTGATCTAGTCGGTGCATGGTCATATTTTAGAATTGAGGTTTCACATGTGGATGTTATTACTCAGTTCATATTTCTGAATATGTGTGACATATTTCGAGGACTATGGTTATCCTCAAGGGACTGGCCTCCCCTTCCTGAGTTAACCCGAGGACGATGAGATGACCATATCGTTTATAATTGGTTTAGATATAATATATCCATGTTATTATTATATCAACATTATTGTATTTCATTAACAACTTAGATCTGATATATATATTGCTACTGTTATTACTGGTTTTTTTTTCCAGTACTTTAATTATTATTACAACTCTCTATTTGATAGTATTGTGCTTATTAGAACAATTAATATACCTATATTTGTGCTTTTTGAAATTTATATGCGAAATGTTTATTCACTTTGTTGCATAGCTTTTTTTTAATATGTGTGACATCTTCTGAGGACTATAGTTATCCTCAAGGGGTTGGCCACCCCTTGCTGAGTTAACTTGAGGAAGATGAGATGACCACATGAGCTTCCTTATCCAGGGATGATGATTATGAGCTTCCACTCTTTGCATGAGACACATGAGACATATGACCACATACAGTTGAGAAGGCCAGGTAACCTACCCTGACGTTGACTTGATGTGCATGAGCATAGTATGACGTCGTGTTGCCTTGTTGTGTTACGTTGACTTGCATGTTTACTTGTATGTGATGTTTATCCTTGTGGTGACTCGTGATTGACCCTTGCATGGTAACGTTGAGCTATAAAATCCTTAAATGTTGACGTCCAACATGTTGATGACTAGTGTGACCCCTTAGGATTGTTTCCCACCCTTGAGTTGACCTTAAGATCCCTCCTTAGGTGCCATGCACCATAGCTCTACCTTATATGACTTTTTTGGAGTACTCTGTTGTCGTTTTTTATTGTGAGTTGGTTGTACTGCTATGCTGCTACTGTTTTTTATTTGTGAGGGTTGGATGATCTATTTTAGGGTCTTTTCCAGTTCTGGGTTCTCTCCTTTCACAGGTATGTTGGTCTAGTTGAGTCTCATGCAAGTAACCTAACGCTAAGAGGTTGAAGTCTGAGGATAAGGGAGGTCTTCCCCAACATCTAAAGTTGAGTTTATAATTGGTTCAGATCTAATATATATTGCTACTGTTATATATAGATTTCTACTGTTATTACTGTTATTGTTTTCATTACTTTAATGGTTATTGTAGCTCATTGTTTTTGGGACATGCTGGACTTGAAGGATATTGAGGTATGGTTTCTCTTTTCCACAATAATTACAAAATTTTATTGTACTGTAGTAATACATACAACATGACAATTGTGCCATATTGTTTTTCTTTACAGGTACTCTATCTTGCAGACCCAATTAAGGAGGTTGCTATTCAAAATATTTAGATGTACAAAGACATAGGTTGCTATTCAAAATCTATCTTGTGGCATTGCGTGAGAAGCCTAGTAGCTATACATAAGGCATGCAGTGCATGTCCAGAAGTGATGAATCTTTTGAGGGATACACCAGGGCCAGCAATTTGTTGGAGGCATCACGAATATTGGAGGTTGGATCACAAGGTTATATTTATTATATCCTTCCTTGTGGTGGCTTACACATGTTTTTAATCATTTTTAGTCAAGTTTATGAATGCAAACACATTAACACCATAACACATTATCTCGTCTATCCTAGACTACATGAAATATCAGCTTGCAGGGCATGAAATATATAGGTTAAGATCTTACGATAACTTCCTAAATAGGTTCATGTAATAGATCATAAGAAATGGAAAATGAAAATGAGACCTTAAATTTTCCTTAACATTTTCCACGGTTCCATTTTTTTCCCATAGGAGAAGCTATGTTATTAATCCCCGGATATGTCTATAAATTTTGTTCTAAAAAAAACTATTTTCCTTTACATTTTATAGAAATTGTAGGGGAAATTGGAAATTTATTAAGTCAAGTTTTGGTTAAGCTTCTAGTACATATGATTGGGATGCCTACCTAGCCTAATACCTAACAATGTTGCATGTCTTTCTTTCCCTAAACATTTCCTATGCTAGGTCATCCCTTAGATCTGGTGTGACCAATATGTGGGAATGGTGCATGCATTGTTTTTTGGTAGTTATTATCCACTTCTAGGAATTGGCCAATGATATTACCAATTTCCTTGAAGGAATCCATTAACTAGAAATCCAGAGGAAACCTAAGGAGTTTCAACCATACTGATTGTAATGATGTATTCTCCCTTCATGGATCAAAGTACAAGCTCCACCTCTTCAAAGATACTAACATGTGCCCCCAAATCCAATGAAATCATAGAACCTTCAGAGGATTTGGTTTTGACCTAAAAATTAATACAATTCATCCATGCACCACGAGATGAAAAATTGGCACATAAACTAACAAAGGATACTATACTTCTTGTTTGAGCAAAAAATAGAAACCAAAATTCAAGATGTTGATTATGATCCACCAAATATAAAATAATGACATATTTGATGCATTTCAAGAAGTATCTTCTAAACACTAAAATAAATGGAGAACTTGGAAAGCAGAAGAAACAAGGGAGAACCTAGGAAACAATCCCGGAGTTGGTTTGGCAACAATAGGTAGAGGCTGCAGGTCCCAATCATTCTCCATAGAAGTATGATATACTTGATAACGCATGTATGTTTCACACGTCGCAATCCAAATAAACCATAGATGACTAGCTCTTCCATATCGAGCTAAAAATTGGCATCCTGATGTGAGAACCACCATAGTTGGGTTTTAATCCTTCCTGGTTGGATCTTGAAGGACATGTTTCCTATGTTGTTCCTTGCAATCTTAGAAGCTAAGAAGGTGAGACAGTAGGGAATAATGGATGGTAATTTAATGCTTCAGAGCGAACTATAGATTGAGTGTTGGGGAGCTCTACAAAGCAATTATACAACTAATCCTCCAGCTACTGCATGATATTTTGTTTTTACAATCTTGTTAATTATGTCATGTTTGTACTCACTATGATGACGTTATTAAAATTTGGATTCTTTGAGATATTTATTCATGCCAAGTGGTACTATGATAATTTTTTGCCTAGATTTGGTAGTTAGTCTAGTTTTATGATGGCCTTATGGATTATTAATGCTCTTAAAGCTTCTGATGGTGGTGGTTTCCCCTATGGCCTACTAATTGTTTTAAAATTGTTTTTTTGTACATATTGTGATATAATTAGTGGTTAAAGGAAGCATTTTCTACAAAATGATGGGTAAATTCGAGAAATAATTGTGGTGAAAAAAACAGAAAGTCACATAATGCATTTTTGGATATATCATAGTTTTAACAAGGAATTGTTGCAAGCAAAACCTAGGATGTATCAAAGGAAGAATGATGTGTTTATAAATAAAATTCTTTTGTCATTTTCATTTCCTCAATGAATCATGATAGTCACTACTACGTGATATTCCTGGCTTTTGGCCCTAGGGATGGGGAAAAGTGTTTGATGATACATCTTTTTCTTGTCGTTCCTTTGAATGACTGATTGATTAAGCTAGTGTTTTTGATATGTGCAAACATTTAATCATTTGGGCATGGAAATTTCAAACGTGATTGGCTACTTCTATATTTGAATGCAAAGTTGAAGAGTCTGAGAGGGCCTATAAACATTTTTGGAGTTAAAACATGGAAATTCAGTAGCAGAGAAAGAGTTGTCCTGGATAATACAAAGTAGAAATGCTTTAGATAAGGCACTGAATCTTGTGGACTAGAGTGATTTTTCAAAAGCATTGGAGTATGTTGAAAAATGCTCAAAATAGAAGGGCATTTGGGATTGAAATGTTGAGGAGGGAGATTCAAGTAACTTGAATTAATTTTTTGATATATGTCTTCTTGATTTATTTACTAGTATTCCCTTTTAGGGAGAAAAGGTGTAGAGGAAGGTGGAGAGGGGTGTCCAAGGGAAGCACTTGTAGGGAGTCAGACACTTAATGGAGATGATGATTGATTGAAGAGGCAATGAATCCTTAGAAATTGTGTATCATCTTTTCCCTCTAATATCCATGGAAGGGATCTCTAAGAGGACTATTTTACCCAACATCATTAAATTTGGTTTATTTATATTAGAGCTCAGGGTCGATCTTTAAGGATCTACCCTTTTTCCAAGAAAGACATTTTAGGACCAACCATTCTATTCTCAGAGTTATTGTTGACCTTTCAAGGCCAATCCTTTGCACAGTTAGGATCATTCAGGAACAACACTATAGGTAATAGGGTTGGCCTTTTGGGAGCTTACCTAAGAAGAACTCTCTCAGTTAAGACCTTTTAATGCTAACCCTTATAAGTTAGGTAAGACCTCTTAGGAACATACATGAGCTCTACTTAGAGCTGATTTTTTCTTGTATTTTATGTAATAATAATATTTGTCACTGTCCTTTATATTCAGTGTAAATTCTTTTGAAGATTCCATGTCCTTTTTTTTAGATTTGTTGGTTTAACTTTGTGTTGAAAGTAGATGATAATAAAAAAATGGGCAAAGTTATTCCTTTAGGTGATATGTGTTTTTTTAGATTTCCTTTATGCTATGTTTTGGTAAACTATTTTCTAATGTGTTGTTAATACTTTCTTTTCTTCTCCATTTTGATGTTTTGTTAAACGCCAAGTTTGGATGACAAGCTTTGAATATTGTCTACAATTCCTGAGGAGGAGTAGTTCTGTCAGTCGTGAGGTGGCATTGGAAATTGTAGCAGCTTGTAGGTAATTGAAACTAAATTCATGGTCTTTGAAGTTTGAAGAGTTTGTTTAGATGTAACACATTTTTTAGTTCTCTAATGTTTCCTATTAGTCAGTATCTACCTTGGTGAGGTTTGCACAACATGAAAGATGATTTTTTATATAATTAGATGTGATTTATGCTTTTGTTATAAATTCCTTGCAATTTTTTCTTATCTATATAAATATAACACAGTTCATGATATCTCACAACCTTTCATTCTTATGGAAAATTTTAAATACAATAAAACTAACTATATTTCCTTCAAATCATTTTTCACAATGCTTCCTACTAATCCTGACTACTTAAGAAAAAGTGCATCAAATGTAAGATCCGTTAAGAAAGTGGTTCAATGGCTTGGCTTCTTAGGGCTTCAATTCTTTCAAGGGAGGAAGACTTTTCCTAGAGATTGGCTTAATAAGATTTCTTCACATATTCCATTCAAAAGTTCTCTTTCTTTCAATCTACCCAAGAAATACCCACACAAGAAAGATGATTCAGCTAAATTTTGTGGACTCATTAAATCATCTTATGTTTTTGGATTAAATGCTTCCGAGGAATTTATTCATTTTGTCTCATCTGGAGAAGGACTCTTCTGCCAAAAGATGGGAATGAAAGAACAAGGGACACTTTTTAAGAATCTAATGGAATTTCTATGGGATATGACCATCTGCTATGATGGGACAGTAAGAAATTCATGTGGGAAAATTCTTGTTCAGTTCGAGTATGGGAACAAAAAATATTCAATAACATGTAGTTCACCAAACTAGAGGGAGTCTTGGAGTAGCTTATGTTATTAGTTTTATGTTCATTATGCTGACTAGACACACAATTTGGCCCCAGATGTATGTTAAACTCAGTAGAAATGGAAATTTGTTGATCTGTCTGTCCGTATCTATGAAAATCCCTAAGTCTAATACATTAAAATAAGGCTTTTTCTATGGTCTCCTGACAGGTGTTGAAATGATGTGACAGGTACTGGAAGACTTTCCATCTGTGCATCTTCCCTTGGAATGGCTCTTGCAATTAGTTCTTAGACTTCAAACATGGATGTTATCCATCTCCTCCTCACCTTTATCTCACCCTAACCAGGTGCACATAATAGTAGTTGTGGTGTCATGGATGACTCCTTTTAAAAGAAGGATATATGACCTATGCTCGACATGGTTGGCACATCTAGATCCTAAAAAAAATTTGATGTTGTGTGTCAGTACCTTCTCTATATTGTTTGTTTTCTTGACTTCTAAATGGTCAGCGAATATAAAGGTTCTAATAAATAATTTTCAATTGTTATATAGTATCTTGGGGTAGTAGTCATATGTGTTCTTTGAAATATGCAGATGAGGTACATGTTCCAGTGTGGTTCCATCGAGGTGCACTAAAAGCACCTCCCCCATGTATTTCTCTAGTTCTGGTTGGACCAGGAACAGGTTGTGCACCATTTCGGGCTTTCTTGAAGAGAGAGCAATTTTAAGTGCAACTTGGTTGTTCTTTCCCAGAGTAGTAGAGGCCTTAGGTAGCTTTGTAACTATAATATACATTTTAGTACTTAGTAATTAGAATATACATATTAATTGTTCAACCCTAGTTAAATAATATGTTATTAGGACCTATTCCCTAGGGTCTTCATTGTGACTCACATATTTGATGAAAAATAAGAAGTATCTTCTTAACACTAAAATAACTGGAGAACTTGAAAAGCAGAAGAAACAAGGGAGAACCTAGGAAACAATCCTGGAGTTGGTTTGGAAACAATAGGTAGAGGTTGCAGGTCCCAATCATTCTCCATAGAAGTATGATATAATTGACAACATAGGTATGTTTCACATGTCGCAATCCCAATCAGCCATATATGACCAACTCTTCCATATCGAGCTAAAAATTGGCTCAATTTCATAACAACTTCATAGAAGATGAGGACTAACAACCCTATCGATGTTCCTCATGCCTTGGGATTCTCTACAAACCACTTAAATCACCCTCCCACCATTTGGTCCAATTCCCTGAAAGTCATAGCAATTATACCACAATGATTTTCTTTTAACTCAAACATCATCGCTATAGCGACGGCCAATACTTGGTAATTTTTTTACCCGGCAACACTATTCTGTGGCTATAGCAATGATCATTTTGTCGCTATATATACGTTCTGTCAAGCACAAAGCGACAGATTTTCTATACAAGCGATGAACATTCTATCGCTTGTATAGCAAATCCGTCGCTTTTTCTTGACAGAACGTCACTATAGCGACGGTCCATCATGAACATAGTGATGGATTTGATATACAAGCGACGGAGTTTTTGTCGCTTGTATAGAAAATCCGTCGCTATGTGCTTGACGGAGCATCGCTATAGCAACGGTTATTTGTCGGTATAGCGACAACATGACTCAGACAACGTCACTACAACCACGGAATATTGTTACTCGGGAAAGCAACTAACAAGTTCATTCTGTCTCTATAGAGATGAAGACCAGTCGGTATAGAGACAACTAACTGTTTCTATAAAGACATATATTCGTCGCTATAGCGACGTTAATTGGTTTTTTCATCATAGTCCACTCATGCCACGTTTCATCTCTTTCTTGTCGCCTTAGCGACAAAACGTTCTAAGTGTTGCTACAACGACGAAAATGTTGCGACGAAAATATGGGGTCATGTTCGTTTTTATAGCAACGCACAAGTGTTGCAATAGCAACGATTTTCCATGGGAAAATGGTGCATGTGTACTACTGGATGGTGTTATAGAGGGTGCACAAGTAGGATCGACCAAATCCTTCATTCTTCTAAAATAAGATTCCCCTCTTGGACGTGTACCGTAGATTTACACAGGGAGGTTAATGACCAATGTTTTTGGATTGAGTGAAACAACCCACAGGGGATGGCATAGATGGTCATCTATTTCTTTAAGGGAAGGGGAAGGCATGCATGTATAGCAGCAGGTAGCGATTCTTATGGATCAGTTAATCCTCACTTGTCAAGTGGTGCAATTAAGAAGAACGTGAAAATTCGAGATGCAGAAGGCCCTTCTAAATTTTTTTTTATTAAGTATGGAAACATTGGTATCTTTGGGAGCTAAAGCACATGTCTAGAACTTTTTTATATTCTTTTATAAGGAGTGATTCACTAGAAATAAAAATAGAAAACCCTTCATAGGTTGCGAGAGTTTAGATATTGGGTAAAATTTCATGGAATCTGTAGATGTTTTTTTTTCGGTTTTTCATTTTGTAGAGGTTTCCACCTCATGGATCTATGTGGAGCTTCATGTGTTTACAATAGTTGATCCATCACCATTTGTTGATTTCTAATCTATGTATAGTTATCATGTGTTGTATAATTATCATGTGGTTGAGATGGAAATAATTTTAATACCAGATTCCAACTTCCTAGCTAGACATCATTATACCTTTGGTTCATGGAAAATAGTCTTGTTATGATGTAATGGACAGGGTTTTTTCAAACAAAGATTTTAAATAACCCACTTCCAACAAGATGCAACTCCTTTGAAATGCAATTAAAAATAGGAACAAGGATGTTAAGTGTGGTCAAATTGCTTCATTAGTTTGATGTTACCTTCCAACAATCACAAGTTACTACTGTAGCATATTTCTTAATTGAAATATATTAAAGCTTCCAGATCTGAAAAATATGACTTTCAACCCCCATAATAATTCCCATAGAAGCATCCAATATAGAAGGCATGACTCAGAATGAAAGGCTCTTCACTTCATATGATCACACAATGACTATTGTGCCTCCCACCTAATCGTCCTTAGATGATCTGAAGTTAAATCCTTTTCTGCAATTCAATGGCTTCATTCATAGCCCGTTCGTCGCACACTCTTAAAATATATTACTCCAGAAAAATTATTCCGTTCACGGATTTCGTCAAACACTTGCATGGATGAGGATTGGATGTGGAGCTTGAGAGTTCAGAAGCGTGGATGATGCTTGGGTGTGGAGCTCGGGATTTCGAACTGGCAGTGGCAGGCCTGAGAAATACTACAGAGTTGAAGGCTATAGGGATCGTGGAACACCCACCAAAGTTTTGACCGTTGCTAAAAAAACGATCAAGAATCCACCTAGGGTTTCAAAAAAAAAAATGTTACGACGAATGAGGACAATGAGCAAACTCTCAACAAAAAATATCTTTAATCCCGAGCAAGTAAAAAATGTGAAAATAAATATATTAATCCTAGGACAAATGACAAAAAACTCAAAGAAGCATTTTCATAAGAATTTTCCAACTAGAACGAGAAAAGGGTAAAAGGCATATGCTTGCTGGTATTTTTAGTGTATAAAGTTGAACAAAAGGTAAAAATGCACCTTCTCGGTCCTTCTCAGAGGCAAATTTATGGAAAAATATGTCACTAAATAATCATTTCTTTTACCCAAGTAACTTGCTTCGCTAAAGCAACATCCACGATTCTGAATCTTCTCTGGGAGAGTGTGATGTCTGAAGCAACAAGGTGGCCTCATCATACAACATGTATTAAAAGGCAAGAGTATATTAGAATTGAAATAGGTTAAAATTTATGAAAATAGAGCAATTGTGGGTAGCCCAAGCAGATGCACAGTTGTCTGCTATCAATGCTTATTGGATCAATGCACTAAAAGTTTGGAAACCAAAGCAACCAAGATTGTTATGTGAGTATTATTTTTTAGGTACTAATGTATAATAGAAAGAAATTACACACACTGACCAAAAATGTTCATGCTTCTCCATTTTTTTCTTCGTTATCCTCTTGTGATATTTACTCTACACAATTTTTTTAGTTTGGGATGGGACATCTGTTATGGCCATTTTTCTCAAAGTCTTGATCGAGAAAAGAAATTGTACTAAATTACAAAGTCTTAATAGAGTATGCTAGCTACCTTAAGGTATTCAAAGTACCACAACCTACACACAGGCACCTTGAAGCTATTAAGAAAAACTAAGATTACCAACTCAATTTGTGTCGCAACACTCCGGATAAAAGTTATACACACCATGTAATTATTACATGGCCACCCAGCTAACATTATGGATAAATGGGCATATGGCATATGTATGTATAAAACTAGATTATGGCGATTATTTCCCCCCATAATGACTCCATTAAGTGTAGGCAAGTGATCAGTGATACCAACTTTATAGGCTACATGGATTTTAATTAGAAGCATGTGAAAGAAATAGTTATGTTCATTGGAAGAACATAATCAATAAAGAGCACATTAATGAGGCTAATGAATGCACCTAGAAATTTTTATTTGATAACTCAACCAATTTTGTCTTGGGTCAAGATAAGGTTACAAGGAATGTATAAGATAATAAAAGAGAGAACAACATTCACATTCTTAAACCACATAGAAGAGGAAAGAAAAACAAAAACTTAGCATTCACCATTCTCTTGGATCAAACTCTTCACAATGGTTCCTTTTTTAGGAGATGCACCACAGTTGTGTTATAGAGGTTTCTATATGATGTCGGAGAGCATAATCATAAAGAGGACATGCACCTTCATATGGTCAGATCCACACTATTCGAAAATGATTGCCACCTTCCCTATTGGAATGGTTGAGTTAGTGGTTGTTTTTCAAAATGTGTTCAAAATATTGGATGGTGTTCTGACCGTCTTTGTGAACATGTTTCGTTAAAAAACAAACAATTATTCTCCTCCAATTACATTTCTCCAATATTTGTTGTGTTATAAACTAGTCACTTCAAATTTTATATGATAGATTGTGGCTTTCACTGATGGGACAAAACGAGCCATATCTTTGATCTTGATTCAAATGGACGTTGCATTGTTGTTCTTATTATTTTTACAAACAAATTCCTAAAACCTTTTGAACATGTCTTTTCAATGAGGGAAGCCTATAAATAAATGTTCTGGGTCATGATGCCCTTCTATGGGGCCTCAATGAAATCATATTTCTTGTAGTCATGGTGTACTGTTTAGTCTGTTGTAAAATATTAATGCACTCCATCCACATTGAGTTCCTTTAAAACTATGAATCAATCCATTCACAATCAAGATATCATTCCAACATGTAAAACATCATCAAGTGAAATATATATAATGAAATGGAGCCCAAAATATGAGCAAATTCTGTTTTTAAGAAAAATCAACCTCTCTATTTAAACAAGTACTGCAAAGAGAACTCCTTTAGTCGGAGAGAAGCTCATGCTCATTTACAGACTACCGTTGAAGGAAATCTCTATAAACAGTAAAGCACAACAGTCAAAGACTTATCAACTTGACCTATCTAGAAGTTTGAAATTGCTATACCTAGCCTCATAATGAATATAATGGCATAAATTTTAGAATCTGACTAATATGCTTATTTTTCTTGCTACTGTTTTGAATACTGCAAAGTTTTAATGTTGATTAGATTCCCGTAATCGCAGTCATGGTTCAGGGAGCTTCCTAGGGGGGTGTTAGAATCGCTTACTACCGAACAAGTAATGCAATGCAATACTGAGGATCAGTGCCTTGAACTGGTCAATGGTCTACCTCCCACTCAAGCAGCTCTCTTGGACTGGGCTATCAATCTAATGGAAGATTTTGTACAAGAAGAGCAACACAAAAAAATGAATTCATGGAACCGATTGCCATAGTCTTTGCACCCAAAATGAACTAGGTAATGTTTATAAATTATGTTACAGTCATGTGAAAATGACTGTAAATAACATATCATATGAAAATGATCTGCAGTTAAACGTCGTATGTTACTGTTGAGGAACTGGTTAAATGTCAGGCGTCGAGGTGGTTATACTAGTGATGTTCTGCAGTTGCGAATGGTTCCATTCGTTGTGTTAGGCCCTCAGTAGCCTACGAAGTCAAACCTTATACGACTCATCGAATTATTCAGTCTAGTGGTTCTCGCATAGTACCGAGGATGAATCAGTTAATGATATAGAGAAAATATTTTTGAATTTTGGTGAGAAGGATACCCCTGATGAAGATGGACTTCCCACTAATGGTAGAGTAGATGACTTCATTCCAAGTGAAATTATCAATAATAAACTGAGGAATGGAGAGATTTAATGTATCTGACATTTTTGGCATAAAAATAGGTGCCTGGATGTATAAATCAGAAAATAACCATGATGGGGAAAGCACAAGTGAAGGTGATTATGTTGTTATCAATGCGATTAAAAGTTATTTATTTTGGAGGAACAATGCAGATACTGCCAAGGGATCTTGGAAACAATGTACTCAGTGCATGGTTCAAGTGATGCCGCCAATAGAGAAATTGAAAGGAAGAAGTGTCATAAACCAAATCAATCAACATATTGAACGAGTAGAAGCTTGGCGATGAATATGTACTTAAATTTGTTTAATTTTTGACAAAACTTATTTGTTTGTGTGATGAATTTTCTGTTTCTTATGCGAGGAGTCTTGTTATTTGACAGTTTTGAACAATTTTTGCTGAGTGTGTGGTTATTGGGAATTAGTCTCGAATTATTCTTCCTTAAGTAGAACAGTGCACAACCAAGTCTCCTCATTTTATCCAAATAACTATGTAAACTTCTGTAAATTATTTTATTATACCACAGTTCGTCCCAATCATAGCACATGATGATTGGCACTGTGTTAGGGTATTTCTTTTGATGCTTGTGTCCGTGTATTTCTTATAGATGAGTTTGAAATATATGTATATATATACTCTATTAATTGCATGATACCTAGTTCTGAGCCAACTCAACTCAACTATATAAACATATTTCTAGTTTACATTATAATTATTTCAATGGGCCACCGTAAGAACATGGTTTAGTACTTGAACTCCTAGTTTGGTTTGGGGGTTTAACTATTAGGTTGGTTCAAAATATCTATACAATTTATTTTGCAAGAAATTAGGAACCAATTGTGTGCTAAAATGGTGCTGGCAGAGCTAGGTGGGAGTATCTCCCACGCCGTCTAGAGCATGAGTAGAAATCTAGGGCCAATCCAAAACCCTGGTATTTACAGCTAAAACAAGTAGAAAATTTACTCCACTTTAGAAACTTATAGATCAAGAATAGGGCACAGTAAGAAAAGTACCTTGCATGAATGATGTTGACATTGGTTTTCATGTTAGGTTGAGACCAATTGTAAGTAATCGAACCAACCAACCTAGACAGCCATAGGGTTCCCGAGAGCACCAAAATATTCACAATTACAAGAATACAAATACCTAAAGGATCCAATACCTAATTATAAGAATAAAAATCATCTATAGAAAATAGGTTGAGATGCACTTACCAATGGGTGGGATCTTGTTCTGAGAAATCCATGCTCTCACAGATTCAATTGTGCTCTTTCTTTCTTTTGCACGATCCCGTGTCTCTCTTTCGACCCCTCGCAGAGCTAACCCAATTTGAAATTCATTTTATCGGGATTTGCACAATCGTTTTCCTTCTATTTTTCCAATTACAAATAAACTAATACATAGAGAGAGAGAGAGAGAGAGAGAGAGAGAGAGAGAGAGAGAGAAAATGATGGCTTTGTTAGGGTTCTGCAACCTTGAGGACTATAGACATAGCCCTTTCACTATCATGCTCGCCTCTTACACGAAAATCGAAGGGGAGATGATCCTAACACCTGGAAGAAAAGATTTCACATGGAGTACCACTAGGTTGATGTTGTAGATTATTCGTCGGGCCCTTTCGAAGGTTGGAGCATCTTTTCTTACTCTGGAGCACCTCCTCCACCGGATATTGACATTCTCCCTGAGACATCTGAGACAGGAATGTCGGTGACGATGACAGCTGGGGTCGGTTGGAATAACGAGCAGATGGAGACAAAGGGTTTGGTCAGCTGGTCATGTGCTGAGGAGGAAGCATTTTCTCTTGACTCACTGGCGGTTATACCCCTTGCACCGACTCTTGGAAGAACCTCGTTCACCTTTTTCGAACCACAACAGCAATCCTTCCTTGGGTACATGTCAGTGATGAACTCAACCATTATTCACGAGGAATCACATGCAGAGAGTTGGGAGGAAACAAACTTGTTTTTCGATACAGACTTGCGGGAAATCGGATGGCCCTTATCGGAGGCACTAGGTCATAACCCGTTTCCCATTGAAAACGAGGAGGTTTTCAACTCCCAAAGTCCAGAGGGATTCATTGATACTTTCCTACAACCCTCAGAACAATAGGATCTACAACCCTTGAGGGAGGTTGGTTTAGGGACTACCCACCTGGAAAAAACCCATAGCTCTGCTGAAGTGCTTTCACAGAGACGAAATAAGGGGAAGTGCTTAAAAAGCACAAAGGAACCACTAGACCTAATCTGCGGACAAAACGTCTATGTGGCACACTCTTTGGAAATGGCGGAAACGATGGTTGTTGGGAGAGATAGGGGAAAATATCCTATCCTGGAGGGATTGGAGAATTGGGTAGTCACAAACGGTCAGTCTTTCTGAACTACAAACCAGAGATAATGGTTCTTTTGTGTGGCTGGTTTTTTTTTAAACTCCGAAAAAAGGAGGATGTTGGTCGAGTCTTCTAAAGGAACTGGACTCTAGGAAAAACCCCTATACTTTTCAAAAGCTGGACCCCTATGTTTGATGCCGATACTGAAAAATTCGTTTTGATTCTGGTGTGGGTTAGATTGTTGAGATTACCTTGGGAGTTTTGGAATTGGGACTCTTTTAGGGAAATTGGAAACGCTTTAGGAGATTTCATTGATGCAGATATGACTTTCACACAAACCAAATGGATTACGGTTGCTAGAATTTCGGTGTCCTTAAACATTAGAACGAGGCTTAGAGAGGAGCTTAATTTTATCTGGGGATAGGAAAGCCGTGGGAAATGGTTGGATTATGGAGTTCCTTTTAGATGCCATCAATGCCATAGTTATGGTCATATGGAGAAGCAATGGAAAAACCAAGAAAGAGGATGGATGGTAGAGGTGGTTTGGAGGGGGATGTTGGCTCACAAAAAGCGGGGAGGGTGAAAGAACCACTGCAGGAGGTTCACAGTGCATTGGATATCGATGAAAGCACCCAGGAAAACAAGGCTAGCATGGCCGAACCAGCCGTTTCACAACCCCAACAAAAATATGATTCCAACATCGAAAGGCCTAAGGTGGAACCAACTCCACAAAATGCTGACACTGAAGCTCTTTATTCCCCTGGTAAGAATGTTGCTTGATCTCCCCCCATCTATACTCTAGAAGATTCTTTTATTTCTTTATCTATTGAGAACATTGATCGCACTATTTCCATTCCCCCATTTTCCCCTACTTCATCCCCACTTATCCCTTTGGACCAAAACAATCTTCTTTTGAACCTCGATACATCCCTTCCACAACATGACTCTCCACTTCCCTCGGGTTCTTCATCTGGATCAAGAACCTCCACATCCTCCTTGAAACACTTCCCCATTCGATTCCATCTGCGATATAGAGACATTCATGTCACCTCAGATCCAAGTGTTATTTGCAATGGACTTGGCAGGAATCCCTTGATGGGTAAAAAAGGTAAAGGAAGGGGCCCACCTTCCCATCTATCCACTGCACAACATAGGGCTATCCAAGACCTAGCAGATGGAAAACATAGAACCATTGTTGGGGTGCTTAGAGCAATGGGAGCCTTGGGAGGGGTTACCCAATGAAAATTTTGTCTCTCAATGGCAAGGGTTTGGCAAGTAAACCCAAAACAAATTCCCTAAAAAGGTTGATCACTCTGCATCATCCGAACATCTTTTTGATTCAAGAAAATCTGGGGATGGAAGAAGAAGTTACTGTGTTTTAAAAAAATATTTCATTCTGTATGATTTTGTTGCTATAATGCCAGGGGGCACTCGAGAGGTCTTGCTTTGGTCTGGAACACCAAGATTATCAAAATTTTGAACTCTTAGGGATTTGATTCTAGTCTGGGCGTGGAAAATTTTCATTCGGTTTTAAATAAGTGCTTCACTATACTAAATATATATGGACCTTATATTGCAAGAGTCTCATTTTGGAACTCTCTGAGACAAAAATATTTCTTTAAGGCTGAGAACTTGATCCTGGGGGGAGATATGAACTTCACCCTTAGATCTCATGAATCTTGGGGCCCTCAAGCTAGAGGGGATCCACTTGCTGAATTTTTTGATCTGTTGTTAAGAGAATATCATCTCATTGATATTATCCCTGCAAAACTAAAGCCTACTCGGACAACTCGGAGAGCTGGAGAGGGAAGAATTGCTAAGAGGCAGACCATTTCTTGGTTGCTGAAAATCTTGCTGGGAAAAACTTTAGATTCAGACAATGGGTAGACTCAGGGGTATAATCTAACCATTCACCAATATGTTTTGAAATATTGGGAGAATCCACAAAACCTTCTAGTCCTTTCAAATTTTGTGTTGGATGGCTAAAAGAAGAAGAGGTTACCAATATCATCAAGGATTTCTGGATTCCTTTAGATCCTGAAGCAGGAGTATATGCAACACCCCACTTTGTAAAGAATCTCACACAGGTAAAACATAAACTAAAGGAATGGGATTTTTTAAAAAACAAAAGGGATGAAAGAGAATTAATTCGAGTAGAATTGGAAGTCTCTCAGATACAAGACTCTAATGGAGGGGGATTCCTCACCCAGGAAGCAAAAGAGCAATTGGGAACCCTGGAAAAAATCCGAAGGAAATTATTGTTAGAGTAGGAAGAAGTTTGGCGCCTAAAAAGTAGATGAATTTGGCTGCAGTGTGGAGATGATAATATGAAATTATTTCATGCTTTTGCAAAGGGAAGGAAATCCCAAAACACCATCTGGGAACTAAAAATGAAAACAACAAGGTCACTACCTCTTTTGATGAACTGGCCACTCTTGGAATCTCATACTTTAAATCCCTTTTCAAGGAAAATAGAAGAGCCAACATAGCAGAATTTATTCGTCTTTCTCAGTTTTTCCCTGGCCTTATCACCCCTGAAGACAATCAGGAACTCATGGAAGAGGTCTCAGATGAAGGGCTCAAAGAAACACTGCACAGCTTTCAAAAGGATAAAAATCTCGGATTGGATGGATGGACTATTGAGTTCTTTTTTGCACAGTACGAGGTAATTGGAGCATATATTCTTCACCTGGTAGAGGAATCTAGGAAGGGGGGAATATAAAACCCGCCATTAAACGCCACTTTCATCGCCCTGATCCCTAAGTCTGATAATCCAGCCACTTTGAATGACTACAGACCGATTTATTTATGCAACATCACCTATAAGGGAGTGGAAAATATCATTGCAAGAAGGCTAAAAAGGATTCTTTTAAAGGTCATATCCCGGGAACAATTTGGTTTTTTGGAAGGAAGATAGATTCACGAGGCTATTGGTGTAGCTCAGGAAGGCCTACCCTCACAAAAAAATAAAGGGATAAAAGGTGCTATTCTCAAAATTGATCTGTCAAAGGATTTTGACAGAGTAAGTTGGTTATATTTAAGAATGTTAACGACACACTTGGGCTTTGATTATGATTTTATCAAATGGATCATGAGCTGCATCACATCTGCTTCTTTTGTAGTTCTAATCAATGGGGCTGCCACAAATTTCTTTTGTGTCAAACGAGGACTTCGATAGGGGTGTCCCCTTTCCCCTCTACTTTTACTTCTTGTAGCGGAAGGTCCAAGTAGAACCATATTGGAAGTAAAACGATAGGGAAATTTTAAAGGCATTTCCATCGCCAACACACTAAAGCTCACACACTTACTATTTGTGGATGACATACTTTTTTTATGCTATGGCACCTTGCGGGATGCGGAAAAAATGGATACCATTCTAAAACTCTTTGGAAAAAATGGATACCATTCTGAAACTCTTTCAATCATTGACTGGTATGGCTATAAATGAACACAAGTCAACTCTCACTTTATTTTGCTTAAATGTCGAGGAATCGCAAAGGTGTGCTAGCCTCTTCCCTTTTGAAATTAAGAACCTGGATGATGGCCTCAAATATCTTGGTTTCCATTTAAAACCAAATGGTTACAAAAAGAATGATTGGGGGTGGCTTCTCGCAAAATTGCAAAAATGACTAAAGGCTTGGAGTCACAGGTGGCTATCTAGAGCTGGACAACTGGTACTCATAAAATCGGTCCTGGAGGATATTCTGGTTTACTGGATGTCGTTGGCTTGGATTCCAAAAGGAATTCTCGACAAGTAAAGGAAATTATGCTTTCACTTCCTGTGGTCTAGGCATTCTGTGTTAGATTTTTGATAATTTCATTCAATATTATCTAGGATCAATAAGAGAATAACAAGCACAACATAACAATCACAAGAGACAATGGACACAAAGAATTTAACCGGGGAAAACCAAGAAGGTAAAAATCCCCGCAACTTCCTCAAAGATAGAATAAGCCCCAATACAAATATCACAAAGATCAAACCCAAAATATATATGTCTCCAACAACTACTCCTCCTCCACTTCTGTGCACTCCTATCTCTCAACTATGTGAGTTGGATGAGTGAGTGAATGAGTAAAATGAGAGAATCACACTCTCTATTTATACAACAACTTAACCTTCCTTTAACCCTAACTGGGATGACTTCCTAAGGAAGCCTAATAACCCATCCACATGACTCATACAGGGCCGACCCCACTAAGGCGGTCTAATAACCCATCAAATATAAGTTACGACACTTACAATGTAACTTGCGACACTTGCAAATACAAATGACGACACTTCCAAATGGAGGAATAATACATCTTTGTTGGGGTTACAATAAAGTACAAATGTAATACATACAATATACAAGTGAATATATTCTGAAGTTACAAATACATCAACAATCCCTCTTAACTAGGAAGTTATTCTCTTGACATGGGTCATCAATACATCTAGGCACAAGTCTTCAATTCTGGAGCTGGATCATCGTCACTGTTGTTGTACTCGTCATCTGATCACTGGTGTTATCTCTCAATTCTTCTCAACATAGGAATTTCTACAGAACCATCCCTTTTTCATGCTGGATGTAGGCCTAGCCTCCTATAGGTCTTCATCATCTCTGCGAGCGGGCCATCCTGTGGAATTCTCAAGGCTGATTATGTGCATCAACAAAACCTCGAAAGAACATCCCAAGACTGATTACGAGCCTACTGCTCAACCTATAGGATCTCCCAGGGAGCTATTACATCTGACCTCCACAAAACCTTAAAAGAGCATCTTGCGACCTGCAAGATCTCTAAAGAGCATCCCAAGACTTTTACATTCCCAACACAACCTACGAGATCTCCAGGACTGATTACATGTGAACTCCACAAAACCTTAAAAGAGCATCTTGCGACCTGCAAGATCTCTAAAGATAATCCCAAGAATTTTACGTGCCCAGCACAACCTATGGGATCTCCAGGACTGATTACATGTGAACTTGCAAAACCTCGAAGAGCATCCCAGGGTTGATTACGAGCTTACTACTCAACCTATAGGATCTCTTAGGGTTGATTACATGCTTTTGCACAACCTGTCCATGGCCACGGAGTATCATTCTGATACTCATGATCACACTAATCATCTTCGCATGGAGCATCATCCCGATGCTCATGATCATACTGATCATCATCATACAGTGCATCATCCTGATGCACATCATTGTCACATGATCATCCTAATCATCATCATATCATAGCATCATCCTGATGCATATCATCATCACATGATCATCCTGATCATCATCATAGCATCATCTTGATGCATATCATCATCTGGAGCATCGTCCTAATGCTCATCACACAGCACTTACATCCATAGCCATGGGAAGGATCCTCCTACCACCATACTTGGAATGGATCCTGCAAATGTGTCCCATCACTTCCTCCTCGAATTATCTTCTATCTGAAGAACACCAAGACTCTCTCTGAAGTACTTGAACTTCACTCTAGCTAGTGGTTTGGTCAACACATCTGCAATCTGCTCATCTATCGCAACATGCAGGAGCTTCACTGCTCCTCTCTACATCATATCCCTGATATAGTGATATTTGATCTCGATATGCTTTGACTTGTCATGGAACATTGGGTTCTTTGACAACTTCACACAACTCTGGTTGTCACAGAAGATACAAGTAGCATCCAACTAGAGATCAAATAAATCTGACAGTAGCTTCCTTATCCATACTGCCTCGCAACTGGCCAAACAAGCTGTGACATACGCTGCTTCAATTGTACTCAGTGCTACACAGGATTGCTTCCTACTAAACCAAGAGATCACACCTGATCCCATACTGAAGCAGTACCCTGAAGTGATCTTCCTATCTGTAGCACTGCCTACCCAATCTGAATCAACATAACCCTCCAGGTTAAACTTTTGATTCGCATCATACTTGAGCCCATAATCAATCGTACCCTTCAGGTACCTCAAAATATGCTTTATAGAAATCAAGTGAACATGTCTAGGATCCGTCAGGAACTGGATCAATGTGTTCACCGCAAAGCAAATATATGGTCTCGTGTTCGTCAGGTACATCAAAGACCCAATCATATGAGGATACATCGTGGAATCAACCGACTCTAATGAAGCATCACTTAATAGCTTCAGGTTCGATGCCATAGGTGTGGCCATGGCCTTGCAGTTCATCATCCCGAACCGCTTTAGGATCTCTACTACATACTTCCCTTGTCCTAGGAAGATTCCATCTGTACTCTGCCACACCTCCATGCCTAGAAAGTAATGCATCATACCCAAGTCCTTCATCTCGAACTCAACAGCAAGCTTCATCTTCGTGTCGACAATCAACCTATCCTCACCTATCACAAACAGGTCGTCCACATACAGGAGGAGTATCACTGGATTTCCTTCCTCAACCTTGTATTAAAGGTTGGAATCTGCTTTACTCTTGGTAAATCCCAAACTGGTCAGGAAGTTGTCTATCCTGCCGTACCATGTCCTGGGTGCTTGTTTCAAGCCATACAAGGCTTTCTTTAACTTGCACACATATGAGTCAATGACTCCTTGTCATGTGAATCAAAACCGAGTGGTTTCTCCACATACACTTCCTCTTCGACTACACCATTCAAGAAAGTTGTCTTGACATCCATCTGATGTATCTTCCACTTCATCACTACAGCTAGAGCAAGTACTGTTCTGATGGAAGTGTATCTTGCTACAGGTGCAAAAGTTTCTTCATAATCTATCCCTTCTTTCTAGGAGAAGCCACGAGCCACAAACCTTGCCTTGTATTTCTCTATGCTACCATCTACAGCATGCTTGATCTTGTAGATCCACTTGGAAGTCACAACAAACTTCCCATCTAGTCTTGAGACCACATCCCAAACATCATTCTTCATGATCGATTGGTATTCTTCGACCATGGCCTCCTTCCATTCTTTCTTTTCTGTTGCTTCTTCATAATTGGAAGGCTCTTTGTTCATTATGTCACAGAGTAAGGCAACATAGCTGGTGTGTGACCTTGTCCTTTTTCTTTCTCTATGTTCCTCCTCTGGAATACCATACCTTTCTGCATCTTGGATGAGCTCATTAGCCCATGCTGGTTTCCTCTTGTGAGAGTTCTTCTCACGGGGTGGATCTACAGTTTCTTGTGGATCTTCTATTTCATGATCCTCTTCTGGAATTGCTTCGTTCATGGTGGTGTCTTGTATTCTGGGTACTTTTGGTTCTTCATTGTCTTCCACAGGTGGCTTCCTCGATTTGATGTATGTTGACTCTTCATCAAAAGTCACATCCCTGTTGATGTCAATCTTCTTGAATCCTGGAAAGTAGATTCTATATTCCTTTGAGTTTTCATTGTACCCCACAAATATACCCTTCTTTCCTGAAGGATCTAACTTTGTCCTCTTTTCTTTTGGAACATGTGTATATACTGGACAACCAAATATCCTGAGATGGATGACTTCTGGTTTCTCACCAGAGAAAAATTCTTATGGTGTCTTGTTGTCAAGTATCTTGTGTGGTGTTCTGGTTTGTACATATACAGATGTCCTTGTTGCTTTTGCCCATAGGTGCATAGGTAGATCTTGGTCATGAAGCATTTCCCGTGCTGCTTCCATGATTGTTCTATTCTTCCTTTCTGTAACCCCATATTTTTGTGGATTGTAAGGAGTGATCAACTCCCTCTTAATCCCTAAATCACTGCATAACTTCTTGAATTCCCCTGAAGTGAATTCACCGCCATTTTCGGATCTAAAGGTCTTGACCTTCTTATCAATTTGGTTTTCTATCAAGACTTTGAGTTCCTTGAACTTATCAAACACTTCATCTTTGTTCTTCAAGAAATATACCCAAGTCTTCCTAGATAAATCATGAATGAAAGAAACATAATATACATACCCACTCAGAGAACTGGATGACATCAGACTGCATACATCAAAGTGGATAATCTCCAAGATTCCTTTTGCCTTGCTTTCACTGCTTGGAAATGCCTTATTTGTGTTCTTTCCTTTTGCACATCCTTTGCAAACACCTTCATGCTTTGACTGGATTTCAGGAATACCTTCTACTGCTTTGCTTGCAATTGGTAGTGCTCTGTAGTGCACATGTGCAAGCCTTCTATTCCAAATTTCACTTGGCTCCATGGATTCATGTACCATGGCATGTTCAGGTTGTCCCTTCAAATTGTACAGACCTCCCTCTTGCTCTCCAATCACTACTGCATCATCTATGGTCTTACCTTTTGGCCACATAAGTACTTGGCCATCCACAAATGCAACTCTCATCCCCTTTGCATCCAAATATGTTATGGAGAGGAAGATTCTTCTTGAGTCCAAGTACATATAGAACATATTTCATCTTTAAATATTTCCTAGAGTCTAACTTGTAGGAGGCTTCACCACTTCCTTTTATGGGGTATTGATAGTCATCCCCAAGTTTCACCTTATGAGGTGATTCATTTTTAGATAGGTCCATAAGAGATTCTTTAAATCCCTTCATATGTTTGGAAGCCCCGCTATCAATAAGCTGATCATTACACCCATGTGTAACAGTACCTGTGAGAGCAGAGATTAGAACATATTCTTCATCACTTGAAGAGTCTTCACTTTCTACCTTAGTCTTCTTTCTGGGAGGTTCATCATCCTCAGCAGCATGAGCATGATATCTCTTCTTGTTGTTCTTCTTGTTATTGTTGGAGCCTTTTCTATTCCTGGGACAATCTGAGGCATAGTGTCCCTTCTCATCACATGTGTAGCATCTAATGTGAGAGTGATATTTCTTCTTTTGATGATGGTGAGAAGATATCTTTTGATGAGGTTGCTCCCTCTTGAACTTACCTTTCTTGGTGTGTGTTGTGAGAGCTTGGTCTTCACTTCCCATCATTTCTTCTCGGGCCACAAGTCTAGCTTCTTCTTGTGAACATTCCTCCCACAGTCTACTGAAAGAGATCAATTTCTTTCTTGCACAGATACCTTGGATGAAGGAGTCCCATGACCTAGGTAGGCCATTCAATGTGGTCATCACAATTTCTCCATTCTCCACTACTTCATCCACAGCTTCAAGTTTTTCTTTGATTTGAGAGACCTTAGTAAAGTAGGATTGGATGTTCTCTCCATTCTGGATCTTTACACCTTTCAATTGGTTCCACAATGTCATCTTCCGATTTATATTCTTTCCTTCAAACAACTTGGTCATGGAGTCAAACATCTCCTTAGGTGTCTTTAGAGGAGACACATGGGGTATGAGATGGTCTTTGATAGAATCTGTAATGGTTCTCTTGGCCTTGACCAAGTTCTTCTTGTGTAAGGCCTTAGCCTCATCTCCCTCTGGAACTGGAACCTCTTCACTTATGTAGGTATCCAATTCATTCTCTTCTAGGATTAACCCAATCCTATACTTCCATGCTCGGAATTTATCATCCCTTTCAAGCTTATCCTCAAGCTTGGTGTGGTGAGACATCTTAATGAGAAACTCAAATGGAAATAAAATATTTAGGTCTTACCACTTGATTTGCTGAAACTGGATCTGGAGCTGGATTAGGGTTTGTCAGAGAAACCCTAAAAATTCAAACTTTGAATTTCAAACTGATTAGATGGAAAGATGCACCTTGCTAAGCTGATCAAGCTGGTATACTTCAATTTTGAAATCTCCAAAATTTGACCCCTCAAAATTGACTTTGAAACTTTCGAATCTGCAGTTCTGGTTTTCGGGTTTTTTGGTCAAAATCCCGAACTAGGGTTTGATAGAGCACGAGGTTCCACCCAACCAAAAAGTTCGATCTTGGTCTCTAAACTTTGATTTTTCTGAGGAGCATCTAGCCATGGTCTCATATTCCAAAAAATTCCAACTTTCTCAGAAACCCTAATTTCCCGCAGCAGTGACAGGCCAAAAATTGAAAATGCTCAGAATTGAATTATGTCTCGACAGAAAGATGCGCCCTTGCTAGGAGAGTCAGTCTAGCCTCCTGCCTTTGATGAACTGTGGAGAGAAACCCAAAAATTAAGAATCCCTAACTTCCGCAGCTGCAGAGTGTCTTCTTCTTAGTACCTCTCTAATACCATGTTATATTTTCAATAATTTCATTCAATATTATCTAGGATCACTAAGAGAATAACAAGCACATCATAACAATCACAAGAGACAATGGACACAAAGCATTTCACCGGGGAAAACCAAGAAGGTGAAAAACCCTGCAACTTCCTCAGAGATAGAATAAGCCCCAATACAAAGATCACAAATATCAAACCCAAAAGATAGATGTCTCCAGTAGCTACTCCTCCTCCACTTATGCACACTCCTCTCTCTCAACTATGCGAGTTGGATGAGTGAGTGAATGAGTAAAATGAGCGAGTCACACTCTCTATTTATACAACAACTCAACTTTCCTTTAACTCTAACTGGGCCGACTTCCTAAGGAATCCTAATAACCCATCCATATGACTCATACAGGGACGACCCCACCAAGGTCGTCTAATAACCTATCAAATATAAGTTACGACACTTACAATGTAACTTGCGACACTTGCAAATACAAATGACGACACTTCCAATCGGAGGAATAATACATCTCCGTTGGGGATACAATAAAGTACAAATGTTATACATACAATATACAAGTGAATATCTTCTGAAGTCATAAATACATCAACATTCTAAGTCCTATGTCGTGCCTTGGGTCAACTAGGAAAGACTTGCACAACCGGAGTCTCTGGGAGGATGGGGCTTAAAACACATTCATCTATTTGTAAAATCCCTAGCAACGAAGACGGGATGGAGAATCCTATTCACCAAAAATATCTAGACTGAGGTGGTAAAACATAAATACATCACCCCGGATACAATCCTAAACTGGATTAGGAATCCATCAAAGCCCAGTACGAGGATCTTGGTTATCTCGAAAGTGGTCCTTTCGTCACTCCCGCTCATTGAAAGAGGACTAGCTTGGAAGGTCAGCAATGGATCACATATCCGTATTGCAACCGATCCTTTTTTGGGTTTCCAGAACAAACATCTTCTCCCCCCCTCTCCTTATTGAATTCCTACATTCACAGGGGCTCCTACATTTGTACCAAATCGTGGATCACCAATCTTCGTCTTTCTGGCACTAGGGCTGGTTAGGCATGGAGGCTCTAGGCATTCTTGATGAGCTCAGCATTCATTGGAATGATTTCACCCTTGCTCTCAGAAGCACACATGTCTAACTCACTAATAAGCAGGATGAAATTATCTGGTTGCCAGCCTCAAATGACAGATACACTCCAAAGTTGGGCTACAAACTATTGGCGGGGGAAACTCAGGTGGGAGAAGAAAAATGGTGGTGGAAAAAAATTTGGAAATCACATTGTCCTCTAAAGGATGAAATCTTTATGTGGTGCATTCTAGCAAATAAAACACCTTCCTGGGACATAATGAAAAAGAAAAATGTCGAGGGTCCGGGATGGTGTGCTCTTTGCAATCAGGGTGAGGAATCGATTCCCCATCTTTTCATACACTGCCCTTTCTCCATAAAATTATGGTTCGAGCTGAAATCTATGTTGCATTCTTCTTTGGAATGGTGTGGAAACACTGTGGAAGAGGCTTGAAAAACATGTTTCATTGCTCCCGAAACTACTTCTATCCGTGCTTTACCTCTACTTTCCATTTGGGGCACCTGGATGGCCAGAAACAAGGCGGTTTTTCAATATAATCAATCTACACCAAAACTTGTAGCACACAATTGTTCTTCAATCTTATCCTACTTCCCACAGGAAAACAACCCCCCTGTCCCCCGCACCATAGTGGTGGAAGAAATCAACAAACAGAATCACTGGGCTTTCTTCGATGGGGAATCCCAAAATGAAATTTGTGGAGGAGGTGAAATCCTCTACTTAACTGAAAACCACATTTTAAAGATTCAGATGGGCCTTGGCCGTGGTTCAAATAATTATGCAAAGCTCTATGCTCTAAAACTTTTGATATGTTTTGTGCAAGAAAAACAATGCACTCATCTTCAGAGTTTTGGTGACTCAATGATTATCATAAATTGGATTAACAATGTTCAACGTTGTCACAATATTTTCCTAAACTCAATGCTGACAGAAACATTGAGGCTCTTGGGGAAACTTGAAACATTCTCTTGTCGTCATGTTTACAGGGAACGAAATAGTGCGGCAGATCGCCTCTCAAAGCTAGGCTTGAATTTTCAACTTGGCCAGTGGAAGATCATGGAACAGATAAATGATACTTTTCACGAATTCTATCACAGGTCATTCATTGATGGATTGGAAGGGACAAATACTTTATGAACTATGACACTCGATATTTTTGTAAATCTTTTGTAAATATTTCTGGCTCTAAGGTTCTGTTGGGGAGCCCAGACTAATTTCTGGACCTTTTTGGGATGTTTGTTAAAGTAGTTATATCTTTTTTTTTTTTGAAGCTGAAAAGCTAACTTACTGGAAAGGGCTCCAAGAAGCCCTTCGGAAAAATGTAATTTGATTATACTTTAATGAAATTACGCTTTTTTCTTTGGAATATATATATATATATATATATTACCAGGCTAATTTACCCTTTTCTTCCCATTCATTTATCCTATTTTTATTTTTTGTTTCATTTTCTTTATTATATTTATTAAATTGTTATTTATATTCTTTTTTTTACTTTATTAATATTAATGTATTGAAGATATATAATAAATATATAATATATTAATATATTAACTGTACAGATATTGTTTTATCAAATGGTTTAATTTCAATCATTTTTAATCCTAAAAGGTTGTTTCACACCAAATGGTGTCTATACAAATTCACACTTTGAATGGTGGTGCTTGTTGAAGTCAACATACCCAAACTAGAGGCAAAATTTGGCGGTGATGACCCAACTATGTTGGTGGTAACAATGCTAAAAAATATTGTTGAATTGTTTAAAAATGAACCAACACTTGGTGGAGGCATAAAATCCATATTCACCGGGCTAAGCATTACCATTGATTCATAATAATATGTGCCACATTGATTTACCCTTAACTGATCCTATGGTATCCATAGTCGCACAATCAAATATGTAACCCAATTAGGCAAAAAGAGGGCATAGAGGGCATAGAGTGTTATTTTACACCATTAACAATTTAGTTTTTCAATGTCAACTAGAGGAAATATTAGAATCATGGTAACTTTTTTTTAGAAAGAATTTTACAAAAAGGGAGTATTTTTTTCTTTTCAAAATAGAGGATATTGGCGATTTTTTGTAGGGGAGAGACCCAAGGGAAACTTTATAACTTTCCAAACTCAAGCGCGGGGAGAACCATGATGAATGGATGCATATGAATAATTAATGGAGGTTGTGAAATTGACAATTTTTAGCTAACATGATGACGCAAAAGACATGTTGAAACTTTAACAAACTACCGAAAGGGTCAAACGATGATGGTTTTGTTCAAACAAAATATGAACGTGGCCAGTATGACAAGCCAAACATAATGACACCAAATTCATGACATGAAAATTTTGAGAGGGAAAGAAAATAAATATCCAAGACTCGACTCAACCACACTATGATGATGCACATGATGCAACTTGGCAGATTTTTCGAAGGGATAATACGAAAGATAAAATGGTGAAATAAGATATGGATATTATGATAAGCACATTGAACTGGATGTGATAGTAGAGATGAAATGATCTTGCAAAAAAGTTCAATAGGTTCGCCCATGCCATCATGTTTCGACACTAGCTTGTGTTTCTAAATCCTGTATCTACAATGTTACAATTTACCAAATTTTAACACTGGAGATGGATTCAGAGACCCTACTCCTAGGGGGTCTCTGAATCCATCTACAGTGTTAAAATTTAGTAAATTTTACAAATTCATTATAAAAATTGTAATTTTCCATTTTCGAAGTGACACAACTAAAAATGACCAAATAAATGACTAATTGTTATGTGGTCATTTTTAGTTTAGTTATGTTAATGAGGGAATAACCCACTAAATCCATGAGGGGGTCAATCATTTACTAAATTTTAACACTTTGGATGGATTTCAGAGCTCTAAAATCCATCCGAAGTGTTAAAATTTAGTAAATTGTACAAATTCATTGTCAAAATTGCAATTTTCCATTGTTGGAGTGACACAACTAACAATGACCAAATAAATGACCAATTCATATTCTTAATGTTATTGTTATGTGGTCATTTTTAGTTGAGTTACTTGTTATTTGGTCATATATTTTATCCCATGGCCCAATTGGTCATTCCTCATGTCATTTTTAGTTGGCTCACTCAAGTTTGGTCATTTATATCTTGAAAATAATATGGTGACCAAATTTTTTGGTCACCTAGTCATTTATCTCTCATTTTCTACTAGTGGTTGAAAGAAAAGAGTGTTATGTTTCTTACCCATGATCAATTTTACAAGTTACATGTTGAGCTTTTCATGAGTATATTGTTGTATAGGCCTTGAGATTTGAAGAATTTGATTTATCCTAGATACCATCCTCTAAATAAGGAAAAATACCTCATGGATTTCCCCAAAATATATATTAAAAAGAAAGAAGATAACATAATAATGCTAATTACAAAAGTTAGTTTGACTAATCTTGAAATTGGATGTAAAAACTTTTTAGAATTGAAAATTCATAAATTCAACCTTTCAATTCCTTTGATATTGATGATTTAACTACAGGATATTAGTAACTATATCCATTATTATTAAATAATCATAACAAAAAGAACTAAACAAAGCTCCACCATTACATATATGCAATCACTTTGTGTTTGGTCCTCTTTATTTATATGCTACAAAATACTATCAATATCATTTATAAAAATGTGAAGAGAAATCATTTTCAAGTAAAATTGTATTATTGTTTGAATTCAATGAGAAAATATTGTCTCTTCATCTTAAAAAAAACTAAACAAAACTCGAATAATTACATATTTGCAATCAATTTTTATTTGGTCCTCTCTATTTACATGCTACAAAAATTATCAATATCATTTATAACATTATGAAAATGTAAAAAAAAAATCAATATAAATTTAATTATTGTTCTAATTGTAATTTCTTCAATGAGAAAATATTGTCTCTTCATCTATGTGTCACAAGAAACTATTAATAAAAACTACTATCATTTGTGGAAATGTAAAGAAAAGTGGTCTTTAATTCAAATATAGTTGGTATTCTTATATTTTTTTTTCAAAGAAATGAAAAAGGATTCATGTTTTAAGAAGGTTTCTATTTAAGCCCCTTTTTATTGTTTTTGGAATTCCTCATTTAAGAAGTCATGCGTAGGTGTTTTATTTTAAATTGTTGAGGACTTTTGACTACATTGTTGTTATGTGTATAAACACATTAATGAACATGCCAATGCATTTATGAGCATAAGCAAAAAAACGTGAGTTGTTCGTTAGGATTTGAACCTTGGTTGACGTAATAACATCTCATTTTCACCCACTCAAATAGTCCACTATTAAAACTTCTCCAAATTTTCACTCAAATAATGCTTGCTAAACTTAAAATACATTCAAAATATGGTGTAAAATATTTATTATATGTGTTTTAAAAAAAAACCATTTTCAACATTGTTAATGTGATTTGTAATAGGTTAAAATAACACAAGTCTAAGCTTAGGAATTATAGAGAAAAACAAAGACAAGGTAAAAGTGATGGACTCAAGGGTTAAAATTCTGAAAACATTTCACCTATCTAAAATTACGGTCTTAATGGTATAGTCACATGTATTTAATAATTGTTTGTTTTTCTCAACAAATTGCTATAAATTGTGTATAAATTGTGTTTGATGAGAAAAATGTAATGTCAACCAGTTTACTAGGAATGCAATCCACAAATGTTAAGTAGCATCTCTTCGGTTTTTAATAAGCTATTTTTATTAGTGTATTCTTATCATTTTCATTTTTTCCAATATGTTTTATTACTTTTCTTGAAATTGACCCACGTCTTGTAATTTGAGTATGCTAATCTAAGAAAATGTCCTTTTTTAGCCACCACCTCTTGAAATTGATCATTAAATGTTCTTTTAGAAGAGTGTGAATTCCAATTATTGTTTTATTTTTCGTCAACATTGAATTACCTTCTTATCCCAACAAATTTCCACTTCCCACCTATTGACCGGATATTGTATCAAATCCTCAACAAGGAAAGCAACCCATACAAAGTGCTTAACTCTCTTTTCTTTTCTTTTATCTCTGATTATATCCTTCTTTTATCTAGAAGGCATGAGCATCTTCATAAAGATCCAAAATTGAAATTGAAAACATGTATCATGATGAAATCCAAATTTAAGCATTGTTCCTTTAAATGTACTTAATAATTTAACGTCTTCTAAAATAATATATAAATATATGATAAGAACGCCTACAAAATTTTTGATTTTGTAGGTGTTCTAATAGTAGCAACTGACTTGGAAGAATAAGGCATTTAGACAAGAGCATTTACCTATATCGTGATCGATATATAAAGATCCTATACATGTATAATAACATAAAGAAAACCAAAATAAACAAAATGAGCATTGATAAAATACGAACATCAAGTCCTTTGTGCAGCCTCAAACAACACTTGTATGGTAGTAGATCTATGAGATTCCTTTAGTTTGGCTTTAAGTTTGATTACTTTTCCTATATTGATCTTTTTTTGTTTAAGCGGTTTCTTGTTCCTAGTGGCCAATGCATTCTTCTATCTCTTGTATCTATCCTTCTTTCCCTTCATAGTTTCCCACTTTTCCACTGTCATGACCAGCTCAGTCTTTAGACTAGCAATCTCATCCTTCATAATACTATTGATTAGTTCAAATCCTTTAAGCTTAGTTTCCAAGCATAAGAGAGTTTCTTCTAAAGGTCGTTTCAGGGATTCATTATTCCGATCCTGGGCTAGATTATGAGCTTTTATTTTCATTTGATTCACTTCTTTATTTGGTTGGGTAGAATGGAGGTCATCACCAGCATTCTTGGCTCGGGTGGTGGAAGTAGAATCATACATGAACCGGGGATCAACCTGATCAGTCATGTTCATGTCTTCCTGAACATTCAACGATTCTGCTTTAGATCGACTGAGGTCAATGACAAGCAGTTCAACATTTTGCAAGTTTCTATTTAATAAGAGGAAAGCAACCATACTCCTAGTCATTCAATGGGTAGCTACATCAATCAAGAGTTTACTAGTTTGATCATTATTTTCAACCTTGACTCTCTTCATTTCGGTTTTAGGATTTGCAAACATCTCCCCTAACGAGCCTTTACTCTTTTCATCAGACAGTTGAGGTTTGGAACATGAATTGGAGGGAACATAATGTATTTTATTTTCACTATCAAAGCCTTGGATATTTTCCATATGACCAACAGATTGTCATTCATCTATATCAACAAAACTAGAAACCTTATGTTGCTCTACACTCAACCCAATGTCAAACCCCTCAGTTTGAGAATGTAATTTATTAGAGGGGTTAGATTCAACATGATCCAAGGACTCAATATTTGTACCTAATTCATGATTAGGGATTTCTTGTGGAGGAGTTATACGCTTTCTCCTTGTCTTTGGTTTACATTTGGGACAAAATTGGTCATTACCAAATTCATTACGTTCTAGAAAACACTCTCAACTATCCCCTACCTCAGACAACTTATGTTGAACCAAAATATTTATTAAACCAAAATGGAACGAACTTCTATCTACATATCCTATGGTTTTTTGGACAGTAACAACCATCTTCCTGAGACTATGCAGAAAATAATAAGGGATATTTAATGACTGACCTTTAAATACTAGCAAGATCCTGCAGTGGTAGAAATGCATAGTAGAGAAGCAGCCATCACAGGCTATATACATGATTGCACTGAGAGAGTAGCGAGGTGCTCTACATCCCATTATGGTACAAATGTTGTCACGTTCCTAACATTATGCAACCAAAAATAAAAATAAAAAATAATTAAAAAAATTCATGTCGGCTCATAAAATTAAAAAAAAAACAAATAAAAAGTAGGCTCATAAAATAAAATAAAAATTAAAACCAAATAAAAAGTTATTAAAAAAATCCATGTTGGCTTATTAAAGAAAAAGCATAGATCAATATTAAACATGGATCTATCAAGCAATTACACCTTAAGAAATTGGATCCCTCTCGGTGCTTGATAGATCCGAGTTTGAGATGGATCTATGTTGGTTATCATCTCAACCATATTTGGCCAAGATTTATTTAAAAACTGAATAGGGACACCGAATGTAGCGTCAATTTCTTGGCTACGTTTCACTAGGATCTACTTCCACAATTTGGTTTGAATACGATCCCCTTTAAACCATTTTTCACTATCTAGAGGAAATTGTGTTACACGAAAAATGAATTCTTATGAAAGGGAAATTCAACATCACCAACCCTAGCGCATTCTCCATTAAAAGACATGGAAAAATATTTTGCAACCTCAAAATTAAATCCATTGAATTTCTTAAAAAAGGGTAACCAACCAACTTCTCTAAAATGTTCCTTGCATTCTTCATAAACTTCCAAATATTCAGGACCGCCCATCTCAAATCGTGATACAGGATCCATAGGGAGAAGGAAGGGTTTGCATACAAATTGAGAGATCAGTGTAAAGATAGAGCAAATGAGTGCATCTACCTTTACCTTTAGTTTCCCAGGGTTAGCTTGGAAAGCTATCAAAACGACATTAATTTCCATGGTTGAAAAGTATAGAGAATCTTCAATGTGGTCTGTAAATGAATTACAACTAAAGATTCCCAAACTAAGGCTAGTTCTAGTTTTCAAAGTCATTAAAATCGATGATTTTCTCTAAGATCATGAATCATTATGAATTTAATTTGATACGACAATTGTCAATACTTATGCAATTAGCCTTGCAATTGGATATCGAAACCAACTCAAACATTATGGATGTATGACTACCAATTTAATGGTTCATCACCAAATAGAGAAAATAAAATCAATATGCATTGCCACACTTACAAGATCAAAGATCATTTCATTTATAACATTATTTAAATCATGAAGAATAATAATGTGAAATGTTCATTACAAACATTGAAAACCAAGTACATAGGTGGCAATCCACGGTTTATCTTGGAACCAAGAAAGTTCGATAGTCATGTTTTGTAATATCAATAAAAGGAATTAATTAAAAATTTATTTAATAATGACATAGAGGTGCAAAATCAATATCAACCAAAATTAACTTATACATATACACCACCATGCACAATAAATAATTAAATCACCTCATGTATTCTTAAATTAGATGTACCCAAACACCATAGAAGTATCATAAATCATGAAATTAGGAGCGACTAAAATTTTAAAAAATGAATAACTTTGGTTAGATTGATCGTAAGAATAATGAATTAATTTCATAATATTTTATGTGAAATTCTCTAATAGGAAGAGAATTTTATCAACAATTCATTTTTATTTCAAAAATGGATCAATTTTTTTAAACAAATCATCATACAAAACCTAATAATTCAGGTCAACATAATATCATCTTATCTTGGGAATTTTATAATTTAGAGCACCTTCAAAATCACAGATTCTGAAGGCACTCTTAAAATTTAGCACAATGTATATCCTTCTTAGTATAAAATATGTTCAAATAAAGGATTGACATTGTTCTCTAATAGGAAGAGAATTTTAGTAGCTATAAAAATTAATGACTAATCAACAATTCATTTTTATTTCAAAAATGGATCAATTCTTTTAAACAAATCATCATACAAAACCTAATAATTCAGGTCAACATAATATCATCTTATCTTGGGAATTTTATAATTTAGAGCACTTTCATAATCACAGATTCTGAAGGCACTCTTAAAATTTAGCACAATGTATATCCGTCCTAGTATAAAATATGTTCAAATAAAGGATTGACATTGTTATTAACTTATGATACTTTCGAATCTTGAAGCAAAATTTACACTTGGGGATCCTTAAGAACCAAGGGGTTTGTTGGTATCCAAAAAATGGTGACATGTCTGGGAGAACCAGTTATCTCTGTAAGATTACCTGAAAATTTTAGGAATGGGAAAGCAGAAAAAAACTTCTTGCAGTATCAAATTTCACACCACATGATATCCTTACACCACTAGCGTATGTAGTGAAGATTGAACTTTCGATGTTGTCCCAACCAGATAAATTATCCCAACTATTATTTAGAGACTTTACAAAGATAAATGACCTTTGATATATGTGCACTACGAAAACTCCATCACGAAAAAATCCTCAATTGTTAAAGATAATCAGGTAAACACCATCATAAAGATATGACTCCCATACTTTTGAGAAGTTATCCATAGAATTCATCCAGTCCATTAAAATACAAACATTTTTTTTAAATAAACAAAAATATATATACAAAAGACATTAAATAAGGATCACTTCCCTAGCTTGGTAACCAGATGACGACAGTGTCATTCACAAGGACTATTACAAGTGAGCAGGTTGGATCATGATGAGACCCCTTGTCTCTCGATTTCTCAACCGAGAGCCACTGCCCTGGCTTGGTAACCATATGTTGGCAATGTCAGAATAATAAGACCAATGATCATGAGCAGGCCGACTCATTCTGAGGCCTCATGTTCCTTAACTAACCCCTTCAATTAATTAGTTATTATTTACAATGAAAAAGTGATATTGATAAGAACCTTGGTTAGAGACTACTACCCTAGCTTGGTGACCAGATGTTGGAACCATCATTCACAAGAACTGTAAGAGATGAACAAGTCAGCTTGTGATGAGACCTCTTGTCTCCTATTCTTGCAACCAAAATCCATCACCTTGGCTTGGTGACCAGATATGGTGATGTCATTTAGACAAGGCCGATGATCATGATAGGTCGTCTCTATCGAGAGACATCCTATTCTTCAACCAAAGCCTTAAATTATTAACTTTTAATTACAAAATAATTATTTAATGGATGGGTAGAGTAATCTAGATAACACTTCTTAGATTGCATGGACAGTCTAATGAAGGCCAATATTACTGACTAATACAAATTTCTGAGAGAATGATCCTTGGTAAGTGAGCTTACTGTCAACTGATATAATTTAAGAAATAAAAGTTCGAAAATAATGATCAAGAATTTAATTGACTCTTTGGCTAATTTTATAAAGGATACTTCTAGGCTAGGAACAATTCAATCACAGTAAGAATATTTGATACAAGAGACTCATTTTAATACTTTCTATCAAAAGGTATCAAGATTATTAACAAAGGAGAAAATTACTGCTAGATGCATACCAACGCAGTATTATTTATTTACAAAATCCACTTTAAAACATAAAATTCACTATCTAAGAAATTAAGCTATCAAGATTCAAAATTAAACATCTACGTTCTAAAAAAGGTTAAGTTATGTACAAAAATGGATATGGACAGTATAAGAATTTTTTTAACTAAATGCACCTCACAGGAAATTAAACTTTAGGCCTGAGAGAGATAACCAAAATTCTGAAAATTATTCCCAGCTGAATTGCAATTTCAGAGAAGTGATGCGAAGAATGATGGATTTGTTCTCCAAAACTTATTCAAATCAACAAGCCAAAGGAAAGCCAAAATGTCAAAAAGAACTGAACAAGATAAGAAATATATCAACTATTATTGTGATTAGCATGATTCAAAAAATAGTTGAATTTAAGATAAACTGATTCTGAAAGTAAGATGTCAAAAACAAACAAAAAATAGGAAACCTAACAATATATAGAATTGGGTTTAAAACTAAAAAATACAGAATTATATACAAATGTATGTACAGACCACTCCCTTTGCAGTGATTAATGAAGATAGTTTTTAAGAATCTAGCCATTGGTTAGATAGGCCTCAGGTTGTCCTTCTAAAGTTTGCAAACGAAAAGTATTGGAACCCATCTTTTCTGCTATTATAAAAGCCCCTAACCATAAGTGCTTAAACTTTGTATGATCAGATTTGTCCTCATGAACTTTATCCCATTTTAAAACTAAATCACGGCTCGAAATCCCTTGTTCGAGGATTAATCATTTGATGGTGTTTAGCAAACTATTTTTTTCCTTTTCCCTATCCTCTTCCATTTTTAGAAACATATTAATTCTGATTTCTATTGTAGGACATCCAACCTCTTGAACAGATTGTGCCAACTGCAAGGATGGTAGAAAAATATTGGGAGGAAAAATAGCTTATGTGCCATATACCAAGAAGAAATGCGAGTTTCCAATTGTTGCTTTTTGAGTAACCCTATCATCCCAAAGTGCATTATGTAGGGCAGTGTGCCAATTTTTGTGGTGAGTTGCCACAATACTTTTCAGAATTTTTAATAGATTCTTATTAGTTGATTATGCCAAGATATTACCCTGAGGGTAATAACTTGTTGAATATTTCATCCTAATAACTTTCTCTAATGCAAATTATGACAATTCTACAGAAGAGAAGTAGGATGTGTTGTTAAAGACCAGTGACTCAAGAACACCAAATCGAGTTATGATGGAGTTTTCTAAGAAATAAATGGCTTGATTTCTATTAAACACACAAAGAGGGGCATCCTTTTCCCACTCAGTAAATTAATCGGTAGTTGTAAGGATATACTTGTGCTACAAGGAAGATGGAGGATTGATTTGCCCAAAAACATCTAGACCCCACTGTTGGAAGGGCATATCAATTGTAACAGGTTGAAGTGGACAAACATGTATTTTCACTCTTCCTGAGGCTTTTTGACATTCCTGGCACTTATGAGAAAAATAATAAGCATCCTTAAACAGGTTAAGGTAGTAGTATCCAGAGCTAATGATTTTATGGGCTGTTGTTTCACCCTCAAAATTTCTTGCAACGGCCCCAGAGTGCATTTTAGTTAGTACATAATAAGCTTCTTCTCTTTCCAAACAATGGAGAATAATTCCGTCAAAATTATTCCTCGAAAGAATATTGTTAACTAACTGGAAAGGTGTAGACTTAAGCCTGAGTGCCCTTATTTCTCAGGATCTGGATATTCTGGGGAACTTCCAGTGATCAAAACAGATCTGATATCATTATACCAGGAATTTTGAGGGGTAGGTATAAGATATATTTCCTTTTCAAGGAAGAAATTATCGTTTTCCAATTCATTCTAAGAAGGTGAAGTGTTTATTGATTCAGCGACAAGTTTACATAGTCCTTTACCTTTTACCATGTTCTAAGGTTTAATGTCTAAGTCATACTCTTGCAATGTATTCATCTAGTGAGACCACTTCTTGCCAAGCTCCTTTTGAACTAATAGGTTTTGAACTACATAGTATGGGACAATTACTTTAGTTCTAGATGTTAGTAAATAAGGTCGGAAATGTTTTATTGCTTTGAAAACAGTAAAAGCTTGCTTGTGTGCTTCGGGGTATTTTAACTTGGCACCTTTAAACTTATAACTTAGAAAAGATATAGGAACTTTGTTATCTTTGTAATTCTTTTGGGTAAGAACAACTACATAGGAAATGTCGGATCCAAAGGTATATAGGATGAAATCCTTTGAAAAGTTAGGACTTAATAGGGTTGGGGGTTCAACAATAGCTTCTCTGATTCTTATGAAAGAATCCTTTTTGATATCACCCCATCTAAATCTGAAGTCCTTTTTTATCATATTTTATAATGGCCAAACAATTTCTGAAAAAACTAGGCACAAATCATCTTACAAAGTTAAGTTTGCCAAGAAAGGATTGTGTGGATTTTTTGGATGTTGGATGGGTGATCCTAGAGATGGATTGAGTTCTCTTTGGAACGATCATCATACCGTTCCTGGAAACTATGAATCCTAACAACTTTCCCTCGGTGACAACAAAAATGGATTTTTTGGGATTTAATGAGATACCAAATATTCTACATCTTCCAAACACTTTATGAAAGTGAGAGATATGGTCTGTTCTTTTCTTCAAAAATAGAGTGGAATCATCAAGATAGATTACCAGAGAATGGTTAAGAAACCCGTGAAAGGAAATGTCAATTTCCCTTTGAAAGGTAGCCCCGACATTGATCAAACTGAATGACATCTTTCGGTAGGCATAAGTCCCCCAAGGATTTCTTAATGTAGTTTTCAATTGGTTGGAGTGGGAAACTAAGACCTGGTTATAGCTTGGGAAGCCATCTAATAAGGATAGCATTTCAGAACCATAAACTTGTTGTAAGATCTACTCCATAGGTAATACAGGGTAATTGTCCTTTTCTGAAGCCCAGTTAAATTTTGGAATTCGACACATAGTCGAATATCATCGTTATTTTTCCTGGTGGGAACTAAGTTGGCCACCCATTGGGTATGTCTAACTGGGAATATAATCTTTACAGGTAGCAATTTGTTTAGTTACCTTCTGACAATTGGTTCTAAGTTCAAGTGAATCTTCCTAAGCTTTTGTTGGAAAGGCTTAGATTGAGGTTTCATAGGTATAATATGTTGCATCACCATCGGGTCAAAGGTTTTGAGGTCTTCATAAGTCCATGCAAATATGTCCTTGTACTCCTTAAAAAAATTAATAAAAGTTGTACATTCTTCAGGCGTGCAGTTGGTTCCTAAATTTATATTTTGGGGATTTTTAGTTGTTCCTAAATTAATTATCTCGTAATCCATGCAGGAACTATTCATTTTGCAGTTAGTTACCCCTTTGAATTTGTCATACAAATAATAATAATTTTCCAATCTAGCAATTTATTTAGGGACCGGGTTTACCAAGTTATAGGAGTCTTCAATTGAGTGTTTGTCGTGTATGATTGCAAAATTGTGAAGATCCTCCTCATGCGTGATTTCATCAATGGGTGCATCTTTGAAAGTATCCTTCATCATTAGAAACTGATTATCTGGTCATCATCATCGAAGACACGCCAATTAGTTATATTGTCCAGTATGGATGGACTAAAAATTAGCTCAATGGAAAAAAAAACTAGTAAAGAAAATATTAGAAGGAATAAGCCTAGATGCAACATTTTCCAATAAGTCAACTTCTTGATTCTGTGACATGTGAATGGAATTAATATTAAAGGCATCTAACATTGAAACTAAATTCTAAACCTCCTTTTGATAGTTTTGCAGGTGACCGAAAATGCAGTGTATAGAGTTATGTTCCCATCGAACGATGATTTCGGAATCGCCAAAATAAACTAACACCTTAACATTTAAATCCAATGCATTCTTAACCCCCTAAATGAAGGCTTCGTATTTTTCTATATTATCAGTACAGTCAAATTCAAGTCTGCATGCTATAAAAAAATGATTACCTCTAGGATCCAAAATCATACAGTCCGCACATGTGCCTTCGTTCGACCTTGAACCATCAAAATATAATGACCATGGCTGATTATTTACACTGTCTACATTATTTACAACATTTACAATATTTGAAAGATGAGGAGGAGCTTCAGTATAATCACAATGCCAAATTTCTGATTTTCTTTTTGAATCTAAAAATGATTTTTTTTCAGCAAGAAAGGTTCCAAGTACTAAGTCAAAACCATAATTCCCTAATATAAAGTTAGTAAACATCATTGGTTCGTTAGGAGCATTTATTTCAGTTACTATTTGTTTCATATACCTTTCTCTATCAATTTCGATTTGATTCGGTCACCCATTCTTGGGCAACAATAAATGAGACCAATCAGTAGAAAAATAACATTTTAATGATCATGACTAATCATGACTCAAGAACAGCCCGTATACATCAGGAAATCAGCTACTACTATCTCGATGATTTGAAAATTTTGAGGATTAACAACCATTCTGATCATTACTTCTTTTAACTCTCCTAACACTCTAATATTTGAGTGATCAAGTTGGGTTATCTGCCTTTCACATAGAATGAATTCAGGATTGAGCTTATTTCATTCCGAATAGGACATGACATTTGATGAAGATCCTGAATCGACCATACAATTATGGACGTTCCGATTGAAAATTTCAAAAGTTAGGAGAAAAGGGGGAGTGTTGGATCTTGAGTTTTTTCCCATTAGAGTGGCTTTATCTGCTAGTGATTTTTTATAGCTTTCAAAATTAAAAGAGGCTCTAATAGTGCTAGGGTTGAAATTATTTGCAAAAGTAGCAGTTGACTGATTTTTACTTGAAATATTGCTAGTTTGAGTTGTCAAATTCGAGAGAATTGGACCTCCGGGCATATGAAATATATTTAATAGATAGAACATAGAGATATTTTCCCGTTGTTTTTTAATATCTTCAATAATATCATACTAGAGTTCCAAATTTTGGGTATTCTAAGACACCAGTGGTTGTTTTGTAGGAGGCATTGTTTCTCCTATTTTGAATGGAAGTGGATGGAGCCTGCGAATCCACGGGACCTCTACTTCTTATGTTGTAGGTATGTTGATTTGTAAAAATTGTCTAGTTATTAGACTCAGTTTCCTTAGGTGAATTGTCCCAAAAATGACAATAAAGGGGTAAGGGATCTTCTTGAATTTCATCCTCGATTTTGGGGATTTCTTCCTCATCATCCCCTTCAAGTTATTGGTTAGGAGGAGATTCAGGTACAATAAATACAATTCGAATGGTATTAAAAACTCATCAATGTTTGAAATATCAGGAGGCAGATTTTGTCTATTATTAAAAGGAGGAGGAGACTGCCTGTATGTAGTCCTGAAATTCCCTCTATTAGAAAGGAATTCTCCATTATTCTTCTTTAAAGCAATGATTTCATTTGTGAGAGCCCTAACGACTTGTTGTAATCATTCTACATCAAATGCTTGAGGATCCTTCTTCTCAAAATTTTGCTTAGAGGAAGATTATGTTCTCCTACGAGTAAAATTATCATATTTACTATTCTTATCAGGTTTGTAGGTCATTAAAGTTTTTTCAACTTTTATGGATTCTTCAAAATTTTCTAGCAAAGTAGTTTTATCAGCTTGTTTGACAAACATACCAAGATATTTGAGCAATGCAAATGCATAGTTTTCTATAATGATATCCTCTAAAGGTTGAGAGGAAGCTGGTATCTTGTTATTTAATCTTAGGAAGCATTGGTTGAAATATTTAATCCTTTCCCTACTCTCCATTTTTATATGGGATAGCTCCAAAGCTAAAACAACATGAGTCGTATCGTCACCAATTTTTTTTAAAAAGACTTGGTTGAAATCTGTCCAATTGGTGATGGATCCTTGGGCAAGGGAAAAATACCACGTCGATGCTTTCCCTTCAAATGTGAGAGGGAACAATCGCCATATGACATCTTCATGCTGAATGTTTATGATTTGAACTGCCAGATTGAATTTTTCGATGTGATTTTCAACAAGCTCTTTGTTATCTGGATCATATTTAGGTAAGAGCATATCAGAATGTTAGGTATGTTATGTTGAAGACCGGGAAATACAACTGCACTGCATCTATGCCACTTGGGAATATTGTTGTTTGGGTTTACTCCCCCGATACTAGCCATATCTTGGTCATATTCTGAATCAGATGAATGATCATGATCAGAACCTCTAGGATTTCCAGGTGGTGATTCTGGTGGTGATGGGGGCTAGTCAGATCCACCAGAGGCAAGCAACCTCTGAGAAACGTTGGTTTCAATAGCTCCTCTAATATTGCTACTTAGCTAATAACTAGGAGTTCCAAACCCCTATTCTGGAGCTTCTTGAATAGATTGTTCAATAGCATCTAACTCACTATTAATACAATATCTAACAGGTAAACCGTGATCTAATGGTGGTATGCCAGTAATTTGGGAGTATGCTCTTGTTAGAATATGTATAGACTCCTCTAAAGAATTATCAATTTGTTCAGGGGTAAATGGTGGACGAGTATTGTCACGTTCTATAATATCCCTAACTGTGTTGAAAAAAGGAGTCGTAGTAGTTTCAGCTTGGGATGTTGCTGCAAGAATTGGTACAGTTTGGGAAATTAAAGCTTCCAAATCTAGGACAAGCGAAGAGAGGTGATTGGTTGCAGGTTCGTTATTCAATTTAGCAGCCATTAATGTTTTACTCATGCCCTCCTTCTAGTGCCATATTTTGACCGTATATTGTGTCAAATGATCAACAAGGAAAGACATCCCACACAAAGTGCTTAATGCATCCCTTCATATGTTTATAGTAGCTATCTTTCACAAGATTAAGGACTTGTTGCCTTTGTGAATTTGCTTTCTAGAATAGAGAGTCTTAGTTTTGTTTTCTTTTATCTATGATTAAATCCTACTGCTTGAACTAAATACAAAGAATTTAATCTAACTACACTATAATTATTAACAAAAGTTATTCTAATCTAAATATAAAACAATAGTTTTAGTAGCTACCAAATCTATTAATAAATTAACTATATAAGTTTAATTAGTCGAATACATCCTATCCTGGCCAGGAGCAATTTAGAAAATATACTAATTTTATTTCAAAACCTGAATTAAGAATGAATACTTTTATAAGAGAACGTTAATAGACAATTAATCATTCAATTAAAACAATGTTGATATTTAAATTCAAAGTGATACTAGTAAACCAAACTGTTTTCATAACGGTGTCTTCGAATGGACTCAAAGTGGTATCCAAATAACAGAAGCTACATTTGACTCCTATAGATGTTTCTCCATACCAAAACTCGAACTTCACTAAACTACTTCGACTTAACCTTTTTATAATCATAATACATAACTAACAGACCTAATGTATAGTTCGAGTCATCAACTAGTTACAACTAACACTTCCAAAAATAAACCAACATAAATTGTTGGTTGTGGAGCTTGATCTTCCTTATTCAGAGGTCGTGTTTCAGTCATTTTTGAATCCTAGCCCATGAAGGGGGGTTTGGGGGGGGGGGGAATCCATGGGGGGTCCAGGGTGAGGGGGCGACTAGTTTGAAAGCACCCCCCCCCCCCCAAGCAGGGGTTCGGGGGTAGCGCCCCCGTAGCGAAAATTTCAGGAAAAAAAAAAAATAATAATAATTTCTTGTAAAATGTTGTAATTTAATAGTCATGACTTGGTCAATAATGGGTGATTTATGGACCTGTGGTATTGGGTGTTCCATAGTCCATGGTAATCGCTATTTAAAAGGAAGGCATTGCAATACGGTTGTGTATTGTACCATTGTAAATATCTCTGATTGTGTGAGAGATACTATGAGAGAGCGAAGAGGAAGTTGCAACGGATGTGCTACAGGTTGTATCCCTTCATTTGTTGGATGGTATAATAATAAGGACTGGCAATTTATGTGTGGACGTAGCTAGTCTTGGGTGAACCAGGTTATATTGGTGTCTCTCTTGTACTGTGTTTTATGTGATTTATATTTTCATCTTGTTTATTGTTATTGTTCTGCGATCCTATTTTTCTAACATAAACAGAGTGTTTTAAAATCATATAGTGACAACCCCTAACTGTCCGCATCCAGAAGTAAATGTCATAACAAAGAACAACCACTTGTCTTTAACAGTGAGGAAGTTCGTTGAGAGTGAGCAGGTTTGGACTTACTCCATCAAATAGCTAAACACCAGTTGTAGAAGATTACTTGAAGTCTTCTTAATGCAAACAGGAATATAGAAACCGCCAAGGAAAATCTAGAAGGCATGAGCATCTTCATAAAAATCCAAAACTGAAATGTAACACCCGTATCATGATGAAATCCAAATTTAAGCATTGTTCCCTTAAATGTACTTAATAATTTAATGACTTCTAAAATAATAGATAAATATATGATAAGAACACCTACAAAATATTTGATTATATAGGTGTTCTAATAGTAGCAATTGACTTGAAAGAATAAGGGATTTAGACAAGAGCATTTACCTATATCGTGGTTGTTATATACAGATCATGTACATGTATAATAACATAAATAAAACCAAAAAAAAAATGAGCATTGATAAAATCCGAACATCATGTCCTTTATGCCGCATTAAGCGACACTTGTATGGGAGTAACTCTACAAGATTCATTCGGCTTGGCTTTAAGTTTGATAACTTTTCTATATTTATCCTATTATGTTTAAGTAGTTTCTTGTTCCTTGTGGCCAATGCATTCTTCTATCTCTTGTATATATCCTTCTTTCCCTTCATAGCTTCCCACTTTTCCACAGTCATGACCAGCTCAATCTTTAGACTAGTAATCATATCCTTCATAATACTATTGATTAGTTGATATCCTTTAAGCTCAGTTTCCAAGCATGAGATTTTTCTGCACTTCAGTTTCTTCTAAAGGTTGTTTGAGGGATTCATTATTTTTATTTTGGGCTAGATTACGAGCTTTGCTTTGCATTTGATTCACTTCTTGATTTGATTGGGTAGAATGGCAGTCATCACGAGCATTCCTGGCTTAGGTGGTAGAAGCATAATCATACATTAACCGGGGATCAACTTGATCAGTCATGTCCATGTCTTCCTGAACATTCAAGTATTCTGCTTCAGATCCACTGAGGTCAATGACAAGTGGTTCAACATTTTGCAAGTTTCTCTTTGATAAGAAGGAAGCAACGATACTCCTATTCATTCTACGGGCAGCTACATCAGTCAAGAGTTTACTAGTTTGATCATTATTTTCAACCTTGACTCTCTTCATTTCGGTTTTAGGATTTGCAAACATTGAGTCCCTAACAAACATTTCCTCTTTTCATCAGACAGTTGGGGTTTGGAACACGATTTGGTTGGAACATAATGTATTTGATTTTCACTATCAAAGCCGTGGATATTTTCCATATGACCATTAGATTGTCGTTCATCTATATCAAAAGAACCAAAAACCTTATGCTGCTCTACACTCAACCCAATGTCAAACCCCTGAGTCTGAGAATGTAATTTATTGGAGGATTTAGAAACAGCATGATCCAAGGACTCAATATTTGTACCTGATTCATGATTATGGATTTCCTATGGAGGAGGTATACGTTTTCTCCTTGTCTTTGGTTTACATTTGGGCCAAAATTGGTCATTACCAAATTCATTACATTCTAGAAAAGACTCCCAACTATCCCCTACCTCAAACAACTTCTGCTGAACCAAAATATTTAGTAAACCGAAATGGAACAAACTTATATCCACATCTCCTATATTTTTTGGACAGTAACTGTTAGGGTTAAGCTTGACTCGGGAATGATTCAAAGGTGGTTTAGGTCTAGCACATGGTTTTGGGCACATGGTTTCTTGTAGCCCATGGTATTGGCCCAAGGTATTGCATGTACTGAATTCTATAAAGGGTTTGGAATACTCCATTGTAATGTTTCCTAGAGGTGAGCGGGTGAGATCACTTGGACCGATTTGTTGGTTTTGGCCAAGGTAATGAAGATTTTCATTGGTTGGTTTTTCCCCTCATGGAGTTTTCTAGAGTAAATGGTTGTGTTCAATGATGTTGTTGTTATGGTTATGATTATGGTTGTTCTCTCATTATTATGTATGCTCTTCTAAAACCTAAGAGTAACAACCATCTTCCTGAGACTATTCAAAAAATAGTAAGGGAGATTTAATGACTGACCTTTAAATACTAGCATGATCCTGAAGTGGTAGAAATACACAGTAGAGAAGCAGACATCACATGTTATATACCTGATTATCGTTTCAACCATGTCTCACCAGTATTTCTTTAAAAACCAAATAGGAACACAGAATGTAGAAAAAATTTCTTGGCTAGGTTTCACCGGGAACTACTTCCACAATTTGGTCAGAATATGGCCCCCTTTAAACCATTTCTCACCGTCCGGAGGAAGTTTGTAATACCCCTAGTTTTGATTTGGAATTTATTTAACCAAATTACGTAAATGATGTAAATTTTATAATATGGATTCCTAGTGCGAAGCTCAAGGCCAAGGCTCGTCTAGTGAATGGATATGGTTGGCTTGTCATGCTGATTTAGAATATATGTAAATATTAATAATAAAATGGTCCAAGAATGGATATGTAAAGAGCACCAAAGGGGTTATGGTTCCACTAGAGGGGAAGAGGAAAGGGATTCTATGGGATACTAAATCCTTGCTGCCAATTTTCAACCTTAGGACTCACCCAAAATTCTGTCATGTGCCTTGAATAAGCCAATTATCTCCTTTTTTTTACTATTTTTCAAATTATTGAATGCATGTGTGAGGTTGGTGGGAAACGTCACCTCACGTAGTTATTGAAGCATGGGGATGACTGCACTTTTATGTCAGTTCTGTCATGATAGAATTCAATCTCTAGTAGTTAGGAGTCCTTTCTTCTATAGTCAGAAGTTATGCCAGTTGTCTTTGTGACCATTTTCTCATATCCCTTGGATTCAACCCTCATTCTCTCACTCTTTCATGCAGATTCAGACTATGCAAAACTCTCCATTGCTATCCAAGGCCTTACCAAACTCTTCTTGACCCATAAATTCAAATTTGAAGATGGAGCTACAAATTTGGAAGGGAAAATAGATGGTTGTAGGTGACCAGAGAGGAACCCTTACCCATTGAGTTTTTCTACTCATAGATGTTTGAGAATCCATGGATTAAGGCTGCAGGTGGCTCTCCAACAGTATATAGCAGGTTGGTCTCCTTCTATGCACACAGTAGAAGCACCCAGCAAGATGGATTGCCCAAGAGAACCATGGATTGGTGAATGGGATGCATGAGCATAGAAGGGTGTTGTGTGGGCAGGTATTGTTGACACCAAGGCTACGAGGGCTGAGTGAAACACTTGTAGAGATCTGTATGAGCATTTGTATAAGAATAGAGAGTAGAATGGGTTGTGGGATGAGAGATAGAAGCTTGTAGGTGTTTCCTTTTCCCTTGTGGCCTCATCACCTAGATTGGGGGTGGCCTCTCAGTGGAAAGAGTATATGCTGGAAAGAGTGCCTATGGTTGGGTGGAAAAATTCTCTTACACAACCAGTTGTGTGGATCTGCATTGGATAAAGATAAGTATTCTCATGCATTTGAATATCAAATGGTTTTATGTAATGCATGTTATGATTATGTTGATAAATGCATGTTAGATGTGTGTGGATAGAGTTTAATTCCGTTGTGTATGTTTATTTATGTTTCTACACACATATTTTATATTTTATGAAATTCATATTGTGGCTATGGGGAAAATTTGGAAGCTTGTAATCAATTAATGCCCCCTCCCGATGGTCGTATTGGGTGAAGGGGACATTACAAAGTTATGTTGCATGGTTAATGAATTCTTCTGAAAGGGAAAGTTCAACATCACCAACCCTAGCACATTCTCCATTGAAAGACATGGCATAAGCTTTTGCAACCTCAAAATTGAATCTATTGAATTTCTCCAAAAAGGGTAAAACCAATCAACTTCTCTAAAATGTTCCTTACATTCTTTGTAAAATTCCAAATATTCAGGACCACCCATCTCAAATCATGATAAATGAGCCATAGGGAGAAGGAAGGGTTTGTATACATATTGAGATACCATATTAAAGATACGGAAAATGAGTGTGCCTACCTTTACCTTCAGTTTCCCAGGATTAGCTTGGAAATCTATCAAAATGACATCAATCTCCATGGTTGAAAAGTACAGAGAATCTTCAAGATGGTCTACAAATGAATAATTACAACTAAAGGTTCCCAGACTAAGGCTAGTTCCAGTTTTCAAAGTCATTAAAATTGATTTTTTTCTCTAAGATCATGAATCATTATGAATTTAAGTTGATACGCCAATTGTCAATGCTTATGCAATTAGCTAGTAGTTGGATATCGAAACCAAATCAAACATTATGGATGTATGACTACCAATTTAATGGTTCATCGCCAAATAGAGCAAATAAAATCAATATACATTGCCACACTTATAAGATCAAAGATCATTTCATTTATAACATTATTTAAATCATGAAGAATAATAATGTGAAATGGACCCAACAAACCTTGAAAACCAAGTACATATGTGGAAATCAAGTATTAATTTATGATTTTCAAAACATAAGATGGATTTGATCCAGAATTTATCTTGGAACCAGAAAATTTCGATATTCAAGTTTCATAATATCAATAAAAGGCAGGTGCTTGGGGCACATAAAGTGTAAGATAGAGGAATTAATTAAAACATTATTTAATAATGACATGGAGGTGAAAAATCAATATTAACCAAAATTAACCTATACACCACCATGCACAATAAATAATTAAATCACCTCATTTATTCTTAAATTAGATGTACCCAAACACCATAGAATTATCATAAATCATGAAATTAGGAACTACTAAAAATATCAAAAATGAATAACTTTGGTTAGATTGATCGTAAGAATAATGAATTAATTTCACAATATTTCATGTGAAATTCTCTATAATGTTTATTTTCTATATGAACCAAAACATAGGATGAGAATTTTAGCAGCTACAAAAATTAATGACTAATCAGTAATTCATCTTTATTTAAAAAATGGATCAGTTCATTTAAACAAATCACCAGAAAAAACCTAATCGTTCAGGTCACCATAATATCATCTTACCTTGGTCACTTCATAATTCAGAGCACCTTCAAAATCATAGATTCTAAAGGCACCCTTAAAATTTAGCACAATGTATATCCTCCCCGATATAAAACATGTTCAAATGAAGGATTGACAACCTTATTGACTTATGATACTTGCGAATCTCGAAGCAAAATTTACACTTGGGGATCCTTAAGAACCAAGGGGTTTGTTGGAAGCCAACACCGCCATAGGATCCAACCATCATCACCCTGAGGTCTAGAAGGTGACAAGCCTTTTAAATTTTATTGAATTTCTTAAACATGAAAATGTTTTAGAAAGAATGGTAGGTTTGAGGAACCTTGAAAGAGTTATGATTCAATATTTCACTAAACTTTCAAAAATGTTTAGCCTTCACTTTCAAAACATCTTTATGGAGTACTCCATATCTAAGAGTGTTGTGAATGCTAGGGAAGAATGCAAAAAGGTGACCCATTCTAAACTCAAGCAATCAGAGGGATTTCCTTGATGTTGATACTATTGAACAAGACTCACTGTAAATCTTAAATAGAAGCAAGAATTGAATATCTCATGGTATATCCCTTGAATGGGATGATAAGGATGAGTGTCACATAGGATAGGTGAACACGAGGGAAAATGATAAATATTAAAGTGATAGCCTAAGGTTCTTGAATGTGTTATTTTATGGGACTATACAACATGGAAGTGTTTATGATGATCGGGTGCCTAAGCCAAGGGAGCTTGAAACTTACGCTAATAATGATTAAATCCACATGGAAGGAAATTTTGAATATACCATAGCTTTTATTGGTTCTTTTCCTAAGCCATATGGTTGGGATATTTTGTATGAGATCTAGAATGGAGGAAAAGGATGTCATCGCTTACTATATGAGAAGCCACTATCACTTTATTAAGTGGGAACCATGGATGTTGCTTCCTTGAACTTCTCCTCTACTTCATATAAGCATGAGCCTAATGGCATTTGTGACCAAAGGGAGGATGTGGAGGATTCCCCACCCATGAGAGGGAATAGGGGAATACCTCCAAAATCTTAAAATATAAGGGTAAAAGGCCCAACACCTCCACACATCCATATACAACTCGCAAATACTAGTTGTTTAGATGAGGGGTTGAGTATATGTGGTGTTATTCACCCTAAAACTTAGAACCAGTCACAAGATAAATAGAGATAAATGATGCAAAATACCATAAATTATAATGAATATTTCTTTAATCAAATAAAATAGATAAGAAATATGAGGAAAAATAACTCTTGTATTATGAAAATCAATTTAGGAAACAATTTTCACTCACCTCTTAATGTCGGGTGACCTTTCACTTGAGCAGAGATCTAATACAACAATTCTTGATAAATAATCCATATCCTTCAAACTCCTTAAATAGGATTTCTATATCTAAAACCCTAACTACTTAGAGGACATAAAACCTAACTACTTAGGGGGCCTTAATTAACACAAATATTTTTTACATTCATTATCCATTACTAACTTCTTGGCCTTATTCAAAGGAAATGTCTACATTCATTATTTGACTAAATCCTATTTAGTCTAAAGTAAGGTGGGTTAGAGTAGGACCCTAACATACCCTCCCCCTTCCAAAGTAGTCTTGTTCTCAAAGTTGGAGGTGAGGAAATTGATGCAAAATCACTTATGGTTCCCATGTGGCATCTTTTGGTTGCATATATTTCCATTGGATCAAGACCTCTTTGATTGTACATCTATGAAATTGGCGTTCCTTCGTATCCAACACGGCTTTCGACTAGATCCAAATGGATCCTTCCTCATCAAATTCGGGTAATTTGGTTTACACTTTACAAATGGATCCCACCACTTTTTTGAGGCAAGATTCATGAAAGACTGGGTAAATCTTAAATTGCTCTGGCAGATCTAGCTTGTAGGCCACATGTCCAATGTGTTGTATGGTCTTGTAAGGTCCATAGAACTTCATGTCCAATTTATAGGGGAGGTGATTTTGGGTGATGTCTATTTCTAAGGTTGAAGGAAAAGAAACACATAATTCCTTTCTATAAATGAACACTCTGAGCAATGTTGATTTATTTGTTGTTTCATTCTATTGTAATTCATGGCCAAATTTTCCTTAAGTGTGCTAAGAATTGTTTCTATGGTGTGAATTGTGGTATCTATTGCCTAGAACTTGGAAGTGCCTGGTAAATAGGAAACCAGAGACAAGGGTTTTGTCCATACACTTCTTGATATGGGGTCATTTTCGTAGCTTCATGATAAGCAATATTATATCACCATTCGGTAAGAGGAAACCATTGTTCCCACTGGTGTGGCATTTTTAATGCGAAGCATATCAAATAGGTTTCCAAGCATTTGTTGACCACTTCTATTTGAGGATCCGTGGGGATAATAGACTGTGTTAAGTTTCAACTGGGTACCCTAAACTTTAAATAGTTACTACTGAAATTTGCTCGTGAATGTAAGGTCTCAATCATAAACAAGGAAGCGGAAATACTATGTAACTTAAAAACCTAATCCATGAAGACTTGGCCCATGTTGGCTAGTGTAAAAGTGTTTTCTAATGCACATAAGTGAGTCGATTTGGAAATGTGATCTACTACCACCATGATGACTGATTTATTACCATCTCTAGGAATTAGCCCCACTATAAAATCCATATAGATATCAATATTTCATATATGGGTGGGAGTCGAAAGTGGCTGCAAGGCTCCTAGTGACTTCACTGTCTCACCCTTGTGTCATTAACAAGTGTCAAAGGCGGAAAGAACTTTTTGGATGTTTGTTTTCATGCCTTCCCAAAAGTAGTGCTTATTCGCTCTTAGGTTTTATGAAAACCTAGGTGATTTGTTGTGGGGGATGAATTTAAATCATATACGATGCAGTGATTTAAGGATGATTTGAATGCCAAAAAATTGTGTTCCTTATATCTCAATGTGTTATGGTGCCATGTATACCTAGGTGGAGCGTCCTGGTCATCATGAATCTTTTGGATGGAGTTCCTTATGGTTGCATTCATCATCCATTCTTAGTGTGCTTCCTCAAGCCATCTTGAAACGGGTAAGGATAATGAAAATAGGGATTCATCCTCCTCAAATTGCCTAGACAAGGCATCAACCACCACATTTTTGGTACCCTTCTTATATATAATCTCAGTGACACAACAACATCTTAGTAACCCACTTATGTTTCTCTAGTGAGGGAAAATTTTATTATAGGAAATATTTTAAACTATGATGGTCAGTCTTGATCTGGAAATGCCTCCTTATTAAATATGGGCATCATGTCTCAGTTGCGTGAAGGATGGCCATCATCTCTTTTTCATATGTGTATTTTTCTCAATTCCTATCACATAGTTGCTTACTATTGAAGGAAAAAGGGTGTTTGTCTTGCATAAATACTATTCCAAGGCCTTGTCTATATGTATCACATTATAAGACCAAAGTCTTAGTGAAATTAGGCATTGCTAATACTAGAGTAGTGCACATGACATTTTTTAAGGTTGAGAAGGCCTTCTCAACTTTGTCACTCGTGAAAGGAATTATTTTTTATTAAGGATATTAGATGATCTTCAAATTTTACCATAGATTTTGACAAAATATATGTAGTAGTTCATATGTCCTAGGAACCCACACAATCTATTAAGGGTCTTGGGGTGTGTTTAGGATTGCATAACTTCCATTTTCTTTGGGTCCACATGTACTCCAACCTGACTCACAATATGGCCCAAATATTCAACCTTAGTAACCCCAAAATCACATTCGGAATGTTTTACAAATAATTGGTGATCCACTCAATAGTTATTAGTCACAATAAACATTCTTTGGGTCTTCCCATGTGGTGTTATACACCAAGATATTGTTAAAGGAAACCAACACAATATTATGGCGGAGGAAGTGTCGAAAAATCTTGTTCACGGGGCTTTGAAAGGTGGATGGAGCATTGCAAAGTCCAAAGGGCACATTAGGGGAATTTTGAGGTAAAAAATAGGCCTCAAAACAAAAAATGTATTATAAAAATCAACTTGATAGAAACCAATCAAATTCTAGAAAACGACATCATCCCTTATGGTTGAGGTGGCATTTCTTAAGTTAAAGTTGCTTGCTTATCAAATCCTAAATAGTGGATGACGACCCATAATTAACTATACTCATAATAATAAAAAGTACTCATAAATTACTTTTAATATATATACATATTACTCTTAAAAGTATGTCATACATAAAGTAATTTATATACATATAAAATAATTTAATGTAGTATGAATTGCATGACTCATGTCCTTTCGGAGATGTTATTGTTATATTTTGAATTATAACCATACCATCATGTACTCTTAAAAGTACTATCTCATATATAAAATAATTTATAGAGATATAAAGTAATTTAAAGTACTATGAATTATGTGACTCGTGTCCTTTGGGATATGTTATAGTTATGTTTTAAATCATAACAAGATATGTGACACCATCGTAAGTAAGTAGGAGGATTCAAGGGTGTAGATGTCAATGACTGTAAGGAGGAGGATTCAAGGGTGTAGATGTCAATGACTGTAAGGAGGAGGATTCAGCATTGAGTAGTTGTGAATCAGTGAGAGAAGGTATTATAGTTATATTTTATGGGTGGGGTAAGGATTTTATGCAACAAGAATCCCTTTATGTCTCAGGATTATCACAAGATATACCGGTTTTGGGTACTTTGGGGAACACTACTGATGTGAAGGGTTCTATGGATGAATCCTATGTAATACCTTCTCTCACTGATTCACAACTACTCAATGCTGAATCCTCCTACTTACAGTCATTGACATCTACAACCCTGACAGAATCCCCTGTTGAAGCTGATGATGGTGTGAAACGAGGTCTATATTCTGCACCATTACCTGTCTTCTGTGATGGTTTCTTAATCCCTGAATCTAAGTTTCCCCCTCTCCCAAATGTTACCATCAGGAAAAAAGAGGGGGGGAGACGAAAAAAGGAGATGACTAGGGCTACCGGTGGGGGTATGGTGAACCCACTCTTTTTGGTTGAGGATTCATTGCAGCCATGCGATGACCATGTATCACCTGCATTTTTCCGGACACTTAGAGCAGTGGAGGCCAACCCGGGGTTTACTTAATGATTATTATGACCTTAAACATTCGTGGGGTTGGAGGTGCCCCCAAACGCTACACCTTCCATCGACTGTTTTCACTTACTAGAGCTGACCTTATTTTGTTACAAGAAACTCTTTGTGATGACTCAAAAGCTCAGGCTTTCATCACTTCCTTTCTGCCCTCCTGGCATGTGTGTACTATTGGGGATTCGGGGAGGTCTAGTGGACTTCTATCTGCATGGAACCCTAGTATTTTTATGTTCAATTCCTTTGTCTTAGGAGGGGGCATCTTACTCTCGGGCAGGAGTAGGGTATTTGATGGCTCTCTCAATATTTTCAACTGTTACGGCCCATAGGTGGAGAAAAACTCTTATTGGGAGGGAATTGTTGATATTGGTTTATTGGGCCTTTCGAACCTGATTTTGGCTGGAGATATCGATATTACCTTGGGTACCTAGGACTCTTGGGGTACTCGGGCTCATGCATCTTTGAACTCCTATTTTTGTAACCTTCTTGATACTTTTGGTCTTACTGATATTTTGCCTTTCCCATTGGTACCCACTTGGCGCAATGGGAGAAGGGGTGATGCGGCTGTGGCTAAGAGACTAGATCATTTTTTAATTCATGAGGAGCTACTTGGTACTCTTACACAGTGTACATCTTGGGTGGATACTACCCATATTTTAGACCATTCTCCAGTCTTTCTTCGGATTGGAAAGGCGGATCTTCCTACATATTTTCCCTTCAAATATTGCCATATTTGGTCTCATGATGACTACTTCACTGTTATGGTTCGGCACTTATGGTCCACGGTTATAAAGGAGTCGTCTCCCTAGTTTATTGCGCTTATTGAAGTCAAAAGTTGCTCCATGGCTCCGGAAAAAGAAGGAGCACCTAAGTATGGACCTACGGGCGGTGGAATTGGCTATATCCACTACGATGACTCGTCCATATGTGGAGACTACTGCACCTTCTTTTATGGCTGAGATTGGAGCTTTGGAACAGCATAAGACCTCCCTACTTGCTACGGAGGAGGCTATATGGCGACTAAAAAGTTGTGCACTGTGGCTTTCTTGTGGTGACCAAAACACAAAGTATTTCCATGCTTTTGCTAATGGTAGGAGGAAGAAGAAAGCTATATGGGATATAAAGGATACATTGGGTAATATTATCTCGGATGGGCCAGGGATTGCTGATGAGGCGATGAAATAATTTTCTGATATCTATAAAAAACCTTGTTCTAACAACTTGCTGGAACAGATGAAGATTCTGCAGGTTATGCCTCGCATGTTCTCGGATACGGACTGTACTGGGATCTATGGGCCGGTTACTTTACAAGAGATTGAGAATATATTGAAAGATATGGAAAAGGACAAAAGTCCTGGGCCGGATGGCTGGACATGTGAATTTGTTACTCAATTTTTTGATATCCTGGGACTGGAATTAGGGAAATTAGTGGAGGAAGCTCGGACTATGGGCAGGGTTACTGGTGATGTAAATGCTACTTTTATTTCCTTGATACCAAAGATTTCAAAGCCGATTTCCTTTAAGGATTTTCAACCCATATCACTTTGCAATCTGATTTATAAATTGATTTCAAAAACAATCACACAAAGGATAAAGGGGGGATTACACAAAGGATAAAGGGGGGATTGTCTAGTGGTATATCAGCTGAACAATTTGGCTTTTTAAACAAGAGGTTGATCTATGATGATGTGGGGTCGGCACAGGAGGTGTTGCATACCATGAAATCTAAAAATCTGGACGCATTGGCTCTGAAACTAGACTTAATAAAGGCCTATGATCTAGTTGACTGGTCATTCCTTAAATTACTTCTGTTAAATGCTGGCCTGGATTTCTGGATTACGCAGTGGATAATGGGATGCATAAAGTCTACTAATTTTGCTATTCTTGTTAATGGCTGTCCTACCACCTTTTTTCAGGCTTCTCGAGGCCTCCGCCAAGGATGCCCATTATCACCTCTCCTATTTATTCTTATCATCGAAGGACTCAGTTGACTTATACATCAAGAAAGGAGGAGGGTCTTATCAATGGTGTTCGGGCATCTCCACATCAAGTCATTCCTCATTTGCTGTTTGTAGATGATATTCTCATCTTTGGTCTTGGAAAGGTTCAGGAATGGTTGCATTTTAAGTATATATTGGACACTTTCTATTCTGCAGTTGGAATGCAAATTAGTTATGAAAAGTCCCGCCTATATGCTATAAATTTGCAGGAGGAAACTAGACAGTCTATGATTAATATATTCCCTCTTGATATCCTTGATCTGAGGCAGGGATTGGCATACCTGGGGTTTTTTTTTAAACCAAATGCATATATGGTTAATGACTGGATATGGATTGTAAAAAGGGTGGAGAACAGGATTCTCTACTGGCAGAATAGAAAAATCACTTTGGGTGGCAGGTTGGTGCTGCTAAATTCTGTACTAGCTAATATGCCAATTTATTGGTTCAACTTGGCATTCGTTCCATTGTCCATCCTACATTTGATTCAAAAGCTGTTATTTAATTTTCTATGGAAGGGTCAGACAGTTTACCGGGGATGTCACTTAGCATCATGGGAAACCATTTCTAGACTGAAGCACGATGGTGGATGGGGTATTAGAAATCTTTTTTGGTCCACATGGCTTTACATTTGAAGTCTCAATGGCGTGGTATATCGGATGGGGGATTATGGGGAATGTTGATTAGAGATAAGTATATCAAACCTGAATTAGTTATTGGTTGGCTACGATCTGGAAAATTCCTAAAGCAGAATTCCTCGGTTATATGGGCTGGCTTGGTAAAAATGGTTCCATACTTTCAGCGATGGTTATATTGGCACGCTGGCAATGGATATCAGATTGTTTTGGGCAGAGATAATATTTTGGGACACCCTCATTCTAGTCTATCGGAGGAAACATGTTTGACTCTACGGAGTATGGGTCTTCAGTATTTAAATCAGATCAAAAAGACACACACAGGCCAGAGAAACGACGGGGGCTGGATGGATGCGACGGATTTGGAACTGAGTGGTAATGTTGCAAGCGAATGGGAAAAATACCTCACAAGCCTTCGACATGCAGGTATTAGTCTTAATACGGAGAGTGACTCTCTTGTATGGGATTACGGTTATGGAGATGGAACGGTGACTGCAGCACAGGCCTATATGGCATTGGCATCCGAGGCAAAATTGTTACCTAAAAACTGGTGGAATAATATAATCTGGCGATGGTGCATACCTGAAAAATTAAAACTATTCCTCTGGCTTGCATTAAACTACAGAATATACACTGGTGATAAATACAGGCTACATGGGGGGTATGGGCCATCGGTATGTTTTCTGTGTCTACATGCTGAAGAGACTTGTGATCACCTATTCGCAACATGTCCTTGTACTCTTCAGTTATGGGAGGAGATTACTCTGCTATTTGGGCAAAATGGGCCGTGGTTGGGAAGAACCCTATCAGACTGCTTAAAAGGCTGGTATGAAATTTTTAAAACAGCTATGACTTTCCCTACCAGCTTTGTATGGGGCGTCTGGAGGCTCCGAAATAATATTCTCTTTGACCATAAACCTCACTCTTTCATAACCTCGGTGGCCTTCATTAAAGGTTATATGACTGAGATGGTGTGGAAACACTCTCCTCAGAAGGATGCTCTGCTAAAAACTCCGGTGATCGGATCCACAAACACTGTGGGTTTCTTCGATGGGGCTGCTCAGAGAGGGATATGTGGTGCGGGCGGCTACATAAAAGTTGATAAAGATCAATGGACAGAATTATACTTTGGTTGTGGTATGGGCAGTAATACTAGATCGGAGCTTATGGAACGCTCTATCTGGCACACTCCATGGGGATCAACACTATTGATGTCTTTGGAGACTCCAATGCGATCATTAATTGGGTTTTAATAAAGCATAAACTTCAGGTCCCTGCTCTATCTTCCTGGAAAACAAAGATATTGGGGATCATTGGTTGCTTTACTGCTATATCTTTCTGTCATGTGTGTAGGGAATACAATCAGAAGGCTGATCAACTATCAAATATGAGTCTTACTTTGGAGGCGGGCAGTGCCATTATAAGACATTTTTATCAAGGCCAGCTGATGGAGGAAAAGTGTATCACTCTTTACTGAAGTATGATCTTTTTTTGTTATGTTTTAATTGCCCAGAGAGATACTGTTATCGTTTGGCAATAGTTTGCCTTTTTCCTGAAAATCTAAAGACTGCAGAACTCTGTGTACTTTGCATTATTAGTATTAAAATGTTTAGGTGGAGTATTTGAATATTTCCTGAGATGTATCTTATTTTCTTTTTGGAGAACTCATGGTCTTTTCCCTGACTAGGTTATTAGCAAGATGCTGATATGTTTTAATGGAGGACCAGAATAGTTGTAAATGTCTTTACGACGGGAGACTTAGTGTAGTTTCTTTGATTCATTTATGAATAGCAGGAAACTCTTTTTCTTTTGGAAAAAAAAAAGTACATCCATAAGGTGGTATTATACATTTATTATAACATAACATAATATAATATATATATATATAATAATAAATATAATATATGTGAAACTATATTTAATTAATGAATATAGATTAAAACTTAATATTAAATAAGTAAATATATATTAAAAATTAATTATTAATGTGAATTATTTATTTTATATAATTTAAAATTTATTTACAAAAGTTTAATTTAGGTTTATAATTCAAAACTAAAATATTTTACTTTATTTTATTTTACAAGTACTTTATTTTAGTACATTTATGTATCCAAAAGTACTCTTGTTTCTAGTTATTTTAAAGAAGATTTTTTATTAATTTGTACACATCTTTTCACTTTGACTTAACCAGAGTTTCATGATTTGTAATGAAAAAGGCACACAAAAGGTGAGTTGTAAATATACCTTCCCCATAAAATGACTAACTCACAATATTTATTATATCTCTTAGGAGGCTCATTTTAGACCTCAAAATTCCCCTAATTTGAATAAGAACTCATAATGACACTCATGGGCATGGAAAGTTGTCTTGGGTATGTTGAATTCTTTCATTTTCATTTGGTGGTAGCTAGACTAAAGGTTCAGTTTAGTGAATAATTAAGCTCCACTAAGATCATCCAAGAGATCATCAATGACTGGAATAGGAAATTTATCCAACAAGTTATACAACGTGACAAGAACTCGACATTGTTCTCATTTTTTATAAGCGTCAAAACCACCAAAAAACAAACCCAAATCGAAAAGTGGTGCTACCGGTAGCACCACTTTTTTTTCGGGGCTAAAATTACAACTTTTTGGTAACCCCGAGCAATGCAGCACAATGCCACTATAATAAAAACTGTAAAATCGACCCCTAAATCGAAAATTCTAGAACACGTTTTTCTTTCCGGAGCTAAAATTACAACTTGTTTGACATCGTCATCTTAACAACCAATTATTTTGCAACGCAAATACTTTAAAAGTTTAGTTTTTTTTTCATTTTTAATACTTTTTAATATTTCACATATTTTTTAAAAAATTCATGTTGCTATTATTTCTCTTTTTTTCAATTTTTTTTTTTTGTGAGTAAGAGTATTAACTTTGTATTAAAATTTAAAAAGAGTAATTGTACATAGTATTACAAAATTGGTCTTATCAAACCATTCAAGATTGATCCTCTCCTTACATTCCATATTCCACTTCCTTTCTAAAATACTATCCCAGACCCCAGTACCTCTAATATTTTGCAAATTCACAAAATTAGGCCAAGAGCATACCAACAAAGTTCTAACCAAGGCCATTATCCATTGTATACATCCGCCCAGGACAACCCAAAAGAATTCCAGCAGAATTCTAACGTAGGTCGTTAAACATTGTAAACACCCACCCAAGACAAAACAGACTATATGTTTGGCCATTACAGAACCATTGTCTGTAGCATACCCCACTCGAGCAACTAGAGCCAAAAACAAGAATTGGACCAACAAGACATCAGCGCAAAGTTCTTACCCTTCTCCCATTGCTAACGACATTCCTCCCACTGAAGGATTTTCCTAGTGGACTAGTGACAGTTGAACGGATTCATTTGGAGGAGAGTCTGTGTTCCCCTCGTCTCTACCAAATGGTGCTTTGGCCAAGTCCACAACCCCCTCTGTGTCTATCAAGCTTCTGAACATATCCTCTCTGAGATTGGTTAAGACCTACTTAACCAGGTCACCGAAACTTTCCCTTTCCATCATAGTTTTCGCAAGCACCTTCCTCAAAATCCAATAAGGATTCAACCTTGCCACCATTATGTGCTCTTCCACTCATCTTTGCTTTTCCTCTTCCTCCATTGTTGTAATATTTGCATTAATATGGGGGGGGGGCTATCCCTTCCAAATTCTCCTCCCTAGGGTCAGTCTCCTCCTCCCTTCGCTCGATGTGGCCTCTCCCATGTTAAATTTTGAGCATTAATTCACAATACTCTAGGATCTTCACTGAGAGAATAACATATACAGTGTATCAATGCATAACAATCACAATAAGCATCACAAGCATCACAAGAATCAAAAGCATGAGAGACAAGAGACACAGAGTTTCCGTGGGGAAAACCCTAAGGTGAAAAACCCCACAACTTCCTTAGAGATAGAGAGAGCAATGGCTCAACCAAAGTACAACCAAAATACACTTGAGATAGTCTCCTAGTAGCAGATGATCCTCCTCCTCACTAGTGCGCCACTTTCTAAGTGAGAGAAGTGTGACTTTCCGAATGATCCAAATAGAGATCTCCCGATCTCTATTTATACTTAACATGTTTGCCCAGTTACACTATGGGGCCGACTTGTCTATCTAGATACATCCACAGTATAATATATATTTCAGGGCCGACCCCACACATGGTGGTCTAATAACCCATTGGCAAGTACACACACTTGCGACACTTGTCAATCCACATGACCACACTTCCTTATAGAGGAATAACACATCTCTAATAAGGGTACAATAAATATATATGAAATACATAGATTAAATACATTCCGAAGTTACATATACATCAACATCCCACTTAGACAACATCGCATACATTGGTAGGGAGCCATCATGACTGCATCCACTCATCCCTATACCCACAGAGCTTCTACTAGGTTCTGCACCTGCTCAATTGCAACCTAGTTCTTTAAATACATGTCTAGCCTCGCTCTTGCGTCGATATCATTAGACACCATCATCATTTCTTCCTAGGCACAATTAAGGTGAATACTAATGGAATCCTCTTTTGTCTGTCCCATATCCACCTCCGCCTTGCTAGTTCTCATTCCAGCGTTATACGATTTAGTCATAACCATGATTTTTCGTTGCTATTGAGCTAGAAATTCAATGCTCACACCTCTCATTTTGTAAATGCATCTATCTACCTTATATCTATCCCTCACTTCACCACACTCCTCACATGCACAAACATTCAATCCTCCATCCTTTTTCCAGGTGGTGTACCATAAAGTGACATCCCTTCAAATCCCACATCTACCACGTTTCGAGGTGCATGTGGCCTTGCAGTTGCAACAATAACACACTCATCTGGGGCCTCCATATCTTTGGCAGCGAGGATCTGATAACTGGTTTAGAGTTCTCCTTCTTCGATCTCTTCCCACCTTAATTCCTTGATGGAGACATTTTCTTTGATCCCATGGTTTGCCACGTAGTCATCCATCCTATTAGCTTTCCTTTTGACACGATTGAATGTGATCGTTGGGGCATTGGACAAAGATTCTATGATTTGTTTCATACTTTCTTCTAAATGCCAATTCTTCCCTTCCTCAGAGGTTCCCATCCCCGATTGGATCTCTGTAGCCATGTTTATGATGATCTGCGAATCCCCTTCAATGATAGCAGGGGAACATCCCTGCCTTAGCACCCCTCGGATGCCATTAATCATCCCATCCAATTTTTCCATGTTATTAGTGGCTTCTCCTATGTTTCCCCATAAGAGACCCATTATTCCTCCTTCATGTTTTCTTATTACCCATCCAAATCTGGCTAATCTCAGATTCCCTTTTGATGCTCCATCAAAGTTCATCTTGAAGGATCCTTCGGGTGGGATTTTCCATTTCTTAGGTATATTGGCCCTCCTTGCACTATGTCTTCCTGGTCTTAAGATTTCTAGGGTTGTGTTAATGCCCCAATCCTAAAGGATTCTTCTTTCATCAATCTCAGCTTGCACATCCTTGGCCTCCCATTTTGACAATTTCAAGGTCTCCTTAATGCTTGTTCTTACCTTTACCCAGACCTCTTCATCCCTTATGTTGGTTCCTTCGAAGATGCATTTGTTTCTCTCTTTCCATATTTTCCATACTAGAAATCCCAGGAAGAGTTCCCAAATGCGGTTTAGGATGGGATTCTTATACGGTTTTTCTTTCCGTTCGATGATTACTTTCACTAGATTATTGTCACTTCGGATTTGTCTTCGAAAAATTGTCTCCTCCTTTTCCCATAGAGCTGAGGCAAATCCAAAACCTGCCAATAGATGGTTTATGGTTTCTACTTCCCCTCTACACATACTACACCATGTTGAGCCTATAAACCCTCTCTTTATCAAGTTTTCCCAAGTCAAAATACGGCATCTCACCAGGAGCCACAGAAATAGTGCTACCTTTGGCCATAGATCAACTTTCCATATATTCCCCCATCTTGGATCCTTTGGGATTTGATTATAGCATGCATGTAAGTGTGTTGCTTCTTTAATATTAAAGGTATCGGCCTGGGACTGACCCCATACCAACTTATCATGTTCATTCTGAACCTTAATTTTCGTCTTATGTATAGTTTATAAGAGGCTTTGGATATTTTCTTGCGGACTCCAACTCTACCACCACACCTCTTCTCGCCACCTCTAGAAAGGTCCGTCTGGGTTACCCGTCTCCCACTTTCCCTTCACTCTTACAATGTTATTCTCCTCCAAGTTCACCTGCAATATCAGAGTGTTAATTGAGTTTGCCAGACAAGGAAGTTGTTTCCACGAGTCCCTAAAGAAGTAGGCCAATTCCCCATTGCGAATTTCCCAGAAAATGTGAAGTTGCACTAACTCTCTATTAGCTTGCGATACTCTCCATATGTGCGACCCAGGTTTCTCTTCATCATAGCGGATTAATTTTCTTTTGTCCCAATCTTTTGCATACTTTCTTTCCACAACTTTTCCCAAGGCTCATTAGTGTGGGTTACCCACTGCCACCATATCTTGGCTCCCAGAACTTTGTTGCTTACTACAAGATCTCGCAGCCCTAAACCACCCAAAAATTTTGGAGTACACACTGTCTTCTAGTCAACCAACGACCACTTATGATCGTCTCCAAATCCTCCCCATAAGAAGGTTCTTTGGAGTTCTCTAATTTTTTTAATAACTGCTTTAGGTGTTGCTAGAACTGAGAAGAGATACATAGGAATATCTTGCGACACAAATTGCACCAGAACCAATCTACCTAGAAAATTTAATGATCTCAAGGTCCAATTAGATAGTTTTGCATTAATTTTGTCAACAAGGTATTTCCACAATATGTTCCTGATTATTGAATCCGACAAAGGAGCTCCCAGATATTTTGACAGAAAATTACCCATTTGAAATTCTAAAATTCTTATGGTATTTCTTCGAGTTGCAACAAGGGTATTAAGGAAAAATTACCTCCAACCCGTTGTCCTTAAAGAAGTCTTCCAAGACCTGTTTTATCACCCTCTCTTCCTGAACATAGGATTGACCCATCAACATGGTTTCATCTACAAATTGCTGATGCAAATGACTGTGAGCTTCCCCATGCAGGGTTAGACCACATATGGTACTATTTTGTATTCCAGCTTTGATGGATCGACCTAATCCTTCTGCCATAATCACAAACAGAAAATGGGATAGGGGATCCCCCTGTATGATTCCTCTAGAGGGTCTAAATGTCGTGTAGGGCGTGTCATTGATTAGGATCGAGAAAAAAGAAAAGGAGGATAACTGCATAACCCATTTTACCCAATTGTATTGGAACCCGAAGGCTTGTAGCATCCAATTCATGAATTTCCAACTTAACTTATCGTAGGCTTTAGATAAACCCAACTTAATTAGCATTCTTGGGCGTTTTGAAACTTTTAATGAATGGATTACTTCATGGGTTAAAAGGATTCCATCTCAAATATGCCTCCCTTCCACGAATCCTACTTGTTCCTGGGAGATAAGCAAAGGTAGTAAAGGTTTTAGCCGGTTAGCTATTACCTTCGTTATTATCTTGAAGATGACGTTGTAGAGAACTATCGGCTTGAATTTTTTAGGTTGTTCTGCCCCATTCTCCTTCGGGATTAAAGTTAAGAAGGTGGAATTGAATGCTTGCAAAACTCTCCCTGATCTTATGGAATCCTCCACAATTTCCAGTACCTCCTCCTTCATCACATCCCAACATGAATGAAAATAATTTGTGGTGAATCCATCCGGGCTGAGTGCTTTCCCTTTTTCCATGGACTTCACCACTTCCTCCAGTTCTGGAAAACCAATAGATCGCATCAAGAGGTGATTGTGTTCAGGGTTGGACAGGATCGATATGTTTTGGACAACTTTATCTATATAGAGACTTCTCTCTAGAACTTTCTCTTCCATCAGATTCTTGAAAAAATCTCTCAGTTCTTTCTTGATTTCTTCTATCTTCTCCCCATAGTTCCCTTCTTCCGTTTTCAGGCGATTGTTTGTATTGAACCGTTGACCGGTGAAATAATCTTGTGTTCATATCTCCTTATTTAAGCCACTCGTGCTTGGATTTTTTCTTCCAAAATTGTTCTTCTTTTGTCTCTCTTATCCCCAGCTACTCCAACAGGTTTGTTTCCTTGATCTTTTTTTCCTCGTTATAGCCCTTCTCCATAATTTATTTTTGAAGGTTTTCCATATGAATTTCAAGTTTTCTCTTCTCCTTAAAAATGTTCCCAAAAGTCTCTTTATTCCTTTTTTTGATCTTTTCTTTGATAAAATTTAATTTCTATTGAAATTTGTACATTAGTGAGCATGTTGGTGGAACAAATTCATTCCACCATTGTTTAATACTCCCCGCAAAGTCTGGATGGGTGATCCAAAATGACTCGAACCTAAAGGGTCTTCTTTGGTGTTCTCCAACTCTTCCCCAGTTCAGACTTATCGGCCAATAGTCAGAGCCTGTTGCTGGCAATACCATTGTTGAAAGATCTCCATCCCCCATCATAATTGTTTTAGATACCAGAAACCTATCAATCCTTGTCGATATATGTTGTTCCCCTGTCCTCTTGCTATTCCAAGTATAAATATTGTTTAAGGTTCTGACATCTACCAACTACAGGTTTTCAATAGGATCCCCAAACCTTTTGTTTATGTTGTTTAGAGTCCTATGTCCTCCATTTTTTTCCCCTAAAATGTGAATGAGGTTAAAATATCCTCCTATTATCCATTTGTTCTAGCCTACCCATCCATGAAGGTCTTCCAATGATTTAAAGAAGCCTTCCTTCATGGTTTCACAAGGAAATTTTGAAACCTAAACGTTGTATAGAATACCTCTTACACTAGTCCCTATACCATGAAATTCTGCATAAATTATATGCCGAGTTGCTACAAAATTGGATAAACTTACCTCCAGCATGTTCCACCAAATTGTTATTCCACCTGCCATTCTCATTGCATCTACTGCTATCAATTGGCTACCTTTCCAAATCTTTCTCCCCATTAATTTTAGTTTCTCGTCAGAGCATTTTGTTTCTTGAACCATTAATACCATTGGTTTTTCAGTGGCAATTTTCATTCTCAATATTCTCCTTTTCCTCAAGCTATTCAAGCCTCGTATATTCTAGGACATCAGCTTCATTGCAGGGTTTTAGTTAGGGACTGAAAATCTTCTTTTATAGTTAGGTATTGTCCAGAGGCCACTAGCTTCTCTCCTACATCCCTAATTCACTGCTTCTTCGTTCTTCTTCCTTTCTTCTCTACCTTGCCCTTCCTCTTTCCTTCATTTTCATTCAATACCTCCGTTACCACTCCTAGGTTCTTGGTAGGATTTGTTTTGAGAATAGCCTCCCTTAGTAGGATCACTTGTTGTGATGTAATGTATCCCTTTTCTAGATTGGTGTAGGCATTCTCTATTTCTTCTAGATCAAGCTCCCCTAACTCTAAATCTTTCGTTTCTTCCATGTGCATATTTTTGTCCTCATTTTCTCCCGTAACTTCTATGCTTTGCGTACTTTATTTATTCCCTTCTTCCTTCTGGGTCCTTACCTCCTTATCTCCCTTGTCTTATGTCGTCAAAATGGTCACCAGTTCCTAGTTTAAGGCTTCAAATATGTTCACTATCTGAGGTTTTTTATGAATTTCTGGTCCCAATATTTTCTTTGCATGTCGTTTTTTTGCTGTTAACCTTGGTAAAACCATCAACATCTTTGAATTCTTTGTTTTTGTTATGTGTCAGTGGTGTGTTAAGGGGACAATCCCTGAATAGATGTCCATGCTCATGGCATGTATGGAAAAGGAATGGGACATTTTCATAGTCAAGCGAATGTCTCCATTCCTCATCATCCCATGCCAGGTTAATTGCTTCTGAGAGCTCCTTGGACAGGTCCATCTACACACAAATCCGCGCGTATGAAGTATATCTCATGGATTTGGTTTTCTCCGGGGCTTTTACAAAGGAACCTATCATGTTTCCCAAATCTTCAAGGATTTCCTCTCTCTAATATTCAACCAACAATGAATACAGTCTAATCTGTATCGGGGCTACAATGAGATCCCCTTTGTTTGGGTTAAATATGTCTATCCACGGTCTTAGAAACAACCCTGCGGAGTTGAATAAATAAGGGACTCCATCCATTATTTTGTTCATATCCTCCACATTGAGGAAAATCATGGTGAAGAAACCCTTCGCTCCCAGTTGCAAGTCATAGTGTCCCTTTGGCTTCCACATTCCATTAATCCACTAGGTTAGTGCCTTCTCAACTAACCATAGACCCACAAATTTTCCAATCAACACATGATCCTTCATATATTGGATGTGCGCTCTCAGCCCTTCCAATTTGATTTGAATGGAGGGAATCGTTGTTGTCTTTGGCATGCACTGTCTGGGTCTTATGTTCTCTCTTTTATTTTCTTGCAAATCTGCAGTCTCGCTCGTTCCTTCTCCTCCATTTCCTCATGAGGAGTCCATGTCTGTATCTTCCTACACCCCTTTACCCTTATCCGCGTGGGAGGCGTCTTGAACCCCCCTGTCTCCTCCCCCATGAAGAAGCTAATGCATCGTCTCTCAGAAAAAACTCTACAACACCCTACTAAACATCTTTATTCCCATCTTTCTAAACCCTACCTAGCACCTTCCTCCTCCACATCGCCCTAATCACCAGTCTATTTATCACCTTAAGATAAAAATCTTTGATTTTTTTATGTCTCATTTTTCTTGTTTTTTTTTAATATTTCTCTTTTTAGCTAGGTTTTTATTTTATTTATTGTTTTGTTTTTAAACATATGTAAATGTGTTTCATTTCATTTCGTTCTTTTTTTTGTTTTTTTCAAAATGTGTTGTTTAAAACATGTTTTTTTTCATTTTTTTAAAGGTTTTTTGGGGTTACAACTTGTTTAAAAATTCTTTTTTTTTCTTGAAATTGTCATGAATTTTTTCACTTTTATGGAGATTGTTTTTTTTTAAATTTAAATATTTTCACAGCATGGTTTAGAAATGCCTTCAAATGTAACCCGACAAATAAAAAAAGTGTCATTGGTAGCACCTCTTTTTGATTCATAGGTTGATTTTGGCATTCGCATTGCAAAGGCGTCGACTATTAAGGCAACAATGTCAAACACGTTGTAATTTTAGCCCCATAAAGAAAAATTAGTGAAAAATGTGTGCTACCATTTTCGATTTGGGGTCTATTTTATGGTTTTCATTACAGTGACACCACCCGAGGTTACCAAAAAGTAGTAATTTTAGCTCCGAAAAAAAAGTGGTGATACCAATAGCACCACTTTTCGATTTGGGATTGTTTTTTGGTGGTTTTGACGCAAAAATGTGAGTTTTTATGACTAGAGTTCTTATTTTGAGTATAAAGTTATCGTCAAGTTGTATAACTTGTTATCCTTGATAGTTAACTTTTGAGAGCCTAAAAATATGGACACATGTGCCAAGTGCATTATTTTTTAAATACCATGACCATCAATGATGACAAGGGCTTGTGCGAGGATGAATGATTCCAACCTCCAACAATTTTTGGATGGCCTTTTCTATTTCATTCTTTTAAACAAAAGGGTTTTGATAAGGGTTTACATCAGGGGGTTAATTGCTTGGAATTAAGGAAATACCATGGTTGTGCTCCCATTGGGCTAGCATTAAACCCTTTGGTGTGTCAAAAACCTACTAATGTTTATACAAAACCAACTACAAGTCGAGGTGAATGTCCTATGGAGGTGTACCCATGACTTAGATGGAATTGAATTAAGCAATGATACTTGAGTGGCCTTTCTTTAATAACTTCTCCATATAGTGGGGGGTGATAATTTATGGAGAACTTGAATTAATCCTTAGACAAAACCAATTACAAGTCGAGGTGAATGTTCTGTGGAGGTGTATCCATGACCTGGATGGAATTGAATTAAGCAATGATACCTAAGTGGCCTTTCTTCAATAAATTTCCCATATGGTGGAAGGTGATAATTTATGAAGAACCTGAATTAATCCCTTTGATATGATGTGTGTGTCTTTCCTTTGTGCAGCTTATGTATATGTCCTTAAAATCCATAGTGACCAGTCCCAAATTCCTTAGCCATTCTGCCCCTAATACTACATCACAACCATCCATTTCAACAATGAACATGTGGGTATTTATATGGTAGTCACCCATTTGGAGCTTCACATTTTCACATCAACCCCAACATTTCATCATACCGCCATGTTGAGACCTCAACAATCCTTGTTTCTATAATTTGAAAAAGTTGATGATCAATCATAGTTTGTTCGAAAGGATCCCCTACCTCATCATTTTCTCATGTGATTTCACTCTCCTCATCTTGTGTTTCACATACTTGGACTTGTACACTTGATTATATCGGTTAATTCCTTATATTTTTTTAAGCTTTCCAATGCTTTATGACTAAGTATGGAGATTTTTCCTTGATAAGAGCCTTAGCCTACCTAAAGTTTGTTTTTCCTTTTTTTTACTTAGGAAAAAAATAATGACTTTTCTTCTTTGTTCCCTATCCAAAATCCTTTTAGCCTATGACGTTTTGTTGAGTAAATGCTTTTTGTGTGAAAACTTTGCGCATTGTGTCGCGGAGATTTTTTTATGTGGGATGCATCGCTTAGAAAATACGTTGTTCATGTGAAGAGTGGTAAAGGCAAGTTTGGACCCCATGCTTTCGCCCCAAAATAAAATTTCAGAGCAAACATTGTGCATGGAAAAGATATTCAGTCATGACACACCACACCACAAAAGAAAATTATCAACACCCTTGTCACACCAATTGGGAAAATCATCGCGTTAAAGGTGGGTCCAAGTAGTACACTCACGTCGCATGGAAAAATAAAATTCTATGCGACAACATCGCCCGGGAAATATATTTGTAATGTGACTTAGTGGAACTTGGGTAATGAAAGCATGCCACACATGAAAACACCAAGCTAACAAAATGTTCTAAAAGTGGGGGAACCCATGGTTATTTTTTACAATTGAATTTCAAAAAAAAAATGATCTCCCACCCCCAACATCGAGGCCACCACCCGGAGAACCATATGCCCCAACTTATACCTGTCACCATTCATGATTTTGTAGGTAAGCATCAATCCCAATGATTATTCTTCATTGAGATTGTTTTATGGTTGCATGCACTTGGTATTTTTCAAATCATTTCAATAAGTTTACATTAGGTCTTATAACAAGGTATTCCCTTGCAAGTTGATGTGAGGCCATTGACCAAAGGTGCCTTGGGGATAAACCCTGCACCTCCTCCCATTGAGTATTCACTTTTGTACCTAGTTGTGGAGATATGAAGGTGCTAATGGTTGGGAGATAGTGCGATATATTACCATCCCTTGGTCTCCCCTCCTCATAAGTAACCTCACCTAGTTTTGAACCTTTTCCAACCATTTCTTCATAACTTTCTAGTTATTTATGCTTCCCTGAAGATGAGCAGGGTTTCTGCTCGAAACGTTGGTTTCAAATTCTTCACACAGTAAAAATCCAAAAGATCATGGAATATTCAGACAACTGCGAAAGTTTGAATCATTTTAACTGGAAAAGGAGTTATGTGGAATGAGGGACCTTGGTGTCTCTTTTATAACTGATGATGGGAGTCTAGGGCTGAACATTGGGCTCTAGACTCGTTAGCCACGTAGAGACTCATGTCACTTTTGTTTTCTTTTTGTCGCACACGAAGCAAAAGGAGCCAAAAGCTACGCTGATGGTTGGGTCGCACTTTTTTAGAGTTTTTGTACAGCTTGAATCGTTCATATCGAATAATTATGAGCGACCTGGGTCACTCTTATCGAGGGATTAAGAGCAACATGAGTTGTAGAGGCTTTTTGAAGCTTAACTTTCACTTTTTGGGCTTTTTTATTGATTTTCCAAGGTCAAATGAACATGAATGAGGTAACCTGGTGACATATGAAGGTGATTAAGTTGATGACATGGCAAGTAAGCAAATTTTACTTGTTAACACCCCCACCTTCACCCCCACCTTTAGCATTATGAATCCCTTGGCTTTTCAATCTCCATCCTCAAAGAATATCCCTAGAATCTTGCATATGCAACTTACACAAATGGACTTGTCTCAACGCGAAGCTCAATATTTGCTTGATAATGTTAGTCTTAACATTGATGCTATTTAGCATGCTCTTGAAACCTTGGCATTGCTATTTCAAGTAGCTCAACACTCTTCGTTGGTTGGATCGAAAATAAATATATTGTCAAGTGATAATTATGATAAGATATGATCTAGAATGATTTCGGTGGCTTTGATGGTTTTTCAAACCATTTTTTCTTAGTTTGCTGCACATTTGGCCAGCATTTTTGGGGTCGGAAAAGCCCTATATTTTGAATATAGCAATACTCAAGGAAGCACTTTTCACATTAAATTGAAAAGCAAAATAATCCTTTAGATGTCATGGAAAAGAGTGTAAAGTTCTGCTCAGAAAACCCTTATAATACTTATTTAGAGCCCATCATTTTCCTAAAAGTAAATTAGCTAGTGATCAAAATTGCTCTAAAATAATTACCCAATTTCAACTCATGTAATTGCCACAAACTTACTTAAAAAACTGCTGAAATATTTTGTTTTTTAAATATTATCCAAATTCAAAATATATATATATATATTTTTAAGCATAACACACATTAATTTGTTCCTTGTTATCTTATCTATTGTAACAAGATTCCGTCGTATTGGCCTTTGCTGCACCAAAATTCGGCAGCATTACAAAATTCAGCGAGTTTTGCATATACAGATACAATACAGTCAACATATATTTTGATTGCCTTTGATAATATCCTGTCTTTGATACCTGTAAACCCAAAAATAGCAAAATAAACCTTAAAATATTAATAAAAAACTTTTTAAAAACTTCTAAATATAAAATAAGTAGCCAAATTGACATGGAATGAACAATTTTTCTTGTTCGTTGCATGTTTAGTTTGAAAGTCTTCTAAATTTTGAAACAAAATGCATATTTTTCTTATTTATAAGAAGTATTTAACATTTTAATACTTTTCGAACCTGTGTTCACAAAATCTTAAGAGCCATCAGTCTCATTCATATCAACTTGGCTTCTTCTACTTTTAAGACGTTGCTACTATCTGCTCTTGTGGGTCAGTTTGGACTTTGAATCTAGCTTCAAGAGACATAAGTTTCTGTCCATGGTTCCTCAACCAGCAACCGTTGCAGTGAGCAATGCAGACATAACTCATATATCCTGTTAAATCAAGAAAAATTGATCTCCGTTCCAGCAACAATATATGAGTCTGTGTCAGGTGGTCTCTATAAGAGTGCCTAGAATATGTTGCATTTTTAATAAAAATCAGTGAATTTCATTTAATGCCAAAAGCCTTTCAAACTTCAAAGTGAAATTTGTTGAATAGAAGTTCAGCAAAATGCTAAATAACTAATTAATATATATATATATATAAAGAGGAAACGGGATTCTTCAGAACTCAAGACCTATACAACAATATATGAGGTAAGAGTTCAACATATTACTTGCAAGAATTGATCCTGGGTGAAGAAGATAACACTCTTCTCTGCCAAAGTAGTAAACCCAATTGATGGAACTTAAGATTTATATACTGTAGGAAGGAATGATCCTATATTATTTGCTGGATGATAACACTCTTCTCCATATTATTTGCTGGATGATAACACTCTTCTCCGCCAAAGTAGTAAACCCAATTGATGGAACTTAAGATTTATATACTGTAGGAAGGAATGATCCTATATTATTTGCTGGATGCCTAGTTTGCTGAATTTCGACATAGGATGACATAAGACAGGATAGAGATGAGATTAGTCTTGGTTGGAAGATAATCTTTATGCTCAACTATCCAATTTTCGAACTGCTATTGTATTATAAATTTGTAATTCCTACCCAATACAAATTGAGTAGATTCCATGTGAAAAATTCTCTCGTTTGGTTCTCTGTAGGCTCTCAGAAAACTAAGAAAGTTTGTACACTAGCTCAGGTCCACATAAACCCATGCCTAGTATTTTTCGTTGGGCCGAAAGTTTGTACACTAGCTCAGGTCCATATAAATCCATGCCTAATAATTTCTGTTAGGCATCAACCTTAGGTAAGTTTGAATAACCTTTTTGGGCCCAGCTACTTTACAGGGGTTGGGGTCCTTGGGTTTGAACTGATATATGAGATCTGGAAGAGAGATAATTCTAGTGAAATGGCATAGCTCTCGAGCTAAGGTTTGGAATTTAATTTTGCAATCAAAGCAGGTACGTGGTCTGTTTGGCCAATTAATCGCCCCCCAAAAAAAAAATTATTTGTGTGCTTCCAACTCTAGTGTAGTTTAAAGGTGAAACTGTCTAGCCTTTGCAAAAGATGAACTCCATTGAGAGAAGCAAGTTTAAGTGCAGACAACCCTCTCCATCAAACTTGATCCTAATTCTTTGATATTATCTTTTTAAGATGATGCTGCTAGCTCAAGCAGAACAGCCCCAATTATGCTAACCTGCCTAAAAATTACAGAAAGCTTGAAAGGTGGTTTGAAGATATTCTGCTTCAGATATAGACTAACCAAAATTACATGTATCTGTCAAATCAAACTCCCAAATTGGTATTCACAACTAAAAATTACAGAAAGCTTGAAAGGTGGTTTGAAGATATTCTGTTTCAGATATAGACTAACCAAAATTACATGTATCTGTCAAATCAAACTCCCAAATTGGTATTCACAATTTAATTTGTTTTCCAAAAAATATCACAAATTATGTTTTTCTAATAATAGTCCAAGTGTTCTGTGTTTGTATCTTTAAAGTGCTAAAGAGTTCTGAGTGGAAGTTTTTGGACATTGCTCTGAAAACTTCATAGGATTCCAATACATGGACAGTATAAACTCTCTGATCCTTTTATCAATGGACTCGAAGAAATAGAAAAGAACTCATTATAATTTTAAGATGTGGCTGTCTCATGTTAAGCTTTAAACAAGATAGTCCTTAAATTTTCAAGTGATTCAATAATAATTGATCGAGTGTTACAATTATTGTCAAATACACATTTTGTCTGCAATGCATTTTTATCTTACGGGTCATAAAAGTGATTCTTGATATCCATATTTTGTCTGCAATGCATGTTTTATCTTATAGGTCATATAAATGATTCTTGATATTCATTGGATGCTAATCAGGATCAGCATCAGACATGCACATTGAAAGTAGTTTTTAAATAATTTATTGGAAGAATTTTCTGATCAATTTTGGGATGCATGGTCAGAGAATGTCAGATTATCCAGTACATTATAAAACATGTCTCCTATCTGAACAGACACACATGCCAACGGAAAAATTATCCAAACCTGCCTCAAAACCTTACTCAAAAACATGTCAGAAGATTGCAGGGCCTGCCATAAAACCCCGCATAGTCAATTAAAGAAAAACAAACCTGAGGATTGAAACCTATGCAGGAAAGGAATTGGAATCAAGAACACATTTACAACTTCCTAAATTAAAATAGGAAGCTCTAATTTTCTAAATCCAACCGATAAAGCAACCAGTTCCCAAACCAGGCAACAGATGGGTATGGGATCCTCTAAAGGCACAGATCATTCCTTTAAATCGAACCAGCTTCCTCATTAGATGCAACTGACTATGATTCTCTTTTAGGAGGGGGGAATGCATCAAATATTCATTATGAATCAGAATTAATGTTCATCAAGAATGATACATCCTCGAAACAAAGGGGGGTCGCACAGGTTTGCCCTCAGAATTAATGTTCATAAAAAATGATAGATACTCGAACCAAAGGGTGGTCACACAGATTCACCCTTCCTTCGTACTATGTGATTTTACTGTCATGGTTTCTTCAAAACTGAAGTAAGAAATAAAACTTCAATAGATGCAAATGACTATTATTTTCTTTTGGGATGGGGCAATTATCATATATTCGCTATGAATCAAGATCAGTGCTGATCAAGAACGATACATCATAGAACCAAATAACCAAAAGAACCAAAGGGCGGTCACACAGGTTCGCCCTATCTGCATAGTATAATATTTTACTGTCGTGGTTTTTCCTCCAAACTAGATTAATAAGGAATGAGACTTGAAGATGAACAAGCACAGTGAAATAAAGGAGCAGAAAGTGAAAATTCTATTGAAGCTACCAAAAAATCCCAATCCAGAGGATTTCAGCATCGATAAATACTAATGAGCCTATGTATAGCAACTGATCTAAAGCATTGGGCTATAGGTCTACCTTTAAACAACTACGAGATGCATCATGCCTGCCACAATAATCCGAAAATCAATCCTTCTTTCCAGAATTTGTAATCCGGGAAAAGTCTGGCTGATTAGTCACAGACCTCACCCATGCCCATTTGTGATCGTTGACATCCACAAAGTGCTGAGCAGAAGCAACCTGATCCACAGGAATGTAGGCATAAGTTCCATTGATAGATCCTGACACAAAACCAGTATAGCCAGCCATGACCCCATGTATGGCAGAATGAGCAAGCAGAGTACAGTACAGATTATCTGTAGCATTTGCTGGCACAGCCCTGATCATATAAGTTGGGTCAATATATTTCACTGTAAACAGCTCATTGGGGTGTTGCTTCTTCCACCATTGTTTCAGCTCACTGCAGAGCCAGGGTCCAACATCCAAAAACACAAGATTGCCAGATTCATCCCTCTTCTCCTTTTCATCAGGGCTCCGAGGGATCAACTCCTGTCCAGCTCCCTCTGCAACTACGAGCACAAAATGCCCATTCTCTAATAATCGTTGCTCCATAAACTCAAACAGACCCCCTTCACCCTCCAGATAAAATGAGACCTCAGGTATAAGGCAACAATCCACATCCCTGCTACTCAATGTCGCATTCAGCGCAATATGGCCTGCATTGCGGCCCATCAACTTAACCAGCCCTACTCCATTGGTTGCGCTCTTGGCCTCCACATGGGCTGCATTGACAGCATTCTGTGAAGCCTCAACTGCTGTCTGGAAGCCAAAGGACCTGTCAATGATGCCCAAATCATTATCCACGGTCTTTGGAACCCCAGCAATGGAGACCTTAAGCTTCCTCCTCTTGACTTCATTAAAAATATTGACTGCCCCCCTCATGGTTCCATCCCCACCAATGATATAAACCTGGTTAAAACCATGGGCTTCAATGGCATCGACTATCTTGTGCAGATCAAAGCCTCCCCTTGAGCTCTCCAGCACTGTCCCTCCTCTCTTGTGCCAATTATGCACCAACTTGGAATTCAAAACCACGGGTTCAGATGAATAGAACCCGCGATAACCCGACCTAATTCCCTTGATATCCCTGACCCCATACTGAAACCAGAGACCATCTACAATCTCCCTGATAACGGTATTGAGCCCAGGACATAACCCCCCACATGTAACAATTGCAGCCTTGACTTCATCAGGGCTAAAACACACCTTAGACCTAGGTCCAGCTCTGTGATAAAGCATCTGCTTCTCCTGCCCTACTGCCTGTATTTCCACAGCTATATTCGCCATAACCATATCACTCTCAGTGACAAAAAACCCTTCACCAGGATGAATATACTTGTTCTGCATCAGAGGATTTGCAAAACTGGGTACCTCCTGTAAGTAATCTCCCAAATGTGACAAAGTCTGAATCCTCATCTGGGCAGGAGATTTAATACTGAATTCCCTGGAAAGAGCTCCATGTTCTATTGTTAATGGCTTGACTGCAATCCTTTCCATGGCAGATATCACAAAACTGTTAACAAAAACTATAGCAGAGATCAAGAACTGAGGAATTTCACAATGACTCCTCTACAAGTAATAGATGCAACTCTTAAAACCAATTGTATCAGATGCTGATAGCAATAGATTATGAAAGCATTGAAGCAGTTTTATAGAAACTATTATTCTCAGCTCTGGTCAAATCTATTATTTGACAAACTCCTTCTAGAAACCAGACTTCCTTCACTGTTCTAGAATCGTATAACTAAAACGAATTGTGGGTATAGTCTTTCCTCTATTATATAGACACACAGCAAATAGTCATCACGTTCCCAGACTCAGAATATTAATGTCTGAGAAGCTTCTGCAGATATTTCTGCATACCCCCACAATTTCTGAAAATGGGTTCTAGACATTTGGTTGATTGTCGACCAGTTGGCAAATCTGACTTTGTGTCATGGCAGTATCTAGTTTTCACTCGTTGTGGAGGCACATGGATTTGCCAGGTGCTTGGGTTTGTGGTGGTTTCTTGCACAATTCAAACTCTGACGTGGCATATGTTTTAGAAGGTTTTAACATTAAAATTTAGAAAAACAGATCTTCGCGAAGTTTTTACAAATAAGGAAGAACAAATTCCAATAAATAAATTGTTATTTTAAAGGGAAAAGCAAAACGGTGGCAAAATAAATTGTTATTCTAAAGGGAAAAGCAAAACAGCGGCAAAATTAAGTAATATGATCTATGGCCATGGCAAGTAGATTTGAAAGCAAGCTCGTTATTATTATTATATATTATAATTATTATATCCAAACATATATATAAAATGATAATATTAATATAATAAGAAATTTAAATAAAATGATAATATTTATATAAAAAGAATTTTAAATCTTAATACATAAAATAAAAAAATGAAATCATAAAGAGAAAATCCACATAATATGTTGTTATTAAAAAAGTACTTTATAGTTCACAAGATGAAGAGTCATCGTTGGAAGTAATGGATGTTGCTACATCTAGAGGAGATCTTACTCCATGCATGGAGGTAATGAGCAGATGCATGGAGGTAATGAGCAGATGTCAAGGGGTTTCATCTTCATAAGTTTAAGTGATACAAATGTTAAGGGGTTTCATCATTATTAGTTTAAGTGATACAAATGTTCATTTAGGTAGTTGATATGGAGATGGTACAACAATCATCATTGCACAACATCTACCATGAATGTCAGTGTTTACTATGATGGCACACAAGATAATGTGTTGGGGTAAGGAGTTTGAAGAAGCAACAATGTGTTTGTTTAGTTGTGCAATGTATTGGATTGTTTAGGAAGTTTATTTTAGAAGAGAGCACTAGTGGTTAATAGTCACATTTAGCTTGAGCTCCATCCATTAGCTTGGACCATGATGCTTTGAGTTCAATTCAAGGCAGGAAGAGGAGGGGAAGACCACCCAGAGGGAGATTGCAAGCAGAGCAACGACCTCATCCTTGCAAGAAGAGGACCATGGATGTGGTGGCCATAGTTTTTCCCTCCTAGTCCAACCACTTTGAAGTTATAAAAAACAAGGTAGAGGCTATATAAGAGATAGGGTCAAGCAGAAGAGAGGTAGAACCTCAAGTGATGAGGCAGATGTAGAAATTAAGCAACTTGTACCTGATACTGATTTCTCTAGGAGAAAGGAGTCTAAGTATACTAGGACTCTTGTTATTTTCTAGCACATAAAGGTACTAGTTGCATGTGCAATTTAGAGCAGACAAAGAGGAGGGTGTTACTGAGGTGTAGTCCTACAAAGGCTAGACCAATTGGACTCCAAGTATTATTCCTTAATTTAAGCCATTTGGGACATTGAGTTGGAAGTTAGGTAGACTCAAGTTGAGGACCCAAGGGAAGCATATTAAACCAAGGAAGTTGATGAACATGAGCTAGAAGCAACAAACATTAATAGGGAGCTAGGAGGCACCCTATGCACTTTTATTGAAGTGGACTTGGACTTGAAGGATTGACCCCCAAACCACATACTTCATGTTTCATTGGTCTCTACCTATTTTTTTCAGATTGCATAGGTTATAGCCTCTTTGGGCATAAGATTAGAATTAGCAATAACAATCTCAATTTTGGTTTACAGTATAACATATATCTATTATATAGGCTTCTAGACAACGTAATGGGTATGCAAATTAAGAGGAGAAAATGACATATATGTGTATTTTTTTATATTTAGGTGGTAGACTACCTTTTGGATAGAAAAACCCTCGACGACAATGCTGAGGGACATCCAAGTAAACCTTGCATGTAAACAAAGGTCATGAAAAGGCTCCAGGTTTTAGTTGAGAAAGAGAGATCGTGAAGGGTCTGAAGTGTAATTTATACTAATGTGTGCAAGCGCTTCAACACTTGATTAATAATAGAAAGGCTAGGGAAACAGGAGTATAGGTTTTTCTTATGAAGATGATAGATACCAAACTAATATAAATAAATAAAAAGCACTTCTTGATTTTCTTTCAAAACAATCATATGTATGCATTAACTGATTAATTATGGCCTTTCAATTTCCTCATTGCTTTGAATCTTGTGTCCAATCACATGTTTTTTCAGTAAATAAATGTAGCAAATTATAATAGATCGACATATAATTACAAAATCAAAGGATCTCACATATTCAACCTATCAAAACATGGGAAATTTTGAAATTTGGACTAGCTCTATTACATTGAGATTGCCCACTAACATCTTGATTATAAACCAAAAAACATTAGCACCAAATAATTTTGTTACAATTGTTTAAATAATCATGAACCTTGCTTTTACTAATTATGATAACATCTTGATTATAAACCAAAAAACATTAGCACCAAATAATTTTGTTACAATTGTTTAAATAATCATGAACCTCGCTTTTACTAATTATGAAACACATCAGAGAGCATTCAACAAAGATGCCAAGAAGTAGAATTGTATTACATAATGTACGAGTGTCATAGTTTCGCAGCTACCAAAAATTGATAAAAACAATTCCTTAATTGAACATTGATGATCCTCATTCATAAAACAATGAGTTAATGGATTCATCATCCCAATATGGTGAGAGAACATCGAACAAAAAAAACTAAAAGGTAAAATTACATTACATAATATATAAACACCATACTCCCATTACTAACAATTTCTTAATTTAACATCAATTATTTTCATTCACAAGACAATGAGCTAATCCATGTGTGGTCCTCTTATTTCAGATTTTGGTTCTTATGGTTTTTTTAATGGAGCAAAACAGAAAGGTAGATGTGGGGCTGGAGGTATCTTTGTTATATTCAACACTGAATATTATGAATTGTCCTTGGGTTGTGGAATGGGCAGTAACACCCGTGCAGAGCTCTTGACACTTTGGTGTCTTCTACATTTTATTTGCCCTTTCCATATCTCCAATGTTCAGCGCTTTGGAGACTCCTTTGCTATCATTAGATGGGCGATGGACTCTAGTGCTCTCAAGGTGGCCTCTCTTGAGCAGTGGAAGAGGAAAATCAAGCTACTTATGGTTCAGTTTGTTAATCTCAAGATCATGCATGTCTCCATAACCTTCAATTTCAGGGCCGATGGACTATCAAATAAAGGTCTTTCACTGAAAGATGGTACTCTTCGGATTACACACTACAATGAGTTGAGGCCTCCGGAATCTAAGACATTATATATCTCTTAGATACTATATTTATTATTTCTGCACTTTTTTCTATAATTTTGGATCTACTTTTGTACTGGACAGATGTAGACTATGTCTAACTTAGTATTATGGTACTCGGGATTTTTGGCAACAACAGAAAACAGTTTATTTTGATTAGCGGTAGTTATTATGTTCTAAAAGACTAAAGTGAATGCTCAAACTCTATCCTTAAGATAAGATACATTGTAAATTTCTTTAGTTCACCCTCATGAATAGCGAGAAAAAAAATTTCAGTTGAAAAAAAAACAACTAAAAAACTAATAGATTCATCATCCCACTTTGATGGGCTGCTTGTACACTTGAAAATCTAAAAAGATTTTACTAAATTCCCCACACGTTATTGTGACTTGGTGCATTTTGAAAACATAAACATTATGTTTTGTACTCAAAACAAAAATATCTTGTCCACTATGGGAACCCGGAGTTTCAACCTAGACGAAACCCATAATGGTTTGTTAAACAAACCCAAACTTTGAAAACTCTTCGAAGTTGTTGTAAGTCGTGGATTTGTACGTCATTGGAATAAAGAGTTCACAATAAAGCCAACTTGGACTTATGATTTGATATTCATTCCAATAGTTGACCATTAAAGTATTAAAGTGATGAGAGGCGGTAATGAAATATTATAATTAGTCAATTATTTTTAATAAGTTGTATTTAGTAAAAATTAATATCATTAATGCTATAAATAGATTTAAAATTGTCAAAAAAGTTTACAAGTTTATAAATTTATATGATGTAATTTTCACAATTTAATAGTGTAAAATTAAAATTTATTTTATTTTAATAAAAATGAAATAAATAAAGATCAAAATCATAATAGAAAATATTAATTAAAATTTATTTTATTTTAATAAAATAAAAATAAAACATAAATATAAAAGGTTAAAATCATAAACATGAAATTTTTTTTTACTAATTATAATTGAAATAAAAAATAATAAAAACATGAAATTCAAAATCATGAACATAAAACATTTCTTTACCATTGTGTTTTTTTACTTTTTAAATAAAAATGATTAAAATTAATTTAAAAAAGTCAAAATGGTTAATTATCAATGATTAAACAAGTAATACCTGAAATAATAAAAGCATAAACATAAAAGGTTAAAATCATGAACATGAAACCTTTCTTTACAAGTTGTGTTTTTTTACTTGTTAAATAAAAGTGATTAAAACTAATTAAAAAAAAGTCAAAATTATTAACTATTAATGATTAAACAAAACCAAAATCATTAACTATTAATGATTAAACAAAACCATTATGATACTTTCAAAGTTGGATTTAATGGGTTGTTTTCATAGAACATTGTAAGAACAATACATGCTAAAAGCCTAGGGTGCATTCTCATAGTGTAAAGCTATTAAGAGATACATCAAGATAATTTTTTCATAGATAAATTGGTTTATTTATGTTTATATTATCAATTGGAAAATAAACTATATTTTTATTATCCAAAAAAATTAAAGAAAAGATTTATCAAACTAATTGCAATGTTAACTTGAGAATTCATTTACCATTTAGTGGGGCTTGCCATTGTGTAGTCGAAGGGCTCCTCCTTGATGTACATGGATGGTTGATCATTCCTAACATCCTCAACCACATTAATTAGTGATTAGTGTCCAAGCAAAGTTTTCCAATAATCTCGTAGTGTTGCCAACTCTTGAAGCATCTTTCGAAGGTACTAGAGTTTCTTTCATAGTCATGTTTCTCCATGAAACTTCCTATCCATTCTTCAATGTCGAATTAATTCTCTAAATTAACTCTTGAATTCAAGTAAGATGCCTCCATTGCCTTTGCTCTAGTACATGATCAACCCCTTCCTATATTCTTTTTTCCAAAGAAAAAATCGTATTTATTAACCTTGAGAGTCAAAATACATACCACAGGTGCTGGGTAAGCACGATAATATTCAGAAAAACCTACCTCATCTCCAAAATTGTAAAATTGTATTTATCGACCCCTTCCTATATTCATGGGCCCTTCCTCCATGTCCAGGTGCCAAGGGAACTCAACACAAACAAAACTAAATGGGTAAGAAAGGTAGTGAACTAAAACTTCACCCATTGATATGAAACTCAAGAAAGCTTTGTTTGTCGAAGTGTTGAGAATTAACCACCCTTGGAAAAAATGATAATTTTATTATTTCATTGAGGCATGTACCATTCACTCTATCTTAATGAGCATGATGATTTATGCTAATCAACAACCCCTTCTAAATAGTAAAATATACACCAACTTTTTCTTTTAAAAATTGAACTCTATAGCAACTATACACTATCCCACATTTATTAGTGCAATTGTCCTCTTCTAAATTCACCCACCCATATATATGATTATATATGAATGAGAGAATTAATTCAATCTAGATCAAAATCATCATGAAACATCGCCAAATTATATGCACCCGATGACCACATATAGAATATTAGATGAGTTGAATTTGGGGTCACCATGGATCATAGTGGAAAGCATATTGAATTAAAAGATGAGTTGAATTTGGAGTTTTTTTTCACACAGAAAAGGAAAAAAAAGACAACTTTTGTATTAATAAAGTTGCATACAAAAATGAACCGACCACAAGTTGTGATCTCCATCTACAACAAAAAAAACTAGCATATATGCCCTCCAAAAAAAACTCAATTATCACTCAACAAATCATCACAGGATTATATATACTGGCATACTGTGTCTATTACATATAGGTATCTTCAGACAATCAGCAAGAAAACCTCTCAATTCACTATGTGCTTCCCCTCCCCCTATAAACCATCATGACTCAAAAGAAGTTCAAGAAATGTGATTTAACCAGAGAACCGTCTCTAAATTCCTCACAAAGAATCCGGCCATTCATATTTCCCAGGGTCCGTTTGGATAGGCAATCAGCCAGCCCATTGTATTCCCTATAAATATGTCGAAAGTGCAAACAGTCGAAAATAGAGAGCAAGTCGCTTACCATGTTCTTCCAATGCTCCAGCAGTTAGGAGTGTAAGTGGGATCCTCCACTTGCCCAATCTATAATGCACTTAGAGTCACCAAAAATCCACAAGTATTGTAGAGAGAGATAGCAGGAAAACCATAACAGAATCCATAAGGAAACCAGCTCTGCCCGGGTGTTAGTGCCAAGACCTGCCATAGTAGAGAGTTGAAAAGTCACAGATGAACTAACCTTAATAACCACTCTAGCTCCACATCTCCCCTCCTGTTCAGCGTCGTCAAAGAAGCCGAGAGGGAAAGGATACTCCTCTTCCTTAAATGAGATAATTCTATGCTTAGGGATCACAATCTCCCCCTTGAATTCGTTGTAAGACGATGCAATTTTCGCCACCACCCTGTGGATGGTAGGTGTCCCGTTGTTGAAAATGAAGTTGTTCCTTGCAACCCAAACATGCCAAAAACAGTGGAAAATAACATAGTACACTTCTTTATGATCCATAATCCAAGTATGTAAATTATCAACAAGTGGTCAGGTCGACCAAGTGAACTGAAAGTGCAGGATTGAAGACAAAACATTCATAACATAAATGAAAAAGACGCACTCCCCAGAAAGATGAGATACGGTCTCACAGGAGTTCTGACAAAAACAACATCTGCCAGGACCAACATAACCCCTTTTATGTAAGTTGTGCCAAGTTAAGATCTTATCATTTAGAACCAGCCAATAGAAACATTTTACCTAAGGGCCTTGGTGGGAAAGTTCGAGTACATTAATCTTAGCCGACCCGACCTCCTGGATTGGATCCGGAGGAAGTAGAAACCCTACATCAAAAATATTCCTAGGTTTCTCCTACTGTCTAACAGATGGATTCTATTCCATTTTCTATCTGAGGAGGACCGAAACAACATTGAAAAAAGGTTTTGGGTCATCGGCCATGGCTCTCTGGTGCTCACCTGTTGGTATGTCGGCTTCAACCCACGTAAGGAAAGGATGAAAAATGACATTTATGGGTCTTACTCTTGGGCCTGCCCCTCCGGTGTTGGTCACTTAAGGGTTTCATGGCTATCGCAAATTCTATTGGAAGGTTCATACTGTTGGAAGAAGAAGAACTATGCGGGAATGAGCGCATGACACCTAGGCTGTTGGTGGAGATTGACTCGGACGGGGGTTTGCAGGGTGAACTGGAAGTCATCTAGGAGGGGGGTACTTTCATCCAAATGTTGGACTACTAGAAGGTGTTATTACGATGTCATGCTTGTCACTAGACTAGACATTCGAAGTTTCAGTGCCCATCTCTCACACCTGTCGTCTCAGCCGACCAGGGAACCCAGACGAAGGGGGGACTTGACCCTTTGGGTGATGAACAAGACTTATTTTTGCCTCTGGACTATTTTTCGGCGCTGGATTTGGTTGGTAAGTTCTCTATGACTATCCCTACTTTACTTAAGTTTCTATCTAAAGAGGAACTGGCCTCCTCCCTTTCTTTGGGGGTCTCTTCGTTGGGTACACCTAGTACCTCTGCGGATTTGGTTAACAAGGAGGGACAGGGCTTTGATTTGTCAGGTTCGTTGCCTATGATCACTTCAAAGGGTTTTTCGATTGGTCTAGATGTTTGTCAGGCACCTTTATCTCGCAACCCTTCCTTTCATGGTGTCTCACCACCCTTTTATGAGCGTGCTCCCCCAGACGATTTTATTGGGTTAGATTTGGTGACGGGTTTTCCCCCTCTCCCTCTGTCAAGAAATAAACCACTGGATATTTTCCTACCGCCCTCTTCTCTTGAGGATCTGGATGGATCTCAGGATTGTTCTAGTGGACCGGATCCCTCCATTTTCCCCCTGCCTATCTACTCCACCTCTCAGCAGGGTTGACCCCTCGATAATTTCCATTAACTCCATATTTAATGGGAATGTTACCATTCGAAAAGCTAAGAAACTGCATAAGGGAAAGGGGGGGGTAAGGGGGAACACCTCAATCCACCTGTTAATTCTTTATTTGACAATGGCATGCCTAGGGATATCTCATTGACTTGTTCTATCAATACCAGGGCTCTTAGAGAAGTTTCAGCCCGTCCGGGGGTTACATCATGAACCTGTTGTCTTTAAATGTTAGAGGATTGAGCAGTTATCACATTTGGATTTACCATGGATCACAGTGAAAATCATATTGAATTAAAAGACGAGTTGAATTTGGAGTTGCCATGGATCATACTAGAAACTATATTGAATTAAAATATTAATTGAATTTGGGTATAGAAAGCATATTGAGTTAAAAGATGAGTTGCCTATGAAAAAAAGAGTTAACATATGAGTTAGATTTAGAGTTATCATGGATCATAGTGGAGAGCATATTAAGTTAAAAGATGAATTCAATGTGAGGTCACCATGGGTCATAGTGAAAAGCATATGTTTAAGATAATTTTCCAATCATCCTTTTCAAGGGGTGGGAAAATCAAACCATATGGCTTGAGCTATTATATCATTGATGCTCTCGCTAGTTATTAATTTTCTTAAAAAACAAACATATCATTTCTCAAAGTTTCTTTTGATGTCTTAATCCAATTAGTTTAGTGGATTGTTTCCAATGAGTTGTTTTAATTTCAGTGGTTGAGATGATATATAATCAATTTGGAGCTTTGTAAAGAGAATTTTTCGGAATCCCATTTGATTTCATTTTTTTTGGGTCAATATTGTCTTTTTAATATGTATTAAAAAAAATTAAATTGATATATACAATATATTTTTAAGAATAAGTTAAAAATAGGTAAATTCAACTATTCTTTTTAGAAAAAAAATCAATTTTGATAGGAATTTGGTTGAAAGTAATATTTTCATTTAATTAATGGGAATTTTGATCATGAGACTTTACACGTAGGGGTTTTAATTTATTTTAAAAAGATTAAAATCATAAAAATTTTAAAAATAAAATAAAGGAAGTAGTCTAAACGTCATAAGATTTGGACTCTTTCCAACTATCATAGAATCCAGCTATACAATTTTTGGTTAAATTGTATTTTTTCATTGCTTAAATTGCATTTTTGAATGCATAAATGAATTAAACACCCATAAATGCCTCTATTTCATCCAAATTGTGCAATTCCACAACTTATAATTGCAATTCCAACAATTCTTCTCAATTTTAACTAGATTTTAGACAAAAATGAAAATGATAGTGTGTTTAGACTATTGCAAAAATTAAGTATAGCAAAGCAAAACTTTGCCTTAAAAAAAAAGAAATTCTCCATTTTTTACTCACTCAATTCTTTATCTCGAATTTTCCATATTTATTATTAGCAATCATCCAAAAATGGAAACAATAGTGTGTTTAGACTACTGCAAAATTAAGTTAAATCATCGAAAATCTAGTTAAGAATTGAGATAAATAATTGTTAAGAGTACAAGGCTTAAGTAATGTTGTTAATTAAATTATAATTAGATATTAAAGTTGTAATTGTAGAAGAAGTTACTACCTCCCCAATGACATAAAAGGGATCAACCCCATTGTATCAAATGACTTCATTGTAATAAACAAGATATATATCTTGCATGAGTCTATTGAGTCCATTACTTATCATGTTTGCAAGTTGTCTTGATTGTCTAAAAAAATAACTTGGTATTAGAGCTAAAAGACCTTGAATCTTGTTTAGCAATAGACATAAATTCTATTAGCCACTATTGTTAAAGGATATTGAACTACTGCCAAATCGTAAGGGAAACCATCTTAATACAGAGAGAGGAAGCTAATGCCCATCACTAAAGTATGAAGTGGCCACTTAGTTGCCACTACTCAGAGTTGCCATTGTTATGCAAAGAGAAAGAATGTGAGAGTGTAAGGAGCTATCGAAACAATTGAGAAAGAGATGCCAATATGTTGTAGATGTTGATTTGAATCAAGTTATTGTCATGATTGTGTAAAGGAGGGTGTTGTCATGTGGCTGCAACCACAAGGCTTGAAGAGAAAGCATCATCTCATAACAGTCGAGTGTAGCCATCATTCAAAGATTCAAAGCGCTACCATTCAAAGGGAGCCATTGTTGTATGTGGAGAGTTATCGATCACTGCTATCATTGATTTGTTGTCATTGATTTGCTACCATAGTGAAATGCCAAGAAACCATAATGGTCAAATTGTATCAAACTTGTAGACAAAAATAAGAAACTTGAAAGGTTGAATCCGTAGAGTTAAAGAGCTTCCTGGTGCTTGTAATTTGTGAAGAGCTATTTAATTTCCAATAGAAGAGGGATTCAAGTAGCCAGCAAACAAAAAATAATTTATGTGTGAGAAAGAATCAAGCTTTCCATGCTCATTTTCAGTAGATCTTTTGTTAAAATCAAAGTGGTGTAGTAGAAGTGATACTATTATATTCAAAGGGGGCATCTTTAAAATTAGAATAGAGATTTTTTTTAATTTCCAATATTAATTTTCAATAGTTGTAATATTAACATGGATAAACCTCGTATTCTAAAAATTCTCCTAAAGAACTATGTGAGCACCCCGGTTGGGTACCTCGATGACTCCACATATGGAGATATTCCCATATGGATGTTTGATGTTCAACCATGTATTAGTGTTTTTGACGTAGCAGAGAAGCCTTTATCCCTATGCATGATCAAAATAGAGGACAATATAAACAAATGATGCTTTCATGATTTGAGAGTGGCCCGCACTTTGCAGACAAAGATGGATGTAGTAGATGATAGATAATTGTTCAATAGTTCGAGATGTTTATGGATCTAGAAGTTTGGCATCATACCTTTACAAGGGTTATGAGACATTGCAAGTGCTAATGGCGTCCAAAGATGCTGGGAAACTTGGATCATAGCTAGTAGGTTATACCTTTTAGAGGAATAAAGCACAACTTGAAGGAGTCTTACTAGTCTAAAAATTGTTTGTCAAAGAGAAGCATTTGAAGAATATTTCTGCTTATATTTTTAATTATAGTGTATGCTTTCAAAACGAATGTTATTATATAAAGCTTAAGTGATGTTAATTAAATTATAATTAGATAATAAAGTTATAAGAGTATAACAGTTAAAAAAAAAAAATCATCATTAACACAAAAAGAGATTCAACCCATTGTAGCAAATAACTTTGTTGTAATAAACAGTAGGACTCCATTGAATCCATTACCTATCATATTTACAAGTTTTCTTGATTATCTAAAATACTAACTAAAAAAATAAAAATTATAATATGTTTAAACTAATGCAAAATTAAATGTAGTAAAGCATAACTTTACCTTTAAAAAAAATTTTAAAAAAAATCTCAATTTTTTTTTTATCTCGAATTGTCCATACTAAGATGATATTGTTATGCCTAAAAACATGTCCTTTAATTTCATCTGTGTGCTAATTTTTTGTTAAGAAAAGTAGAAGTATAAGAATAGATACACTAGTAATAAATCAAAAAGGCTTCATCAATATATTTAAAGCGATTTTGATGTAGACGTGAACGTCCTTTTCGTTTTTTATTATTAAACTTATTTAATATTTCGTTTTAAGTATCCATATGAATTTACGATAAGTTCTGCAACTTTTTAAAACGTAGGTAGCGTGAACCATTGCAACTCCAAATATATTGTAGTAAGTAAACCGTAATAATTGTTAAGATTACCCAAGAGCATGGGATAATTAGGATTTAACAAAAACCATCACGTGAGAATATAATAAAATTAGAATAGTATAAAATGGCTAGCCAACGTATAGGACTTAAAAGTTTTTACATTATAAAAGATAATATTGTTTATTTCCATAAAAATAATAACTTGTCGGGATTATCTAGGTTAGGTTTAGATTCAAATTCAATGATTGTCATTATAACTTCAAGAGTATATCCAACAGTTCGCAAGTCATATATACTAATAACTTGTGACTCAACAGAGGTCGAGATGTCTCGAAGCCCATCGACAGTGAACCTATATCCTAGAGGTCGCCTACCCTTTGAGCCTTATCACAACGGGTTAATGTCTCATTGGGGGTTTGAACCCTGATGGGAAGAGTGAAAGTCACTCTATCCCACCGAGAGGCTTAAATCAAGTTGTTAATGGGATGAGACTTTATTTAGGATGGGATCCTCATTATTCTTTGAAATGGGTCTACAATTTAGAATATGGAATAGTGGGCATTTGAGTATATTTTTCAGGATGGGATCATCATTATTCCTTGGAATAGGTCCCTAATTTAGAATTTAGAATATAGAATAGTGGGTATATATATATATATATACATATATATACCCTTACCATATATATGTATATATATGGTATATACCCTTACCATATATATACATATATATGGTAAGGGTATATATATATATACATATATATGGTAAGGGTATATATATATATACCCTTACCATTTCTATGTGGTGGTCTTTCATTAGATCTTTGAGGTGTTATGGACTAGTCATAGTAGGATGAACAATTAGCAAGAGTGTCATGCTCATAGTGAAAGGGGTTTAAGTAGTTGACACGATTCTAACATATGCAACTTGAAATTTTTGACGTGTATAATGATTTACATATACAAATTTATGCATATTATAAATTGTCGTACTAACAAAAACTCTCCAATTTACATTATGCCTTTTAAACATGGCATCATTTTGGGTCTTCCATATAGAAAGTAACACTTATATTAATAAAAGTTTCCATGTTACTTAGGGGTGGTAGGAGCGGGAGGGTTTCTCAATAGGCCTGGAGAAATTGTAGAAATAAACTTATCATGGGGACTAGTAATAGCCTCAAATAACCAAGCAGAACTCTATGCATTGTACCTTGGATCTATATTATTGCAGGCCTATCAAATTAAGAAGGTAATAATCCTTAGAGTCTCCCTCTTTGTTATTAATCAAATGGAGAAGAAGGAGCTTAAGGAGGAGACCCTACTTCGAGCCTTTCAAAGAGTTCATAGGAATTTGGAGGGGCTAGACAACATCAAGTTTTTCATGTCGTAAGAGGAAATAATGAAAAGGTTGATCGCAAACCAAACGAGGTGGTATATTTGGATAAGGGGGTCTTGGTAAAAAATGGGGACCCCCCCCAACAAGTTCTAGATGCCCTAGAAGAGTTATGATTCACAACATTAAGAGCTCAAGCCTCATCAATTGTATCAAATTTGAATTAACACTTGGAGAAACTTCTTGGCAACGCAATAGCAAGGATATTCATGCAAGATACCCCATTAAAGGCTCACGTGAGGGAGAACTTAATCTCCCTCGTGCCTTTTGTTCCTTTGTTTTCAACCATTCCATCTGCAGCATGGAGGAATTAAATTCCCCTATGCAAAGGCTCTCCTACAAAGGTGGGATTATTTGTTGGAAATTTCTAGTGCAAGGAGGTGGCTTAGGGGAAGGTCGTGGTTTGGAGGTAGTCTACCTATGACATGAACCATCACACCAGGGAGTTGGGTGTAGTATTTGGAACAAGATTGCAACCTCATTGATTCAACCTCCTCGACGGATGTGGTCTCGAGGTATTCATTTTGACAAATGTATGAAATATTTACTTAGTGAGGTGACATTTCTTCTAGTCGAGTCTTTAACTTGTAGTCTAAATTTGAACCAATAGAGTCCTGTAGGCAATGGCTTGGGGATGCATTCATTGGGAAGTATGGCTAATGCGATTTGGGTTTACTTTGGAGCATTCTTCGGTTTAAGAGTGCAGGTAAGAGTGCAGATTCATGTTTTGCTTGGTATTAGGATGCAACCATCCAATTTTGGGAAAAATATGAAAAACTTGCCAATGATTCATAAATGCATTATAATATCATGGGGTTCAATAGAGGATCACAATCCATTATAGCTAATCCAATATTGTCCACGGGTTGTATGAAAGAGAAGGTTGGTAAATAAGGGACAATGAAACAAACAACAATGGCTTTAGCATAACAACCAAATTTCCGAGAGGGATAATTGGTATGGAGCATGAAGATGTGTCTGTGGAGGAGTCCCAATCATGGCACAAATTTGGTCGATATGTTATCTTATGTTCTTCTTTTTTTTTGTTTGCTTGGTCAATTGTATAGTTTCAAATATGCTAAGAAGGTCGTGGGATATAGAATTATGTTTCCTTATATGATGTATTATATATGCTACTTCATCTTATAAGAGCAAATTTTGGACAAATGTTTGAGATTGTGTTGTAATTTTGAGCCATTTGGGTTTCCTGCAACTCTTTTATAATACAAATACTAGCGATTATTGTTAAAAAAAATAGTATCCATGTTACTTGGAATTATATTGGCCACAATAGTTTGTTTCCAAGGATAACGACTTTCTAGGAAATGTAATTAGGGAGTAACTTGCCATAGAATTTAGTGACCTAATCCCAAGCAAATTTGGCATTACAACAAATTAAAATACATGCCTAATCTCATGACAACAACACATAGGAGATTTGGGTTGAGGGATGCCAATATGAACTAGGCAATTATCGAGGACCAATTCCCCAAAGACAAGGGACTAAGAAAATAAGGCCTTATTCCAAGCACTATGGAGACATATGATCCAATTTGTTTGCTTGTAGTTAAGTCTCCACAACTTGTTCAATCAACTATCCAACATACATTTATGTTAGATCCAACTATATTAATCAACAATTGTATAGTTCTTAAAATCCTTGACCTTACTCTCATTTGAATCCTTCTAGTACCAGGCTCTCTAATTTCATGGAAAGAGAATCAAGGATAATTTGTCTAATGCATTGAAACAAGACTATATGGGATGACCAATATGTATTTATCTTTCAAGATTGGCCAAGGAATTCAATCTCCGGTTTGGGCACCAAAAAGATGATTGGTTGTTTCAACACCTCTTTGAAGAGTCCATGGATGAGAACGGACAACATCCTTCAACATGTTTCCTACACATAATAACACAATAGACCACCATATGAATATGTTATTGAAGGACAATTCAAATCTAAATCCCCAACCTTTCTAGTAAGTTAAATATTTATAGCTTCACATGCATTTCAAATACTCTTAGCAACAAATACTCCTTTTACCTTCACATTGATCAAGTTGGAAACGAGAGTTTTCAAAGCTAGGAATTCCCATGGCTTCTTTCTTAGGGGATATCATTGGTGGTTGTAGTGTTGAAGAATCACCTTACATACTTCACTACCTTCCATCTCCCTAATGACTCATTTAGTGCATAAGGCCTAGGCTTGGGTGTGATATATGCTAATCCCCATAGCTCCCTAATCTATATCAATGAAACAAATGATCCAATTGAAACAATGGAATCCCTTATCATCCTCCATGTTCACTCAAATAAATTTGAAGATGCACTTCTCAAGATATTGATAAGAACCGACAAATAAAATCTAATAGGAGGATTAATAAACATGGCTCACTACTAGGCTCTTGGTGCAAATATGAAACTTGGAAGTTGGATCCAAAAGCATATCCAACCACTTCTCAGGTTCATTTTCCACATACTAGATGAATACATACCAAAGATAATTAGTTGTCACATGGAAGGTTAGTGGGGTGCCAAGAAACTTAAATGTCTTAGTATGTTACATAACCAGCCTTGGATTTTGCATATTCTATTCAGAGTTATCCTACTTTATTTTATATTCGAAGGTAGTACAAAAGATATTGATGTAGTCCATATGTTATTCATGATTCTGCATTCCTCAAGAATGGGGAGGAAGGAATCATTTGCAAAGTGGTCATTGACAAGCTACTTAGTGTATTGTTTTAGGAGAGGGTTACCTATGAAAATGTACTCTCAAATTTCATCTCAAAGGAACAATTTGGCTTCTTGGAAGAAAGGCAGATACATGAAGCTATTGGGGTTGCAAAGGAAGGTTTACACTCTCAAAAACTGAAAGGCATAAAAGGAGTTGTCATCAAAATTGATCTCTCTAAGGCTTTTGACAGATTTAGTTGGATCTATCTGTGTTTGTTAATGACACATCTAGGTTTTGACTATGCCTTCATCAAATAGACGATGAGCTGCATCACAACAACCTCTTTTATTGTACTCATAAATGGTTCCCCATCAAAAAATTTATGTGCTGAAAGGGGACTGCGCCGGGGCTGCCCTTTATCTCCACTACTTTTTCTTCTAGTGGTAGAAGGTCTAAGCAGAGCCATCCTGGATGCAAAGCGCCAGGGAATTTTCCACGGGACCCGCATCTCCAACACTCTTCGACTCTCCCACCTACTCTTTGTAGATGATATACTACTTTTTTGCGATGGATCGCTTAGGGATGTGGAACAACTTGATCTCATCCTAAAACTCTTTCAAGAGGCAACGGGAATGGTCATAAATGTTCACAAATCCTCTATTACTCTCTACATATTGATTGATGATGAAAGACACGGGTACCTAACACTCTTTCCTTTTGAAATTTTAACCTTGGATGCGGGTTTGAAATATTTGGGCTTTCATTTAAAGCCAAATGGCTATAAAAACTGTGATTGGACTTGGCTTCTTTCAAAATTGGAGAAACGGCTGATGATTTGGAGTCATCGGTGGCTCTCAAGAGCAGGTCGTCTGGTACTTATTAAATTGGTTCTGGAGGCCATCCCAGTCTATTGGATGTTGCTGGCATGGATTCCTAAGGGTATCTTGGAAAAATCCAGAAAACTCTGCTTCTGTTTTCTCTGGTTTGGACACTCTGATACATTTGTTGTGCCTTGGGTCAATTGGGAAAGACTTGCCTTGTCGAAATATTGGGGGGGCTGGTGACTTAAACATATACACTCTTTTGCTTCATCCCTAGCTGCTAAGGTCGGTTGGGGAATTCTCACTACTAAAAACCTTTGTACGGAGGTGGTTAAACAGAAGTGCATTGCCCCTGACTCGCTCTTACACTGGATTCGAAACCTTGCAAAGCCACATGTTGGGATATCTATCATCTAGAAGGCGGTTCTAGACTCCCTCCCACTCATTAAACAGGGGCTTGCTTGGAAGGTGGGAAACGGCTCTCAGATTAGAATTGGATCGGATCCTTGGCTACGGTGTCAAAACAAACACATCCTCCCAAGTCCATTAATCCTACTGCTAAATCATCAGGGAATTTTCCATTTAAATCAAATTGCAGACCCCCTTTCTACCAACATTTGGCAACAGGGTTGGAGGAACTCGGAGGATCTAGATATCCTGGTTGAATTTGTCAATAACTAGAATGAGTACATTATTTCACTGAGAATCTCCCATGTCCGATTAATTGACTCTGCTAATGAACTAATCTATTCGTCAGCCTCTAATGGAAAATACACCCCAAAATTGGGCTACAAACTATTGATGGAACAAAAACAACAAAATGTGGAGAAAAAATGGTGGTGGCAAAAGATTTGGAAAACTCACTGCCCTTCAAAATAAAAAAAAAATTTATGTGGTGCATGCTTGCAAACAGGATTCCTACATGGGATCGCATAAAGAAGAAAAATATTGAAGGCCCGGGTTGGTGCACACTCTGCAAACAGGATGAGGAATCTTTCACACACCTCTTCCTTGGTTTCCCTTTCACAAAACAACTTTGGTCTGAACTGACGATCTTGCACCTGGCAGCAAGATTGTGGGTCGGGGATACTGCTGAAGGGGCCTGGAAAAATTGGCATGAATCAATGGACACTACCTACATTCGTGCTTTACCTTTGATCGCTATCTGGGGCATCTGGATCGCTTGAAATCAACAAATCTTTCTTGAAAAGTATTCAACCCCTTCTCTCCTGGTAATTTGTTGCTTATCGATTCTTTCTTACTTTCCGTAGGAAAAGAACCAACCTATCCCTCACATCATCATTGAAGAATCCATAAACCCTACCCAGGCATGGGCCTACTTTGATGGAGCCTCGCAAAACAATATCTGTGGAGGTGGCATGATACCGCACATAACTAAAAACCTTTCTTACAGGATTCATATGGGGCTAGGTCATGGCACAAACAATTTTGTTGAACTCTTTGCCTTAAAACTTCTGATTACTTTTGCATTGGAAAAACGTTGCAATCATCTACAAATTTTTGGAGACTCCATGATTATCATTAATTGGATAAATCAGCTTCAAAGGTGTCATATTCTGCTCTTAAATGCAATGCTAGAGGATACTTTGAGACTTACAGGAATTTTTGACACTTTCACATGTCAACATGTCTACAGAGAAAGAAATCGAGACGCCAACCTCTTATCAAAGCTAGGATTGACCCTACAACTTGGTCAACGGAAAATCAAAGAACAAAACAACGATTTGTTCCATGAATACTACCATACACCGTTTATCGAAGGGTTTGAGGCACAAAACATTTGATACATTTGTTATTGGAACTGTCGATTATACAATTTATAGCGGATTTATGGACTCTTTGTTGTAAATATGACCAGATATTGAGTTTCTCTTGAGAGCTCAAAACCACTATTTTTTGATGGTGCTACTATTATATTCTTTTTTATACTTGAAGCTGAAAAACTTACTTTCAGAAATAACTCTTAGAAGCTCTTATGCAGTATGTAATTTGATTAACTCATAATGAAATTACATATATGTATATATATACATCTTTTTTTTCACAGAAAAAAGCATAATTTCATTATGAGTTAATCAAATTACATATTGCATAAGAGTTTCTAAGAACTCTTTCTGAAAGTAAGTATACTTATATGTATACATATATGCATATTCATATGTACATATATGTACATATGTACATATATACATGTATGTATGTATTTATATATATATGTATATGTATATATGTACATATATATATATATATATATATATGTATGTATATATACATATATAAATGCATATATATGTATATACATACATACATATATATAAATACATACATATATACATACATATATATACATACATATATGTACATATATACATATATGTATATATACATATATACATATATATACATACATATGTGTATATGTATGTATATATGTGTATATATATGTGTGTGTGTGTGTATGTACACACACACACATACATATGCAGTTGTTGTTTTGTCTAAAATAAAATTTAAATTTATAAGCAATTGAACACAACACTTGTAGAAGACGAATGAAAAGTTTTCTTTCTAAATAGAAGTTAGGATTGCCAAAGGCGGCACACAACTAGTTGTCTGTATCTTCAAATACACAACTTTTTTTTAACCACAAATATATTAAGAAGAAGAAATAATTTGTAACAGCCTTATAATCGCAATGTAAATGTCGGATGCGCTTTTGACATTGATTGCAAAACAAAAAGTTAACCAACAAACAACACTAGGGAAAACGAGGCAACACAAAGCCAACAATTTGCTTAAGCTTAGACGGTCGATGTTTGTTAGAGTGTTATATATAAATGGACACAACCATGAAGAAATGTTCTTTATTCCTTTAACTGGAAATAATCAACACATGAAACACATAACTTGTTCACAAAGACTTTTTTCATAGAAACATAGACAGAGCAACTAGAAAAGGTTGGAAAAAATATAGGAAACAAAACCATGAACTCAATATCAATGAATGTACAATATCAATTTGCACGCACTAACAATCCATCTAACAAATATCCAAATTACTAGACACATTGTACATACAATAAAACGAGAAATGAACTAACAATTCCATTAACAATTACTTTGTTTCCAATCCTACTTTATCAATATTGTTTTTCAGCCTAAGCAAAGTGTCAACTCATTTAAAGCTTCAATGCAAAACCTTTGAAGGAAATGACTTATATGCAATAAAAGATATGAAACCTGTTTCTCTACACACAAAAAACAACCCAACCAAACTAGTTGAAAGACCATCAAAACTCTAGTCTATGCAACATGCATCGAATTCTTGTTTTTCCAAAATATAGTTTGTGCCTACTAAAGGTAGGACACAGTTGAGTTTTATAGTTTCAAACATATAACTTTTTTTTTAACCTCAGATAGATAGATATAGATAGATTTATATATATATATATGAGAAAAATCTTTGAAGAAAATGACTTGTCTGTAAAAAAAAACATATGAAAGCAGACAGGTTTTTCTAAATACAAAAAATAAAAAAAAGCTCATCCAAACTAGATGGAGGTTCACTGAGACTATGGTCCATGCAACTTGTATGGGATCTATTTTTTCTTGCAAACACAAGTTGTGACCACTAAAAGTAGGGCACAGTCAAGTGCAATATGAATGGCCCAAATTGAAGCCATGTGCATTTAACAAATCAGGTGGCACTAAGCAAAAAAAAAAAAATCCCACATAAACACAATGCTCATATGAAGAAACACGTAACAATGCAGCTAGAAATTTGGCAGAACTGATTGAGTATTAACATAAATTCAAACTGTTTTGACCAATAACTAACCCAGCTACATTCCATCTATGATAAAGACTAATTATTTTGGAAGTTAAATTTGAAAATCTAAACAGTTGTTGTTGTTGGTTATTTATGGTATTCATGGTGAAAAAGCTATTTTAAGATTAACTGCTTTCCAAATTAAAATGTGACAGAAGCGATTCAACATTGAAAATGATTGTTTAAAATGTGATGATCTATTTGAGCGCAAAATTCGAGGCTTGGAATGTGATTTTATGATTTTGTTTAAAATGCGTGGAAACAATATTTATATATATAAGCATTTATGATAAGTGATATTAAAAAAAAAGAAATAATTAATATATATACACACACACACACAAAATAATGTACAAAAATGCCAATAGCGATTTGGAAATAGAGAAGAGTGAGGTGACAAATTTTAAAGGTCCAGACCATGGCCATGTTGATGTCCATACAAAGGAATTTGTGGTGGGGATTGAAAGTATCCTCGGTTTCTTCCTTGAATTCAATTATTCCTTTGCACATGAAACATTGTTTGTGATGTTCCAAGCCTTTGGCTGATGGAGAGATAAGGCAAAAGAAAAATGATGTAGAAACCGAGACATCATTGATTCAAATGCCAATGACCAAATTGGAAAGCCAACAACTATTGAAAAACATGTAAGCAATCGATGAGTACATCCCATGCAATCGCAAAAAAAAAAAGGTCACACGGATGTCAGACATCAAGGTTTTTAAAGCCTAAAGCATCAAAGTTTTTCAACAATGAAAATATATAAACGAAAACAACAAAGGAATTCCATTGTATGGTTTTTTGTTTTTTTTCTATTTAGTCAAAGTGAACCAACAAATTGAATGACAGGAGGGTTTCTCCCAAGACATGTTTCCAGGAATGGGGACAAAAGGGGGAAGTGAAAAATAGAAAAAAATCCAGGATCAGAACTTCAACCCATCCTCTAAACAATTTTGAAGAGACTATTGCCAAGTAAATGTGCAACGTGCTATCGACATTTTCTGCAAAACGGTTAAATTAACCAACAACAAACTTCCTGGAAAACTATTGCATCGACAAGCGAGGGAGACATGTTCAAATGTGCAAATCCAAAGAAGACGATGGAGCACAATGCCAATAACTTGGGTAACTTAGAGTGTGGTTGTTTTTTAACAACAGTATATATACATGGACAAAACCACTCACCACTATTCTTTGTTCTCTTCGTTGCATAGAACCAATAGCCAAATCCATAAGATTTTCACGAAGCCATTATCACACAAAGATAGGCAAAACAAGAAAACAAGGTTGGAAAATATAGGGAAAAAAAAACAATGACCTGAATATCAACAAATGCACCACATTGACTCGCAGGAACAAACAATCCACCCAAATACATATGGAAACTACTACAACATTGTATATACAAGAACAATAGCAACTGATGCACAAACCCGTTTAAAATTATTGTGTCCCCATTTCTATTTTTTTATATGTGGATTTTCACTCCAAACAAAGATTGCAACCATTTACATTTCGAATAGAGAATATTTGAACAAGGTGACCTGCATCTATAAAAAAAGATGTGCAAACGGGCTTTCTACAAACAAGCGGATTTCTCACATGGGCGAACATTTTTTTCACCAGCAGAATCCCTGTCGATTTGAAAAACAAAGTGCAGGAATTGAACTTTGAACCTTCCCATGGCATAAATAGCTGAATGTAGTGCCCCTAGACGGTTGTAGACCTTAAGGGCACTTGTCGAGTAACCCAACTGATTGAAGCTTCCACAAGATAACCCTTGAGTGTATATTTCTGAATAATTGAAGAACAACTGAGTATGTACGTGACGACAACTGATGAATGAAAATAATGAATTGTATGACAATTATGGAAGTGAATAATTATCTAATTGGAAAAATAGCATGTTGTGTATTGACTAGATGTATGAAGAATTATGTGATGAGAACGAAGAAAGTAAATATTGATGAAATGCATTACTGATCAGATGAATGAGTAATGTTATGAAGTAAATTGTAAATGCTTAACGAAGTAGCAGATTTATGAATTGAATTATGATAATGAGGATAATACTATTAATATATGTTTGTGAGAAATGTGTGTAGCGGCAGGTGAAACGGTTCACCGGCGGACACACAAGGGAATTAAAGGGTCGTAGAGTACGGATAAATCACACACGGAAGAACGACAATGGTGTCGACTTCCTACGGAATCCCACGGCCGAGTTCAAAAGCCCTTATCTGCCTACTCGGCGTCGCGTGAAGTCGTACGATGTGGACCACGACGGAGTTGGTCACGTACGAGTTGGGGGGTGCGCAGTAAGAATGAACTTACTCCTCAGCGCCATTAGACCCCAATAGCGTGTAGACGGAAGATTGAAGGTAACAGATCCTAAATCCCTACATGAAGTTCCCACAAGTCAAATGTAAAGATATTGGCAGAAGGACCCAACGATGTGGTACCTTGCCGAGAAACGAAAAGGATGGAAGCAAGGACCCGATGACATGGTACCTTGCCGCGAAATGGATACAATTGGTGAATGGACCCGATGGAGTAGTACCATGATGAAAGATAAGCATAAAGGACAGATGGGCCCAACGGTGTGGCACCTAGGTCCTAGAAAGGATTAATTTAGTAAACACTATGCATAAAAACATAGAAAACATACATATAGAACAATTGATCATGAAAATACATTTTAGTACTAAAAATAATAGAAATGATTATTTTAGGCAATTGCACATGAAAATACTTTTTAGTATTTAAAATAATGAGAATAATTATATTTAGGAGCAAAATGGAATCCTAGGCTTAAGCTTTTAATTAACACCACATGCACCCACAAAATAGAATTTAGAGTGAGCATCTTAGAGACAAACTTGAGTAAGTTTAGAAAAGTAGGTGCATTCTTCTAGAAAACTTAACACTTGGATTTGTGAGATAAATTACTTTTTGAATATTAAGAAGTTGGGTATTTTGCATGAAGCGACATGTGTTGCATGAGATTTTCCTATATAAGGAAGGCATTGGGAATGGGTAAAGGACCCAATTTTTGGATGGATATCGTAATCTTGAAACAGTGAGTGACTTGCTGGTATTGGGGTTTCGCTAGAAATTCTTGTGGGGGGGGAACCCATTGAGGAGTTTCTTAAATTATGTGTGTGAGATCTACGACCTGAATCGCTCGGGGGTTCGGGAGGAAGGAGAGTACTCCCGATAAGGTAGGGAGGCTAACCGAGGTGTCCATTGGTGGATCGTGGTGATCAGCAATGGAATTGGAGCTGCGATTTTCGAGGGTACGCATTCGACCGGAGCAACCAATCTTCTACAAGTTCTAGTCTACTAAATATTTCATATTTACATTTCCGCTTTGAAATTTATATAAGAATTATTATATTTCTTGAGTCGATGAGTAATTTCTGAGATCTAGGAATTTTATTTTCTTCTATGAAATTAGTAAACAAATAATTCATTTTCTGAGATCTATAAATTTATTTTATTTTTCTGCTATGAAATTAGTAAACGAATAATTCATTTTCTGAGATCTATGAATTTAGTTTATTTTTCTGCTATGAAAGTAGTAAACAAATAATTCATTTTCTGAGATCTATAAATTTAGTTTATTTTTCTGCTATGAAATTAGTAAACAAATAATTCATTTTCTGAGATCTATAGATTTTAGTTTATATTTTTGCTATGAAATTGATATACGAAATACTATAATTCCTGAGTCGATGAATAATTTTAAGATCCATGTATCCTTGTTTCTGCTACAAAAACTGGTAAACTAATATTTTATATATTATGAGATCTATAAATTTCTGATTATTTTCTGCTATGAAAATGGTTCCTTGGTATATTTATTTCCTGTAGCTTATTCTTGATACTACTCTCTGTTGGCAAAATTCATGGCTCAGTCGCTGGGATGTTTCTTCCTTTTTATTAGGATATTTTAATTCTCTGTTTGAATTTCCTACCTTCAAAATCTCAGCCGTGTAAATCTCTGCAACATTTCATTATTATATTGAATTTTTTTTTATGGCCGATGTTCAACCTGAATTGAACCAATCCCATCTCAAAGTCTGCCAAAATTTATTGTTGACTAAAGTACTCCTCCCAGATCGATTAAGCCCTAACTTGACTCAAGGTAGATTATTTATAACAGTCCCTGCTTAGCCAACGCATCAAATCCTTATCAAACTGATTCTATCCCACACTCTGTGTAAAATTAATTATGAACCTTCAGTTGATTTAAGCAGCCAAATCGGATTGAAGGGACCCTTCTCCAGACTTTGCATAATTCCTTTTTTTTTATGAATCTTCTGTGGGCTAAGGCGTTGAAGTTTGTGCATGACCTGATCGATTGAACTCTTTCTCACTTCAACCCATGATTTCTACCTCTGCACTGCATGCAACACTACCTAAAGGACTGTTGTACTCAAACTAAATTTGACACTGTCATATTAATGTCTATTCCATGAGATCCCTGAAATCAAACCGAACCTGTAAGTCTATGGTATTAATGCTTCCATTCTGAAAGGATCTTGGCAATCAATGGATGTAACTTCCGTCGTTCTAATGATGTTCTACTTTAACCTCTGATTTCGAATGCATCCTTGAACTCTGTCGAATTAGCATTTTACCCTGCCTTCGATCTACGACTTACAAATAGATTTAACCTCTGTCATTAAATCTTCATTTACCACCTGCGTAGAGTAAAACGCTCAGAAATTTGGTGATGGGTGAGAAGTGACTTATTAGGGTGAGAAGTGTTTTATTAGTCGCTTGATGGAGTGACTTATCTAGATTATTACTGTGGTTAAATTCATTCAACTAAAGGACAGCTTGCATCTGTAAGTTCAAACCTAGGTTAGTTTTGGCGTTGTCGAAAATGCAGTCTGTAGAAACTGTGCAAAGAAATGATTTCTTATTATGTTTTCAATACTTAATGATATAAAGAATTTGTGCAAGTTTCAAATATTTCCTATTATGTTTTAATTCAAGATTGTATAAAGAGCTGTGAAATTACAATTAATTCCTATTATGCTTTCCATATATAATGGTATAAAGAATTTGTGCAAGTTTCAAATATTTCCTATTGTCTTAATTCAAGATTGGATAAAGAACCGTGTAATTACAATTATTTCCATTATGTTGTCAATAGATAATAGTATAAAGAATGGTGCGAATACAAATATTTCCTACTATATTTTTAATACATAATTGTATAGAGAATTGTGTAATTGCAAGTATTTTCTATTATATTTACGCCGTAGGCGTTCATTCATTCATTTTCTTGCAGAGGAGTTTAAGATGCTGGCCATCAATACACATACACATGACGAGACACAATGGGAGCAGGTCATGAGTGCTTGTTTTGATAGAGTGGACGTTGAGGTCTTGTCTGGATGAATCATGTCCATAAATGACTATATAACCCGCAGAGAATAACTTCTGAGACTGTGGGAATTACCGCAGTGGATGTCATTGACGAATTGAGACAAATGCGGCTTGATTCCATTAGCCATAGCACATGGTGGCAGTGATTCTAGAAGTTCCAGTGATGGCCCTTTAAACTGGACAACAAAAGGCTTAATTCTTGTTAAGATATGGTGTCTCATAATAGTCTTTTTGGGCACATTTGCAGGGGCATTTCCCCTTATTTAATATATGATTGAGAGATTTATTTTTCTCCTCTAACTCTAAGAGGAATGAAATCTCATAGGCATTTCTCCCATTTCCTTTCGGAGTAGGGTAAACATCATTAAACATTTCATTCAAAAACAATCTATAATGCTTTTTATTTTGTTTTAACGGAAATGGTACATACCTTATGATTTAATGGTAAAACGGCAGGCCTGCTGCCTCATATGATATGGCTCGTGAATCACCACAGGAGTCCCCACCTGCAAGAAGCGGCATGCAACAGGGCAAGGTCAAGGTCAAAGAGGGATATAGATTGGCATATTAAATTACTTCCACGGCTATATTGATCACAATCACGTTCATAAGTATAACGATGAGGCAGCAGAGGCGGATAAGAAGAAGAAGAAGAATCTAGATAGAGAACAAGTATTGGCCATGCAGTCTAATGCTAATCCAAGTAGTAGGTGGTCAATTTCTTCATCTGAGGCCGAAACAAGAGCAACATCGGATGTCTTAGTTTGTCGACAGGACTGCAACTGGCAGAGTAACGTTGCTCGCCATGGCTCTACGCACTAAACAAAGCTGCATCCCTGGGATTATCACAATTACTGTACTTGTAATTGTTCCAGCGGCCTTGGTTTGAGGTTGCGAAACAATTTTGTTTGGCTTCCAGTTGTATTTTTGTGTTGGCCCTCGCATGGTTTTAAAATGAATAAGATTGAATAGTGCAAACTGTCCTTGATTCATGGAATATACGAAGGAAGCAGACATGCCTTCAATTCTTATTGCTGAAGCAACATGCAGTTAAAAAGTTAGGAGTTGGAGGAAGAGTCAATCCATTTGTGTAAACAATCAGTGTAATTTTATGGCTCTTTTTTCTTTGAATTTCATGTTTTGCAATTCCAAAAATCAATTAGCCATTAAATATGAACCATTGCAAGTCAAAATTCTAAGGAAAAGCCAACTTGAAATGTTTAAAGAAATGACAACCAATGGATTAATATGATATACCTGTCTGAATTTACATTGAGAGTGATGTCAATTTTTCTTTTGTTGAGCTACATTTAAAACAGATGACAGAGGCTACAATTACAACAAATAATGGAGATTATACCTCTTATACCTCTGAGTAGAGAAAGTTATACCTCTTAGTAGTTTCAAACTCTAGAGGTTAAATTGTATTAAGCTTTCATAATTGAAAGAGAGAGTGTTATAATTTTTGCGAATCTCAAATTTTGTAGACGTCCTAAAAAAATATTGAAATAAATGAAACAATATATCGTTGTCATAAAAAATGGCCTTTTCAAGATTTCACAATACAACAGTAGTTTGCTTTTGTTTTTATATATTTAATTAAGTAAATGAAATCCTTAACCAAATAAAAACAGTCCAGATCATGTGAATGAATCTTGGTTGTTTCTGATTATGGAAATGAGCTACTGCTACTAAGTATTTTAACTTTAATGTTATGTGCTGTTAAAATAACTTTAATCTTGTAAAAAAAATGTTGAAGATGCATTTTAATGGAGGTTACCCTAAAAAGCATAAATTTGTTTCCTAATAATTGCCAATGTTTTCTGAACATTCTACAACCAAACCAGTACTTCAGAAAATAACTTAAGCTTCTATTAGTGAAATGTATTGTGGACTTATGATAGTTCTTTGAACCTAGAGTTATTTGAATGTTCATTAAATATAGGTATGTTTGTTTACTTACTTGACATGTTGCCTTAACTAAACAGAGCAGAATGATTTTTGAGATAAACAACTTTCATTCCTTGTTTATTTGCCTCAAATTTTACAACTAAATCTGTCATTTATACCAGCTTAATTTACATATTATCTAGCTCAATATTTCTCTCATTCTATTAAGGGATGAACTCTGGCCAATGTTTCTTGAAATGGCCTGAATGTTTCCAAAATTAATAGTTGGGTACTTATGTTTAGCGGTACTCATGTTTAACTGTTTATTTTACATTTTGTAGAATTTTAATTTTTTGGTAGTGGGCGAATGCATTATATTTTTTTTTGTGTTAAAAGCCTCAAATTTAAATTTATTTTTCAATTATGTTCTGAATATTCTAAAAATAATTATATTTAAAATTTCATTCCAATTACAGTAAAGGATTAAAATCAGAACTAAAGGATTGAAATTCAGAGATAGAAACGAGTAGTAAAACATAGAGTTAGAGGAATAAAATTTTGAATTGGAAACCAAGGTAAAAGGTAGTCCAATGGTGAGACTGAGACTAACTGGGTTTTTGGATGAGATTGGTTTATAATAGAATGGTGACCTATTTTTGCTGATGTATTTCTCCTTTAATGCATATGCATTCCATTTGTCATTGCTGATTGCTTCACCGAAGTTTCCCTGCTCTGCCTTCTCACCACCATGTCATTATGGTGACCGGTCACACTTCTTCCTCAAATTTTACCTGCATGTTCTACCTTTTTGCTTCATTTCTCATGGACAACCTGTATTCATTTAGGGTCATTCTTTGCCTCATTGCGTGCAAGCAAGTGATACATGCAAGGTCTCAGAAGTTACATAAGACTTGGATGTTGTTGGCGAGAACCTCCAAAATTCTAAGAATTCGAAAGAGTTGGACACCGCTGACAAGAACCTCTACAATTTCAAGAAATTAGACCAATAGAATAAAGGTAGCGGAGGTACCCACAATATTATTTTCTAATGTAGTAGCCAACATCAAGTCAATCTCTTAGGACGTGTCACTATGGGGATTATCAAGTAGACACATACAAAATGCATTGAAATAGAATCTAAGATAGTTTTGTAGTACTTGGATTGTGTTGTACAGGAGAGACTAGTGATACTCAAGTTAACGTTTTTGGAGCACTGTAGCACTATTCTTAACATTTTGAACTTGGTCCCGAAAGCTGTGATTTCACCCTCATGTCCTCTAAACTGGCATGGTTTTTACCTGCTATTAAACTGCATAAAATTTGATATGAGATCTACAGTGCAGATGAGGATTAGGACAACAATATCTCAATAACATGTCTATTCAAAATCTTGAAACTTGACATGGCTACCACAAGCGAAGTCATTGTATATGGTTGGTGAAAATGCTTCTTCGAACTGTTGTTATTTGATGTTAATTCATTATTTTCTACATTTTATTTTCAGGCAGTTGGATGGGTCTAGGGTACAGAACTATCAAATGGATGGTTTCTGTCAACATCTACAAAATGAGCCAAAAAAAAATATTTTCTTAAACAAGAAACAAATTTGCACTTATATTATATTATAGTAACGACTTTGACATGTGAGATATGCCATTTCCTTTAAAATGTTCAATTCCATAAAGCATACAAGTAATTGGGAAAATGCATTTGGTTATAAGTTATAACCAGCATAGATCCATCTTAAACCCGTATCTATCAAGCACCTAGAGGGATCCAATTTCTTGAGGTGTTTGAGGTGTAATTCTTTTTTAAAATTTAAACTCAAGAAATTTGAACTCTCTTGATTGATAGATCCGGGTTTAAGTTTTAAATTTTTATTTTATAAACGAACATCTATTTTTTAATGGAGTGGGCTATTCTCTCGCCCGAATGCACCCGGGGCCCACCGGATGCCGTCGAGAGACCCTCACGGCGTTAGCACCTGGCCGTCCGCTCGTCTGACTTCTCCACTCCGGCGACGGCAACCTCCGGCAATTTTCTTTCTGGAGAAACATTTTTCGGTAGTCAAACACGGCGCCGTCAGACACCGTATATTTTTCCACCCGTGTCTAACCCATGGATGCATGGCATGAACCCATCGATTCCAATTACTCCATATGCATATCATGCATGGATGCCACCTGCACTCATGCCAGCACTCATGCCAGGAAATTTGAATTTAGTAAAGGCGGTAAATATTTTAAATTTTGAATTTGCCTACCCACTTTGTGTGATTACGTTTTGCCGGGCTGCACCTCTTCTTCTTCGGCTTCATCTGGTGGGATACTTGAGCATGACGAGAAGTGGCTTTCGGCAGAGGTAGCGAGGGCGCTTGTGCACTACGCAATGAGCAGGACCCTCTCCCAGCAGAACAGAGGCGAAATCGAGCTAATCCTGCAAGTGCCCTTGGTGAGAAGCCCCTGCAATTTCCTCGTCTTCGGCCTTGACCATGATAGCGCTCTCTGGAATGCTCTCAATGTCCATGGGAACACCGTTTTCCTGGAGGAGGGTTCCAATCGACTACGGGAAATTGTAACCACTATCCTGAAATTAAAAAAAACGAATAAAGAACGAGTCAGAATAAGATTAAGGTTTCAGAATACAAATAATGTGTTCATTGTGTAGAAGAAAAACCTGAGGCGGAGTTTGTTCATGAAGAGTCGAGTGTATATCAGAATAAAGAAGGAATCAGAATAAGTATATGGTTTCAGAATACAAATAATGTGTTCATTGTGCAGAGGAAAAACCTGAGGCGGAGTTTGTTCATGAAGAGTCGAGTGTATATTAGCAACTTTATCATTTATTTCCCGGTAATGTTTTCCCGCTATCATTTCCTGCTCGCTAGTTCCTGCTTCCAGTTAATTCTATATATTAAATAAAAACATCGCAGGTATTGAGAATGCAATATTTAAACAAATATAGTTTATAAATTGTTGATTGCATCCAGAAATGTGAGATGCATTTATATATCTTATCATTATCATGTGTATAAACATGTACAATTTGTGGCTAAGTGTAACATGCATAATTTTCTATCTATTAAAAAATCATAAAAATGCTAAACATTAAGAATTTAAGATGTTAAACAGAAATTAAAGTGATAAGTTCAACTAAAATTGTTCAAAGTAACATCTAGTTTAGCTTCTTACGAATAATCACGAATAATCTTAACGTTTGAATGACTTCTAAAGTATAAGAAAATTACATCTCAATATATTGTAATTGAAATGCAAAGCTAAAACTAAGAACCCTACCAGTAGAGACGGTCATCGAGCTCTGAGAACGGCCAGCGTACAATGCTATTTCAAAGAGCGCAACAATAACAAGCAACGCCATGATATCTAAAGTTATTTTCAAGCTTTCGTGTTGAGGCGGTGGGATGGATCTAAGCGAGAGAGTCAATTTAAATGGCAAAATAACACTGTAATGCAGTGGTCCTTGTCAAATTCACTCGCTTTTGTCAGCTGAAATTTTGTTGTCTCCTCCATGTCTTTCAGAAATCTAAATAAATACAAAGATAACCCAATGGCGTTTTTAGCATCATTATTTTCTTCCACCATTTTGGCATTAATAATATGAGATATCCTCTCTTGCAAAGCACTAATGAGTGTGCTTTAACAACTAATGAATGTTCGCTCTTTTAAAAGGCTTCACCTCCCTGTAAAGCTTCTCTTACATGTCATCGAAGGGCATAGGGGTGCCACATGGGGAAACAAAAGGGTGGTTGCTGAGAACTTATCAACCATGAAATATTTATATATGCTAAAGTCAGCTTGCATTAATAAATATGTAAACTATTTAATCGAAGCTCTGAAGTAATTTTTATATGTTAATGTTATCATGCAGACATTAAGTTTTCCTTTTTAACTTCTGCAACTATAAACTATAAACTGTCCAATACCATAAATTGGACATTATAATTTTCATACAACCATACAGCAATTTACGTAGAAAAATATATAAACTATCTGACACAAACCCATCCATTAATTTTTATATATTATGGTTTACTTTAATCTAACTTTTGCCACTGAACCCATCCATTAATTTTTATATATTATGGTTTACTTTTTCAGCCATTAAAGGCCTTCTAAAATGCATATATATGATTGAAAATATTCTGACAGGTCAAGCTTCAGTTAAACAAATTCTGAGAGGTCAAGGAAGCATTAGCTTTTGTTTAATGCTATAAATTATATGATGTCAATATTGTGAAGTGTTACTCACTTCACGTAAACGTTGTATGGGATGGAGGCTACCCCTATCAAAGATGAATATCCATGTTTTCTTTAAACGATGGATTGGACTAATATGTTCGTTGCTGGCATGCATATCAATTGATTTGAGTTTAAAGTTTTTACTTGGTCGTGAGTTGATTTATTTTATTTTCAATTTGGACAAGGATATGGACTGCAATGAGCTTTGACTTTATGGACTGCGATGAGCTTTGAATTTTTTGGTTAGTTCATGGTTAACTAAGTGGCAATATTCAAATACCACGTAATTTACTTTTAAAATTGTTAGATTTCATAGTAGAGGAGGGTTCCAATCGACTACGGGAAATTGTGAATAGTAGTCGATTGGAACCCTCCTCCAGGAAAACGGTGTTCCCATGGACATTGAGAGCATTCCAGAGAGCGCTATCATGGTCAAGGCCGAAGACGAGGAAATTGCAGGGGCTTCTCACCAAGGGCACTTGCAGGATTAGCTCGATTTCGCCTCTGTTCTGCTGGGAGAGGGTCCTGCTCATTGCGTAGTGCACAAGCGCCCTCGCTACCCTCTGCCGAAAGCCACTTCTCGTCATGCTCAAGTATCCCACCAGATGAAGCCGAAGAAGAAGAGGTGCAGCCCGGCAAAACGTAATCACACAAAGCGGGTAGGCAAATTCAAAATTTAAAATATTTACCGCCTTTACTAAATTCAAATTTCCTGGCATGAGTGCTGGCATGAGTGCTAGCATGAGTGCAGGTGGCATCCATGCATATCATGCATATGGAGTAATTGGAATCGATGGGTTCATGCCATGCATCCATGGGTTAGACACAGGGTGGAAAAATATACGGTGTCTGACGGCGCCGTGTTTGACTACCGAAAAATGTTTCTCCAGAAAGAAAATTGCCGGAGGTTGCCGTCGCCGGAGTGGAGAAGTCAGACGAGCGGACGGCCAGGTGCTAACGCCGTGAGGGTCTCTCGACGGCATCCGGTGGGCCCCGGGTGCATTCGGGCGAGAGAATAGCCCACTCCTTTTTTAATTACTTTTCATAATATATTATTTTATGAACAAACATGGATTTTTTTTTAAATACTTTCCATAATTTAATTTTTTATTTTATGAGCCGATATGAATTTTTTTAAATTATTTTGTTAGTAACATTACATGACACACTCACACATGTTACAACATCTCCCCCATACTGGGTTGTAGAGCACCTCGTTTCACTCGATGCAATAAATGTTGATACAATGGTGGAGCATGATTTGTGTTACCGCCTACCTTTAATTTTTTTGTCATACTGTCTTAAAGACTTAAACATGTTGTATTTGTAGTCTTTTGAATTATGAACATGAAAGTAATGACGAGAAGCTGCTGCAGATACATTGAAAAATACACAAGAAGCATTGTCTCCATCATCTATTGTTAAAACTCCTTATACAAATAGAAGACTTTCTAATGAGAAACAGATTTCAACAGTCTTAAATGGTCCTGGTCCTATTACTCCTTTCGAGAATTGGTCAAGTGTGTGTTGCAGTTTGTATTCAATAAGCATATTTTGGATTCTATGGTGGGTCAAAGATCGGTGCCAGAGTCTGAATATGACCTCATTAAAAGGATGCCTGTATCCAAAAATTGTTCTCTACAAAATTTAGGCTTATCACCTAGTCTAGGATGCTATTACATGTATGACAACATTGAGGGAAAGGTACTATCATTTTGATTTTCTAAACTTATTATAGGCTTGAATTCATTCTCCAAGATAATAGATTTTTGGTCTAAGCAGTTCATAGCGCAACACATTGCACAATGAATTGTTCTTTCTAACAATATGTTAATGTGCATCTTCCCTTTTAAGGAATAAATATATAAGCTGTTTTTTTTCATGAGAGGAGCATCTATGTCTCAATTTGAATATTTGGAGAGGAATATCAAGACATTTTCCACTCCATTGGTTGCCAAGGAATCTCGAAATGATTCAGATCATGTTGCTATTACATCCCAGGTGAATGCCTAGCTCTATTGCATGCATCTTGAAATGCTTTTCATCTCTCACAGGTGAATGCCTAGCTCTATTGCAAGCATCTTGAAATGTTGTTCATCTCATTATAAATTGATCATTGATGTCTATAATTATCTCAATAATTCAGGTACCAATTTAAGAGGCTGTAAATTCTATTAGTTATTTGTCAGGATCTTTGAGGTATTAGAATTTAGAATGCTTATGGAATCCCCATTTCATATCAGATATCTGCTGGCAGGTAAGTGTCTTTGTTGTGGCGCTGGTTTGCTGTGATGGAGAGGGCCATCCGAATGATAAGTCTGTTTTGATTCAAGGCAGGTTGGTGGATTAGAAGGTGTTGCAATTCATCCAAGATTGCATAAGTTGAAAATACAATTTCATAGCTACAAGTAAGAGGATGAGATGTCACAAAAACAAAGTCTGTCCTCCTTATAGCACTATATACAAACCAAAACACACAAAAGAAGAACCATACCAAAAAATGAAACAATCTAATGCTGTGAAACTATTCTTGATGTTATCTCCCATTGTGTGATCAGTGTTGAATACTCTGGAGCCCCAAGGGTAAGGATTGACCTCCACAAGTTGGCTAAAGTTTCTTTATTCTCTTGTCATGTAAATCCTATGCTTTCATTTTCCTACAAAATTGGTATTGAATGGATAACAAGTTTTTTACTTTCATTAATAATAGTAAGTGGTGATTTTGATTTTAACATCTGGCTGTAAATGTGTGTTGTGAGCTTATGACAAAGGAGCAAGACTAATTTTGTAGAATTTTGTCCAGGTGATTGGAGTCGAAGGTCACAATCCCAGGGGGCATTGTCTGGTTGCATCAAGTGTGATTGATTCATTTCCTGTTTTAGATTCTCTACGTTCATGTGATCAAAATGCCCCTTCAGCGAAGCGGCTAGCAGTGGACCAGACATCACAGCTAAACTCTTTGCCTAGAACTGGAAAAACTATTTCAATAGTAATTACAGCCACATGTTATTTGTTGATTGTAGCTATTATATATATTTTTCTTGAAGATTGCAAGTGCTGCTATCTATAAATATGAATCCCAAATCATTACACATAATCCATAATTGTTAATCATATATTTGCAGTTACAATAGTTTCTCCTTTTTGAATGAGTTTTTTTAAACAGTATGATGGCTCATCAATATATTGAAACCTACATAATAAAAATCTTTAACTATTGTTGTGTAACTTCTTTCATTTTTGGAAATAAAACCATTAACCGAATTTCATTTTGTGTTCATTCTTTTGCAAGTTCAGTAGTCATTTTTTCTAGGAACAGACGGACTGTGCTAGGAGATCTACTTATCATTGAGTAAATTTTTATTTACGATCTGAAATTTCCTTCTTGTAGCTGATTGTTGCAGGTCCTTTCACCACTACAGACAACTTTGCATTTCAACCATTAGCAAAGTTTTTTCTTTATACAAAGAAAAAAACAAGTTAATAATCTTATTTTGGTATGTGGAAGGCATAGGAACTTAATTTGGGGTCCACTCGTAAGTTTCAAGTTTTGATATTTTTATCCATGATGAGAATTGGACTTTGGAATTTTTTTTAGATGGGTACTTTTGTTGATTCAGAGCATCCACAGGTCAAAATTGGAGCAGTAGACAAATTCTGTGAGGAAATATTCCAGGAAGAAGTTTATGCAAGGGTCTGTGATTACTGTGCTTTCAATTCACATAAGTACTTCGTTGAAAAGAGTCCTTAGTGTGTTAAAGTAATTAAAAAAGAGTCCAAGCCTGAGATAGCATGTTAATACATTAGCCTCTTGAAATAAAAGAGACATTAGAAGGCACAAATTACAATAACAGGATCCATGTGCAAATTCCATATAACAAGATATTGTACAGAAGAATACAAACATTTCACAATCAAAACTTTGGCATTGAGATTGAGCTACTAAAACTAAGCCAACATTTAGTATTAAAAATATCAATATTTAAGATATCTGATGACCTTATCTATGGTTAAAATTTAAGAATAATGACCTTCTCTTTTATTAAATGTATATAGTTTAATATATCAATGTTAAAGTGAATTTATATGTGGTAAATCTTAATGTCGGTTTAGATTTTGAATCAAATCTCGGGATTTGTAGTTTTTATGGATTATTTAAATTTATTAATGTTTTATTTGAATTAATCTTATTTGTAAAAAGGAATTTTACAAACACAGTCTTTTATAATTACAGGATTTAAATATATATTATTTATATATTAGTATTATTTTATTTTTTTTATATAAAATTGAAACTTTTAATTATTTAAATTATATATTTCATTATTATTATATTTAATATTTTTTCTACGTTACCCTTTTTAAAAATTAAAATACATTGTATTATCATATCTTTTAATAATCATTATATAAAAAAAATTCAAAGTTCAAAAAATAAATGTATTCCAATGAATTTGTTTTTATATAATTTTTCCTTGATAAACTACATGTATCAAAATCTAATTAAATGCACTTGGGAATCCTTAAACACATAATAACTGCTATACCCTCTTAACATGTGTTTGCATGATAATGTTGAAATTGATTCACTTGTAGACAATGTAGTCTAAAAATTCGACAATCGACGATTTGGGTCGAAACAGATGAATTTTTTTAGCACAATTTTGAAAGCCCTAATTTTGGAAAATCCAAGTTATAGCTATCAAATTTTAGTGCACCATGGGTTTTTGAGGGGGCTAAATCCATTTCGACCATCAAAATCTCGCTAAAATTCACAACTAAATTTTATTTTTGCAAAATAAAAAAAAAACTAGATTCCAGCTAAAAATGCTCTTCTGACCCAAGGTTATCCACCGCTAGCCGATCCTAGTTCTACAACTATGATCATGAAATCCTGGGAGAAATCGACCGTCATGCACAGGTTTTGCATCTGCCCTTTTTCCATCCACCAGGCTTGAAGGCAAGCATGAATAAATGCGAAGTAATGATTGCAATCAGGTATCACGAATCGACCTTCAACAAGGAGCTGGCCACGATATATGATCATGGGGATGTAGGATACAAAACAGTTATTTTCAAATTCAGCAAAGAGATGGTGCAACAAGCATTACCGAGGTTTAAGATGGAGATCATAAGGTTGAGCCCATGACTTTATTTCAGTTCTGTCTTCCTTGTTCTAGATCGTTGGATCGTTGCATCTTTCCCAGGGCGTTCTCTAAGCGCTCCTAGAAGTTCTCCATGTCGTGCTGGGATGAGGAACAAGTCTAGGCACAGGTCTAACTTGTTGAAGGCGGCCACGAGTCCGAGATAGGAAGGGTCGGAGATAAGCTTGTTCTTGGTCTTTTCAGTCATCCCCTACTTTCCACAAGACAATCTAAAAGAAGCAATTCAACTGGTGGCTATTGAGACAATCAATCCAAACGAAATTTAGTATTATTTAACTCTTGGTATTCTTGGTGACCTTTTATTGTCCCCAACTTATTGCAATTTAGGTGACTTTTGTCCTTATTGCTAACTTGTGCTTATAAAATTTTGTTCACATTAAGATAACTTTTCCATGGAAAAGGAATTATAGTTTCACTTATCAAAATTGAAATTGCATTCTTCATATACTATAAAGGCATTGTTGGAATTCTATAGGTTTAACAATTCATTCAGAAATTTATTCCTTTGGGGGAAATATTGTTGCTTTATAAACATAGAATCAGAATCCTTTATCTTCACCTCATGGAAATATTCAACCTATCCACTTCTGTGGTAAAAAAAGGGAACATAACATACAGTCATCATAGATCATAATTACATCTCCATTATTTCCAGAAATGTATATAATATTAAAAAATGAAGTCTTCATCACAACTCTCCATAAAATCCCATCTAACAAAATATTCAGAAAATCAAATACTTGTGTTTTTTGAAACAACAATTGATTTTTTTTAACTTCAATTCATGATGGACCGAATTGCAATTTGAAATTGGAGCAATTTTTAAAGAAAAATTTCTCCAGAGTTCTTGTAACATGTGGTCGAGATGAGAACCAAATGAAATTACTCAGCACATGTGGCTTAGTGGTTCTTGTTGAAACATGGCTCTGTGCTATGTCTAGCGCTTTCCATTTTTTTTCTGTCGAAAGAGGACATGATGGCATCATTTGATCATATGTAGTAGAGACACATTGGTTTCTTGCAATCCTCAATATGGATGCCCGAAATGAATCTTGCACTAAAGGATGCATTTTTTAGCTAAAGGATCCATTTTCATTACTTGCACAATATTGAAAGGAAAACATAATGAAAGGGTCCACTTTTTGTTTGTTAATGTACTCTAATTCACTTTGTTAAGTTGCATTTAATGGCGATTTTGCACATTTATTTTATGTAAGCGCTAGTGTTTCAATAGTAAAGTTGACTTTAAGCACTAATGCTATAAGTGCTAACGTTTCAATAGTAAAAACAAGACCTAATGCTCATGTAGGTGCTAACGCTTCGATAGTAAAGTTGAAGTCATTTTCTATTTAGTTTGCATCCATATCTTTGTATGGGTTTTTTATTTTCATTAATCTTTATTTTTTTAGTCAACCATTTTTTAAAATCAAGAACAATCTATTGTCAGAGAAATCAAATCCTGATCTTTGTTCACCAATGGGGGGCTTTAGTTATTCCACAAATAAAAAGTCACCAATGCTTCCATTTTGTGCCAATTCTTCCATTTAGACATTTCATTATTTTTTTTAACAAGAATGAGTAGAATATTTATATTATAAAGGAGAAACAGTACAGATACAATAAACCCTGCTGAGAGGGAATACACACAGAATTAACTATCAGTTCTGATGTAAACAAAATTAAACTTTCAGTTCTGAGAATGGAATTCTCATTGTGTCCATGACTGAAACTATTTGTCGAGTAAACTCGGACATACTGATTACATAGCAAGAGGCAAAAAAACATATAACATCACAAAAAAGGGAAGAAAACTGAACAACGTTCCTGAAATTAGGCTGGTGGGAGTCCTTCAAGAGTCAGCAAGTCGTCCTCCATGAGAGAGCTATCGTCGCACTGGAGCCCAGGGGAGATGGCTGGGTGAGCTTCCCAAGTTCATCCCTAATCTCCTGTAGAGAGAGTTCCATCTGGTCAAGCCGAGCATTGGTCTTTTCATCATTGTCCTTCAGAACTTCAAAGAAATGTCGCTTCAGTCAAAAGAGAAATTGTCGCAGACCCTCGAAATTTGAGGCTTGAGCCTCTTTAAGACCCATGAAATCCTTTTGAAACTCCTCGAGCTCGCCTGCCTGCCCTCTAGCATTCGAATCCACATCTTCCATATGTGCGTCTAACCGGATGATATCTTGCCCGATAAGCTTGCTTTCCTCCAGAGCCGCCTTGGCCGCTTCAAAGGCATAACGAGCATGCTTTTTAATTTCCTGGTGTGCCCCTCTAATTTTTTTAAGTTCGGAAGTCATTTGTTCGAAATTCATCGTGAAACTGGCAGAGTAACCCCAGGAGCATATCAGAAGACACCGGCGAGAGGAGCAATGCAAGAGAGCTCTTTAAAGCCTTGAATGACCTGTTGCAGGACAAGACCATCCACCGAGGAGGAAGCGTGCAAGCTGCTACCTTGAGACTTCTCCATAACTTCACGCGATGCTGACCTCTAGCGGCGCTTGCTCAATTTAATGCCAAGGTAAGGCCGAGGTTTGTCATTAAGGCGAGGACAACAAGAAGGGCCACATGTCCACGCGAAGGGAGAGAGGGGAATCATGAACGCTCCCCGTAATTCTAAGGGGTTTAAAAGCATGAGGTCCAACAAATGTTGCTAGGACCATCATTCAACACCCTAACCCCTTCAAGGAGCCTGGTTCCTTGATCTTCCATCTTATCTACTTCCGAATTGTTGCACCTGCGGATATGGAAGAACTAAATCTTGGAGGTGTCGGATTTGAGGACAATTCTCTTTTGAATTCTGCTAAGGTCTTTGTGATGACCTCTTTGGATGTTGATCATCTTTTGAATTACTATTACGGAGTCCCCCAAAACATTGAAATTGTCGATGTTTAGCGATTTCATAATAGCCATTACTTGCTGGAGAGCTGCCCATTCAGCTTGATTATTAGTTCGAGTGCCTAAGTCCCAAGCAAATTGAGATACCTTTTGTCCTCCGGGGTCAAAGATGACTCCTCCCGCACCTGCCACCCCAGATTTGTGTGGGTCCCATTATCTATTTCTCTCCCATTTTTTCTACATTTAGACATTTCATTATAAGCTACATAGAGGTTTATTATTTATTTACTTAAAAAACATAAAAAATATTAATGTATTTCCATATACTTATTGCAAGTACAGGTTCAATGTACAAATACATTCTCAACTAAGTATGTCGATATAGATACATTTAAATTGGGTGTAGAGGTTATGCAACTCACATGCCTATGACTTCCTTGTTGATTTTAATCGACATACTACTCATACCTGTCTAAAACATTAATTTAAAGGAGAATGGTCATGCTTGTTTACCGCTTTCCATCTATTGATCCTAATCCTATCGGCGTTCCTTTGCACCTCTTGGGGCAATTGCTAGTCTTAACACATTGTTGTATAAGGGATGGTGCAACCAAATTATAGCCTATATTTCAGAATAGCATTACAGAGTGATGCTTGCGTTTTTAAATGTGTTTTATATAAATTCATCTTATTGCTTTAACCTTGTATATTTGGTGCCATGCATAATTTAGCCCTTTTTCCTTATATTCGTGGAATATGGCATCATGCAATGTGTCCCTTGAGTCGCATTGTAATAGGTTTATATTTTAGAAATGAAACCTTAGAATTTAGTATTAATGGAATTGTAGTATAATCTATATACGGGTTTAGTGTAAATATAAATGTGCTTTAGATATATACATTCATGTGTAGAAGGTGTTTTGTATATATATATATATAGATACATATGTATGTAGAAGATCAATATTTTTATGTATCAATTGTATAACTATTACTAAGATGATGACTACTCCTTCTATTTACGATAATGTAATTGCATTATATTTTAGGATTGTTTTATTAATGGAAAAATAAATTTCAAGATCAATATTTTCATGTATCAATTGTATAACTATTACTAAGATGATGACTACTCCTTCTATTTACGATAATGTAATTGCATTATATTTTAGGATTGTTTTATTAATGGAAAAATAAATTTCAATTGTGTTAGATCAGACAAGTGAATCGGAATTAAGGGTATAAATGAAATAAATATAAACCATTACACTTGAGTTTATTTATACCTTGATATGTACTTCCATTCTAACATGGTTCGAATCCCTCTTTGTTTAGAGTGTCAAGTTCGCCTTACGATAATGATGTGAATGCTCTTTTAAGATTGAATTATATTGTCATTGAATTCAAGAGTTGGTGCCATAGGAATTTATACACTCTTGATCGTTTGCAAAAAAAAAAAAAATTGACGACAAGGTTCCTACACTGAACCATTGAAGACATTGCAAAACAAAAAATTGAAAATGCCCAGAATGGCTCCCCATGAACACACATGGAAGCAAAAAAACACACGCATAAAACCCTAATGACCTCCACTTATAGCAATGTCTAAAAAAAAATGCTAAGGACCGAAACCCTGACTAGGAGAAAGACCGAGAAAACCACACAGAGCGCAAGAACAAAAAAGGAAATTCAAAAGCCAGGAAAACCATTCACGAAACCAAGACAATGTCGAAGGACATGGACAAAGAAAAAATGTTTTTTTCCTTTGGATATTGCATCAAAACCCTACGCCAAACAAGGAGAAAACGAACCTCAAATATAAAAGTTGGCACAAAAACAAAAACCACTCAACATGAAAAGATTCTAGAGAATAGGGGAGGGAATCCCACGTGCGTACCTTTCCAACTTAGAATGGCACCAGGATGAGCACAATGCACACTAATCCCCAATCGACTATTGCTCTTGGAATCTGCAATGGACGACTAGGCAAACACTAACGACGTGAAGCAAGGATATTGCAAACTGAAAACAACAGAAAGAGAATTGCCGAACAGTTCAAAGCCGCAAAGACTACAATGACAACATCCAACGCAATGACAACATCCAGTGCCACCGCCCAACAAGTAGACCCCCCAGAAACTCGAGAACGGTTCAAAACCAAAGATAGGCTCCCCATACTCGTCAGGACATTCACAGAGTAGTTAGAATGATTGAAATGACACCACCCCACTCCAAAATCAATGCTACCACGGGAACAAAAACCACACTTTCTGCCTTGGTCGAAACCCCTGCTCACAGAAGAGGGCAAAGGCATGGCCATCTCCATCGCATGCCTGAATGCAAGTAAAAAGAAGCCCCACCGAATTAACACCACTGTAGCACAACGCCACAGCCATGGAATTAAACCACAACCACCACTTGTACAACATTTAAGCCCCCCATGACGCCACAACGTCATCGAGGCCTGAGGCGCATGTCATGGCGAACGGAGCCAATTGGGCACCAGAAAAATAACCATTTCCAAAATAAATAAAAAACCAACAAACCATCCATCGCCCCCAAACCCTAGACAAACCTTCGAACTCCACCGCGAAATGTGCACGGTAACACCCAAACTAACGCCCCTGACCAAAAAAATATATGTCAGAGACATAATAATATCTTTCAAGAAGATATCTCGACCATAAAGTTCCTAATGATGATTACTTGTAACCTGAAATCTCATCTAAAGTGTGCCCCCTCAACTTGCTATGAATAAAAAATGCACTATTAAAACATTATTCTCAAGGAACTTAGGAACAAGTATAAAGATCACTTCTTCCTTTCTATTTTAAAATACCACCGAAAGATTGTCCCTTGGTTTTCAAGGCTTCCTCAAAAACATAACCCAACTAAAAAGACATTTTGAAAGACCATTATAAACATGCCGAAAATTCCCAAAGGGAATGTTGACTATTTAAGAATTACGTTAGATGCTAAGTTCTCACTTACGTTAAAATAAGTTGTTTTTGGTTTTTTTCTTTGAATGGAAAAGAGGTTGATTGCTAAAAATATAAGTGGTTAGTAAATTTAAAAACTCAATAAAAATTAATTTTGAATTTTATTGTTCACAAACACATTAAAATGATAAGGAAATTTAATTTGTAAATTCCTGGAAGAGATCTCACACTTTAATTTATGGCCACTTGAAATAACTATTAAAACTTAAACATATTTTTATTATATTTAATAAATACAATATTTATTTAGTTAATATTTCCAAATCATTAAAATTAAATCATTTATAATTTTAATTTAACATAATATTTTATAATAAAAAAATTTATTTAAATAATATTTTATGCATGCATTGGATTTTTAACGGTGTCACCAAAGGGACTTTATGGTGATAGTCATTTAATTATGATTTGTCAAAAGTGGATTTTGGTGATAATTATTAAAACACTATCGTCATAGGACCACTTTTAACTACAATCATTAAAGGACGATTGTCATGTGTAGCTTTGGTGACTAAAGTAATAATTATCATTTTAGTATTATCACTGGTGCATGTTTTGATATTAAATTTGATTACATTTCTTCAATGTTCAATGCTAAAAATGCTTTTCAAAATAATGGTGGCAATTAATAACTCTTAATTTGTAAATTGTTATGGACATTTTATTGGAACAATTCGTTACAATAAATTATTTAATATTTTATAGTTTCTTATTATAAAGCATTATACTTTAGGTTGAATATTTAATGTTACTAGTTTGATGATGAAATAAATTGAAACTAGGTGCACTGTTAAGGTACTCCTTATGACATATGGGGTGGCAGGTGCGGGAGGGGTCGTATATGACCCTAGAGGAAATAAGTTATTTCAATTCGCGTGGGGCTTAGGAAGGAGAACCAACAATCACGTTGAATGGGTAGCTCTCCTTCAAGGGATTGATACCATGAACTTGCTTCATATAGACCACTTCTCCATCCTCGGAGACTCCAAGATTGTTATTCAGAAAATGATAAATATCCAAAGAGGCCATGAAAATACTATGAACAAAACTCAGAAACGAATCGTCTCAACCATCAATGACATCTCTCGGGTCCAATTCTATCATATTCTAAGGCATAACAACGTGGAAACTGACATCATGGCTAATCAAGGAGCTAGGCTAAAAGAAGGGATTATAGTCCTTAATCAAGGTCCTCCCCACTTTAAATGGTCTCCATGTTTTTGAACCTCGTCTACCTTAAGGGGGCACGCATGCATAGCTCGCCTTCCATTTCGTGGACAAGTGGTCTTCACCTCTGCTCGAGCCTTAAAGACTTCCCTCGGACCTCTCCGTGCATTTATGAAGGTTGGTGCGACGATAAGATGGAAGCATGTGGAATAATGTTGAAGTATCGAGGTCCTCCCTCGCACGATTATATTCAAAGAGATGGTACCGCTCTTGATTCGATGGTCTTAGGCATTGAAGCTCTTACTTGCAACGAAGGAGTTCTCGCGGCTGACCTTAGCTCTGTTTCCTGGTCTACCTCTGCGCTCAGAAGGATGAATCTTGAGAGCATGGTGAAGGAGCTTCGGGAAATCAAAGGGGTCCATCGGGACATTAAGAAAAATGCTTGTAATGCTTTTGAAGCTTCTAAGGTCGCCCTGGATGAGAGCAAACTCATTGGTCATGATATAATTCGGATGGAGTCGTGCATTGAGGACGTGGAGACTAACGCTCGAGTTCATGTGAGCGAGCTCGAGGAGCTGCAGAAGGATATTAAAGGCATGAAGGAGTTTCAACAGGCCAACTTCGAAGGCCTCAAGCAATTTATGTTTTCTCTGAAGGGGCAGTTGTTTGACACCCTGCAAAATGGCAACGTCAGGCTTGAGGCTCGCTTGGCTCAGATGGAGGTTTCCTTGAACGACTTGAGGGATGAATTTGAAAAGCACACTAAACCAACGAACCCAGGATATCAGTGTGAAGGAATTTCTCTTATGGAGGACGACTCACAGACTCATGAAGGAATCCCTCCCGCTTAATGTCAATAATGTCGAAGTGCACTTCTTTTTGCCTTGTTAAATGGTTTTTGTGCCTTTTTATGTAATCAGTATGTCAGGATATATCCGAAAAAATATAGAAGACTTGAATAGTTAGGAAGAACAACTCTCAGGGATGAAAAGCTAAAATCCTTCAATTTTGAACCGCTCATTATCTATGTTATGGTCTACCCTTCCAGAAAGGGATTTTTGTACCTTATTCTTTGTTTAATATAAACTATTTTGCGTTCCTGTTAAAAAAAAAGGCACTCCTTATGACATCACGAGTTCAAAACTAAACTATCCCTATGTGATACATGTGGGGTAGCGTTGGTACGCCTAGGGGTATAGTGGTAGCGGACTGGAATCGACCTTGTGTCACATGAGTATGAGCCTGACCTCAGTTTTCGATTCCCCTATTTACAAAAAAAAATGAAACTAAATGAAACTTGTATGAAAGAAACAAGCAAGCAAATCACAAACCATCCACACAAGAACTCAAGTTATACCTTGGTAAAATACAATGCGATAAAAACCTAGCTTGAAGGTGAGACATGTGCTCTACTCTTCTCTTATCAACAATGCATGCAAATACAAAAAAAGGGGCACTCACTATGGAGTTGACATGGACTTTTTGGCTAATATGGTTTCTACATGATCTTTTGTTGTGCTTCAATATCCCACTCCCAAATGTTTGCTCAACTATGGAACAATATACACTACGATAAGAATGGAACCCCCTTCCTATCCTAGAGGCCAATTATTTAACATACCCTAGTAGTTGTCAAGGGTTAGGGTTAGGGGTTTTGCATGCCTCAACTCCCAATTCATGTTGGGGTTTTAGGCCTTCTAGAATATTTTTGAAATTTCACATGTGACTAGCTCCACTTCTATGAGTAATGTGAGTTGATGTAACATACACATAGTATCATGGTGGTTAATAAGGTAGGTCAAATTGCAAGAAGCATAACTTTTGCATATGAACTTCAATTGATAGTGATTTTTTCACCATTGGAAAACAATAGATTTGCAAATCAACATAAAGAGGCCAAGAGCTAACTTTACAAAGTTTTAACCCCAAAAATGACCATTTAAGGCCTCAAATGGGATAGAAATGCTTGGAGTAACTTGGAGGACTAGCAATGCATGGAGATATCAGAATAGTATATCTACCACATGGAACAATAGGAGTAACCATAATCAAAATTGTGGTGGCAAGGAAGTAAGCGGACCTCATATCCACATTTCACTAGGATGGATGGATGCTCGTGCTTGGTACCACTTGACTACATTGCTTAGTATATCATATTATATGGATCCCTCCCATGTTTTGAAGATAAAACATGCAAAGGGGGTGGAATGCAATGTACCTAGGGAGGATAATATGGGATACCTAGGGAGGTACCCAAGGGGATAAGGTATGTAATGTGGCCATAATCATGGAATAGTCTGGAGGGTTTCCGTAGGGCCAAAAGTGATCGGGGTTTTCGCAAGTTCGAAGGGTTTCTACAAATGGTAAAAAGAGTACTTTGAAATTGTTTCATGTTGGTGTCAATATTGCTTTCACCAATAGAACTCTAGATGGGAGAATATGAGTAGTTGGGGGATTACAGTGAGGATTTGTTGTCGGAAGAGGAGATTTTCAGGCATGTGGACAGTCCATAGAGTCGTGTGAAAGGAGATGAGGGGATTTTGGGAAGGTGTTTTGTCATGCCAAATAGGAATACTGAGGGAGTTCCTTTTCCTTCTCTACTATCAGACCAATATCCTCCTACATTGGATCGTTGTGTTAATGGTTTCTCTTCTCTAAAATAGGTTTCCTCTCAATGTAGCAAGCCTTTGAAAACTCTTCCTCTACCTAGATTTTTTTATTCTAGGTTAGTTCGACATGTCTACTCTAAGACAAAGATTGGGTGTTCAGGGGTCATAGATGAGAGGGTATCGATATTGATATCGTCTCGGTAGGTTGCATTGGGAAGTTTAGGGTTTGTTGGTTCAAACCTTAAGGAGGAAGAGCTTTGTGGAGATAGGTGTTTGAAGGAAGAGGTGGGGGCTAGGAAGAAGTGTAGGAAGGTTATTAAATCGTGTGGAAGTGGCATTAATATTATCGTATGGAAAGTGGTCCAGGTCGAATAGATAACCTCACTCCTTGGAAAAACCCTAGTGGGCAAATTTTGGGGATAGAATATGGGTATTGAAAGTCTTAAGTATTGGATCCAAAAACATTGGAGTCCTACTTTGGAGTATGGGAATGTCTTCCATCTGCTAGAGAAAGGATGGATAGATTTTGTTTTTCACACAGAAGAGGATGCAAATCGGATTTTAAGGGGACAATGGTTTTGCGATAGAGCCTTCCTATATTTAAAACCTTGGAATCCAGGGTTTGATGCAAATGAAGAGTATGTGAAATCGACGCTCATTTGGGTGAAGTTGCCTAGGCTTCCAATGGAATTATGGAATGATAAATCATTGAAGGAAATCGTTGATTCTTTAGGTAAGTTTATTCTTGTAGATGATTCCTACAAATATTCAAATGCTTGTTCTATAGTGAAAATTTTGGTGGATTATATTGATGTTAGCTGAGGACTGTATGAGACTATGGAAATTGAGGTGGGTTATCAAAGAGAGTGCAACTATTAGATTATGAAAATTTACTGTTTCCCTATGCGTGGTGTCACATGTATGAACACACGGTATGGGATCGTAATAAAACCTTTGCAAGGAAGGTATTGGAGAGTTAAAGAACATAAGATTTCCTTAAGCCACGTGGTGCGATCTCCCCCCTCGAGATCTTACCTCCTATTAATATGGGGCCTATGGAAGCTCGTGGGAAATAAAATGACTCTATTTCGCTAATATTTAAGAATCATCCCGAGGTTGCAGAGGAGCTCCAGGTTGGTTCTTTTGTTATCATGATGGAAGGGTTGGAGTCTCCAATCCCTAGGATCCCTGAATTCCTATATCTCTCATCCTCTCAATAGAATAAATTGGAAGAGATATGGAATAAGATCTTGGCTATTCTGGAAGATAGCTTGCACCACTCTCAGTTTGCAGAGTTTTGGAATCTCAAATGCTTATAATCAAAGACCCCTCCTTTGTAGCTAGCATTGATAAGCCTTCTTGTCTTGAGGTTCCTTCCCTTAAAAACCCTATTATTAGTAATGGTTTTTTTCTGCCTAGATTACATGTTGTCAACCTTTCAAATGATTTGGATAGTCGTGTTAAGAGTGGAAATTGTGTCTCCAAAGAAACAAGGAGGAGGACACTACCGACTCCATCCTCGAACTACCTCTCATTCTCAAGGGAGCTATCAATTTGGAGGTCTAGTTTTAGATGCCTTAAAAGAGCACGAGGATTCAAAGGTGGGTTCCAAATAAGTTATTAAACTTGCTCAAGCCAAAGTAGCTTGAGAGGTTAATCAGGGTAGACAAAGTCTTCTCTTATGGGTTCTTAGAGCAGCGAACACCTCTCGAGGGGTTGAGCCATGAACATTCTTTCTTTCAATGTGAGAGGCTTAGGGGTCCAACCCAAAAAATTGGCCCTCAAAATTTTGGTGCTCTCTAATCAACCTGATGTAATCTTCATTCAAGAAACCATGTTACCAAGTTTCTCTGCAAAGAAGATCTTGAAATGTTTGTTTGTGAATTGCAATTTCGTATTGTTGGATGCTTTTGGATTTTTGGGAGGTTTGGTTACTGGTTAGTGATCATCCATTGAATTGATAAATTCTTTTGTTGTTGTTTCAAGGCTTTGCATAGTTGTACATAGTCAAGAACTGGGGAGATTTATGCAATTATTTAATGTTTATGACCCTTATGATAATCAACATGTTTTTTGGAACTCTCTTCTGGAAAAGTACTAGCTCAAGCACATAATGCTTATTCAAGGTGGGGACCTCAACCTCTCTATGCACATAGGTGAATTATTGGTGGTGGTGGCAAGAGCAGATAGACCAATAGATTCTTAGAGAAATATATTCTTTGTTAACAAATTTGAATCGTTGGGTTTGGTGGATGTTGAGCCCCTGGTGGTTAAATCCACTTCGTTCAATAATCACTCTAGAGATGCAGGTATAGAAAAACATCTTGATTGATATTTGATCCATCACTTGCTCATAGAATCTCTCTGTAATTATCGATCATGGGTTGAGACATCTAGAGTTTCTTACCACTTCTCGATTATGATCGAGTTAAGTCTTGGTTTGGCCAATCCCAAGGTGCTCTTTAAGTACATTTTTACTTGGGCCATGGAGGATGATTTTAGGGAATTGGTGGTTGGAAATTGGAAGAAATTCGATCATGGAGTGATGGAGTCCGTGAGCCATCAGTTTGTTAATTATTTAAAATTGGTTAAGGAGCAAGTCATCCTCTGTTCTCAAGAAAGATTGATTGCTAGAGATAGGAATTTGAATATTATTGAGCAGTAACTAGAAGGTTGGTATGGATCTTATTCCAATGGCATGTTTTTTTAAGAGGCCACTTCGTCTATTAACATATTGGAGTCTAAGTGATATAAACTATTTATGGAATAAGAAAATGATCGGAGCATCAAGATTCACGCAACTTGGTTATCCTTGGGTGACCAAAACACAAAATACTTCCACTAGTACGCCTACTATAGGAAAAATATAAACATGATATGGGATCTGAAGGATGCATTAGAGAATATGATTTCAAGCTTTCAATACTTGGCTATGATGGGAGTTAGTCATTTCTTTAACCTTCTCAAAGAGTTGGATCACTTGAATGTGGGGGATATTTTGAAGGTGATTTCTTTCTTTCCCAGGATGGTGGAGGAAGAGGATAACACTCAATTCTTCAAGGCGATCACATCCAAGGAAATATTAATGGTAATGTCATATTTCCTTAAAGAGAGGATCCAAAACATGATCCAAGATCTTAAGGATGCATTAGAGAATAGGATTTCAAGCTTTCAATATTTGGCTATGATGGGAGTTAGTCATTTCTTTAACCTTATCAAAGAGTTGGATCACTTGAATGTGGGGGATATTTTGAAGGTGATTTCTTTCTTTCCCAGGATAGTGGAGGAAGAGGATAACGCTCAATTCTTCAAGGCGATCACATCCAAGGAAATATTAATGGTAATGTCATATTTCATTAAAGAGAGGATCTGTGGGCTAGATGGTTGGCCCATTGAGTTTTTCATTGATTTTTATGATGTGGTTGGTGTCGATCTCCTCTAAATGGTGGAAGAGGTTAGACAGTAGGGAAGGATACCGAGGAGTTTAAATTCAATTTTTCTCGCTTTAATACCCAAATGGGACAAGAAAGATTCCTTTGATGGCTTTAGAATGATTTCCCTTTGCAATTGTGCATATAAAATTATATCCAAGGTTTTGGCTACGAGAATCAAACCTTTACTATCCAGGTATATCGACCCTGAGCAGTTTGGATTTCTTGAGGGAAGGTAGATACACAAAGCCATTGGGTCTGTACCAAAAGTGTTACATCCAATTAAAGTGTTTTCTCTCTCATATTTTGTGCTAAAAAATGACTTGTCAAAGCCTCAAAGGTGTATGACCATGTTTCATAGATTTTTCTAAGGGTGTTACTGTTGCATTTGGGGTTTTCTTATGAGGTAGTTAAATGGTTGATAAGTTATGTTTCATCTTCTAGTTTCTCGATTATTATTGATGGATCAACTTCACCCTTCTTTCAGTATTGTCGGGGATTGAGGCAGGGGGATCCATTATCTCCATACTTATTTTTTCTCATAGTTGAGGGATTGAGCAGAGTTATTCACTAGGCAAAAAATCAAGGTAAGATTAAAGGTGTAAAAATTGTGTGGTCGCTTACTATTTCTTACCTCCTCTTTGTTGATGACATCCTGTTGTTTGGTTTGGGAGCAGTGAGGAAGGGGGAAGCATTGAAAGAAATATTAAATGTCTTTTCCTCTATAACAAGTATGGCCATTAATCTAGAAAAATATGCTCATTGTATGAATGGAGTAGATGAGGTTCTAGTAGGATCTTCGAGTAGAATTTTTTCTATTCGTTTGAAGGAATGGGGGGGAGGTTTAAGATACTTGGGGTATTTTTTATAACCTAACAAGTACAGGAAGGTAGACTATGATCGACTTACCTATAGGAATGAAGGTAGATTCCATTAGTGGTGCAATCACTATATTTCTAAGGGAGGGAGATTGTTTTTAATTAAGACAGTTATTGAAGTAATCATGGTCTATTGGCATACACTCGTATCCATCACCAAGGGTTTTCTGAAGAAGATTAAAATAATTTGTGTGTCAATAATCTATGGAAAGGCAGTGCAGAGTACAAAGGAACTTATTAGGCATGGTGGGAATTACTATCTAGGCCCAAGAAATTTGGAGACTGGGGGATTAAATACCTTCATATGTTTGGCAAATATTTAGCTGCAAAATCTCTTTGGCATATCATTTCAAAGGATATTTTGTGGTGCAGAATTATCCGCAAAAACTATATTTCCCCTAGAATTTTCGTGGATTGGATTAGGAACCCCAAACAATCAACTCACCAAGTGTCGAACCACTTGAAGGAGTTAACTACAACATTCTCTGTTATAGGCAACATTTGGATTAGAAAGTTAATGATGGATCTCAAGTTCAAATTGGCTTGGATGCCATATTGGGATGTAATCAAACTATTTTCCTCTCCTAAGAGCTTATTAATCATCTTCAATTTAGGGGTTTCTGCACTTTGAATAAAACAGGCAAAGAATAATCCACTTCTATTTGCTCGCAAGGTTGGTTTTCAACTCAAGATAACGGGATTTAAGGCTTGTAGGCTACTCATTGGGAAATATTTATTGTTGAGCTTAAGAAATCACATATTAGATTTGTGGATGAATCTGATGAACTAGCATGGGAATGGAAAGGCGAAGTCAATGAGTATATTGTCACTTTGGGTTATGAATCACAACAAGATCCTAAAATTATCTCTACGGCCTGGTAGTGGAAAAAGTTGTGGAAAGTTTCTGCTCCCTGTAAAAGTATTTAATTGATATGGCTTCTTCTAAACAATAGACTTTCCACTTGGGATAGACTCCAGAAAAAGAATTTGGGAGGTCCTGGGTGTTGTTCCTTTTGTAGAGACATCCTTGAAACTAATTCCCATATGTTCTATGATTGCCCCTACTCTGTTCAAGTATGGAAGGGTGTAGAATCAACTTTGAAATTACCACATTTGTGGGTCAAAGGTGACATTCTGGAGAATCTCAAGGAATGATTTGTTAGAACAAAACTTAAACAACTCATAGTAATTCCTTTTCTAGTTCCATGGAGATTACGGACTCCCAAGAATGAAAGTATCTTTTAAGAAAAGTTTAATCCTATATTTCAAGTGGCAACTCGAGCTCTTTCTTTATTGCCCCTTTTTCAGGTTACTCCTAATGTTCCAAAATTTATCAATACACCCCCTAATTAGATTGATAAGTATCTCCCATGGGGGATTTTTTATGGGGACAGCTAGAATGGAGGTACAAAATGTGTAGCAAGCTATGTTCTTTATTTTTCAAATGATCATTTTTATGCAGGAACGTCTTTCCCGGGTCCTGGATCCAACAATTATGGTGATCTCGAAGCCCTTATTTTCCTTATGAATGTTGCTCTTAAGAAAGGATGTAAATCTATTCAAAACTATGGTGATTCTAAACCGGTCATAAGATGGATGAAAGGGGAAAACCAAATCCAAAAAGATGGTTTTTACAACCTGGTTATCCTCCTAAAAGACGTTGCAATACTTTTTTAATAGATTTCCTTCTCTCATGTCTACAAGCAACATAACTCAAAATTTCATTCTCTATTGAAGGTATGTATTTCTAAAGAACTCTCTTAGGTTATGAACATGAACATAGAGATGGGACCATAGTCTCATCCGCAATCTTTTCTCTTAATGATGTATAAACTATGGAACTCTTTGAAATGAAATTGTTTTTGAAGTATATTTATGTAATTAATAGTATGTGAGATAAATCTTAGTAGCTGAGCTTAGAATTTTTTGAGACTGTTTGAAGGTTAGATGTATGATAGATTCATCTTGAACCTATTTTGATAAAGTCCTGAAAAGGACAATTTTGTTAGCTCCTATAAGGATTGTATTTACATTTATTGTTGAAATATAAATGCCAAGAATGAAAGCACAAACAAGAACCTAAAATAACTCACTTGGAATAGGCCCACTTGATAGTTGGTGGGTAATAAATAGCCCCACTAGGTGGTTAGAGGAAATAATATAATAAAAAGGGGTAGTTGGCATATGCCCCTTAGGAATACTCATGAGAAAGTATAAATTTACATGAGTATCTTTGTATGAGATGTGTTGGATGTATTGTTTTGTAGCAAGCATGCTCTGTGGAATGATTCATTCCTTAAGGAGTAATTGATGGTGTTACCCTGGCTTAGTGGTTATCTCTATATCTTGGTGTTATTCTTGTGGTGAATGTATCTTGGTTAAGGCTTCCATATCATTGTTGTGATTCAATTTTTGGGTTTATGATCACTACATTAGAGGAATTCTAGTGATGGCATGGGGTCAAGTGATTGAGACAAGTCATCCATACTACTATTGCTATGAGTGTCCCTTGCATGTCGGTTATGAGAAAAGTGACATAGAGGTGCCTTCAATAGATGTGGTGTAGGGTCACTATTAGGATGCAAAATATTCAAGGAAACATTAGTTGAGGGTTGAGCATCATTGCATTCCATTGGATTTGACTCAGTGTAGCCATAAGTTTGATTGTGAATTTGAAGGCGTACATCAGAAGAGTTCATATAGATAATATGATAGGATGGATCTCCTGATTTGGAATAGAAGGTTAGTAAGAGCCAAAAGGTTGAGAGGAAACCATGGTCTCATGTTGTTTAGTTGTTTCTCTTTGTTGAGGAAATGGGTTTTGTAGCACTACAAGTTATGAAGCATGAGGGTGTTGGTGTTGCATGCTATTAGTCCCTTATGGGGGATTAGTACCAATATTTCATGTTATTTCCCTTGACCTCTTAAACTCGATAATTTGAGGAAAATGATAAGTGTAATGGCCATACTCATGACAAAGTGCACAAGGAAAGTTCACCCCAAGTTGGTTGTTACGCCCTTCCTTAGCTTGGTTATAAGGGCCAAAATTTTGGTTCTGGTTTACCATTATTGGATGGATTGGATGTAGTGCCCCCTTACCCCTAAGGTTGATTTTGGACTTTGTTCTTCACCTTGATTTGTGGATTTTTAGAATTAGTCATGTTCAATTGTTTGAAATCTTGGGTTTATTAGGTTGGCAAAGGTTGAAAAAATTTGATTCCAACCTCAGATAAGAAGGGTTATGGTGTTGAGGGCCCTAAAGGAGGACAAGTGAAAGGGTAATAAGGACTCTCATGTAGGGCCATGCATATGTTGGGAGATATGAGTTCAAAATTTTGGTATGATGGAAATGCTATCTATGGATCATGACCCATCGTAAGGGTTGTTGGGGCTAAAGTAAGGCATACTGTTTCCCATATGTACCATACTGGTTCCATGGGAGATATGGGCATGATTGTATTAATTACATGCATGAGAAACTAACGTAATAACACCATCGATAGTATGAATTTCTCCTTTAGTGTTTTGTTCAAAGGAATTATACCAACAGGAATGGAATGATAAAATATAAAATATGCATACCTTGATTGGGAATTCATGTGGTCAAAGAATTGTGCTTTGTGGATTCCCTCATCCTTCAACATAGGCATGGTAGTGGCCATGTCTTTGGTATGATAGGGAGGAGATATTTTAAAGGAAAAACTAAGAGGAGATTATATTTGATCTCAATTTTACATACAATATGTAATATGTGCCACTCGTGGATATGATCCACTATGTGTGTGGAATTGGTTCAGTGGAAATTGGTGAAAATATCGACCCCTATATCACGACAAACTAGTAATTAGAATAAATCTAGGGAAGCTTTAGAAATGGAATCAAAGGTGGTATGAGAACGTCATGTTTCATCAATATACCATGTAGCAACTGCTCTAGTGAAAGTGAATTGAAATAACCTAAGCCATATAAAATCATTAATAATGTTGTTAGTGGAGCATGATAGATGAAATTTCTTAACATGGTTGGAGGGATATTCTCTAATCCGACCCTCAAATTGTTTGATGTTTAGGCATAATTTGGTTGGCATGGGTGGCTATGCTAGATTATGCTAGATGGGATTGTTGATGAGTTTTGTGAAATCAAGAATATTAAGACTATCTATGCATGGTAGGTTAGGTCAATTTGGTGGCTTGGGTCTAACCATAGTGGATGAATGGTTTGTTTTCCAACTACAGGGGTAGAGCTCAACAAAGTCAAGCCTAGGAAGGATTATCCTAGCAAGGATGGACCCAAAGGGGGATGTGGGGGAAATAAAACACTCCTTGGAGAAATGGAAATAATAGGAATCCCTCCTCGTAGATGGGGGAGGTTGTGAATCCTATGAGAATGGGTAGGTGCTTGGGATTTTGCTATCATTCTTATGTACTTAAATTTCTTCGTGCCATAAGGTGATAGGTTAATATACTAATGTTATATGAAAAACAATAATGTGATAAAAAATGTGTCTATTCTAAAATCAATGTGTAGGTGTTGGTTTTATACGTGTATTTCAATAAACAACCATGTAAAGTTTTGATGTAGTGTTTTTCACATGATGTTTGAAAAGTAGAAGTGTGTTCCTATGAGTCTACATATCTTCCATTCTAATTGTAGTCGAGCCTTCTAAAATCTCTTAATGGATGGTGATGAAATCCTTGGAAGATAGTCAATAAAGGTGTGAAAGAGACAATTACTGTGAAGTGTCCTTCAAGAAAATCCAAGAAGACCACAACTATATGTCTCAGGTTTCCCACAACCTAGGAAAGCCACTTGTGATAATATTAGGTTTAGACCACTAAGATACCTCTTCATGAATTTGGATAAGGGATTAGGAATCCAACAGTCAAGGGGTTACATGCAAGTTAAAAGAGTTAGGTGGATTCATTAAACTACCGACTTTGAACTCAATATTGACACTCAAGAGCATGTCCATTTTGTCTTGGATTTTGCACATTGAATAGAAACAATTTTGAAGTTACTTAAGAAAACAACTATGTTTTAAATGAGAAATAGTCATGAGGATTTATTTGGATGCATATTGTAATGCCCCCCATTTTGACCCTTAGGATATTTTGGCTATAATGTAAATATTGTATGCATGTTATGTATCGTTCCTAGTGTAGAGCTCAAGGTCAAGGCCTCGCCAGTGAATGGTTGTCCTTGAAGAGGCAAGTATTTGGTATTATGGTAACCATGTGCTAGTGAGCCATGGAAAATGTAAATGATGTAAATGATACCATCTAAATAAAATACCAAGGGTTGGATCTGGATGCAACTAAATGAGGGGGAACTATGTATCCACTAGGGAGTGGTGAGGGGGTGTGGGATGGAACCCTAGGCTGCCACATGCCACCTAGAGAACCCCCTTTGACTGTCCTAGCTGCCACTAAATGTTGTTGTAACGAGGTGGGTGAAGAACGTTGTTCATGAGGTCAATGGGGTATGGGACAACCCTGAAATCCATAAGGCAGGGTATGGGGCTCTGTCTTGCTTGTCCCATAAGCCACCCTACCTCGTGGAGGACGTATTCCTCATTCCTAGACCTTAGTTGGGGAGGGAGGCAGCAGTTGAACCCTTACAGGACCCAGCAGACCGAGCAAAGAGGAAGAAAACTAGGAATAGCGATCCCAAGTAAGGCCGCGAATTCAATTAGAGAAATTTTGAGGTAAAAAAAGGGCCTCAAAACAAAGAAAATGTACTATAAAATACAACCAATCACATTCTAGTAGATGACATCATCCCCCTTGGTGAGGTGGCATTGCATGAGTTAAGAATGCTTATTTGTCAAATTTTCTATGGTGGATGAAAACACATAGTTAACCAAGGTAGTGGTGTAAGTACTTTTAAGTCATAAAGTAAAGTACTCATAATGATAGTATTTTCATAAAATAATATTATTGTCATTTTCAAGTAAAGTACTCATAATGAATGTCTTTTCACACTTTCACATAAAATAATATTATTGTCATTTTCAAGTGAAGTACTCTTAATTCATAAAGAAAGTCTTTTCACATTTTTTTATAAAATAATATATTATCATTTTTATGTTTTTAATTTTAAATTATGTATTCACTCCATTCTATTTAATAACATAATGTCAAACTAATAAAGAATAATAATAGATTTAATAAATAATAATAATAATAATAATAATAATAATGCAATGTGGATTATAATAATATTATTGACATTTTACATGTAAATAAATTCTCAATTAAATTACATTATTAAATTCATGAGAAAAATACTAAATATAAAAAGTCAACATAAAATTTAAAAAAAAGCTCTTAAAAATGTTTTTTATTATTTAATTTCATTTGCAAGTTCAAGACAAATAAATGTTAAAGGACAATACATTTTTGGGAATTTACAATGAATCTTAGTCACATCAATGTAGACTTATTTTATTAATTTTATTTCTAGTGAATTTTGAAAAGTAACTCAACCATGGTTATTTATATTGTGCATAGAAAATAGTGTGGGAGGTGACTTGTCATATATACCTACCCCATAAAAACCCCAATTCATAATATTTTAATATATCTCATATTTTTGTAGTACATCTCTTAGGAGGCCCTTTTTTGACCTCAAAATCTCTCTAATACGGTAGAGCGATGGTCACTCATATAATTGCGTGGGAAGGAAAAAAGTGGATAAGATCCACAAACCCGAACCTTGGTGCGTTTTGGAGATATTTAGATGCCCAAGAATCCACATAGAAACCCATATTTGTTGACCTGAAATTGTAGATGCGGTATAGAGCTTCGGCCGCAACGTGGGAGAGATCTGAATGTGGAATTGCAGTGTGAAGGATCCAATAGAGTTTGGACTGCATGTTTGAGTCAGAGAGGGCTCATTTACCTTGATTTAACAGTCAGGACCAGCCACACCTACCCAGTTGAGTGCTAAGGGAAGGGGCGCCCTAGGGATTGTGCAACAGATAAGGGGACCTTACTTAGGCTGAGAGTGGAGGGGATGGGGGTGCCTGAACTGTATGAGGTCATTGGGATATTCCTATAGCTATGGGGATGAGTTTATTGACCCAGAAAAACGTTACTTCCCTCCCCATTTGCTTGACAAATCAACTGTTTGATGGATGCCCTGAAGGACTTTGCATAAGGCTGTGAGTGAGCTTTCCTAGTCCCTCCTTAGTGGATACATAGCCCCAAATTGGGGGTGGTCTCTAAGTGCTGAGATAGTACATCCTGGTAAGAGACCTATGGTTGGGTTGGAACGTTGCAACCCATAGCCAGTTTGCTTGGAGACTTCCATGAGAAGATAAGTGTTCCTTTTGCCTTGAATGATGCATATTCTGCATCCATGAATGTGTATTTGTTTATGTATGAGTGCATAGTGGATCCAACTGATTAATAGGGTTGAATGACCATACCTGATGTTTCATTATGTTGTGCATGTTATTGATTGATGAATGCATGACACATTGTGTGTGGATGATCCTGCCTTCAGCTATAGTTGTTAAGTATATGCATGCATCTATTTGATTATGGGAATGGTCCATTGATGAATATGATTGTATGCTTATGCATTGTGTTTAAGTCTATTGTGTATATTGTTTATCTTACTCCTGCATTGATTTAACTAATTAATGACTGTTATGGATATGCTGGATACATGTTAGATGTGTGGGTGGATAATGTTTCAGTTCCCCTTTGTTATTGATGGCTAAGTTTGGAAAATGTACAGAATGCTCGAGCCAGGACTTGGGAAAATAATAAACACCCCTGTGGTGTTCATGACCCCTATGGACCAAATGAAGGGGAGAGGACAGGGTAGAATGGAGCAGAGCTTCTTCACAGAGTGGTAAAGAGGCATAGATGGGGCTTAAGGGTCATATTTTGGAGTGAAATAAGGGTAGTATCAAATTCCTTAGGTGTGGATGAAGACCCTGCACCTGCATAGTTCTCTCCAGGAGCTTTCCAACGATACCGAATTTTCCCAAACTGGACCTTGGATGAAGAAGTTATGGGCTGGAGAAGTTTGTGCAGTGGGGCTCCCGACTTTTCGAACCCTCATGCGGATTGTTGATTGCGGAGGTCGGAAGGGAATTCTCCATGGGGTAGCGAAATGGTGCTTTCGAATTCCACATTCTGCATTGCGGATTGTGGAATCGCGGAGAGGTAATTCGTCGAAGTTGAGAATTGGGGTTTCCGATTTCCGACTTCCACAACACGAGTTGCGGATTGCGGAAGTCGGGTGAGCAATTCGGCGAGGTGGCAGATTTGACGTTCCGATTTCCGCACTACGGATTGCGGAATTGAATATGTCGTAGATGTGGGTTTCGGCGCTATGTAATTGGGCGCTCCGATTTCTGATTTCCGCACTGCGGATTGCGAGTTGCGGATATCAGAGGCGCATTTCTTCGGCGACGTGCGATTGGGGATCCCGACTTCCAATTCCCGCAAGGAGGATTGCAGATTGCAGAAGTCAGAGAGGGTATTTTCATCATAGTTGTAATTGTTGTTCAGAGTTCCAAATTCCGACTTGCGGCTTGCGGACTACTGCTTGCGGATTTGCAAGTTGCGGACTGAAGGTTTATGCGGGTGCAGAGTTGCAGAACCTTTGGACTGTTTGGAAAAAGAAGAAAAAAATTAGTAGGTGGATCCAAGGGTTGTCTCCCATCGCCTCTGAAGGACACCGAGGTGACCGGGGACGTGACACATATCCCCACAATCTTAACTTAGACTATAATTTGTTATGTAGCCTCAATGGGGGAATTTAAGTAGGTTAGATGGTTAAGTTGTTTGATTTTTAGGGGGTTGAACTGGCATCATGAACCAATAAATTAACTTAAGGTGTGAGGAAAAAGGTATTTCATACTTCAAACCATTTTTTATTCGCCAAGATTTCTTTATCAGTGTAGGATGAAGTGCATAATTTCGTAAAGAATAATTTTAGGTCCTGCACGTGTGTGCTCAAATTACGTGAATAACTTGAAATTGCAGTGCTTGAAAATAAATTACAGAAAATAAAATTTCAAACTTCAAGAAATCGACAATGATACATATGTAAACCATAGGTTCATTCTCCACCTAATTAATTTCATAAATGATGTAAGCAATTAATGGCATGCCAACAACTTAAATTCAAATGTGGAGAAGGAGGTATTTCACTATTCTAACATTTTTTATATGCCAATATTGCATACAAGTACAAGGAAAAGAACATGCTTAGGTATATAAGGATATTGAGGTCCTTCATCTGCATGAAAATGAAGTGATAGCAAGAACCAACAAAACTTGTAATAAATCCTAAACCAAGTTGACAAAAAATAGTTTGTTTTAAGGAAAATGATTGGAAGAGCTAAGTTTTTTTCAACATAGGACTCAAGTGTTAGGATATTCCTATACTCCATCCTAGTCCTACCAACATTTTCATTATTTGCATTTTCAGTCTTGTATGCATTTCTGCATGCATACATGCAATTGCATGCATCCCAATCATCAGTCCCAGCACCTAGCCCTCAGTTAGCTAGCCTCGGGAGCTTCTTACTGATTAGTTTTAGCCCTCCTAGAGCTTAGTGCGCCCTTCTTCCTTCATTTTAGGAAGCCACTCGTCCTCTCTCACCTGCAACTTAGTTGCACTTCAGTTATCTTTAGTTCTTTCCTTGATTTAAGGAAATAGTGACTCTCAACTGACTGTATCACTCCGATGGACCTCCAGTGAGACTAGACTTCCCATTCTGACTCCAGTTAGCTCCTCATGCACCCTCCACTGAGCCTCCTTCATTCAGTTAGTGCCAGTTACACTCAGTTACACCTCCCACACTCAGTTTGACTGATGGTTGACAGTTACTTAAGCATTGATGACTCCACTGATGATGATGAAGACTTCTAGTTGTGCTCCGATGACACTCCAATGATCTTTTGATCACTCCATGAAGGCTAATTCGAATTGCCACCTTGGCATTCGAATCCTCATGCATTGTATTATTTATTTGTCCATTTGCGATTAATGAATTAGTGTGTGTGAAGTTATTTTGCTTCTATCCGAGTTCTACTGTATTATTCTGTTTCTCTCTTACTGCATTATTCACTTTTAATCTTATTGCTAAATTATTTCATTGTGAGGTATACATCATCTCTTAGATCTGCTGTGAGGATTCTCACATCAAGGCCATTACAACAATATGCTCATTAATAGCTCAACATGTCACTTACAAGATTTGAACCTAGGTGGAGAGGATAACAATCATTCCTCCCAACCACCCGAGCTAGACCCAGTTGATAATTGCAAGAGGTAAGTAATTAGTCAAAACAATTCATTCCTTGCCTGGCTATTTCTTTAATTTTTTGAGTATTTAAATGATGGAATCAACTAATGTGTGATGGAAATTGATGAACTAAATGCTATAAAATTAAGTGATGGAGAAATCAAACAAAAAAACACTTAAGCAACAACTACTAGAAAGTATGATTTATTTCCCTACCTACTAGGGGTTTTAATTACTAAACACTAAATAATACGAAATAGCATAGTTGAATCAGTTTTCACTTGGAGGCTCTATGAAGGTGACGTTATCTCACCATGTTCTCTTTAGCCACTTGAATTTTAACCTCTTCCTTGGAATCTTCCTTGAGTTCTTATTCTACATCTTACTGTTGCACTACCTTCCACATGTTTATTATCATTTTCACCATGTGAGTCCTCTAAGTGGTGTTGAAATACTTATTCTACCTAGCTTGGATTTGCCTCTAATATCATTCCCTCTAGTGTTCTTATGCATGAAAATTTCTTCTATTGGCAAGGCTAACTAATAGGATTATTCCACACTTCCTATCTTATGCAAGCTCATTTCCTCTTGAGCTGCGAACTGCAATCCATTCACATATCTAGAGACTTGTTGGTTTTCATCTTCATCATGATCTACACAAATGGAAACTCGATAGAATTCCTGTGTATACTATTGTACACTCTAACTTCTTTACCTAAAATTCAATTTTCTTTTTTTAAAGCAATTTCCTGTAATTAATTGGTGGGAATTTCTCTCTAAACTTGAATACCATCTTACTGCAAGTCCTTATCTCCCCTTGTAATTCTTGAAAATTTTAAAATTGCCTAGTGAACCTCATAATAGGACCAACTAAATCTAAAAAATATATTTTAAATAGTGTGATGGGATACAACAGAGATAATAGTGTAAGTGATGCATACAAGTAGTGAAAGTTATGCACAACAAAGTGGCGCGAGTTATGCATAGGGAGATCTACACAACCTATGTGAAATGCAAAGGAAAACTTGTATGATACACCTGGAGTAGAGACTAACATGCACATAAAATGCTAGGATTAAAAAAATATATATGTTTAGCCTCTACCTGCATGTGATTAAGGAAAACAAGAAGTTGATACTAATACTACAAACCACTAGAACTTAAATCTAAACATGAAAACAACCCAGGACTTAAATATAATGATCTAAAACCAAAGTGGAGTCACCAATCTACGATGGGGTTTTATTGTGATGGTGAGAAAATGCCCTCTACTAGCATATTGTTAAGTTAAAAATAGACAAATGTGCAGTGTGGGAAAATCACAAGAGTAAATATAACCAACCTATAAGCAATAAGAGATCATAAGCATCATTAAATTATGAATTTAACAATAAAAAACCATTCAAATTGCAAACATTTGGGGGTGAAGAAATAATAATCATACCAATGGAAAGGTAAAAGTGTAAAATATTAACTTCATGAGAATAGATGGCAACATATGGGACTAAAATATTTCTTTGGGAGGACCCTTTTCCACCTTAAATCCTCGGTCTCTAGTGAATGTGGGTAGTGTACCCCCTAGATGAAAGGAAAACGAACAAACAAGAGGGAAATATTAGAATAAATGAGAGAGAAGGAGATGTAGTTGGGCCAAACTCATTTTTTCAACATAACTCTACAGCCAATTCCTCCTCCATAATGCATCCCCATGGCTCCCTTTCATAAGAAAAACTTGGAACTCTTCAACAACTGGTTCACATATCAACTCCTTCCTCCATAAGCTAGATCCCACATGTTAGATGAAATTTTAAGGCAACTAATGAATGGAGTAGACCTACGGATCCTTCCTCTTTGATTTGTACTCAACCTCAAGCTAATTAGCAAGCATACATGTATTTAATAGGTTGTGGAAGATTGAATTTTTTGACTTAACACAAGTCACATGGATCCCAATGGATTTTGCACGTGACTCATGAGGTAGTACAAGAGTAGGGCACCAAAATCTAAAATCAATTAACTGAGAGTTTAACCCTAATCAATGGTGTACAAATAGCCATGGTTTAATTTGATGTGCTACATTATGCAAGTTTTATATGTTGTGGTGATGTTTCCTAATACAATCACCCAAATGTCACAAATGAAAAAAATTGAGGTGAGAACATAATGTAATGGAGGTATCGCCTTTATGAGGGAACATTAAGTCACCATCAAACACTTCATTATTTTATTATTTTATATGGTATATCTAGTGTGTTTTATCACATTGTATTGGAGATCAAGATGCATTTTGTTTTGAAAGAAGGTGCAACATGTGCTTGTCCTTTCAAGAAAAGAAACACTCTCTTGTACGTATTTTACATCACTCATCTTCAACCCAAGTAGCTTTAATACCTCAACAACATTTTATAGGCTTGTCCATTGATTTTTTGCTCTGTTTCATCTTCTATAATTAGGTTAATTAGCTCACCAAAGGAAACTGGTAAATTAAACCTAGTTACTGTGCTATACTATGTTAATTTGCTACAAATCCCTAATTAAATTACCTTAATTGATATACAACCATAGATAACCTAATCAACAATAAAACCTTATTTAATCTTGTGGCCTTATCTATATCTTTTCTATTCCTCTCTTCCCCTTCTAAGGTTTCTCGGTTTTACCCCAAAATTGTGTGGCAAATCCACTCCCTACTCCCCCCTTGTGTTTTCAATGTGCCTCACCCTAACAATCACTCTACATTTTTGTGAATTCACTAGGCAGTTCATGTCGACCTTTTCCTCAAGTGAAGTCTTTCTTTGTCTTCTCCTTTGTAATCACTTGTAATGAAGGGGTTTTATATTTCCTAAACCCTTCCCCAACAACCTATCTTATCCTTTGAGCTCTCCAACCTTTCAGGCATGGCTAAGTAGGAGGAAAATATCACCTCCCCTTTCTACATATAGGTTGAATGTGACAATGCAAGGATTAAACACATGGTTGTTGATCCTAGATCTTCGCTTATTCTCATTTGTATTTGAGTCATTAGTTGGGTTCACTAGTTTCTCTTCGATTCATATCATTTGTTGGGGTTTTAACCAATAAGAAGGGTAACCATATCATATGCTTAACTCTTGATATCACTCTTGAACCTAAGATTGTGTACTCAATGTTTATGGTTTTAGACCATAACCTTAAGTATAACCTTGTACTTAGGATAAACCTAGATTGATGCTAGGATGGCCATCCCATGCACCTTCATAGGAAAGTTAATCTTGTACCATGAAGGAGAGAATTATTATGTTAAGTGAGACCCATTTACATTCTCTCTTGCTGCAAAAAAATTCATTATTACATTTTTCAACCTCACCTTCAACATTACCTATGACATTTCTTCTTTGTCTCTTAGTATTGAATGGCATTAAGAAAATTTTGTACCTTCTCAAGCCTCTCCTATCAAGTTCCACCTCAATTCTAGAAATCTTGACAAGTGGTGAAAGTATCGTAAGTGTGAGACACATAGTGTAAATGATTATCATGCTGTCAAAAGAAAAAAATTCCCTTCACAGTGTTTCCTCATCTCTAATTCAATGCCCTCCTCCATTACCTTTGAATTTGAGGTTGGTTGTTGCTTGATCTCCTCATGTACCCTATCATCCTTCAACCTCACGTCCTCGTAGCCTTCCCAATTTTGATTCTTTCCTTTTACAAGGGATTGCATTCAATCTCTATTAAGATGTAGTTTATCCCCCATCAATCAAGCCTCGTTTGTTCCTTCCTCCCATTTTACTCATGTGTTCTTTTCTCTTTACTTATTTCCCTCATCCCCCCCTTATGGCATCCTCCCCTCCTCCTTGAATGATACAAGTTTATGTGAGAATGAAATGAAAGAGCATATATAGAACCACATACATAGATATATTGCAAAGAACACATTGATACAATAAAATCCGATTCTATTAAATCAATGAAACATAACAGACTATAAAATAAAAACAACTAGCATGGTGGTAGCTATATCTCCGAGAAGAGATGTGGCGGCTACACACATTTAGGACAAACTAATTACAAAAGGAGGCTGAAGGGGATTGTTATCATAAACATGAAGCAAAAACCCTAACATCCAAAAACCTAGCCCTAGGAGATGAACAGAAAAAAGGTTTGCGAGCCCCGAGGTGGTTAGTTGATGTGTTAACTTCCCGAGGGCATAAATTTTGCATAGTATCTCCGTTTAGGGAGTTCGGTAACTTGTTGGAAAGGTCTAGCTGAGAAGAACAAATTTTAGATGTCCAGACTACCGTTGACTATGTTTGATTATTGTGTCACCAAAAAAATCTTTTAAGGCCTCAAAATGGCCTCAAAAATTTTGGTTCTGAAAAACTGTAAAAATTTCCAAATAGGAAAAAATGTTGAGCTAGTGGAATAGGTGGCTAGCTCTCGATATCCATCTGGACCAGTCCACTGACACGAAAAATCGTAAAAACTACGAAGTTGGAAAAGTTGTTTTTAGTCAATGGAATAGGTGGGTGGCCACTGATACCCATCTCGATCATTGAAAGCCTTCCCCATCATGGACGACCTCATATGTGACTTCTCTCTTGTTTAATATCCCTCCTTTTTGTGTTATAATTAGCCCAAACCTCTCTTAATTCCCACCCTTTCCCTAATTCACTTAGGGAAAGCTTCTCTACTTCTTCCTTTTCTCCCTTTAAGCCTCTCCATGTGTCATTTCTCTCCATTACTCCCCACAGGGAAGGCTTTCTTTCTCCTCTTTTTTGTCCTAATCCAGTCAAGGAAATCTCTCCTCTCACACACCCCTATTATCTCATGATTCCCTTCCTCTATTCTTGTCATTTTTCATCATTTCACCTATCCCTTAGACATTAGGGGTAAGGTGCACCTCTATCCCTATAATTTTGTTGCTAAATTGAGATAGTTTGTAGTTATACTAGCATAAGAAGGTCTCCATATAGGATATGGTTTAGCAAGTTGAATGAATCCCCATATTAGAATGGGACCTTTGTGGGGTCAATTTGAACCTTTTGTTGTCAGTATTGGTCACTCTCTACCTCAAGAGATCAGCATCACCCTCTTTCCTCCTTTGCTCTACCTTTGCTCTACCTTTTCTCTCTCACTTGCTTTCTCTTTACTCATATTGTCTCCTCCCTTTTTGGTCAACTAGATAATGTTTAGCTCTCACCAAGTTGTTGTCTCAAGTGGGGCTCAAGTTCTCAACTCTAGATGGGCTCGAATCTATATGAATTCTTCGTAAATGGGGTAGATCAATATGCCCCTTCCTCCTTATCTCTTCCTTGATGCATTAGCCTTTGTTGTTACTTCTTGTAGACTACATCTATAGGATTTCTTCCTCAATCATCTCTCCAACTTCTCATTTCTTCCTTCTCTTTCCTATTACCTTCATAAGTGCTTCACCAACGTCATCATCCCTTGTGCCCTCACTAGTTACATATTGGCATTGCCTCCTCTTGCCTTTATTCCTCCACTAGTTCTACCATAGCCTCACCACCTCCTTTCTTTTTTCTTCTTTCCTTCACTTGCTTCTTGTCCTTCCCACAAAGTGGGAGTTGCCTTAACCCTTACTCAGGGAAACCCTCTAACATTTATGTTTCAGGAATATAACTTACTTCAACACTGAGACTAACATGCTGATATATTTCACACACCTTAGAAGGTTCCCACATTGTTAGTGCCTATGCTTAGGAAAGTACAAGTATCATTCTCTTACACTCTCCTTCTTTCATTTCATTTTAGAATTTACTTTTATAATATAGCTACTACTTTAATTTCATAGTACTTAGATCTATTTGTCTTCCCTCTTGGAATTCTTTTCTTTACATGCATCTTTGCTTCTTGCACTTTATTTTCTCTGTCTTTTATCTATTTGGTATCATATTACGATGCTTTTGGTTTTTTTGTGTCAAATATCAAGGCATGGAGGTCTTCATGTGAGAGTTGGGAATCATGACTTAACCTATGAAGAATTACTCCATGATGACAAGGCATTAGATCATGTTGGATGCACTAGTAGGCACCTTCCTTCCATGCATCATTAGTTTTCCTACGTTGTTTCCTTTGTTTTCTCTTTTTATTCTATTGCTTTGTTGATTTCTCCTCCATCCTTACAACTCACTACTATCATGTCTTAGGGATAATAGCTTCTATAAGAGGTGAATATGTAGTGTATGATTTTTTCACTTTAGTAGACACATACACCTACCCACTTGGAGGTACCTTGGTGTGACCTAACTTTGTGTTTTTCCATACATGACCCCCCATTGACATCATTGGTACCTCTCATTCTTCACATGAAGTCTCTTTTGTGTTGTATCAATCTCCCTTGAATCACCCTACCTTAGCCTAAATGTGTGACCTCCTTGTGATGTCTAGTGCTTAGGTAGGGTCCCCTACTACTTACTCTCTTGTTTGGAGACTTTGGTCATTGATTTGAATTTGCTAGATACTTTGGGGAATTCTCTCACTAGTTGGGATCTATATTTGGCTTCGTGCCTCTAATCTAGCTCACAATCAGTTGAAGTACTTTATTTCAAGGCATAAGTGGCCCAAATCCATTGGGCATGCTTACTAGTGGGTTTACTAGATCAAACCATTGCCCCTTCCTAATTTCTTGGTGCCAAGTGAACTCTGACTTTCATAGGCCATACCATCATTATAAGTCATAGTGTGTGGAATAGAGTATGATTCTTAGAGGAATGACTTGCAATGCAAGGATTGAACATGTAGTTTGTGTCAAAACCAATGGTATTCTTCCAACAAGTGAGATACTTTACCCAAATGCTAAGTTGACATTCACATGTCTTAGGGTCATTTCCTATCATATTTATATCAATCATATTTTGTAAATTGCATGGATATTCCACTAGAATAGTTTGTCATAACATATATTACAAATTTATGTAAAATCTCTATTACGCAATGTTGATCTATTATTGTAATTTAATGTTACAAGCTTAATGCCCCAAATCTTGAAATAAAGTGAGAATGCAATAAAACCTGCCAAAACAAACACCAAGCCATCCACATAATGGACACAAGTTGTACCTCGGGAAACCCAATATGGAAGAATTGAGCCAGAAGGTGAGGGCTATACCTTGCTCTTTTCTTCTCAAATGTCAAATGCAAGTATAAAGATGGAATGCTGATAGAGTTACAATAGACATTGTGTCTTGAATGGTTGCTACAATGCCTTCTACTTCCTTTGTTATGCTCACAATATCCCACTCATTTACTCTACTTAATAATGAAACAATAAATTAGTACAACACAAGAGAAGCCCCATCATTTCCTATTGGCCTAGTATTAAACATGTACTAATAGAAGTCTAGGGATAGGGTTAGGATTTTTGCAAGGCTCAACTCCTATTTAGGGTTAGGGTTTTGGACCATCTACAATCGTCTTGAAAGTCCACATATAACTAGCCCACATGTATGAGTAATAGACATTGACATAACATCTACTTAGTACCATGGTGACTAGAAGCAAACATCCCTTTATGATAACCTATAAACCATTGAATACACCGTCATTTAAAAAATACCTTTTATATTGTTACATATCCAATATGCCTTCCTCATCTAGCACTTTCATTACAATGTTATAATAAATACACTAATGTCAAATTACTACATCAATATTACCTTTACAAAAACCTATACCCACTACATCCACAAAACCCTTCACTAAAATTTTCTATCAAATAAATTATAAAAATCACCTCGACAAAAGACCTTTAATAAACATTCATTTCATAATAATACTCGCTCATAATACACACATACTTGGGAGCATTTATGTTTAAACAAGAAATAAAGAAGTGTCTTTATACTTTTACTTAAGTTCCCACCCCCCAAATAAGAGTTTCCAAAAGTGCCTTTTGTATCATATAATGATATCCCCATGAAGATTTCTCAGCCATGAAGATTTTTCTGTTGAAAAAAAAGGTTCTAAAGCGTCTGAAAACTTTATTCTTGAGGAACTTACGAACAAGGATAAATATCACACCTTTCCTTTATTTACTGTAAATACCACCGAAAGATTGTTCCTTAGGTTTCAACGCTTAATAAGACAACTAAAAAGGCTTTTCATAATAAAGGCAAAAGGCATAATAATTCTCAAAGGGAGCGTTGGGAATGAAAAAATGGGTTGGATGTCAAACCCTTACTTAAAAGGCTTTTCATGATAAAGGTAAAAGATAAAGGTGAAAGGCATAATAATATTTTTCAAAGAAATACATTTTTTTAAGTTAAGCTAAGATATTTGTTCGATTTTTTTAAATTTAAAATAATATTTATTAAATATAAATTGATACTTTTTCTCATGAAAAAAAATCATAATTCATTATATTGCTAAATGAATCACATTGTCTATATGTGAAAGAGACCATACATAAACCATCATTTTTAGTATGTGATAGTATATCTCCTATACTAATCACATCCTTAATTTCTAGAATGATATATATATATATATATATATATATAAAATAAACAATAAAAGTAGTAAACAAGGTTAATACATTTCTTAAAAAAAATATAATTTTAAGTTGGTATTTATAAAGTCTTTTATATATTTGAATGAAAGGTAGATTGACTATCCATATATTGATTGTTGGTAAGTTTAAAGAACTCTATAAAATTTGATTTCTATATTTTTATATATTAAGCATAAGAACATACACCGATTGAAGTAAACTAGTTCTTGAAATTAAATACAATGTAAAGTTTATAAATCCACTAAAATTGTTGAACATATGATGTGGGGTACTCAAATCGCTCCATTTTGATTAAGGTGAATTTTAATGAAGACATAGTTCCAACTTCCATCTCTTTTGTATTTGTTTTATTATTATTATAAATTTGACAATTTGGGTCCTCTTAAAATGGACCAAAACCTTCCTGTTAAAATTTCATGGACAAAATTCCCAACAATGTGATGGAACTATGACTTTAATTTAGGGGTAATTATAATGGTGACAATTTAAATGCCCCTTATCTCACCCTAAATTAATGAATCACTCATCACTTTTTCTTTTTCTTTTATTTTTTAAATTATTTATTTAATTAATATTTTATTTAAATCCCATCAAATTATACTAAGTAATATTCTTCTCTTTTTTTTTCCTCTGTATATATCCTCATTTCAAAGATGATACTAAGGTAAATAGAGTATGTTTGAATTGTAAACACTTTTATAAAGAAAATCCTAAAAAGTAAAATTTATGATCTCCCACATTATAAAAGAAATTTTATGTAAAACTCATAACCACTTAATTTAATTTTTTTAATAATAAATACATTATTTATTTAATTAATATTTTATATAAATTTTTATAAATAAAATATAATATTTTATTAAAAATATTTATTTAATTATAATTTTATATATTTTATTATTTAAAAAATTATAATAATTGAAAATTAAAAAAATATAATAATGGAAAGTTCAGCATCTCGAATAAATCTTGAAAAAAATTCTAATTTAACATTTTATTATCATAAATTTAACAAATACCCAACCACAATAACCCATTAAATTATATGAACTTTATTATATTTTAATTCTACTAACTTATAATTGAATTATAATGTAAAATTATTCATATCACTACCATTATTAAGAATTTAGAATCATTTCACATTTTTTTTAAAACTTATTTATTTGATTAATTTGAATTCAATTTATTAAAATGTTAATATCCAAATCTTAACAACTACCTGAAGACAACAATCAACCAGCCCCACTCTGCAACTAAACAATCACAAGGGGAGAGATCTGGTTGGAAGAAAGTCTTGTTCGTTAAGGAAAGCGTCACCTTGAATCATAAAACATAATAAAATTATGCCCAGTGAAGTCATTATATACCCTGCCCAAATCCCAATGGAAGCTTGTGGGTCAGCTTCATACCGATGGGGATATCATACCTGATAATCACAGCAAACATCTTAAGACTTACGCTATGCCATGTGTTCTCTGTGTTATCTCTCACAGAGAGCATGAGATGCAGATTGCACATTGGCATTGTGGTATACAGAGCATATGAAGATGTTTTATTACAATGCAAGAAAACTGATACTATTCACATGGATAATATGGGCATCCAGCTTTGGTGTGGAAGGTGACATTGGGATGAACTGGGGGACTCTATCATCCCAAAGACTGGCTCCCTCCATTGTTGTGAAGCTGCTAAAGGCCAATCACATTATGAAAGTGAAGCTCTTTGATGCAGATCCCATGGCTTTGGAGGCACTGATAGGCTCTAATATTCAAGTCATGGTGGGCATTTCTAATGACCTGCTGAAAACTATCAGTTCGTCTTCAGCAGCTGCTGACATGTGGGTTCGTGACAATGTCGTACGCTATGTCTTCACGGGAGGAGTCAATATCAGGTACGTTCTTATATTTTGGCTTTCCATGTGTGTGTGTACCAGCTCTACTGTAGGAGTAGTATTGGAAATCTGATAGTCCAACTAGAATATAACTCAGAACAGCTCCCTACAGCAGGTACTTACATCTGACCAGCTCAAAGAGTAACTGAAGCTAATAAGATAGTTCATAGAATCTCAGGACCTCAATACAAAGGTCAAAGTTTAAACTAGGCTACTTTCATCCTATATACATTCTTGATCTGAGTGGAACTTTGGGAAACAAAAGTTATTTGATGACCTGGGATCTCTGTCATTATATTCCTTAACTCTATGAGGCTAACTGTCTTTATCCAGCATTCAGATCACGTTGGTCTATTGTAGTACATTACAATGTTTTCATCGTGTTGCAAAACTCTTTGATGGGTCCCGAGTTTTCCGAGTTTATGCTTTGCTGAGTTTTTGCCAATTTTCTCCTTAGTTTTCTGAGCTGACGACCCCCACCAAGTTTTTGAGTCCAGATTTTGCAACATACCAATAACTTCCTCTGTGATGTAGAATCTCTGTTCTTAGAGTCTCTAACGAGATTATATGTCTTCATCAACCATTCAGACCATGTCAGGCTGTTGGATGGTGTTACAATATCTTAATGAAACTGCTCTATGGCCTAACATCTCTCTTATTTGATGAGGTTAATTTGTTACAAGTAGTTGCTGCAGTATATGGTTTCCATAGACTACATTTTACTTGGTGCAAATACTGCTGCTGGATCATTTTACCAACCAGCAATTTATAGGTCATCCTTCGCTTATCACCATGTTTAGTGGGAGACGTCATTCTAATCTTGAGCTTCCCAAAGTCTTGCAGCCCTTAGATCTCTGGCCGTCAGGTACATCCATATTTGTTGCATGTTCCCAGTTGAAACTTTAACAACTCTATGATTTGAAATGGGGATCATTGATTTTCCATTGGTACCTTCCAAGCCATAGATGAAAATCCACTCTATACCTAGCAGTCACAGCAAGCTAGAAGGCATCCCGATCTGTTGAATGAAATATAGGGTGAATTTCCCAATCAGACAGATATGCTTCAGTCAGCCATTTTGAGGTTCTTGTTTTTTAGACTTCACAGGTTGAGCACATTGGGTGCAGTGACTGACATCATCTGAAGTATTTGATTGAACATTCTGGATTATGTGACTATATAAAGGATTAATCCCCAATGGGCTGGGCAGACGTGCACCAACTAAAGTCCTAGTCACCACTTGTTGCTTTCTTCTGTAATGCATTGAGTACAGACACATACACATACACATACAAATCTGAAATCTGTAATGATATCCACATAAACAACCCCACATGCATTCTCAAAACCAGATCACAAAGGGCTCATAAAAACTTAACTCTCATAAGTTCATAACCGCGCCAAACTCACTGAACTAGCTGTAGCATCCCTACTGGTCCACAGACATAAATCTTAGCTGTCATAAACAGCTTTGTTACCAACTTATAATAACGTGAACAGTAATGCAATTCTAAGCTAGTATGCGTGAAAGAATATAAGAAACATAAATTAACTTTTACATTCCATTTATAACAACTCAAATGATCAAGAACAATGATTTAGTTCATCTCTAAGCATAATATAAAGTACATAACGGCATGCAAAATGGGGTCATGATCTCAATACCTATCATTTAAATGACAAGAGTTGTGAAACAGATTACCAAAGTATGAATTCACCTCCCAGCCGTAGACATTCCCACATGAATGCTACTTCCAAGCTGGGGTAATCATATGACAAAGGAGCCAAAGTAATGGGAGCATACCTCTCTCAGTATCACAAATTACAAGCAGTTTTACGACAGAAAATGCCTTGCTGTCCCTAACCAGGTTTAGGTCTTCTTGCTGGTCCCAACTAACTCAAGTGAAAAACAGTATGCTAGCCCAAACTACCTTGCTAGCCCTAAATTATTAAGATAAGAGATATACTAGATCAAGGCTTTTGTAGGGGAGCGCTTCTACTACAGCGAGGAATAGGATATAGTTTGTTGGTCCCAACGAGACTAAGGTCTCCTCCCAACCAGATAAAGGGAAGAGCTGAGCATCAAAACCTCATTGTTGGTCCCATCTAGATTAAGAGGCAAGATATACTTGGAGAGCCACTTCAGCAACAATACTCCTTGCATCTAGATTCTATCTCCCACTGCATACCCTCCATAGGTTCAGGTAAGGCAACCAATCAACAGTCCAATAAGCAACGACAAAAGTTGAAAGGAGCCAAACTTTAGAACAAGAGCCAAGAGTGCTAAAAGAGCCCAAAAGTGTAGCACAAGAGTTAGGAAAATAGACCTCTCTCACATTCCAGGGTGGCTAATATATAAAAGCAAGCTGGTTGGTCAGAATTGGTAGAGCCAATGACCAAACTTGATTTACCTATGATTGGAAGAAAATCGGCATTCCCTCATTGGATCATGTTCTTTCAATGGGTTTTTCTTGCTCATCAAGAACAAACGAAAAAGATCTGTTCCATTTGTTATATCATAGCTCCCTAGTCCTAGGGAAATCTAACCCACAAGCTTTTCAACTACTCATTTTATAACTTGGTTAACATGGTGAAATGGGCAATGTAAAGAATATTCATAGATGCATGTGTAGATCCCTCACTTAATGAAGCCTTTACACATAAGCTCCTACTTCACAGAATTGGCATGTTATACTTGTTTTTTTTTAAATTATAATATTTACATAATAGCATAATATCCAGCATATGCTTTATAGTGTTAAGTGGGATTCTTTGGTCAATTTATTCATAACCACAATAATGGAATCAATAATCATGCTTCTTGATTGTCTTCAGCTAACTAATGATGAAATCCACATAGGCAACCTCTTATTTGCATTCTAGGACTGGTTGTGGTTGGAGATATTTGGTATGATGTCGATGCTCCTCTTTAACTTTTTTTCATTGAAAGCATCTGGATTCTGCAAATATATTTTGCAAGAGCCATCTACATTCCAGGCCAAATAATTTGCTTCCTCGAGGCTACAAACGTCTTTTGCTATCTTGTGTGGCCAACATATAGCACATAACTCTTCTGATGAAATCTCTTAATTCAATTGACTTAGGGACATGGAGTCAGCCCTTGCAGTTGAGAAGTCCATCTTTCTCAATATGGAGGTGTTCATTCTGCCATTGGGATTCTTTATCAGCCCCTTGGATTGCCTTCCTGATTTCAGCATAATGCAGTTTGGACAGGTTCTTAAAGAATCCTTCTTTGACCGAGTGTATCTGCAACTTTGTTTTCCTTTCCTTTTAATATGCTCAACATTGAAGTCATATTTACCTTAGAATCCCAATTTCCCTGTTGGTGTTACCTGGTTGCTCCGAAGTTGGTTCTCCTGCAGAAGGGAGACCCATTCAACAGATCTGTCCAGCAGTTCTTTTCTGAGTATGAGTGCTCAGCAGCAGCAGTTAAGTAGACTGTGATTATGGCGTATGCATGCTGGAAGCATGCATGCACCTGCTTTAGCATATTTTGCTAAGTTCTAGAAGTGCTTTTCTAGTTTTAAGGAGGCTCTGCCTTGTCTTAATTCAGGAATTTTATTCCAAGTATTCTTGAGTTTAGTATTGTTTAAAAGTTAAAGAAAAGCACTGAGATTGAGTTGGTTTCGTGATTTAGACAAGGGTGCATATTTCAAGAAAGATGGTGCTTTATTATAGGTAACTCTCTCTTGCAGGTCGGGCACAGTATTCTAGGCAAGCTATTGTTTGCTTCTTTAAGAGAAGGTGCACAACTGGGATGGTCAGGTTTAGCATTTAAAATCTAGTTTCCTAATCTATAAAGCAGATACAAGGATACGTGAAGAAACATTCAGCTTTCAGCTATTGCTTTGTAATTATTCTTCTTTCAGTTAATTAAGATATGAGTTATAAAGTGCTGCTAATTCTACTTGCTGTCCACAATTTCCAGAATTATGGTTATTGCGCCGAAGAGGTGCATTCTACAGCCCAGTGGGAGGAGATGTGTAACTCCTTTCGTGCTCATCCTGGAAATGATGTGTCATTTTTAGAAACTAATAAAATATTATAAAAAATAACTTGTCGGCTATTTAAAACATTTAAAACGGCATATATATAAAACTACACAAATTACATAAATTAAAACGCTTCTTCAACATTTGCACTTTAAAAAGGGGTTTGCACTTCGAGAGATTTGATTCCTCTTGGCGCTTGGTAGATCCCCTTTAAGATGGATCTATGTGGTTGATACTCATTGCGCCAAAGAGGTGCATTACTTTTTAAAATTAATAAAATATATACAAAATAACATGTTGGCTATTTAAAACATTTACAACCGCAGATATATAAAACTACACAAATTAGATAAATTAAAACGCTTCCTCAACATTTACACTCTAAAAAGGGGTTTGCACTTTGAGAGATTTCATCCCTCTCGGCGCTTGGTAGATCCCCTTTAAGATGGATCTATGCTGGTTCAGATTTACTACATTACAGTATGCTGTTCCTATAGTGTGCTGTTCGTATTTATTCACAATCATGTGTTTGTAGATTTAGCGTTCTGTTTTCTGCAGTTTTGATAGGAAAGTTCTCAGTTTCCCAGTGGTCGGGGTTTTGATTTAGAAGTGCAGATCTGCTTACCATGTCTTGAAAATTCAACATGGTATTACAGCACGTTGTCTGAAATCTTCTAGGATCCATCTATTGGAGGATTTCAATGGGGGTGATGCCCTAGATTCCAGTGATTGAAGCTGGTCTGTGCCTGAGATAGGTGCTTGGACCTGTGAGAGGGTCGTGGGTGAGATGCCCAAGATACTCCAGTGATTGAAGTGTTGTTTATGCTCGACAGAGGCAATCTGCACCTGTGATAGGTTTTTGGTCTGATTTGTTTTCCGGCTAATATGTTTGGTCGAGATGTGTTCCAAGAGTTGCAAATATAACTAGTTTTGGTCTCAGAGAATGCGACTATCTAGAGGGTGCTTCCAACTTTACACCCTCGGAAGTGCAGATTGCAGACTTGAGGAGGTTGATCTATGGTGTTTTGTGGAGGCTAAGGTCACAAAGCCTACCAATCTTGTGTAGTTGGCCAAACATAATAAGAAGATGACCAAAGCAAAGAGAATCATTCTTTACCCTGTGAAGCATCATTTTATCCCTCACATCGTAGAGAAGAAGGTGACAAAGAAGATGTTTGATGCATTGATCACTCTACACCAAAGTGTGAATATCTCTCGCGAGATGCTACTAAAGAACAAGCTCACTAGCACACACATGAGTAGTATAGACACAATGGCTGGCTACCTGATGAAGATCACCGAGCTTTGAGATCAGCTTGTCATTATTGGGATGAAGGTGGAGAATGAGGAGTTGGTGTCCATAGCACTAAATGGGTTCTGTTATCATGTATATATTATATAGTAGCCGGGCTACCATACATTATTTTTCTGATTCCAGTACACTATTCAGCCAGTTCCCTTGCATTGAGATGTTGAGATGAGCATCTACTATAGATCACTATCAGATTATGGACAACAGTTTTATTCCCATGCCATGATTGAGTCTCAGGACACTCAGAGAGATAACCGATGTAGGTATTTAGCCATTTGTACAGAGCAGTCAGTAGTGCCCAGAGTTACAGCAGCAGTTTCAGAGGATAGATGATGGCTTAGATGATGAGCATTCAGGTATATGACTCAGCAGGTATATTGTGGTGTTGTGGTTATATTGCTTTTATGTTCATACTTTTAGCATGTCTTAGCATTTAGTATCATGATCTGGCGATCATATAGATATCTGGGCCTGGTTGTACTTTTATATATATCATATTTGTCCCTACTCAGATTTAGAAGTTCTTGACCTATACTCATCGGTTCTACCCTCCTTAAGGAGATTAGAGGTGATCATTCCACCATATTATGGCTTGCTAGTGCTGGTCTCATTATTCACTATCTTCATCCATCCATTACTTGCCTAGTTTGTTATTTACCTTGACTTACTACTTGACTAGTGGCATGGAGGACCTTTCCTCGCTGTAGCCTCTGTATTGGATGAGCCTCCTTGTTTATTGTGTCTTGGCTCTAAGTTGGCAACAAAACTTACCTTTGGTGAGTTGGACTTCCTCATGAAGTCCCCCTAGTCATTAAAGATGTTGTTGGCTAAACCTGAAACTTTTAGTGCTGCCATGAATACAAAGTATGGAAATAAAATGTTGTATCTTGTATGAAAGTCCATTCATGCAATGAGTTTCTCAACACACATGAATGAAAGGGAAGCCAAATGAAAATGGCTATGAAATATCAAATGTTATATCTATTGTGAAATGTAAATACCTAGGTAAACAAGCTGTCTAAAGACACACCTAGAAGTGCTCAGGTAAGCAAGTGCCTTAAAAACACACCTGCAGCAAGAAGCCTAATGAAATGTAAATCTATGCAATGTGTTTATAAACACACATAGATCAAAGGCTATGGAAACTAAAGTCCCAAAAAGCAATGGAACTTAAACTCTATATCAAAAAGATTGCTGGCCTCATTTGTATTATGGATTGTGCGCATCTGTCAAGGTGAATAAACACTCTTTGAACAACTTACCCATTTTTGATACACCGCCATTCCCCGTGTTATTGCTCATTTAGTATATGCTATGGTGTGTATTCCCTTTCCATATCCAAAGTGTCACAGTGTTAGGTCAGTAAGTCAGCCCTTAGCCTAGCCATTTTACTTTTAGCCTTCACCCTTCACTAGCAAAATGGTCACAACTATGAAGTGAGTATGGTCTTGAAAGTCTAGTCTGAGTAACAATAATAATCAATGACTTTATATATTTGGATTTAGATCGCCAGTAATGATTACTTTTTGTTATAATTGCTATTTGAATGAATTGTAGAGCATACGTTAACTTCTAACACTTGCAGCAGCTTCTGATGATATGCTAAGTTATATTTTGGTTATGTTGACTTGGTCAAACCTAGTTTGACCAAGGTCAACCACAAGACATGAGATGATTAGACCTTATGATGATGCAGATAGATGCTATATGGTCTATGTACAGGTACATGATGGTTCTGTGCAGCAGGTACAGGTTTATGATGATGATTTGTGGCTTTCAGAATTATTTGATCATTTACAGATTATTATTATTTTATCTGTCCGGGCATATTGGATATATTATATGATCATGCAGAGATCCATATGGTGTATGAGTACACATCTTAGATGGATTTGGGCTCTCTGAGTCCAATGAGACAGTCTGTTTTCAGTTCTGGGTAGTTACAGTGATGATTTAGCCTCAGTTGGCTATCCTAGTGCAGTTTTGGCCTGTTAGAGGCCCTGTCAGAGCAGTGATGAGATTTGATTGGTTCACCTAGGGCGTTGTGCATGGAGGGGGTGGTCCAGCCACTTGTTATTACCATATTACTCCCATCCCGGACACATTGATGAGCTTACCTTGACAGGGCGGGCACTCCAGGAGGCAGTTTGGGCAGTTTCACACTTCCCGAGGCAGTCCATAAATGGTAAAAATGGCTACAGAGTAATTCGATTTGGGCTACTGAGGCAAGGTTATGGCATGGGATGATGATTGATGATGAGTGGGATGTCTTCCACACCTCCAGCAGTTTCAGCTTTCAGTGGGACCCACACCCATCACTTTTGGCATTTGATGATGATTTCTGGAGCCTCCGAAGGCTCACGACTTTCCCAGAGAGGAAAGATTTGGTGTCTAGAGTGATTGTTTTATATTATTGTGCTATGGGGATTGACCAAGGGTGTTAGAAATTACCCCTTGGACCCACCATGAGCTATTTCTTATGTTTTATCATTGACATTTGGTGGGACCCCCTTATTATGGGTGATTTGTCCATTATTATATTGTATTATTGAGTTGATCCATGTATTGTATTGTTGAGCTCATCTCAACCATTGATTAGATCATTTGATCTTTTAATCTTAGCCACTCATTCAAAAAGTGGTTAGGATGGTGGCCTCTCTCCATCCTATTTAAAGGAGAGAGCCTCTCATTGTAAAGGGGACTTTTGGCTCTGGATTATTGGAATAGAAAAATACTATTGCATTTATCTCTTGTGTTGTGGTGAATGCTTTTGGAGTTCGTTCGTTGATTCTTCCTTTGCACTGGGTTTTTGGAGATATTGTCTTGCTATCTTTTGTACCACGATTTTGTCATCTACAGGTGGAGGCCGAATTGATTTGAGGAGGACGTATTGGTAGGGGAGGACCCTCCCTACTTCTTTCCTGGATTTCTTTGTGGGTAACAAGGAGTATTACTATCTTTGACCTTCTATTTCATGTTGCTATTGCATTTCGCTTGTATTTCCTCCATACTTGATCTTTATGATTGAATCGATTTCCTTGGTTTGACAGGTAAAGGAGGTTGCACTTGTGGGCTAGGGCATCATTTTGGCAAGCAAAATCAACAATTTCTCATTTGATCTCTGCGGGAGTCTTCCTCAACAACAAGGCATCTTCATCCATCACTCAGGTATGATCTCAAGGTAATTTCTCATTCCATGATCTATCCATTTGTCTAAGTTACTGAAAACCCTCATAAGATTGAAACCCTCATTTTGCAAATTCTCAGATCTAGCAAGATCTACTTGGCTTTTGGGCATAAAATTTAAAACCCACCTCTATAGCATCCACGGCGATTCAGATCTATAGTTTGGTGTGGATTGGCCTTCATCCGACCCATTTTCCAAGGCAAATTAGCCTCTCCAAGGGAGGTCGCACTTCCTTGGGTAGGTGAGTTTGGTAAGATCTAGCACCTGGGTAGGTGAGATCCCACTTGATCCATAATCTACACATTTGATAACCTACCCCTAGTGTGTCACTTCAGTGATTTTCACCTTGTGGGCCCCATTCCTCATTTTGAGGGTTGAGCCCCACTTGGGTCACTTTGTGATACATTTCAATCTCAGATCTACTGAGATCTAGCCATTGGATGATCATGATCTTCAAGACCCACCTAGCTTTACACCTCAACATCCCTGATCTACAGTTTGGTGGACATTCGACTCCATTTGGCCCATTTCCCAAGGCACTGATCTTCTCCAAGCCAAGTCGACTTTCCTGGATTGTTGAGCTAGCTTGTGGTTTGATCTTTGTCTTGCATGCTTGAACACCTTAACACTATCATATCCATTCATCAAGCTCATCTTTGGTATTGGTTAGCCCCAATTTGGTCCTTAACTACCTTGCATTGGACACGGTTCCAAGGCAGTGGATTTTTTTGTAATTGACTAGTACCTTGATCCTGGATCTTGTTTCAAATATCATAAGTCACTCACACATACATATTGGACCAAAGCTACACTGTTTAAACCCCTTGATCCAACCTATTACTCATCTTGTGACTTCATCCATAGATCTAGGGTTCACCATGCACCTTATGTATTTCACCCATATTTGATTTGATCTGGTGTTTTGGTCTGATCTCTCCTATCGAGAGTGGATCCGGGTCTCCCCCTTTGTTGTCTTGGGCTAGATAACATAAAGTGAAGATTGCCTCGATTGGCGTGACAACCATCCATTGGGAGTCGAGGCTATCTTGGTTGCACCTCTTTGGTTGCCCATCCCCTCTGCCATCCATCTTGGATCTATCTCTAGGGGCAACTACAAGTTAGGTGATAACAGGTTCATTTCATGATGGGACCTGTTACCATCCAAATCCTTTGCAATGCACCCTACCAGATGTGTGAAAGAGGGGGATCCTTTTGCCATTGTAAAGGCCAAGTTGGGGCTTGTGTATGTAAAAGTGTTGGTCTGGCGGGGCTCAAGACCCTTGGTCTTATCATGGTAGGTTCTCATTTCAAGGAGTGATGGCTTAGTGGATTTGTTGACTACCCCTTAATGGATGGAGGTCCCTCATCATGTTGGGCATTTATGCCCTAGGTGGGTGCTCTAGTGCTTCTTGGGATGAATCCATTAGGACACATGGCTTGGGGCTCCTAGCCACACTTATGTTTTGTGCTTTGTAGAGGTGATTGCACTTGTCAGGGTTGTCATTCCCGCCTTAGCACACCTCATGGATACCCCCTTGGACCTATTTTTCTTGTATCATCCCTCCCTCTTGCTCATCTTGGTCTTCAAGAGCAAATTGTCCACCTTCGAAGCAAGTAAGAAGAGGTCGTGCCAACCTAAGGAGGGCGTTGAGGGAAAAAGACACTTGTTGGGGTTAGATGGGGTATGACGTCCTCATTCCAAGCTCAACTTTTCATCATGTTGAAGCACTTCATCTTGTTTTATCATTATTTTATGTTTTATGAGGTTTAGTCTTCGAATTGTGGGTGACAAACCCTAAAAAATCATTAAATGTCATTTTAAAGACAAATTAGGTAGGTTGGCTTAAAGGAGGTTTAAGTTAGCCTTTTCAAGTATAAATTAGGCAACTCCTCATTTGTAATCAAGATCATGGGATCAAATAAGACATTATTTCTCTTTCTTCTTGTGTACATGAGCAAATCAAGTGGTGCGCACCTCCTTTCTTGGTGAATTCTAGGGCTTTTCAAGGTTGAAGGTTGATGTTCAAGGTTTTTTTTATTATCTTTCAAGGCTTGTCTAAGGTGAAAGGATTCTCAGGAGGCTACTCTCTTCTCTTTTCTTCCTCAATGTGGTAAGATCTCTGAGTCTCGTCTTGCACTGCTAGAGGCATCCAAGGTAGAAGTAACCTAGGGTTTTTATGCATGCAGCATAATAGTACAGTCTTGTAAGTGAGAAATTCCTCTTGAAGGGTCTCTCTTGTTTGGGCCTTGGCTTCTTTCTTTGCCCTAACTAGGTCAAAGCTAACATAACATAGGGTTTCTTAACTTTGCCCTTGTTCATACAAATATTGAATTGCCAATTCTTAGGAGAAACATTAACCCTGATTTCTCAGTGCCCGGAAGGAACAAGATCTAGGTCTTATTCCCTCATCTTCATCTAATCCTCATTTTATCAAATTCCTTGTACTATATATTTGAAAAAATACAAAAAAAACCCTAAAAATAATTTTTTTTTGGGTGAAAAATCCAAAAAATATTTATTTTTGCTAATTCACCCTCTTAAGCTATAAAAGAGAGGCTCATGCTCATTTGTAATGGTTGAATCTTTTGGAATAAAAATACTTTGTTGGAATTTTGCTCTAGTGATTCTTAGGCTCTAGTGTTGGTGTGTGTTGTTGCAAGCTTATCTCATTGGTGGAAGGAGTCTCTTCACAAGGGTCATAGGTAACATTTGATTCTTCATGTTGTGGTAAGTAAAATAAATATATGATTGTTGCGACCTCATTGCTTATGATTATATTTTTAGTGTTTGATTAGATTGCTGCAACCTCTTTTCAATTCCTAGTTGGATATAGTTGGATTTAAACACTTGATGCATTTACTAACTTTTGATGAATAATTTGGTTAGAGAATTTATTGCTTTTGCCTCTTGATCTTTTCAGATTTCATCAAATTTAGAGTGAGGGATTAATGTTACACTTGGCTAGCAAAGGACATGAATTGCTTGCCTCCACTCTCTTTTGAAGACTACTTAGTCATTTTTTTGGGATTTGTTTATGACTCCATGCCCAACACTTATTTCCCTTTAAGGCACTATGTCTTATTTCTAGTAGTTTATTCAATTTTGTTTTTAGGTCGTTCTTCCAATTTTTTCTCTATTATGATGGTACCAGTACCAGCGCATCTGCAGAGGTGCCCCAGGGAGAGGGGGTCATTTTTCTCGCCAGAAGGGGTGTTTAGCCAACTTTTTCTGAGTAGGGGTTATGACCAGAACCTCTGGTTTCTCCCTTGGAAGTACTATGGCTTAGTGGCATCGCTTGAAGCCCTGAGGTTGGTGTCCAGGGCTTCCATGGGTGGATCACTAGGTCACATGACCCCAACCCTGATTTTGCATTCTGGTGACAGATCTTTCAGCACTGAGGCATCTCTTCCTCCTCCAGGTCACCTCCAACACCCTCCTGGCCCTCCAGTTCCCCAATGCCCTCTCTCTGGGCCCTCCTTAAGATGATGACATCATCCTTGATGCTTGATAAGGGGGGGGGCGTTGAGAGGTTTTCACTACTGTTGGGTTTAGATGGGGTATGACGATCCCCCCCTCCGCATTCTGGCCTTTAGAACGGGCTGTTTTACTCATTTTTATGCATTTTAGTCATATGTGGGTAAAGATTGGGGAAAACACCCCAAATCACCCACAGTTCTGATTATTTTATATTATTATTGTTTTTTTATTTTTACTAGGGGAATCGACAATGGAGATTGGGCTGGTACTCGCTTGACACGGGGTCCAGGGGTCCAATCTCGCTACCACTATAATCCTAGGTGCAACCACAAGGCCCGAGTCATGGCGCACAATGCAAGTTGGGGGGAATCGAACACATGACCTACTATTCACAACCAATTTCACAACTTCAACATAACCACTTGAGCTACCCCCCACGGGCATATTATTATTGTTTTAATTTTGAGTTGACTTTTATAATTTTAAATTGACATTTTAAAAAGACATGTTGGCCTGGATTTTATTTATTTTGTAAAAGTGAATGTGAAAAGGTATAAATAACTTTTTCTCACTTCATTTTAACATATCAACTTATGGGACAAAACTTTTATTTCTGATTTTTGCCCTCACTAGGGCTCTTTGAGTGATGCGCACCTCTTGAGGATGGATATGCTTGCTGGTTTGGGATAAATATTTGAAGTCTTTGCTCTTGTTTCTTTGCTAAGGTGATGCTAAGAGTTGTTTGCTAAACACATGCACAAGGAGGTATCCAAGTCTTTTCTCTTGATATTTATTTGTTAAATGTTAGATATATGCTTGTCTAAGGTTGAATGGTAGCCATTGATGTTGCATTTTGCCCTAGCATAAGTCATTTTTTAACCTTTAGTTACCTTAGCATAAGTCATTTTTTAACCTTTAGTTACCCTAGCATTGTCAACTTGAGTTTTAGGTCTCCAAAGTTTGTCTTAGCTAGGGTATCATCAACCAACTCTTGCAGTTGTTGAGGAAGCCCTAGTTTTCCAAACTTGGCAAGCACCATCTCAAGAGGAGGACCATCCTCTTTGATGCTCCAGGGTTAGGTAGACTTCACTAATGAAACCCTAAGTTGCTCTACACCTTTAACCTAATTTTCTAAGTTTTGTACATTTTGTAAATATTATTGTAGATTAGATTTTTAATCTTTTTATGTTAATGTATTTTTGTAAATTTTATTAAATTAATTTTAAACCCTAAATTCTGATTTTTGCCCTAACTGCAGAAATTGCAGACCCTAAACCTCCTACGACCTCCTCCTATTCCTTCTCTTGCCTTCACTCCCTTCACCCAGTTATTCGACCTCCCTCTCTCTACCTCCTCACACCCTCGGTCACCTTTCCTAGCTCCTTTGCTGCCCATTCCTTCCACCTCGGGCTTGTTGCAGCCCTCTTCTCCTTTCCACCCGCAATCCTTATTCATCTCCTCCCTTCCTCTTCCATCTCTTATTACCTCCCACGCTGCCCTTCCTCTCCATCTCTCCCATCTGAGCCCCCCTGCTCAGTGAACACAGGTCTGCAATAAAAATTGCAGCAGACCTTGTGCTTTTCCCTCTCTTCCTTCTCTGCGAACACACAGAACCGGAGTTAGAGTTAGCAAAGCAAAGATCTGATTGGTACCCTTTTTTATTTTGCATCATAAAGTTAGGGAAAGGGTTAATTTTCTATACTTTAAAAGATAAATTACTGTGTATGTATACCTACAGTAGATCTGGAAAATCCTCTTTTACACACAGTATTTGTCTTTTCTTTGGTTTATTAGGTTAAGCATTTGTATAAGTATTATTTCATGGTCTTAGTTGTAGTTAGTTTGGCATTGGTTGGAAAGCATTTAGTGCTGATATACATACTACATAACTTCTTTAAATTGATAACATACTGAAGTTTGGATCTTAGCTGATTGATTCCTTATGGATATTGGCTCTTTGACATTATATTTATTGACAAAAATTGACTTTTGTATCCTAAAGTGTTATGATTATCTCATGAATGATACTTAATGCTATATTAACCTTTGGTCTCATTCAATAATGTTTACACTTGTTTGAACTTTGTTGTTGGATGGTATTTACTTGCTAGATTTAATTGGCGAATGATCATAGATTGATTTTGGTGAAGGGCTCTCATATTACATCTGAATTTTGTAATGAATGATCTTTCTTGTATCATGATCTCGGATTGAGCTTACGCTTTCATTCAATGATTTAGGTTGGTTAATAATCCTTGGTGATTCTTTGATCATATGCTTTGCCTAGTATACTGACATTGGATGATTAATTGTTATGTTATCTTCATATTGACTCCATTTAGGCACTGGTCTAACTAATGATGGTAACTACTTTATCCAAATTTTTAGTGTTGTCTTGAACCATTGACTAGAGTGTGTCTTGATCTCATTCTTTTACCTTAGCTAGGCACCTCTATCCAAAAAGTAGCTAAACTAGTATTCTAAAGTTAACCAAACCTTATTAGTTGATTTTGAAGAAAGTCTGGTTAGGGTCTTGTTATCACACCATAGTAGCTGGGCTACCATGATTGCAGAGCAGTCGTCTGCATATTTTTGAGCTTTTCCTTTACACAGTTTCAGTGAGATCAGCTATGACGAGTAGTGTTATTCATGATCACTCACACATCAGAGCAACCTTTATATCAGACATGCAGTAGACCTTGTGCCAAGGTTGAGCCTCTTGACCTCAGATTTGATGGCTGAGATGACCTTTTATTCCATATAGATGCAGTAGTGTTTGTAGCTTCAGCAACAACATTCTCAGTGGTTACAGTTTGGTCCGGATAGCAGATACAGGTATATGGCCCAGCAGGTATATGATGTGCATTGGTTTTATCATCTTACTGTTTTAGTCATTTTGATAGCTTGACTTGGTATATAGTGATCTAGATCTGGCAGTCTATCTTAATAAAATGAAAATGGTTGACATTGGTTATTTCTATGGTTGTATTACTTGCACTTAGAAACTCCTGTTTTATGTTCATTAGTTTTTACCCTCCTAGAAGTGTGGACATGATCGTTCCCAGTCTTTATGGCTTGCTAGCTGAGGCATCATCTTCACTCCCACCATCCATCCGTTACTTTCCCAACATTTTTGGTTATTACCCTGACTCCTTAGCCTGTGATATGGAGGACATCCCCATTTTTGCCTCTGTGTTGGACTGCATCCATGTTAGTATTGTATCTCGGCTTTGAGTTGGCAACAAAACTCACCTTTGGTGAGTTGGATTTTATGCCTTTATCATTCTAGTCGGTTGCCCCGATGTGTTGTTTTGTGCGGAATTCCCCTTAGTTGCTTGAGTTGTGTTGGCTAAAACTTGAAGCAAATTGTACTACCTTGGAAAGTATTGTTATATCTTTTGTAAAGCCCAATGAAAAGGGTTGTGAAATGAAATACCTTGAAATGCAAATGCACCCTAGATGAAAGCTACGATTAGTTGTGCTTCTAAGCACATGCAAAATCCTAGAGGGTCCTAAATGCCTAAAAAGCAATGGATACATGTATGCTAAATCTAAAGATTGTTGGCCAAAGTGAAATAAAATTAAAAGGTCCAAATAAAGCAGTGGTTAAATATATGCCAAATCTAAAGATTGCTGACCTTAAATGGAAATTTACCTCATTGAGCCTATGGGTCACGATTTGAGATGGAGTAAGGTGCAACTAATTCAAAGTGTCCCCTAGAACCTCAAGTTATGGTTAACCGGGCACCTAGTTCACGATGGTTCTAGTAGTAGACATTTTGCCAAGGTTGAATAAGCACTTCTCTCAACAACTCATCCATTTGTGAGACACCGCCATTCCTTGTGTACTCTTCGTCCAACACATGCTTACATGTGTAATACCCTATCCTTTATCCAAAGTATCACAGTGTTGAGTCGGTCAAGTCATCCCCTCTAGCCTATCCTTGTGTTTCTAGCCTTCGCCCTATGCTAGCAGATTGATCATGTCTACAAATGAGCATATCCTAGAGGTTCCTGTGTGAGTAAGATATTATTTAACTCAATGAAATATTATAATTAAATGCTAACTGCCAGTGAAATGATCGCTTAATGCTCTAAGTGTTGCTATGGAAATGATTAAAAGAGCATGTCCTAACTATTTGCACTTGCAGCAACAGGCTCTCCTAGCCTGGGTCATATTTTGATCAGTTTTGACCTGGTCAAACCTAGTTTGACCAAGTCAACCTTGGGATCCGTGATGGTTGGACCTATGATGATGTATGATGATGATATATGGTCCTTGATGCACCTTATTGTGGTTCCATACAGTGGGCACAGGTTTCAGATGATGGTTGATGTACTTTTTATTGATTATTATTGTCTCCAGACCATTATATTATACTTGTCCGGGTATGGTGGATGCTACAGATGATGTTACAGGATGCCACAGGGTGGATGGGTACTCATCCTTAGTAGATTTGGGTCTTCTAGATCCATTGGGACACTTTATTTTCAGTTTCAGACACTTTCAGAGATGATATGGGCATTTTTCCACCAGTTGACTAGTTTGGCCATGCTGAGCTAGCCTGTCCAGCAGAAGTTTGGAGGCAAGTCGTTGCCTAGAGCGCTACAGGGGAAGGGGGTGGTCCAACCACTTGTTTTTACCATATTACCCCCCTCCGGACATGATGGTACAGTCAGATTTTGTGCCCAGGCACTAGGCAGTGGTTTTTCCGGCATTTTGATGGATTTTCAGGTGGGATAAAAATGGAATAAAAAGGTCATTTAAGAAATCGATTTGGGAAATTGAGGAAAGGTTTTGGCACTTGGTGTACTCAAAGATCATCTATGGTGTATCCCACTCCTTCCGGATCAGTTTGCAGCATTCAGTGGGGTCCACACAGTCTATAGGTTGTCCTTTGATGTATTCTTCTCTCTGTTGATGGGGCCAGGATTTGATCATTTGTTCACTTGGACATGTCATTGAGTCATATGTTATATGTTTGTGCCATGGGGTCATGCTAGTGAAGGGAAATAATACCTCCTAGCCCCACCATGTGCTCCTAGTCACTTGTCCTAGTCATATGTTGTGGCACTTGTGTTTTGAGCCACCCCCATGTAGTGTGCACCCCTCCTAGCTTCTCCTTAGTGAGGTTGCACTCCCCCTTTGTGAGTGATCTATGTCATATTTGTACTGGCTCATCTTAGTCGTTGATTATATTGTTATATCTTTTGATCTCAACCACTAGTTTTCAAAAGTGGTTTAGGGTTTTGGTCTCCCTCATCCTATTTAAGGAGGAGACCCCCCTATTGTAAAGGCACCTTTGGAGCTCTGGAAACTTGGAATAAAATTACTATTTTTGTGGATCTGCTACTTCTGTCTTGATGGATATCTTAGCAACTTGAATATACAACCTTTTCTCTGTGTATCATTGTGGATCTATCTATCCAAACGTTTTCTCTGCAGGGGGCCCTGTGGGTTGAAGAGGAGGACGGATCAAGGGGACGCTATTGTGGGGAAACCCCATATCTTACCTTTGATCTTCTTTTTGTCTGAGGGAGTATCATTATTGTATCTTCATGACATAGTTGATGCTTTCTTTTTCATCTTTTCATCCTTATAGTCATTTTCATGCCGGATTGATTCTAACATAGATCTTTTATTGCAGGAGGAGGGCGCACGTGTGACCTTGGATAGCTAGCGATTTCACTTGGGTGGCTTGGATCTCACTCTTGAATATACACGCAGGGGAATGTTATCACTTTGCAAAGCATCCTCAAGATCTAGAAGTAAGATCTACAGGTTAGTAGTTTGTTTCATGCATTTTCATCCATTGGTCATCTCAAACCCTAAAAGTCAAAACCCTTGCATTTTTATTTTTCAGATCTACATAGATCTAGCAATCATCTGGGATTAATAATTAAAACTTACCTCTATAATCAACATAACATTCTTGATCTAAAGTTTGGTGGACATCCGACTCCATTTACCCCCTGATCTAAGGCACTAGGCCTCTCCAAGGGAGGTCGCACTTGTTGGGTAGGTGACCATTTGCTAGATCCAGTTCGTGGGTATTGCTCATTCCTTGTTTAATCGTCAGATCTACATCATAGCAAACCCCTTAGTGCCACATCACCTCAATTTTCACCTTGTGGGCCCCACTTGGACCATTTTCCTCATTTTAAGGGTGGGCCCCACTTGGATCTTTAATTTTGGCATTAGATCTATATAGATCTACTTGTTTAAACCTATAAGTGACCCTTATTTATCCTTGGTCGAACATTTGTCCTTCTTTAAGCCTCTTCAACCAAGCCCTAACTCATTGGGTCCACTTACCTATTCTAGATCTAACCCTATCTTGATCTTCTACCTTATCATCATTACATTTCCCTAGGAGGTCTTGATTGGTTCGCTAGCCTTCATTGGCTAAGCTAGGGTCTCCCCCTTGATCTTGCTTAAGCTTGATCTAAAGTGAAGAGTACCGCGGTTAACGTGACACCTAATTTCCTTGGGAACCGTGGCATCTCTTGGGTCACCTCTTTAGTTGTCTACACCTCTATCGTCCTGGATAGGATAACCTTTAGAGACAACTACAAATTGTGTGATAACAGGTCTCTCCCTTGGTTAGTCTAGGTTTGCTCATTTGTAGACTTTGGAAACCTAAAAGAAGAGTTTCTTCTAGTAGTGACACATTGGGGGGAGATTCCATAGTTGTGCTGGGTTAGTGGTTGATTTCTTGCCAATCGGTTGGCTATTAGGTTGTGCATAAACAAGTATATTTGTTGGTTATATCGAGACCTCCAAGGGTCACCAGATATATATTCTAACACAACAAAAGAAAATGGTAAGTTGAAATGTTAAATTGATGAGGATGGATGGTCCCTCAAGTCTCAACAGCCTTTAGTAGAGGTTGAGGAGGGAGATAAGCTTGTTATCCTAAACACTGATTAGAAAGAAAAGAAAAATCAGCTTTATATTAGCAAGGTTTTGTTGAAGGAACAAATGCTTCATTACCACCCAATTCAACTAGGAAGCCAAGATGGCTTGCCCAGACATTGCAAGAGGCATAGAAACAAGTGGGAGCACCTAAAGCTACATTATAGTCCTCCTAAGAAGTTTCCAAATCATGTTCTATCCCTGAACTAAGTGTGAGAAGCAGTGAAGCACCACTTGTCTAGTACTCACGAGTACTCGTGAGTATGGACAAGTTGACCTCTAGAATGGGTACTTGTTGCAAACTTGCCCTAGACTCGTCAGAACTGGCATACTCGCTGTGTCTCGGATTATTCGTTGCAAACTCGGCCATGACTCGCTTAGACTCGGCACAACACAGGAAAAAAAGCCCCCGCGAAAAAAAGCTCGGACTTCAAATTTTAGAATGGCTTTCAATGCAATAAGAAGCTCATCAATGCCAAGTTTAATGTTGGGAGTATGAAGCCATTGTCGATCTTTTCAATAAACTGTTGAATTTATTTATTATGTAAATAGATATCACGAGATCATTGTCAGGTAGTCATATCTTTGGCTTTGTTACAATATTAGAACATAAGTCGATTATTTAAATCAACTCCAGAGTCTACACAACTTACATTTTTGATATAGATAAGCTCCCAAAAGCAAATAATACATCAAGCTCAATGCTTGTGGATGATATAATACAACAGGAAATAACCCAATTATATAGTGCAACAAGGAGAGTTTGTGACCTTTCTATCACACCGCTAGTATAAATTAATATAACAATAGTATGTTTTATTATTATTATTATGATTAATATATTAGTGGTAATAAAACCCAAGATTATACACTAATAGGTGTCCCATGTCTTCTCTATCATGTGCCTTAGAGTAAGGCAATGGTCAATGTTAGAGTGCCTTGGTTCTTATCTTGATCTCCTCCACCCACTCATTCATTTTTCTCTTTATGATCCTCTTGATAAATTATTGCATAGATTGTAGTTTTATAACTTATATGGATTGGAAATGCCATTAACATCTTTTTTGTGCCCAAAATTTACCATATGCTAAGTTTTTTTTCCTATTTGCTGAGTCTTGCCGAGTCTGTCCCGGGTCTTTCCTGAGTCGACAAGTCATATGCCAGCCGAGTCTTTGTCGAGTACGAGTCGTGCAACATTGGTGAGAAGATGCCGCAGAAGAGGTTTCACACCTCCCAGAGGTATTGTAGATGGAGCTAATATTGCCCCAAACTTTTTACTTGCAACTTGAAATAAAGGGCATTAATGACTTATGTTCTATGACAAAATCTTAAGTTGTAAGGAAGCAACTAAAGAGTAGGTATGGCGAGATGCCATAATAGAGGAGTCCGATGTGTGGGAGATAGTTCCAAAATCCACTATGGAATTAGTCATTGATTCTGAGCATGCAATTGTTGATGAAGTCTTCCTTGACCAGGGGAAGTACACCTGGAAGATTTTGAAGGATCGAGATGAAGAGGGAGTAACTTGTTTTGGTGAAGCATACCTTCCTTGCAAAGAGGGATTTTAGTTTTACCTAGTTGTTCCAAAGTTGGTTCTCCTATAGTAGGTAGGCCGCAGGCATACTCAACAGATTCGTACAACAATCCTATTATGAGTATGGGAAGCAGATGTGTATAACAGTCCTGGTTATGAGTATGAGAGCACAACAACAACAGTTAAGTATACTGTGAATAGGGAAGATGCATGCTTGAGGCATGCATGTGCCATCTTTAGAAGGTTTTGCTAAGTTTAGAGGCACTTTTCTAGTTTTAGTAAGGCACTGCCTTGTCTTAGTTTAGGAGTTTTTTGTTCCAAGTATAGAACCTTTATCTTCCTGAGTTTAGTATTGGTCTAAGGTTAGAGAAAAGTGCTGAGCTTGAGTTGGTTCCCAGATTTAGACTAGGACACATATTTCATGAAAGATGGTGCTCTATTCTAGGTAACTCTCTTGCAAGTTAGGCACATTATTCTAGGGAGTTGATTGTTAAGGTTTGCTTCTTTTGGAGAAGGCGCATCACTGGAATGGTCAGATTTAGCATGTGACCCTAGTTCTCCTAATCTATAAAGAAGATGCAATATGCATAGAAACAAGTGGGAGCACCTAAAGCTACATTATAATCCTCGTAAGAAGTTTCCAAGTTGCATTAATGACTTCTGTTCTTATGACAAAACCTTCAAGTTGTAAGGAAGCAACTGAAGAGCAGCTATGGCGAGATGCCATGATAAAGGAGTTTGATGTTTGAGAGATAGTTCCAAAGCCCACTGTGGAATCAGTGATTGATTCCGAGCATGCAATTGTTGATGTCCTTGAACAGGGGAATTACACCTTGAAGATTTTGGAGGACCGAGATGGAGAGGGAGTAACTTGCTTTGGTGAAGTATACCTTACTTGCAAAGAGGGAATCTAGTTTTACATAGTTGCTCCAAAGTTGGTTCTCCTGCAATAGGTAGGCGTACTCAGCAGATCTGTACAATAATCCTGTTTTGAGTATGAGAGGTGGACCCGTATAACAGTCCTGGTTATGAATATGAGAGCACAACAACAACAGTCAAGTAGGCTGTGATTAGGACGCATGCCTCCACCAACTTTAGCAGGTTTTGCTAAGTTTAGAGGCACTTTTCTAGTTTTAGGAAGGCGCTGCCTTTTCTTAATTTAGGAGTTTTTTGTTCCAAGTATAAATTTTCCTGAGTTTAGTATTGCTCTAAAGTTAGAGAAAAGTGCTGAGCTTGATTTGGTTTCCAGATTTAGACTAGGGAACATAATTCATGAAAGACAGCGATTTATTCTAGCCTCTAGGTAACTCTCTTGCAGTTTGGGCACATTATTCTAGGCAGTCTATTGTTAGGGTTTGCTTTTTTTGGAGAAGGCGCACCACTGGGATGGTCAGATTTAGCATGTAACCCTAGTTCTCCTACTCTATAAAGGAGATACAAGAAGAAGGGAAGAAACATTCAGTTTTGAGCTATCGCTTTGTAATCATTCTTACTTCAGTTCATTAAGATATGAGTGATTAAGTGCTGCTAAGTTTATATGCAGATTTAGTACAATACAGTTACTCTGAGATTTCCTGCAGCTTGTTTGCATTTTTTTATATTTGTGTGTTTGTAGATCTAACGCCATGTTTTCTGCAGTTTTGATGGGAGTCCAAGTTCTCAGTTTCCTAGCAGTTAGGGTTTTGTTTTAGGAGTGCAGATCTGCTTACCATGCCTTGAAAATTCAACATTTACTTGGTGTTTAAATGAGGCTAAGTGATTGAGAATTTTACGTTGTCATGGTCGGTATTCAATTTAATTTTTAGGGTCATTAACTAATGCCTTGACACCTTTGATGCATGGAGTATTGTTGCCAATTCTATATAATGAGTGAGATGTTTTAGCCTATTACCCTTCAACTTTGAAGATTCATTGGAGATAACATGACCATTTTGGTTAAGTATTTGCTAAGTCTTCAATGCATGGATCAACACATGCTGCATAATCTCTATTAGGATTTGGCAATTTCAAGTCTGTTCTGAAGTAAGTAATTGCTTAAACTATTGGTTGGAATTTTTTCTCACACTTGGTTGTTTACTCAAAATTCTTCCCTTTCTTCTGTACTGATCTTAGAGAATGGGCAACTTTGGAAGAGCCTTGTACAAATCCTTTGTAGCATATTGTAAGACTCATAATTCTCTAATTTTAGAAACATTCTTTTGTGCATGCCAATCCACAAAAGCTTCAATTTCCTGCACATTCATAGAAATACCTTTCTCAAATATGACATGTGATGCAACAGCATACATGAATAATCTTAAGGGCATAGATAGTGTGCGCTACAGGAAGATGAACCCGAGTTAGCAAGGAAGCCAGAATGAAAAGCACGTGTGCGATAAGAAGAATCACATGGGAACAATAAGATGTAGCTCACACTCTTGGCATGGAGAAAGAAAGCATGCGATAGCTGAGGATGGAGTGCGCTAAAGATGATGTCAGCAAGGAGAGTGGCAATGATAAAGTTTGGAATCATGTGAAAGATGATCAGAGAGAAGAACATGCTAAAAGCATGGAGATGAGCATGACAGGAAGGCATTGTGACTGGGTATACCTCTCCTTGATGAATAATCCAAGATCTTGTGCACTTGAATCTTAACCATGTGGCTTGTGTGACCACATGCTTCATAGGTTCTTGCCATGATTTAGCTACCTACTTTGAATTTGGAACAATATATCTCCAGATTAGTAAGGGCTTAATTAGGCACTTGTTTTCGTTGTGCAGAGATTTTTCTATGGCCTTAAGAAATAAGAACTATAGAACGTCTCTAATTGCAATTGCATATGATGATGTTCCAGTGTAATCCATGTGAATTAATTACGCTACAAACACAGCGTATTCCATACACATCAAAGATATCTTCACATAGCATCACAGATGGAATCAAATTATATGATGTAATAAGTTATAACATTTCATCCATTAAAGAAGATAATTGTATCAAAATAGTTTGGTACACTTGTCCAATCCTCCAAGATTTGCTACTGTGCTAGCTTAGCTAAGATACCCATTGCCAAAAATTTATTGAACTACGAGAGTGAGCATGCCCTTGTTTTGATATATTTAAGTTTACATGTGTACAGAATCCAATAAATGGGAGGTCGTTGGACTTAAAGTCTTACAATGGCCATCAACTCTTTAAGTATAACTGTTGTAATGGTTTTCTGTCTCCTTGTCTCCCTTTGCATCGGTTTATTTTCCATGTCAATGCTTGTTCCCTTGCATTCCCTGTCCTTGCTCTTAGGGCCTCTTCAACTCTAGACTTGTGGCTTCTTTGCAGTTGTGATCTTCCCCTAGTAGGGAGTTGCGATTGTTTTTGTAACATGGTTGCACACCTCTTTGGGATATTGCAACTAAGGCTTGTGGTCTTCAACTAGCTCACAGTGTGTTGTACTGCAGTGACAATCCTCTTGAAATTTGCAACTACCTGAGGTTTCCCATGGGTTCTATGTTCTTGTGGATTCATCGTAGAGATCTGATTTAGATCATCTCTAATCCCTCATAAGAAGTGATTAATTTGGTCATTCATAAGGAGATATAGTAAGTATACAAACACACCATTTAGGCTCACCTTGTAGATATTACAACACAAAGCTATCACATTACTTGGACCACTTTGCGATATCTTAGGAGGTACCATAGCTCCTCCAAAATACCTTGCCATTCTTTAGCATTAGGGAATGAGATCTCCTTTTTGTCAACTTTCAATACATCTTGAGCATTGACCACCTCAAGAATAAATGCCTCTATTAACTGTGTTTTTTAGAAATTTAGAATGAGAGCAACATTTTTTTCCATTGTTTAACTTCTTATAAGATCAGAAGTAGGTATGTTGCTTATTCATTGATTTTGGAGAGTCTCTAGCCACCTTCATCTCTGAGTTGGATTAAAGATGTCTTGCCTTTACCTAAGATCTCGTATTTTGCATCTAGAGATCAAAGTATAGAGGACAAGAAAATATATCAGAATGAATCATTCCACAAATTGACATCTTTTAGTGAAATAGAATTGTTGTAGTAATTATCAAAGGGCCACCAAAACATTGCTTTGATGCACACCATCTTGATAGAAATTATTAAACAATGGCCCAAAAGTATACATCAAGTACCAACAATACCACAATGCAAATGCATTTGAAACTGGCTAATAGAGAATATTATTACAAGCCAATTATGGACTTTCTTGTGATTATGATAGGTTAAAAACTCTGTTGCATGGGAACCTTTCCCAGTGTTTAGGAAACTCATTCCTAACGTTTGGGCATTCTAGGGAACTTGGGAACGAGAGCGAAATGTTCCAAATTCAGTGGGAATGGTTCTGGGAGCTTGGAAACTCGGTGGGAACTTTTGCCCCCTAAAATCAGGAACCTGGGGAGGTTTCTTTAAGCGTTTCCTTCAATGGGAGATCCCAAACGTTCCTTATCCAGTGGGGAACTTCCACATGTTCCTCGTCCAACAGGGAACTTCCATGCATTCCCAAGCTTGTGGGCCCAAAATTTGCCAAGTTTTGCTTCAATTTGGGTGTGAAACACACTAAGCTCTCTTGCCCAAACCCTAAGATGAGCTTAGAAACTAAATTAATCTATAAATAACCACCCCCCCAAAAAAAAATAACCCCCTCCCCTTGTCATGGATCATTCACATTTTTGAGTTTGGTTTAGTTTGCCTTCTTTCTGTGGTTTGATAAGGGTTTGTGTCTGTGAGCATCATTGTGAGTGTGAGAGGTGGGCAAGAGATGTGGGTGTGGCTTGAGTTGAGTGTGAGAGAGGCACCCTAAGCATTGAACAGCTGCCAGCAACCACATATTAGACTTGTATCCAGTAGCCGGTGTTGTGAGCAGCAACCTATGAGGGGAGGTATCTTGCAGAAGAAGAGGCATCTTGCAGTGTGAGCAACAACCTGTGAGTTATTTGATAATTGTCTTCATAGATGCAGATTCAAGTTGATTTAAAATTGGAGAATAACAGTAATTTAACCATATCAATTTATCAATATTATGACCTTGAATTGAAGCATAATCTGGAGGATTTTCCAAAAACCACATTCTCATGGATGCATGGTTTAACTTGTAAGTAACTAGGTGAAACGCAACTTTTATCTTTCCTTAGCATGAAATATAGTAGAGTTCACAACAAAAATGGCTGCACTTATATTGTCAGAAAATATGGCATGGTGTTAAAGATTTGGATCATCCAACTTCCCTTTGTTTAGAAATTCTTGTTTGGAGTCCATGCATAGTACTCAACAATCAAGGATATTGGTAGACAATGAAGGCCTTTAGGAAATATTCTAGTGGCCAACTGGGTGAAAACTATACTGTACTTCTTGTGCCTAACTCAGATATATCGAGATACCATTTCGCTCCCTCTTTCTCATCATTTTCCTCACACATTCCGTGGAGAAATGTAGAAAATATATTTAAACTTGTTGGCTTATTGTGACCAATCCCAAATGATTATCACTCTACAAAGGCATTGCCTTAATGACTTCCTAACCAAGGATGCCTCCTATAATTGCACAAACTGTAGGGAGTTCTCTTGTCTTGGAGTCAAAAATTCTTTCCAAGAGAATATATTGTATTCAAGATTCAAATAACCTTTGATCTTACATAAACTTTTTATAGAAATGCAAAGATTGGTCTTGAAGCCCAATGTTTACACCTTCATAATCTACATAAAAGTTCTTGGGACAGCTGGGAAAGTAGATGAAGCATGTAGGATGTTGAAACAAATAAAGGCAAAGGACTTTTTATAGAAATGCAAAGATTGGTCTTGAAGCCCAATGTTTACACCTTCACAATCTACATAAAAGTTCTTGGGACAGCTGGGAAAGTGGATGAAGCATGTGGGATGTTGAAACAAATAAAGGCAAAGGACTGCGTGGTCTGAGGCAGATACTATGGCCTTCACTACATTGATGGATACTCTTTGCACTAATGTTGGTGGATTGGATGAGGCAAGGGAATTGTCAAATGAGACGAGAAGAAGGAAATGCAGGCCTGATTTGGTCATATACAATACGCTAATCCCAAGTATGGTGATTCTGAAGTATGTGTTTAAGTGTCAAATTGATCTTCAAGCTTATTAAAGATGGTATTGTGACATGTAATTTGATTGAATTATGAATGATATTTTTAATTTTTACTTGTCAATTTTAATCTTGATGCTTTCTATGCTTAATATTTATGTTACTTAACATAATAATATAATTATTAATAGTATCATAATTTAAATTTATTAATGACAAAAGCAATACTTATATTTAAGGATTAGTTTTTTTTAATATGTATATATAAAATTGTAAATTCCCAACCTGCGGTCTCCCGTCAGAAAACGATGTATCCGATACTCGTATCCATGTTCCCAACGTTCCCACGTTCTGGAAACTCGGGCAAGATAGGTGAACACTGAAAAGCATAGATGACTGAGGTCGAAATGGCTAAGTCATTAATTCTCCGGTTAAGAGAATGTGGAGCTTTAGCAATGCGGAACTATGGACAATCAAAGCTGGACTTCCTAGCTCTGCATTCTGCACTCCTCATTCCATGCGAGGGATGGGGAGCTCGGCCATACAAAGGAATGGGCAATCAAAACTGGAGCTCTTACCTCAGCATTTCGCACTCATTCCATCTGAGGGATGTGAAGCTCTAGGCCATGCGGAAGAATGCACACCAAACCTGGAACTCTTACCTTCACATCATACACTCCTTAGTGCGTGCGGAATGCAGGGCAATATAGCTAAGAGACTTAAGCTATAAAAGGCTCCGCCCTTTGTATTACGATAAAGAAGAAGAGCCTCAAGACATAGAAGAGTATGCTTACCTGGAAAGTAACGTGGCAGTGCAGGATGACGACATGTGTACAATCCGCCCAATCAAACGCTGGTATGTGACAGAAACCCAAAGTACTCGACTTTGGCATAATTTGAAACGCCAAGCTGGGGGGACTGTAACTGCTTCTTGAGGTATTGTGCTGGAAACAGTTACAGAGTTCGTTGGCCTTCCGCATACTTGGCAAACTCTCAAGCTGTAGGAGCTGCGAGGAGCACCTCTATCTCACGGATGGCCTAGAAAAACCTCATAAATAGTAGAGGTCGATTGTCTTTGTGATAAGATTTGTTTTATTTTTGCTTTTTCTGTCAGCACCTTTGTTCTTCTCTCCTGGGATCACCTGCTTCCAAAAAAGTGAAGCCCAGCAGGCTCTGTTGGACCTCTAGGATACACTCACTGGTAACTCATGAACAGCTGCTAAAAGTAGAATTTTTTAAATTTTTTTTAATTTATTACAACATGCTGATTCTTTGACTGTTGCTTGCATTGTGCAGGTACGTTGCAGTTGGTAATGAACCGTTTCTCATGAGTTACCAAGGTCAATTTCAATCTTTTGTGCTTCCTTCTGTGATCAACGTGCAACAGGCTCTGGCAAAAGCAAATCTTGCGAGCACAGTGAAAGTTGTGGTTCCATGCAATGCAGATGTTTACCAGTCTAATGTACCTTCCCAAGGAGCCTTCAGGCTTGATACAAACCAGATCATGGTCCAACTTGTGTCCTTTCTTAGCAAGAATGGATCTCCTTTTGTGGTTAACATATACCCATTCCTAAGTCTTTACGGGAATGCAGACTTTCCTGCAGACTATGCATTCTTTGAGAATAGCACTCATCCACTAGTTGACGGGGGCAATGTCTACACCAATGCTTTTGATGGAAATCTTGACACACTTGTAGCAGCCCTGAACAGAATTGGCTTTGGACAAATGCCAATCATTATTGGAGAAATCGGTTGGCCAACTGATGGGGCTGTCGCTGCAAACATCAGCAATGCAAAAAGATTCAACCAAGGGTTGGTTAACCATATACTAAGCAACAAGGGAACACCTCTCAGACCTGGCATTCCACCAATGGAAGTGTATTTATTCGGTCTGCTAGATGAGGGCCAAAAGAGTGCTTTGCCTGGGAACTTTGAAAGACACTGGGGGATCTTTACATTTGATGGACAGGCTAAATACCGCCTTGACTTAGGACAAGGATCTAAAGAGCTGCTGAATGCTGTGAATGTCCCCTACCTTCCTTCAAGGTGGTGTGTTGCAAATGCCAACAGCGACCTGTCCAGTGCTTCGACCCATGTCCAGCTTGCATGCTCAAAGGCAGACTGCACGACACTGTTATATGGAGGCTCTTGCAATATGGTTGGAGAAGTAGCAAATGTATCTTATGCTTTCAACAGCTACTATCAACAGCAGAATCAAGCAGAAGAGAGCTGTTACTTTGATGGGCTTGGAATGATAACATTTGTAGATCCATCAATTGCGGACTGTCGCTTCCTTGTTGGGATTAGAGACTCATCTGCATCTGTTTTATGCAGGAATCTAAGGAATTTTCTGGTAACCATGTGGATAGTTATAATGTCTTCGGTAGCCTTTACTTGTCTATAATTGTTTACTAAACTCCGGTGAGGAATTTTCTGGTAACCATGTGGATAGTTATAAGTTATAACGTCTTCAGTGGCCTTTACTTGTCTATAATTTTTTACTGACCTCTGCTCGCATATGATTCTTGGCAACTATGTACTCTAGACATTATTCTTTTTGCCCTCCTTACAGATATCCTAATATCAATATGCCATTTTTTTTGTAGAATAGGTAGGATCAGAGTTGTATGCAGGTGTTCCTACTCTTTTGATAAAGAATTACTTGGAACAGACAATTTGTGAGGCAAGCTTCCCCAAGCACCCCATTATTTGATCCGAGGCAATATATACTAGTCAGTTGTTTGGAGGCTTATGCACAATCCCTACTGACCCTATTTTTTAACATCTATTTTCTTGAAGGTGGCTTTTTCTTTGTATTTGCATTCTAATCATTATCTTTTGTACCCTCAGAGCCACCCTGGGGTTTTGTTTTGAAGATTTTTCTACACGGTTATTTTTGTTACACTCTTTCGTTGTATGGCTTTGGTGAGAAACTCATCCCTTATTTAATAGGAAGAAATTTGTCTGAACAGGATTGGAAATGAGTGATCCTATTGAGTTCTTTCCGATCCTTATAATTGTTGTTCCGACATAAGATATGTTGGGGAGAACATGTGTAAGAGGCAACTGAAGAATTTTGCTACTTTGTTCATGTCTCCCTTCTTATACTCAACCCTATGGGGGACTATTGCAATTAAAACAAATTGATGTGGAGTGCTTCTAAATTTTGGATAATGGATTAAAAACTTGTAGTGATTAGTGATCTATATGAAGGATGAGTTTCCATTCTAAGAAGAAAGTGTTTCCATTGTTTATGTGCTTGAACCAAGGCATAAAACGCTTTGTCATAAGTGTTGTATTTCAATTTGGCTTGGGAGAGGTGTTGAATGATAACACATGGAGTGTTTTCCTTGCTTAAGAACGATGCCCACTTCATTAAAGCATGCAATTGTTCTTTTATTGATTTCAATGGAAAATTCTCAACTTGCTTGATGATATAAAATGCAAATCGCCTTGTGTTATTGGATGGTTTGAATGCGGAATTGAACAAATGTTTGGTTGATGAAGACTCAAATTTGTAAGATTTCTCGTCCTTGCATATGTTGTATGTATTTCTAGAACATTACAACACTCCATATGCATTGCTTCACACCCATAGTGTCAAGGGGAGCACAAATATCTATCTACACTAATTGGCTACCCATTAGTCTTGATCAAGTTGAGATTGTAGATCTTTGGATGCGATTTAGTAGGTAAAGGGAAGCACCAAACCACATATAATGAATTTCTTTATACCACCATTGTTAAAAATGAATGGAGTTGATTGGTCTTAAAATTACAATTTTGAGTAAATAGATCTTCATTATCCATGGAGGAATATTTTGAATTGAGGGTTTGTTGTAATGGATTATTGATATCAATAGGTTGATTTGATTGTTGTTCTTTCCTTTTGTTTAGTGGTGAATGTTTGATCCTTTACTTCCATTTATGTGAGGCACTCCTCATTAGAGTCTAGGAGATTTGTAATAATTATAATATTTTACTAGGCCATTGTACTTAAGCTTGATCCTATAATGTGAATTTGAAGATGTTTAAGTGCTTTGAGATGCAAAAGAGAAAGAGGTTAGAGTAACTTCTTTTGCATCATCAACTGTTGTGATGAGCACTTTTGTTGTGATTTGCTTTCAAATTTGAAGGCAAAATGAAAAACTTTCTCAAGTGATTTGAAGTATTGAAGGTCTATCTTTGGTTGTATATGGGAGAATATTTTTATTGGACTAATTGATTGGTTTCTTAGTGGCACTAAATCCATTGTTTAACAAGCTTTTTTCAAGTTGAGTAGGTAGAATTATTCTCTAATGATGGTCTTTAAATGGTCCCACTTATCAATCATTGGTCAATTATTGGCATGTATGTGTTGTAAAGGGTGCCATAAAATCTAGAGATACTTTCTTGGTACCTTTATTAAAGGTAGACTAATGAATTGTAGTAGATTCTACACACAATGGTTTTGTCCCAAGATTTTTCTTTCTTTCCACATAATATAGATCACCAAGGAAACCTCTTGGGCACTTCCCATCATTCCAAGGATGGTACCTAGGGTAAACTAGTTACTAGTATCTTGTCAGCTTCAATAAAAATATTTTACAAAGAGTTCAACAATTTGCTTTTAACTCCCGAGGAGATTGACATATAGCTCTCACATGTCATATCAAAGATTTGAACCTGGGTGGGGAAAGTGCTTTTAACTCTCCCCACCTAGGTTCAAATCCCCACCCAGGTTCAAAAATTATTTTACAAATAGTTCAATAGTTTGCTTTTAACTCCTGAGGAGATTGACATATAGCTCTCACATGTCATATCAAGGATTTGAACCTCGGTGAGGAGAGTGCTTTTAACTGCTTTTAACTCCTCTTTATGATATTACATCATGTTACTTGTTAAATTGTCTTCAAACACGTGATGTTTATGAAATAAACATATACTGTTTGGTGCAAGGTAACATTTATTATTGTTTAGGTCATTAAATTGCACAATTCACACCACAAGTGGATGATAGGGACTTAGATAGTTAATACGCCTCCAAGATTACAAATACATACTTATTTAGCAAAGCTCACATTCTATAAAAGAATTACACACTTAACTTCCATTCTGAACACTTTAATAAAAGTAACCCTTTATCTTCATTAACAAAACAAAGTTACCTCTTTTAATAATGACCTCTCAATTAAACATGATGGGCACTTTAATAATGCTGGCCCTCGAATCTCTTTTCACACAACAAAGTTACCTCCTTTTCATAAGGACCTCTCATTTAAACAACCTTTAAAAGAAAGGTAACAAGAAAAAGTTACCACCTTTTGATAAGGACCTTTAAATGAAACCTCTTAAAAAATGGAATTTTAGGATTGGATATCCTTCAAAGTTTGTAAGGGAATATAAAAAATGATATTCTAAATTTAATAAATGAAACACTTCAACTTTCAATTGCCATAATAACCCGTTTCAAGATGTTTAAATAACAATTCCAATGTAGGATGTAACAAGAAGCATAGACTTCCTAGTTATTATATGCACTATTTTCCAAGTACAATGGATTGAAATAGAAAATGTTGAGTTGTAAAGACATGTAGATTTTGTCTTTATCTTGAAAATATTAAGTTCATTTTTAATCTCTTCTATGATTAGTTAACTAAGGTGTTTGTGTTGTATATTTAATTTGAAGATTTTTGCGTCGAGAGGCGCTCTACAGTCCAGTATGGGAGAGATCCTGTAACGTGATATAACGTTATAATGTTAGTAACAAGTCAGCAAAAAATAATAGTGATATAGGGAATATTATGGGAGAGATCTTGTAACGTGATATAACGTTAGTAACATGTAATATTAGTAACATGTAAAAAGTAGTAAATATTATGTTAGTGAATATTATGAGAGATCTTGTAACGTGATGTAATGTTAGTAACATGTAAAAAGTAGTAAATATTATGTCGGCCTAATAATGTCATCGTTGTAACATTTCGTTTGAAATACATTGACTATATAATACACCACAAAACAACAAAAATATTATAGAAAAAAAAAATATTCTCAAAGAACTATTCCAGACATTCGAGACGGCGAATTTGATCAAGGTAATCTATTTTTTTTAAATGTACTAGCTCCTCCCAGGCCGCACCCCTCCTCCACCACGTCCACCCCTTGCGCACCAGCTTGCACCTCACCTCCTCTGCTCCACCGTCCTCCCCTTCTCCTCCCACTAGGCAGCCCTCCGCACGCGTGCTGCTCCTCCCCTCCTCCTCCCACTGCGCAGCCCTCCGCACGCGTGCTGCTCCTCCCCTCCTCCTCCCACTGCGTAGCCCTCCGCACGCGTGCTGCTCCTCCCCTCCATCATCCTCCTCTCCTCCTCCTACTGCGCAGCCCTCCCACACATGCTGCTCCTCCCACACCTCCTGCACCTCCCCTCCTCCCCCCTACGCACCTCCCCTCAAAAAGCTCCTTGAGTGCAATACCTGAGGAGAGGTTTGCACCTCGGGAGATTTGATCCCTCTCGACACTTGATAGAGCCTAGGATTTGGATCTAGGCTGGTTATTATCCAATTAGACACCTATATAATTGAGTTATTTTGTATGTAAGTTGATGAATTTGTCCCATATTGTTCTAGTCTTTTATCTTTGCGGTATTAAATTTCAGGAACTTAAAAAGCCACTTTCATGTAATAAAGGTATAATTACTCTCATAAGTAAATTGGGCTCTAAGTTGGGTCTTATGTTGTAGGAACATTTGTGAAATTTTTTAATTTGAAGACTCACTAGGAGAGCACGATGAAAGAAATTGCAAGCAAGGAAAGCACACAATGTATAGAAAGCATAATAAGAGATAAAACACACCTACAAGGATTAGGAAGTGTGGTTTGCAATTTATGTGCATGCGAGAAAGCAAACAATAGGAAAAACAATGAACATACGATAACATCGATATAACATTCACATGCACATATAACATTGGTATGTTAATTGTGGAAAACATACATGATAGACAAAGTGCCAAAGGAAGAGAAACCAAAGTAATATGGAGGTGAAGTGACAATTACAATATGTACAACTATTGGGGATGTTGACAAGTCAAATGACGAAGTTTGAAAAACTTCTTGGAAGATGGATCCCCATGACAAGAGAGAATAAATATGATGAACACCATAAGCAATAGAATGTTATGTCCCCCAAGTGGTGGTTGGTTGTGCACTACCTACTAGTGGGTTGATCTTTCATCCAAGGGTTGTTAAGTCAAGTTGAGTGATGTATAGTGTTAGCAATGTTGATAGGTGGTGGATGTTCACCATTGTGGTATTAAAGAATCATTTTGAAAAAATAGAAAAATAGAATGGCTAGTAAGAGGAATGGATTGGCCTATCGTGGCGAGAATTTAAGTTGTAGAGAGTCGGTCAAGACATAGAGTAGGGCACTAAGGCACAAGTCCAAATTTTGTACATGTAATCAATATTTTTATTTTAATGAGAATGAGTGACCTATTTCCCTTTAACTATGTGATTTATTTTGATACAATGTCAATGAGTTTGTTGAACATTTAAGTTTGTAACTTATATATATTTTCTAAACCTATTAATTACAAACCACTATGTATTATTTGCAAGGTGAGACAATTTAAGTTGATTTGAATACATTATGCTCCTGATTATACCATATCAAAGTGGCTTTGGAAGCTCTAGGAGAGAAATGAGCGAATGGAAGGGTCAAATAAGATGACATAAGGTCATAAATGAAAAAGTTAACAAAATGGTGAGAAGAGGAGGAAGAATCATTGTGAACAAAAAAATGTAATGCTTGAGAAGAAAAATGAAGACATTGGAAAGAAAATGGCATAAGTAGAAAATTCAAAGAGTGGTATAACCAAAGGAGGAAAAAGAGAGTGAATTCAAAGATGTATATGTTTGGAGGGTAAGTTGGCAATATTTTGAAAGAACAAAAGGTAAACATTAATTAATTAGGTAAATGAGATAGAAATATACTTTGATTTTGAAAGAATGGTGGACCCTCAAAAATTTGTCAACATGACACATTCCAATATGGTGGTATATTGTGTAAAGCCAACAAAATTCAAAAGGGAAAAGAGAAGCTATGTAGTTGGACTAGGATGGTCACAAAGCTTCAAGAGAAACTTTTTTCTTTAGATTATAAGTAGACCATTTCCAAATAGTAATACAACACCAAATAGGAGCAATGAGTACAAGAGTACACCAAATAGTTTCACAAAATTCTATTTAGAACTGAACATGATGAGGATGGAGATCTACATGTTTTGAGGTATGCTAATGATTTAAAATTTGCAATTCAATAAGAGGAAAGTTTGCACAAAGTTTGTTTAGTTGACAAAGTTAGCAACATGGTGAGAAGAGGAGGAAGAATCGTTGCAAACCAAGAATTGTAGCGCTTGAGAAGAACAATAAAGGCAGTGGAAAGAAAATGGCATAAGTAGGGAAGTCAAAGAGCGTGGTGCATAACCAAAAGAGGAAGAAGAGAGTGAATTCAAAGTTGTATATGTTGGAGGGTAAGTTGGCAATATTGTGAAAGAACAGAAGGTAAACATTAATTAATTAGGTAAATGAGATGGAAATATACTTTGATTTTAAAAGAATGGTGGACCCTCAAAAGAATTGTCAGCATGAAGTTGATAGGACACATTACAATATGGTGGTATGTTGTGTAGAACGAACAAATTCAAAAGGGAAAATAGAACCTATGTAGTTGGACTAAGATGGTCACAAAGATTCAAGGGGAACTTTTTCCTTTAGATTATAAGTAGACCATTTTCAAATAGTAACACAATGTCACATAGGAGCAATGAGTACAAGAGTACACCAAATAGTTTTACAAAATTTTGTTTGGAACTAAATGTGATGAGGATATAGATCAACATGTTTCTAGGTATGTTAATAATTTAAAATTTGCAATTCAAGAAGACGAAAGTTTGCACAAAGTTGTTTAGTTGACGAGGCATAACAATTTCCGCTTAAGGTAGAGGAGAAGTTAGTGCACACGAATGATATAAATAATTTTAGTAGACAAAGAGGTGGTCACGATGCTAGAGGTCACAATTCCAAATAGAAGGTGGAAGATGAATGTGAAGAAAACACTAATTAATATGATAGATAAAACAAACACTATGTAAAGGCCAATATAGAGGTCATAGTGGATTTAGTTGAAGATGAAGAAGCTTTTGTGGTTACAGGAAATGGATATACAGGTGAAGATGAGGGGCGTAAATAATTTTGATGTCCACAAAGAGTAGACACATATAGAAATGAATGAAGAACTTAGCACATGGAGAGGCATTGGAGGATTGATTTGGTGGTTACAGGAAATGGATATATAGGTGAAGATGAGGGGCGTAAATAATTTTAATGCCCACAACGAGAAGACACATAGAAATGAATGAAGAACTTAGCACATGGAGAGATATTGGAGGATTGACAAATAGTTGAAATAACATCATAACATTGTAATACCCCCATTTTGACCCTTAGGATATATTGGCTTTTAATGTAAATATTGTATACATGCGATGTATGTTTTCTTGGAATGGAGCTCAAGTCCAAGGCCCCACTAGTGAATGCTCGGATTTTATTTAAAAAGGGAAAGTATTTGATATTATGTTAGGCATGTGCCATTAAGCCATGTAAATTGTAAAAATGATGTAAATAAATATCATGCAATAAAAAAATACCAAAAACTGGCTATGGAAGCAACTAATAAGAGGGGGCCATGTGTATCCACTAGGGAGAGGTGAGGGGGTTGTGGGATTGAACCATATGCTTCCAAATGTCATCTTGAGAACCCATTTGACTTACCTTGCTGGCATTTAATTCTATTGTAAGGAAGTGGTTGAAGAAATCAGTCCATGGATTCAATGGAGCATGGGAAGCCCATAAATTCGTATGGTAGGGTATGGGCTCTGTTTACTTGACCCACAATTCACTCTACCTCATGGGAAGACATTTTCCCTCATCCCCATTCCATTGTTGAACATCAAACATCAATTTTCATCCATTACACATACCCAGTAGTGAAAGAAAAAACAGAAATCACAACTCTGAAGGAAGCCACGTTTTGAAGTGCCAAAAACGCCAAGAAATTTGTGTGGACAGTGGAATCCAATGGGGGATCCATAGACCTGAACCTTGGGGAGAATTCTAGAGTTTTAGATTCCCAGAAGTCCATAGGAAAACCCATATTTGATAGACCAAAAATATGATTACGGGACAGAGACATTTGGCCATTGAACCGAGAAGATCTAAGCGTGGATGGCAAAGTGGAAGGGAGAAAAGAGGTTGGAACCGCTTGATAAACCCAGTGAAGGCTATAATCTCAAGGAATAAGTAGCTTGGACCTTTCTATGCCTACCCAGAAGAGCACTGGAGGGAAGGGGCGCCTAAGGGAATGTGTAGTAGAGAAGGGGACCTTCCTTGTGTTCGGTGTGGTAGGTATTTTGGTTGCAAGGTTGTTTGAGTTTAGTTTGAGATGCCTGTAGCTCTGTGGTTGAGCTCACTGGCTTAGCATATTCCTCCTTTATCTCTTTGCATGCTTAATAAACCCATCTGTGTGTTGGATTAGCATGACTATTTATGTGAAACCATGGCTGTGAGTGAGCCTGTTTAGTTCCTCCTTAGTGGATAAACAACCCAGCTCGAGGGTGGTTTCTCAGATGAAAGAATATAGGCTAGACAGAGACCTATAGTTTGGTGGAACGTTGCTCTCACATAGTCAGTTGCTTGGACAAATTCATCTCAAAGATAAGTGTTCTCTATGATTTAGATTATGTGCATTATGTGTTTTAAATTCTGAATTATTCATGTTAATTGAAATGAAATGATTATCTTAATTTAGTCAACATAAAGCCCGTGCATAGCATGGGAAGGGGATTAATTCTCTGTATGTTGTTTTATCATTCTACCGGCTAGGAGAAACATGTTGATGCATTCCATTCTATGTGTGTGTTATTATGTTTTAATTCCTCTATGTATGTCTATTATGCATTGCACACACATTTAGATGGTTTGTATTTCTTCATATGGCTTTGCGGAAGAAATAGACACCCCCCTGTTGTGTTCATGCTCCCTCTGTGGGTCGGGATGACGGGAGGAGACGTGACCGAGTGATATAAAAGCTCTTTACAGAATGGTAAAAAGGTATTGATGAAATTTGGGGCAACATTTGGTTGGAAGAATGACAAAACTCAGAGTTCTCAGGTGGGGCAGAGGATCACACCGTTGCATAGGAATCACTAAGAGCTTTCCAACGGTACTAAGTTTTCCAAAAGTGGACATAGAATGAGAAAGATATCGGCCTTAGAATTTAGCAGTAACAGGGTTATATGACCGACTTACGACTTTTCGAGCCCGCATTGCGGATTGCGGATTGCGGAATTCTGAGGGGTGATTTCTTCGGATTTGTACGTTGGAGTTCCGACTTTCCGACTTCTACATTGCGGTAGTTGGAGGTGCAATTTCTCGTAGTTGTGCATTGGAGTTCCGACTTTCCCACTTTCGCATTGCAGATTGCAGATTGCGGAAATCAGAGGTGTGATTTCTTTGAAGCTGTGAATTTGGGATTCCAACTTTCCGACTCCCGCATTGCGGATTGCGGATTGTGAAAGTCAGAGGTGTGATTTCTTCGAAGCTGTGAATTTGGGATTCCGACTTTCCGACTCCTGCATTGCGGATTGTGGAAGTCAGAGGTGTGATTTCTTCGAAGCGGTGAATTTGGGGTTCTGACTTCTGACTCCCGCATTGTGGATTGTGGAAGTCGGAGGTGCAATTTCTCGAAGTTGTGCATTGTGGTGCCAACTTTTTGAACCCGCATTGTGGCTTGCGCACTGAAGTTGTCTTTTTAGAATAAATTGTAGTTGTGCAAAAGTGCGGAATTTTGAAAAAAAAATAGCAGGTTGTTTCTAAGGATATCCCCCATCACCTCTAAAGGGCACCGAGGTGACTGGGGACATTGCAGACATGGAGAAAATGTGATGATGTTTAAAAGAATGGTCACACCATAGAATCAAGAATAGGAACCCGAATAAGATGGATGAAAAAGAACATCTTATAAAAAATGCAATTTTAGAGATTAGTGTTGTAAAATCATCTATGATCTTGGTAATACATAATATATGGTTGTAGTTGAAAAATGGTAGAGATTGAATATAGCACGATAGAATAACCCATAATCATATATGTTACTTTAGATTTTATCTGTTGATTTTTTGTACCTTGGAGGTGTTCCCCTAGTGGCTTTGTGCCTAAGTAATTAAATGTGGAAAAGTGACATGAACCTTAACATTAATTTCATGAGATGTGGAATAAATTTAACTTTAGAGTTATAAAGTGACTTTTTGAAGTATTTAATGAGAGTTGAGTGAAATTAAATATTTATGGAGAGAAAAGTGAATTTATCTCATCCATTGATTTTCCATCACAAGATTCAATGTGGGCCCTTGGATCTTGTGACCATTTATCTACGCTCATTAAGCAACCAAAAAGGCTTGGGTCAATCAAAGAGGCATTTGATTTGATTTTGCATGAGCATTGGGAGAGGAGGTCAACTTCTTGAGAAGAGAAGGAGAATGCATGAGAGAGAGAAAGAGATAAGCACAATTTCCAAGGAAAATCAAATAGCAGGATAGTGGCATGATTTTCTAGGTGAATGGAACAGACTTCGAGAAGAAGAAGAACAACATGTTTTCTTAGAACACTGGCACGGAAATTGAGGAGCGGGTTCAACAATTAATGAGGTCGTACAATACATAATTTAAATAGTCTATACAGTGTGATTCTATAGTTGATAGGGCACAAATTTCGAAGCTAAGCAGGGTACAAAATTTGAGGTTAATTACTGCTATAGTTGTGGGCACAAAAATCGATGAGAAGACCGTATAATGCACAGAAATAGAGGAGGCATCCTGGAAATGTTTTCTAGGATGAATAGAGTCTTCAATGGTTGAGATAAGTTATTAAATAATTGTTGATATTTTTACTGCTGTACATATTTTCTATAAGAAAATAAAAATCACTCTTTCTCACAGGTTTTCCCCATTGGGGTTTTTCCTGGGGCATTTGCCCAAATATACTGTGTTTGATTTTTACTATGTATGGCATTTTTATTCTGCTTAGTATTTGGTAATTTTCTTCAAGTGTTCAAGTTCTGAATTTGTTTATGAGTAAAATTCATTTCAACAATCAATGATGTATGGGTTTGGGCATTAAACAATGACTTTCAGTGGGACTTGAAACCGAGTTGGTGAAAAGAGATAATTTAAATGGTATCAAAACTTGCGTAAAGAGAGTTGAGCACTCTACACAGACATATTTTTAGACTTGTAGAGAGGAATTGTTCTTTTTTTCACCTGGAAGATTTGGATTTGCATTTTTCAGTGGGATGGCTACTAGGTTAAGGGTGGAGGACAGACTGGATGTGGTTGTTACTATGTGGGCACGTGGACTTACCTATATGCAGAATTTACATATGAGTTTATTGTTATGTTGTTGAGGATGGTAGTTACATGGTTTCCTTTAAGCATGCAGATTTAATTGGAAAATTGTGGTATGTGGATAGCAGTTTGAATCATGTTGTGAATGGATAAACTGGTGTCATGCACATGATAAATAAACTAGCTTGTTTACATTATTTATCAGTTGATAACATGGTAATCACATGAAAACAATGAAATGGTTATGCATGATCTTGTGTTTAGGTAAACTAACCTACAAGTAACACTAATGTCATTAACATCGAAAGAGAAATGGTATGCTATGAAACATTAATCTATGATTTAATTATTAGTCCAATACATTACTATGATATGTGGGAAAGTGCAGGTTTTACAGGAAGCACTATTGCGCAAATTGGTCATTTGATGACATAACTCTAAGAACAATAACATCGACTTAGTGTAGTTAATGATAAGAGTGTTGACTATAGTTCTATCACGGGGAGTGGAGGTATTACCCATTCCTTATCCTTCGATACTAGGAGTTGTGGTAAAGGTCTTGTTAAGCCACACTCCCCTAGATGTATGATGGTTATTGTCAGTTGCCTAGTGGGGAAGTTAGGTCCAAATAATGCATGCTTCCATTTATGGGTTATACTCGGAGTTAGGTTGATATAGTTGATGTCCAACATATTGCACTAGAGGCAAGGTATGCTGTGGAAGATAGGAGTAGGTTAGGGAGGAAAGATGATTCATAGTAGTTTAGAACACTTGCCTAAATCATTTATGATCATCTTAGTGTAATGTTCAATTCATACTGCATTATTGTGACCTAGTAAAAATACATTAGTTATTAATTAATATATTAATGATTTAATGGATGACAGGTGTAGTAAGAAATTTATTTCTATACTTATAAATTGCATTTTATTTAGGATTTAAGTTGCATTTTATTATAGAATAAAATTACATTTAATTTAATTTCATTAGAAGATTGATATAGTAAATCTTACCATGGATTTTATTTTATTTTATTTTACACCTAATTGGGTAGGTGGGGATACAGGGATCAAATTTGAAGGGTGGGGTCCCATTTCACTTTGAAGGGGTATGAGATATTGAACCCTTCAATGCTAACATGTAAAAACAAGTCATTCTTTTCATTTGAAAATGTACTAGTACATCAAAATTTCATTGTTTACTTACGTAGTAAAGTCAAGAGGCTTTATTTTGCAGTGGATATGGCAGCACTAAACGTTATATATGTCATAGATAACACAACCATATTTCACCCCGATCTAGCGGCTCAGTCTCTAGGCCACTATGCCACCTTTGTCATCTCAGCAGTTTCCCAAATTGATCTTGCCTCTTAAACTTTTAACCAATATAATAATACAGTTAACTTGCTAACCCCATTCCAATCCAACTTTCATCCTTATAGCCAAAATTAATACTATTTTACTCTTTCATGATCTGCCTGAACATGAGGAATTTATTAGTGAAACATAACTTAGGAGACACACGGAAAATCCACTTTCCAGATGTTCAATGTGAATTGCCATAACTAATTTTATAGATCTTTTTTTCTGCATCAGTGCAGCTACAGTTAGCTTGCTATCCCAATTCCAATCCAACTTTTAACCAGTATAATAATATTTAATACCTCTTAAAATGGGTTCCTAGGCTGCTTCGAACAATACAAGCTCGATGAAGAATTGGGTTCTTTAACTCTTCTAAAAGCAACACGATTCTTATTCTTGGAAAAGTTCAATCTTTGTAAATCACTAGTGTTCTTCAAACTAATATAAATTCCATCCTACATAAAATCTAGCCTACTTAATAATGGAAAAAATGATCATGTAAGCCAAAAAAGGAAGAAATTGTTTCAGAAGCCAAAAACATTGGACATTGAGTCTGGTCTGTATCTGCTGCTAAATTAGTGAGCAATAGAGATGTAACTTTTTTTTACTTCGTTGAATTGAGGACCATAATTCACTTTCATGCACCTCTATAAAACAACTGCGTTGCCTATGCCATTTATAATCCTCCTTCACGCAAGTCTATCAGAGAGAACAATTCAACAAAGAAGTTGGATTGGATTGAAAACCAATAGCAAGTTTCTTTGTCACTCTAATTGTGTACCCTACAATAGAATTGAATGCCAATGATAACAATATATGTTTCAATTTTTCATTCAACACTATGAATGCCACACTTACTTGGGATAGAATAAGTTTAAGCGCTCCTTACATGTTGCATGCTATGTTATGGTTTGAGCAAAGAGAACTATCGAACTCCAAGAAGCTTTTGTTCTCAATAGCTGATTAAGGTCCCTGACTGCTTCTTCTCTATAGCCCTCCCCCTATATCTTGTTATACATAATAACTTTGTGGTATGACAGAGTAGAGGATGAGTTGTGAAGCATAAGTAAAACGTAGGAAGACCAAGTAGAGAGGAGATGCATAGATGGTTGAAATTCTTGTTATATGGTTGAAGTTCCCGTTCTATTCAAGACTAACTGATAAGGGCAACAAAATCAAAAGGTAAAGTAGCAATGTCATTCTAAAAATCGAGATTAATTTTTTTTGTCCCAGTTCGTACAGTCGAACGCAGGAGTGGTCACTGGGCATTCTAAGAAAATTGCCAGCTTTCAGCATTGTGCTTCACCAGATGTTGTTGCATATTCTCAATCATATTGAAATTCGATAACTAGTTGGGATTGTAAGTGTAGTAGCATCGGTGCTTTTCATATTAATAAATCCCAAGAATCTTAAACTGTGTACCAGAGTGTCGAGTCGACGACCGAGCAATTGGGGAAAATGGCTCATGCAATACAGTTTTAGATACAAAGTCTGGATTCTTGATCTGAATCATTAACTAGATGCATGGAGGTTGGCAGAGTGGGAACTTCCCCAAATCCATGGGCGTTTTGGTAAAGCTGGGGGGCGCAGTGCACACACATGTTTCCCATAGGGCTGCAACCGTGGCCAGTGGCAGCTGCGCTAGGAAGCACTTGGTTTCAGAGTGGAAACAATGGTCTTCCTTGTCCCCTCCATTTCAAGAAAGTTAAAGGGCGGCTAAATTCTCAAGAGCTTCGATCGGGCAACAATGGAAAATAGGGCAAGGAAAGGAGCACATGGAATCATATGTGTGTACACATAACATATGAAGAAAGCTGCAATTGTTTTTGTTGCTGCGGTTGGGAATCAAAACATGTTGTTCTGAACAACCTTCGACGGAGATTTGTGACAAACCCACTCTCTGGTCCAGGCTTCAAATTTGAAGCCTTCAAGGCTCGTTTGAAGTCACAAAATTTCAATCAAATAATAATATTGTGTTTGAACTTTGAAGTTATAGAATTTTAATCAAATTAAAAAAAAAAAAATTTATGGGATCATGAATGGATAAAATGATGTACATACCTGTAAATTCATAGGATGTTAGCAATCCATTCAGCCTTGAAGTTGAGCTCCTCAAAGAAAACAAATTTCTTTATATATGTTTATGGCAGGATGACATTGGTAGCTTCACTCTGCAAACTCTCCTAGAGGACTGGAGGAGATAGGGTAGGTGGAACTTGGAAGTAGCTCAACCAAGGTGGAGCAGGGGTATAAGCAAAAGCTTGTTTGTATTCCTGTAATATTATATATTGATGGTCAGATCCATGGAAGCATGGAATTCCAACATTGACTTGATACAACAAAGAAAACACAAGGTGGGACTCGGGAGCCGTAGGATTGACTTGATACAACAAAGAAAACACAGGGTGTGAGGCTGGGCGCCGTAGACGGTAGGATTAACTTGATACAACAAATAAAACACAGGGCCGTGGGCAGGGGCCACGGGAGGGAGCGTCAACTTGCAACATTACAAGAAGTTTCTGGGTTGTGGAGTTTGTACGAAATGCCAAATTCGGGGCACATTAACATAATATATTATACATTGAATACTCAATTAACTCACGGAGTCAGAAGTGATGAATTGGTATGTGATAACTGGTAACCTGGTAATCCCACTGCCATCAACACGTATGAGCCACCAACCATATTTAATAAAGTTGTTGCTTCCATTAAATGTGTTAAACACACTCGTCGCTAACACGAGAACTTAGAAGCGTTCAAGCCATGGGTTGCACATTGTAAGCCCGTCCACGTAAGCTGGTCAATGATATTATTAGAGGCCCAATGGTCCATGATCCATCGATGATTAGACACTTGGAGATTGGAGAGTTACCGAGTACCAAGTCCCACTCCCAAGTCACCTAGCTAGTAGCTGCATTCCCAATTTCCCACTGAAAACTATCAACCGATGAAATTTGAAGCTACCCTTTTGTTGCAATTTTAAACAGTAGTGGTTAATTTAATTATTGAAAGGATTAGCATGAAATTAATTTTTTTTTCCATGGTAAAATTTGAGGTGGTCTTCTATGACGTGTAAAATGGTCTCTGAAGGGCAGTGAAGGCTTCAAATTGAAGCCTGTGAGGATAGGACTTCAATAAGGTATTATTTTATTATTATGGAACCTTTCTAGGAAAGGGGTAGTCGCCCTTCTCCTAAGGCTAGGAAGGTGGTGGTGGGAAATTTTTTTTTGAAAAAGGATTGGTGGTTAATACAGTGAGGAAGAATTTTGAAAAAGGAAAAACATTGAAGAGTGGATATTGAAGTGTGAACATTTAATTGGAGCTTAGAACTATTACTAAGGAATTCTACAAGGTTAATCGATAGGTTATTGTTGTTGTTAGAGACATAAACACATAGGACTAGAAAACCATAACCCTTTAACAAACTAAAAAAATCCAAAAAAAAAAAGACAAAAGGGTTTTAAATTTTTTAACGAAAAGGCCAATATTAAATTTAGTGACAAGAGTTTGCCATTAAAGGAAAAGACAAAAACCCTCCTCTTGGAAACCTACTACGTTGAATCTTGTGAAAATGACAAAACCCTACTGTTAGAGACCTGCTCCGTAGATTTCAGTTGTAATTTCTAAATATTATAGAAATTGAACAGTTACCTTTGGAACCATAAGGCGAAAGGTCACCCCATCTTAGAAATTGAACAGTTACCTTTGGAACCATAAGGCGAAAGGTCACCACATCTTGCGTATATTAGTGAATCCCCTTCAATGCAAATCATTCACCATTAGAGTTACTCCTCCGGGCCTGACAGTGGCACTCTAGTCTGTCTTCTTCTTCAGTGTGCTGCCCGACGTATGCATCATATTCTGTGTGGGCATTTCTCTTCTTGGGGGAGAGAGTTGGCATTGGGCGTTATCCTCCTGGACACCCAAATCCGCATACATCTCAGTCATTCTCTGCTATACGTTACTCTCTTCTCTCACAACTTGGGCGTATTCTCTGGGACTTGGGATTATAGCATATGTCCCTATTGCTCCTGGAATGAAAAGGTTCACGGCGGGCATCTATGAGATTCCCCGTGCAGAGACCATCAAAAAAATTTGGAAACACATCAAATCTAACAATATCCAGGACCATTTCACTTAATTTTTCTGTTAATGCTCTGTTTTCTTCATCTGGCATACAGTATTTAGGGTTTCAATATTCCATTTGTATTTGAATCTGATTATTGGTAGATTTAACATTGTGTTGTTTGAGGTGATCATATAGTGGCTATGGATTACAGAGCAAGAAAGAAGGCAATGGCAGCTTTGAAAGCCCAAACTACCATGGACGCGATGAAAGAGTTGACGGTGGAAAAAATTACTGTGAAGGGGGAAAAGGGGAGAGGGATTACGGTGTTTGTCCCCATTTCTCCTTAAATAAAGAGGTAAGTCCTCGACATCTCTGATATTCCTTGCTTGGAAGCCATTTTTTGGTATTTATATGAAATGGGCGAGGAGACGTTGGGTTGTATTTTAAATTCATTAATTTTGATGTTATGGATATGCTTAGGTTCACATTTTTGTGGAATTTTCAATGTGGATTATGCTCGTGCTTTCACTTTTCTGGAATTAGGCTACTATATGTTTAGGTTGGTTTTGATTTTCCGATGGCTGATCTGGGTTATGTTGGATTGTTCTATGGGCCTAAGGGGTTAGTCCTGGTTATCATTTGCGTTGAAGGGCTTGGTTTCAGTTTAATTCGAATGTGCTAAAATTGATACGGTTCCATTTTGGATCAAATCGAATGGGTTGTTGTGAAACTTGATGTTTTTCCATGGTTTTGATATTTGTTGATATGGTGTCGTTATGGGTTTTCAGTTTATTTATTTTTTAGTAGAGAATAATATAATAAAGAGAATGAATCAGGATTTTGAATTGCCTAAAACATGGTTTCTTTGAATCTGAGCAGAAGATCTTCAAAGGACTTCAATTTATGTTAGGTTATTGGTCTTTCGATCTAGGAAATGGAGAGACACAACTAAGTTGTTTCAGTTCTAATTTCTTAAAGTGATCTCATGTCCCTCTGCCATCTCCATATTTCCCTGACATGATCCATCAAAATTAAAATGTAACCATCTTATTGGCACTACACCATTCTTGTTCTTGAGCGTTGATGAGCTAAGGGGAATTTAGTTTACTCCATGGGATGTTGGACCAACATCTATTTGAAAAGTTTTTTTGAAAATTTCAAGAGAGTGAGTTAATGGTAAAAGTTCATTAATTCACCATTACATGCCAGAAGATCTTAACCATATCGGTATTGGCCATAAACAATAGGCTGTCGAGCTCCAGTAAAGCAGTAACAAAATAGCAAAAATTGTAAATGGAGACAAAGTACAATACAGTAAATCTATTACCTGTGAGGGCAGCTAACACCAGTATCCTTTGAGATATTCATGAGCAGGTCTTAATTTGGAACAATGATACATTTTGTGTATGCGAGAGTGAGGAATATAGACAAGGAAAAGCTCAGAATAAGTAAACATGGCATGGGTGATGATGCCCTGCCACCAACAATCTTTGTCAAAAACTTCAACTACGTCCTTGATGGAGTAATTGTAATTGTGGGGCGTATGGGGAGGAATGGGTCTGACTCGGGTGACGGGAACATCTTCTTCTTCAGTGAATGGCTACTTGTTGTGGTGGTGTTTGTAGCATACCTTGTAACGACACCCTCGGCCACGACCATAGGCGACGAGAGGTGCACCATCTCTCTGCACCTCGACTTTAGTTTCTTTCTGCAGAGAGATGGTGCACCTCTCGTCGCCTATGGTCGTGGCTAAGGGCGTCGTTACAAGGTATGCTACGACCACCACCACAACAAGAAGCCATTCACTGAAGAAGAAGATGTTCCCATCACCCGAGTCAGACCCATTCCTCCCCATACGCCCCATAGTTACAATAACTCCATCGGGGACGCAGTTGAAGTTTTTGACAAAGATTGCTGGTGGTAGGGCATCATCACCCATGCCATGTTCACTGATTCTGAGATTTTCCTTGTCTATATTCCTCACTCTCGCATACGCAAAATGTATCATTGTTCCAAATTAAGACCTGCTAATGAATATCTCGAAGGAAACTGGTGCCACCTGCCCTCACAGGTAACAGATTTACTGTATTGTACTTTGTCTCCATTTACAATTTTTGCTATTTTGTTACTGCTTTACTGGAGCTCGACAGTCTATTATTTATGGTCAATACGGGATGGTTAAGGGGTACCCGCACGAAGCTGGTACCCAAAAAGTCCGCAACATTAGCGCGTGAGCAGAAAAAAAAAGCAACGCGCACGTGCTTCCAAATGCTTGCATGCGTCACTGCTTTGGCAATGCCGAACGTTCATGTGGACAAAAAGCGCGCACACGCGTTATTAACGCGTATGCACAAACTGGCACCCACGCGTTAATGACACGTGCGCGCACCTGTTTTTTTATAAAAAAAAACAAAGCTCACGGGTTTGTCATTTTCAACAAACCCGCGAGCGCACGAAGGCCAAACAAGCACCCCGCGAACGCGTCTTGGAGCACCCGTGAGCTCTGAATTTGCCACCAATTCGCACCTCCACCACCTTGCTAACCTTGTCTCCAGGTAGGTTTCCAACGAAGCATGAATTTGTTGTTGTTTTTGTTTTCCATTTCAATTTTAATTTAAAAAAAAATTTACAATCCATTAAAAAACCAAAAAAATTTCATTGCAGACCATAAACACCTAACAAGATGACAAACACACCTGAACCATCAGATGAAACCAATGAAACCCGACCTTCAAAAGACAACATTGGAATGGACAATGAACCGAATGAAAACCCCGAAGACCAATTACACCAAGATTTAAATGAATTAAGAGTATTAAGAGATGAATTGAAGAGCACCAAGGAACCCTCTTGGGTTTCCTTGGCTTCATCATTGCAAAACATTATTGAATCCATCAACATTGCACACAGTGAGATCACAAATCTGAGTCAATACAGGGCTCGAATGAGGGAACACTACTCCATTGGGATGTCCAAAGAACAGATAAAAGACCTCAACATCATCAAAGCCCAGTTGTATAGAAAATTCATAGTTCCCTCGACAGGACAACCTCTAGATGTGAGGAGGAGACGGGTTTGCATGGACTGGTGTATTTACTAGCCATGGAGAGATAACCGGAGAAAGAGATGGTTTATGGTGTTTGACAGGCCATCGTGCAACAATTTGGAGGTCCCACAGTATTTCCTTCAGAAATTGTGGGCTAAGTTTGAGCTAGGATACCATGTCAACTATTTTGACATCACTGAGTTTCAGGGTGTCGGTCTTGGCTCTGCCCAAGATCGACCTCAGGCCCATCGCAACCCACTTAGAGGACCTCCTGCACCCGGGAGAGAGCCAAACCCCCTCCTCAGCCACCCGGGTTTGGTAGCGACCTAGATGAGATTGATGACTTAGTTAGGCATTCCACACATCATTGCTTAGACATACCACATTTGTGTCTATGTCTTCACAGAGCCGGGAGGACATCGATCAGACAGACACAGCTGCACTGTCTATGGGTGGTGGTTGGGACATGTCGGGTACAGGTGGAACCCAGGCGAGCCCTTCTAGTTCTACTGAAACAATGACACATTGTTGTTCTCACTGTGTTCATTCTTGCCATGGTCCTACGCAGCAACATGCCACAAAGAGCTACATGGATTAAGTTAGCTATTGTTTTATTTAATGTTCAAGTATTTGTTGTATTTTATTTGATATCATATTGTTTAATATATTTAACTTTGAATTACACATTGTTGACTTTATTTGTTTTAATGTACAGTTATTCAGGGCCGAGTCTCCATCCTCCAGGTGGGAGGACATCAGTTGCTTTGACCTAGACCGAGCCATGACAACAGCAGAGGAGACTGTGGCACCATACACACAGATAACTTCTTTACTTTGAATAATTAGATCCCATTACGAGTAATTTTGTTCAGTAATTACAAATTAATTAGCACTGAGTAATTACCATATTATCATCTTATTTTACAGTTGTGTTTATCATATTGTCTGAATTCTTTGAGAGCTATAAATTCATATAATCCAACCAAACAAAAATGAAACCTTATAAAACATGAAAACCTAAGAAAACTAGAAACATATGTTCATGTTCACTTTAGGCATCCTAGACCTCTAATGATTATAGAAATGGGAGAGAAATTTCCAAAATCTGCCATTCTTACTTGACCAATGATGAGCCTGCAACTGGGGTTTTGGTGATGCTCGCAGTGTCCTTCATCCTCATACTACCATCCAATGCTTGCTTGCTCTTCCTGTGCTTGACCAATGCCATGTGTGTTATTGATGCTTTTCCATTTGTCACCATGTCATCCAAGTTATCTTTGCCATGTACTCTCCTTGTCCAAATCATCTTCAAATGACCACAGTCGGGTCATTTGACTCTTGGCTCAATAGGTGTGCCAATGGTTCCAATGCCCATCACTTTGTCCACCAAATCAACCTTTGCTGCCATTTCCTTATGCCATGTGTTCTTCAAGCTTAAACTTTGTCATTAATGTTGTCATCAATCACAATAATAGACAACCATATTCATCAAGCTCTCCTCAATCTCCCAAAATCTTCACACATTGTTTCCTTAAAAATGAAACTTGTCTTCTATTTATACTCTTGTGACAAATGTGACATGTGACATCCGTTACAGGATCTCCCCCATACTACAAACGTGACAAATGTGACATGTGACATGTGACATCCGTTACAGGATCTCCCCCATATTATTACTTTTTACATTTTATTACTTTTGAAAATGTTACATGTGACATGATCTCCCCCATACTAATACTCTTTACATTTTATTACTTTTGAAAACGTTACATGTGACATGTGACATCCGTTACAGGATCTCCCCCATACTGGGTTGTAAGCACCTCGTTTACACTCAGTGCAATTATTTGCAAACACTTAGACGTGCACCATGTATTGCTTAAATTGTATCACTTAGAGTGCATTGTGTTGAGTTATTTGCAGAATTTGTTTTATCACAAAACTTGTTCTATCACAATAGCTATTACAAAGATTGTGTTTTTCATTGAACAGGTTTGTATTGTCAAAGATGCATTCTTTGGTTTCTAATGTTGGAGTAGTACTCACTTGCAAAGACAACTTTTTAGAATTATTAAGGAAGATAAATCATACCTTCATCTTCAACGACTTATGGGACAACATTTGGGAGGGAAATATTGTTAATAGAGCAGATGTGCTATATTTATTGCACCTAAACAACCTACAATAGACAACAATCTTTCCATATGGAAGAGTAGAGACAAAAAGGCATATGCACTGATTGTTGCCACAATAAGTGAAGAGGTGAGTCGAGATATTTTATCTGTTAAAATTTTTTATGATGCTTTAAAGAAGTTAAAGGATTTGTATGAATCACATCCAGAATTGGAGCTAATTTTGTTATTGTTGAGGCTCTTCAGCCTAGAGGTGAAGGACAATGATCCCATGACCATAGCATTTGATAATAGAGAAATCATGCATGACATTAGTGCTATTGGTGTGAAGACAGACCTTGCTCTCATTGCCTTTATCATATTCCTCTACCCCACATATTCACACTATCTTGAATCGCTGCAAGCTAGTGGTAATTTGAAAGACCTCACTTTTGACACTCTAGTGGAGAAGATTGCAAAAAGAGAGAAAACCTTTGGAAAGAAGACAGTTCAACCCATTGAAGAGAACTTGTACCTTGCCCAGAAAGGGAAGAATATATCAAATGATTCTTCTAAAGGAGAAAGTAGTAAGAGAGGACATGGAAGAAATATTTTTAGAGGCAGGGGGTAGAAACAATCACAACATAAGACTTGATCTTCACTGTGGTCACTATGGAAAGAATAAACATGATGTAGAACATTGTTGGGATCCATGGGAGATGATTAAAGAGAAGCATAACCAGAAGAAAGCAGATAAAGGTAAAGCTCGCGAGTCTTGCTCCTGAATCTACTCACTTTATTGTTGCACATTATAATGTTGGAATAAATGAAGTTTTGTTTAGCATTTCATTTTTTGGGATCCATGGGAGACCATTAAAGAGAATCATAACTGAAAGAAAGAAGATAAAGGTAAAGCTCACGAGTCTGGTAAAGCTCCTGAATCTACTCACATTATTGTTGCACATTATAATGTTGGAATAAATGAAGTTCTGTTTAGCATTTCATTTGCATCTCGGGAGAGATACTTGACTACTTGACATTGGTGCAACTTGCCACATGAAATTTATAAAATATTTATTTGAAGAATCGAATGACAATGTAGATGGTGTAGTATATTTTACAGATAAGTCCAACCTCAAACCAAACGGAATTGGCACAATCAAGCTCAAATTTCCTAGATTCATTGACTTTCTGTTGCATAATGTTATCTATATTTTAGAGTTGCAGAGAAACTTGTTGTCCCTTGTGCACATTCGACAAAAAGGTCATTCCATCTACATGTTCGATGGGATAGTTGAGATAAGGAGATCCTCTAACAACCAAGTCATCAGACAAAGTATGAAGATGAGAAACTATTGAAGCTTAAAGGAACATCTGCAGGAGCTCAGAATTTTGCCTACCTTTCTTAGCATGAAGAAGGTATATTGTTATCTAGTCTCCTACGGCATGCTAGATATGGACACATTAATTATAACAATCTCATAATGTTGAAAAATAATGGTGTTTATAGTTTTCCCACCTTTCGCATTTCCATGGGTCAAACTCCAAAGCATGTAGAAAACTAGAATTGATACACTCTAACTTGCATGGCCCCATGCTTATTGCTTCTGCAAATGGTGATAAATATATCATGGCATTTATTGATGATTACACCAGAATGTGTTGTGTCTATTTATTAAAGAAAAAATATGAGGCGATGAAACATTAAAAAAATTTCATGTATGGATTGAAAATGAAGCACAATCTCACATTGACACTCTTCATATTGATAATAGAAAACAATATGCCTCTAATTATTTTGAAAACTATATTCGTCGACATGGAATTATGCATCAAACAACTCTTCCATATAATCCTCACCAAAATGGTGTAGTAGAAAGAATGAATAGGAAACTCTTGAATATGGTATGCTCCATGCTATTTTTCAAGAATGTGAAATTCATGTGTTGGGGTGATGTAGTTTTATTAGTAGTTTATTGGAGAATCAAAATTCCAACCCATGCCCTTGGAAATAAGAATCCATATGGAATGTCATATTTACCCGCATTCCTTCGATGAGGCATCTTAGGGCCTTTGGTTCCACCTGTTATGCCTTAATTCCAAATAAACAAAAAAACAAGCTCGATGCAAGGAGTCGAAACTGCATCTTCTTGGGGTACTCAAACACCACCAAGACATATCATGTTTATGATGAGGTAAACAAAATTTTTATACTTTCTAGAGATGCCATTTTTCATGAAATGAATGAAAATGACAAGTCTATGGAGAGGCAACTTGATTGTCTAGAAACATTTATCCATATAAAGACATTTCAGGAATTTGACAATGAGACTCCATATCTTGATGGGGGGATCTTTATCTTGGATTAATATTTGGAATCTTCTTTTGCAACACCTCCACCTCATGAAGAAGTTCTTGCCACTTCGCCAAAACAAGAGGTTCAAATGGATGATGTGACTCTGAGAGGATTGAAAGACTAAACCTTGAAGAAAATGAAACACCACTAACTAAACACCATAGACACTCATGGGAAGTTCCAAAGTGGATCACGAAGACACTTGAAAGTGACCATCTTGATGAAGTCGGAAAGATAGGAACCATAAGTTCAACAAAGAAATAAAATGGAGGAGATGCAAATAATTCAAAATAAGGTGATGTAGAAGATATGGATATTTCGTATGATTGTGAATTGAATTTATTTTCTAACCTTGAACAAACTTCTTTTGAAGAATCCATTTCTCATGATGAGTGGAAAGAAGATGTGCAGAATAAATATGATGCTCTCATCAAGAATGGGACGTGGAAGTTGGTGGACCCTCCATTTGGAACCAAACCAACTGGTTACAAGTGGGTCGACAGGAACAAGTACAAATCAAATGGTTCACTTGAAAAGCGTAAGGCTAGGCTTGTGGAAAAAGGCTTTGAACAAAAGGAATTCATTGACTATGAGCATACTTTATCCTCCATAGAAAAATGAGATACCATCTGCACTCTATTGTCTTTGGCTACACTGGGTGGAAAGTTCATCAAATGGATGTTAGAGACTTGAAAGAGAATGTCTTCATGTCTTAGCCAAAAGACTTTGTTGTGAAGAGACATGAATAGAAGGTATGCAAATTCATCAAGTCGTTGTATGGCATAGAACAAACACCTCACGCATGGTATGAAAAGATAACTAAGAATATTCTAAAATTAAATTTCAAACACTTTAATCTTGATGATGCAATATTGTTTGTAAATAAAATTGGAAGATATGTTGTATATCTCATAGTGTATGTAGATGATCTGTTGATGATAGGAAACAATGAAAGCTGCATTTCTTCCATAAAGAAAGAATTAAAGAAAGGATTTGAAATGACACATTTGAGACATCTTCACTACTAATTGGGAATTGAAGTGACCTAGAATCCAAAGCACATACTCATCTCCCAGAAGAAGTAAATTGGATAATTTTTGAACAAGTTTGGCATGACAGAGTATAATCCTCTCTCTACTCCAATGGAATAGAACCTAAAGCTCACACCAAAAGAAGGGAATGAATTTGAGGATGCGTCAAGTACACATAGCTTGTGGGGAGTCTTATCTACCTTATCACCACTAGACCATATATGTGATTTGTTGTTGGGATCCTTTTCGTGTTAATACAAAAAACCTCTAAAGGATATTAGTTTGTTGCAAAAGGATTTCTAAAATACTTGAAGGGGACTCAAGATTTTGGACTCAAATATTCTAAGGTGGATGACTTCAAAATAATTAGATACACTAATTCATACTTTGATGGTGACAAAGATAATGGAGTGTCTACTTCATGACACCCCATGAGTCTTGGATCAGTAGATGTCTCTTGGCGACCACACAAACAATCGATTCCAACGGATTCCAGAACAAAGACAAAATATGCGGCTGCACCATAAGCAACAAAGAAAATTGTGTGGCTCATGAAAATACTTGAAGATTTGGAGGAGAAATAGGTGAATTCCACCCCCATATTGATTGATAATACTTCTGCAATCAAGTTGGTCAAGAACCCCACATTCCATGATTGCACTAAGCACATCAACACAAAGTACCATCTAGTTCGATATCATGTAGAGGCCAAGACAATTCATTGGAGACATTGTTCCAAAATCAACAAATTGCAGACATCTTCACTAAAGCACTTGGAAGAGAAAAGGTTGAAAAGTTCAAAAAGATGCTTGGAATAAAAACACCCCTTTGGATTAAGGGGGGGACATGTCAAAAACAGAATCTGTTGGTTTGAGCTGTAATTTTTAAATATTTTAGAAATTGAATAGTCAAGTTGGTCAAGAACCCCATATTCCATGATTGAACTAAGCACATCAACACAAAATACCATCTGATTGGTTATCATGTAGAGGCCAAGACAATTAATTTGAGACATTGTTCCACAAATCAACAAATTGCAGACATATTCACCAAAGCACTTGGAAGAGAAAAGCTTGAAAAGTTCAAAAAGATGCTTGGACTCATGAACACCCCTTCGGATTAAGGGGGGGATGTTGGAAACCTAATCCATAGGTTTCAGTTGTAATTTGTAAATATTTTATAAATTGACACCTTTGGGACCAGAAGGCCAAAGCTTATCACATTTTGTATAAATAAGGGATTCTCATTCAATGCAAATCATTTACCATTGGAGTTATTTGTTGAAGCCTGACACCTACAAAAGAAATATTTAAGAGCAAAAAGTATATAGGTATAAATGATATTTTTTACCTAAAAATACATGGCTCATATCTAGAAGCCAAGCCCTCGATTTAAAAACCTTTAATGAGGAAGACAGAATAGGGAATTCACCCTTGAAGACCCTGGTACCAAACAAAAAAAGAAAAGCAATGACCATGAACCAAAGAAACAAAAGTGAGGGAACTTAACCTTAGCCTCCATGAAAACCTAACATGAAACCCTTGAAGCCCTAGCCTAGAGGAGAGAGAAAACTCTAGAAGAATCCAAATGAAATGAATGAGAGAGGTTAGGTAAGGTTATGCAATTTTTTTTTAAAATTTTAGTCAAAACCCATGCTAAGGCAAGTGCATGATTTCATAATTAGATAAATTCTTTTTTTTTTTAATTTGTATTTTTTCTAAATTAAAATTAAAATTTATTATTTATTATTGTTTTTTAAATAGAAACATTTATATATAAATAAATTAAAATGGAGGGAATTTTAATTATTAATTTTTTATTATATAGTTAAAAACTACGCTGATAAATAAAAGGATATTTGAAAATGTAATAGGATGTGTATATAAAAGAAGGGAAAAAGGATATTTGAAAATGTAATAGGATGTGTATATAAAAGAAGGGAAATTTTTTAAAATTTTAGGTGTTACGAAGATTGTGCAATGCCTAAGAGAAAAAAACTGTGATAATGATGTATTTCTATCTTTCCAAAGTATAGTGTTCTCTTATTACATTACTATATGCTAATATTATTATCATAAATCCCCACATTAAATGTTTATGTTTTGACAAGTATACATCAAGTTTTCAAATAAAAACTTCCAAATAAAAACTGTGATAATGATGTATTTCTATGTTCCCAAAGTATAGCGTTTTATGACAAAACAATGTTTTACCATAACAAAGAAATGCTTATTGCAAAAAACAAATGTCAGATTTCTCTTATTACATTACTATATGCTAATATTATTATCATAAATCCTCACATTAAATGTTTATGTTTTGACAAGTATACATCGAGTTTTCAAATAAGACTTTGGTTGAAGTGTTAAACATACCCTACAAAGTAAATGAGAGTTTCAATAAAAGAGTGGTAGCTTATAAAAAAATATACAAACTACCAAAAATCATAGTTGCTCAGCTTGAGGTTGGGCTTATAAATATTCCAAATCAAAGAACAAATTGAAAACCATTCTAGGCTTGATATCGTAAACGAATTGAAATACTAGCTTATAAACCAACTAATCCTAGTAATTACTATGCAATGGCCGCGAACAAATTACTTGTTCCTTGAAACATAGTAATCATTGAAAAAGGTAGTATAGTTTGTGTTTAAGAAATACCAAAACAAAATTATAACAATTAATTGGAAAATTAACAAAATGAACACTTTAATCTCAAACTACATCAATGCGTTTTTTCTAATAGAATAGTGGTTCTATTTATTGTTTAGAAATATCTTTTAAACAAGAAAAATGTGCATTGGCGTAAATACCCTGCCATAGGGATAGCTAAGGCCAAGGGGAAATGCTATCTCAACATGGGAGGATTTGTTAAATAAAGCTTAACTCTTGACAAATATTCCATGGAGATGTCATATGCGATCTATAAAGATTGGAGATTTAGCGAGAAAGGATTGTCTGTCGATCTTCCTAAACTGTTTGTTTTCAATGAGTAAAACACTAAACTATTTATAAACTTAATATTCTTCACATACTATATTGACATATAAATGTTATGATGTGCAGAGGAATGGTTGTTCCAGACCCAATAGTGCCCCGCGGGCCAAGGATCGTGATTGAAGACTACATGTTTTATATAGATGGGATGTTGAATATATGGTCCTGACATGTGACTTCGAAGCACTATTCAATAGTGTCGTGCCCATTCTCTTCTTCCTCATTGATAAATCCACTAGATTAACACATTTAGTTGGAGCACTATTGATAAGTGCCCCACCTGTTCTGCTCTCAGGATAAACCTACGAGTTGATTCTCCCATGCAACAATGTTATGGTGCATAACTTGATTGGTTTCTTGACAACCCGGATAATGTTGGTGACCGCCGGTAAATCGACGGACTGGTGTAGTGTGCAGAGATGCATGGAGACTAGTTCCAACATCGTTGGCCTGCGACGAGGGATCGATTTTCCAGCTAGATTCAAACCACATCGCGGCAAGAAACACACCAAATGCTGAAAAAATGTAGAACTCGAAGGAGTTCAAGAGTGTTTTCCATGGAGATTTCACATGACTCTTTTTAATTTTTGTGGATTATTCATGGTTTAACCTAATTTCATATTAACTGTTGGTTACTTTTGAAAGTCTTTTCACCTAGCTACAAGAATGCTTTTGGTATGACAATATATTCACCTTCCTTTCTAGAATCAAAGACTATATTCACGTTATGTTTTCTCATCATACTTTGCCATCCCTAATGTAGTTCAAGTACTAATCTAAAGGAGATTAAAACTCTGGTTCATGTAATAGTGTTCATTGTGTGATAAGACAACAAAATTTAATAATTTTGTTGATTTCAATACTAATGTCAATGTTGTATGGTCTAGGTCTCTTCTTGGTGGTGGAATGTCTAAAAAGTTTGTAGTTCCTACATATACATTTCTTTAAGAATAAGCTTATTTTTGCTTACTAGGTATACTTCTTTTGAAATATGCATTATCAATGTAGATTATCAATAGGGTTGTTTGTCTCCCAACATTATTGTTGTCATTTTGTTGATTATCCCTTTCTGTTTGATAGGATATACATTATTATTATATACTCTCAAATTGTTACCTTTACTAAGTTCATGTATATATTTTTTATTTAAACAATTTTTTAATTAAATATGACTTTATGCATAATTAAAGCTTAAGGTATATATCAAAACTTATAATCCTTGTCAGGTTAAATTTTCTCAATACTAATTAGGTCTAAAAGTAAAAGATAACATTAAATGCATTTGACTTTTAATCCACTCATGCACCGCAATATGGAGCAGAATCAAACAATGGTTTTGCTTGTATGATTTCTCACATAAAGAGATATAAACATGTTAAATGGAAAGAAGTAGATCAAAGGTAATACAAAATATAATTATAATATTTAAAATAAGTTTGGCAATCGTCATAATTTCTAATGACATGACTGGAATGATGTATTTGCTTAGAATCATGCTGTAAAGGTGAATATGAGCTCCCGTTGCAAATGGCATCCGGAAATAGTTTCTGGGTTTTTGTTTCACACTGAGGTCCCATATTAAATTTTATGTTATTGTTATATGGTAGTTTAACCAAAAAAAAAAAGAATTTTTGAATTTTAAAAATTGTTATATTTATTTTAATTTTCCAAAATATTAGGTTTAATAACAAAATTTTGTGAAATTTTATAAAACATTGTAAAAAAAATTGTGTGAAAATGTAAATGATTCAGCAAGTCAATGAAGTTTGATTAATCATCCATTAGTATAAATCTCTCCCTTGGCAGGGAATAAAAATTAGAGACACCTAACATCTTTGTCTCTTGAAATTGTTTCTATGGTATAAATAACTCTTTATATCTAGCCGAACAAATGATAGGATATATATCTTCTCATCATAAGATGAATGATGCTCTATTTTAATTAATGAGCATAGACACATCAATGTAATAAAAAAGAGGAGGTTCAATACATCATTAATGTTTGAACAACATTTTACGCAGGAATTTAATTCTTTAGAGAGGAATCTGCGTTGTCTTGAGTGTACCTTGATGTTTCGATCCCTCACAGGGACCATCATTAGGTGACACAAGCGATCAAGGAGAATTTAATGCCAAATGAACTCATAAATACATGTTAAGGTGATTCAAATGATGAATTTTCACGTTGTCTCAATTTAGTTCTTTGTTTTTTAAGTGTATATAGTAAGGGATTCCAAGTTTCATTGAGTTTCATGCCTTCGTCTCTATTAATATTCTCTAGATGAATTTTGATTTCTACTTTCTCTCTGATCTTCCTCTTTGTGTAATGATCGGTCTTCGCTTTGATTTTTTTTGTTTTCGAGGAAGACTTGATGCTTAGTGTTGTGAACATGCTCAACTAGGGTCGATTTTTTATTCCCGTCGTGTCTAATATCAACATCAAATCTGCCTCGAAAAAACTTAAGAAAGGACGCAGACATAAAGATTCTAAGGGTAGATAAGGGTACCGTCACAATGATAATGAAGATGACAAACTACGATAGGAAAATGCTTAAACATCTGAACTATGGTAGCTACATAAAGTTAACGGTTGACCCAAGCAAGAAAGTGATAAATGAAATAAAAAAGACAATTATGAGCTCAAAACTAGACATAGAATCCAAAAATAAACTCATGCCTGAGGATAATCTGGTGCCTTGGATTTATGGACTACCGAATATCCATAAAGAATGAACTCCTCTCTGACCCATTGTGAATATGATCGACTCCCCCTCTCACAAGTTAGCTAAATTCATGGCAATGAAGCTTAAAGATTTGGTTTTCCTCACAACCTCCTTCGTAAAAGATTCTACAGGATGGATAAACGAAATCAATTGGGGAAAATGACATCCTTGTCAGCTTTGATGTGGTATCACTATACACTAAGATTCCCATTATGGAGGCCATTGATGTTATCAGAAAGAAGGTGGACGTTGACACAACCAGATTAATTGAGGTCTATCTTAAATCCACATATTTTATCTTTTGAGGTGAATACTACTAACAGATTGAGGGAGTAGTGATGGGTTCCCCACTATCTACGGTAGTTGCAAATCTATATATGGAAAATTTTGAAGAACAAGCCATCAATTCATTTCCTATTAAGCCCACAAAATGGAAGAGATTTGTTGATGATACGAATCTGGTATAGCCTCATGGAGAAAGGAACTTATAGCTATTCTTTGACCATATCAACAATAAAAAAACATAAAGTTCATAATCGAACTAGAGAACAAAAAGAACATACATTTCCTCAATGTGTTAATATCAAGAAGAGGGGATGGGTCATTGAATCATCAATTCTATAGAAAGAAAACACATAAGGACAAGTATCTACATGCCAAATCTCACCACCTTCCCTCTTGGGGTAATTAAAACGTTGGTAATAAGGGCCATGAGGATCTCAGACGAAGAACACATGGAAGAATAGATACGACATTTATTAGAAGTCTTCAAAATGGATGGCTATAATGAATGACAATTCAACAAAATGGTCATAAGAGCTAAAAAAACCGTGGCTAAGAAGACATGGAGATACATAGAAGTATAATGTCACTCTTCCTTATATTAAAGGTACCATTGACAAAGTGGCCACGATTCTCCGAAAAATAAACATTAAGTCACATTCACTCCACTAAACACCTCAAGAAGTGTCCTTGATTGAGTTAAAGACCCCACAAGAGAAGGAGCATAGAAAGGGGTTTATTGGAGACTATACATTAGAGAGATGGGAATGTCCTTGGACGTCTGGCTAAAAGAGTATGATGTTGATCTTAGACACGCCGGGAAAAAAAAATCGACTATTCTAGAGAATATTAATAAAGATGAAAGGTACAAAACTCCACGAAACTTGGAGTCCCTTACTACATACACTTAAAAAAAAACTAAGTCGATGTGAAAATTCATCATTTAAAGTACCTTAACATGTATTTATGGGTTCTTTTGGCATTAAATTCTCCTTGAGCGCTTGTGTCTGATGATGGACCAAAACGTCAAGGTACAATCAATACGACGCAATTCCTCTCTAAACAATTTATATCATCAATGGTTATAAATATTTGTCAATAGTACTTAGGCTTAAGTACATATCGTAGTTGACCACAAATTCCATGTTTAGTGTTCCAAACTATATATTTGCTAGTGTTCGTCAATTAGATGTAGTGAAATGAATTAACATAAAATAAAGTTCTTGCTACATAATTAAGTACTGTCCCAATTCAAATGGGAAAATGAATTGAAACTAATGAATGAATATGAGATTTATTATATTAAAAAGAGAGACAAAACTATCTAATTATCAATAGAGGATTGAAAGTTGTATCATAACAAACAACCTATTTAATTTAAGTATGAAATTTTAATGTTGATCATCTAAATTAATTATTATTCTAATTTTCGAATTATATATATATATATATATATATAAGTGTGGAGCAATAAACTCTTATACATGATATTACTTCATAAGGGAGGTTATGTCAAGGAATATATGTCTTCATAGTAAGCATCAATATTTTCTAAAACTTTTGATTGCAATTTTGGGACAAAGTTTCCTGAAGGATGGGTGCATGAAATACTCTACTTTTCTTATTATCAAACAACTAAACTATATTATAGCATATTATGTTATTTCTTGATTACTAATTGTTGAACTCGGCTAGATTGATAAAACTATATGGACACATGTACCTACCTATATGCCCCATTTACATATGAGTTTACTGATATGCTATTGTGGATGACAGTTACATGGTTTCCTTTAAGCATGCAAATTTAAATGGAAAATTTAGTACATGGATACTATTTTGAATTATATCGCAGATGAATAAATTGGTGAAGGTGTGCTTGGCTTCTTTTTGTTGATAGGCTAAAGGCGATAGGCCCTTGCCCTCCCTTTGGTCAAGCAAGCCTTTCCTAGGTGAAAGGCTGAAGGTTTCTGGAGCTTTAATAAAATGGCTATAGCTTTACCAAGTCTTACGACCAAATCCAGCTTGACGAACTAAACCAAGGCTGATAAAACATGATAAATAAACTAGTTTGTTTACATTGCTTGTTGGTTAATCACATGACAATAGTTATATGGTTATGCATGAACTTGTGTTTCAGTAAACTAACCTATAAATTAAATGCGCTAAGAGATAGCCAATTACTTGTGATACTAATGTAGCATTGATGTTGTTGACATCAAAAGAGAAATGGTATGCTATGAAACAATAATTCATGATTTAATTATTGGTTCAATATATTATTATGATGTATATGTGGGCAAGTGCAGGTTTTAAATGAAGCATAGTTGCCCAAATTGGTCATTTGATGACGTAGTTCTAAGAACAACAACAACAACTTAGTATGGTCAATGATAGGGTGTTGAACCTAGTTCTATCAACATGGATGGAGATATTACCCACCATTTATTCCTTGAAACCTAGAGTCACCATAGAGTTGCGTTAATCCATGCTCCCCTAGTTGTGTGATGGCGATTATTGGTTGCATGCGGGGGAAGTTAGGCCGAAATAGTTGATGCTTCTACTTATGGGTTATACCTAGAGTTAGGTCAATATAGTTGATGCTCGAACATATTGCAGTAGAGGGAAGAATAAGATGTGGAAGATGGAAGTAGGTTAGGGAGGAAGGATGATTTAGAGTAGTTTAAAGTGTTGTTTGGAAATTAGATATGTCACCTTAGTTATGTACTTGGTTCTTGTTGTGTTTATAACACTTTCCCAAATAATTTATTATATTCTTAGTGTAATGTTCAATTCATACTGAATTATTATGACTTAGTAAATATTATTGAATGTTGTGTTTACTTGATTCACTGTCTTGAATGTTGGATTGTGAACATATAAGAGCTATGCATTGGAGCAAGCTATGTGTTCACTAGCTATACATACATACCCTGGACATAGACACTAGTATCCTCTTAAAAATACATTAGTTATTGATTAATATTATTAATGATTTTATTCAAGATTTATTGAGTGTATATGCTTATCAATTACATTTATTTAGAATTTCATTTCATTTCATTAGAGGATTGATTTCATAAATCTTAACGAGGATTTAATTTTATTTGATTTTACACCTTACTACATGATTTGTTTTTAATTGTGGGTAGGTGGGGGTTTATTATGAGACCTTCCTAGGAAAGAAGGAAACCACTCTCATCATGAGGCTAGGAAGGGGATTGGGAAGGATTAGGGGTTAACACATTGAGAGGATCAGTCTTAATTGTTGCAATTGTTGAAGTTGTTCCAACGGGTGCAGATTCACAAGAACAAATGTTTCAACATAACAAAGAAATGCTTATTGCAAAGAACAAATGTCAGATTTCTCTTATTACATTCCTATATGCTAATATTATTACCATAAATCCCCACATTAAATGTTTATGTTTTGACAAGTGTACATCAAGTTTTCAAATAAGACATTGGTCAAAGTGTTAAACATACCCAACAAAGTAAATGAGAGTTTCAATAAAGTTTTCAAATAAGACTTTGGTCAAAGTGTTAAACATACCCAACAAAGTAAATGAGAGTTTCAATAAAAGAGTGATAGCTTATAAAAAAGTATACAAACTAACATAAATCATAGTTTCTCAGCTTGAGGTTGGACTTATAAATCTACCAAATCAAAGAACAAATTGACAACCATTATAGCCTTGATATCCTAAACGAATTGAAATACTAGCTCATAAATCAACTAATCATAGTAGTAATTACTATGCAATGGCCGTGAACAAATTACTTGTCCCTTGAAACCTAGTAATAGTTGAAAAAGGTAGTATAGTTTGTGTTTAAGAAATACTAAAACAAAATTATTACAATTAATTAGAAAATTAACAAACTGATCACTTTAATCTCAAACTACATCAATGGGTTTTTTTTAATAGAATAGTGGTTCTATTTAATGTTTAGAAATGTCTTAAAGTAACTTAAGTAACTTAACATGTATTTATAGGTTCATTTGGCATTAAATTTTCCTTGAGCGCTTGTGTCTGATGATGGGCCAAAACGTCAAGGTACAATCAATACGACGCAATTCCTCTCTAAAGAAGAATTTCATCATTAATGGTTATAACTAGCAATTGCCCCAAAATGTGCAAAGAAACGTCGAAAGGAAAAAAAAAACATTAAAAATGGAAAGTAAAGTAAATGTGATGAAAGTAAAATAGATGTCATGAAAAACTTCCATGTAACCATAAAAATGTCCCTTGTGATTTGTTGTAACATTAATTATAGCACATTAGCTCATTCTATGTGGCATAAGTTAATTTTAAAGTTCTTAAAAATATCAATGGGAAGGTAAACCATAGTTTAGATTGATGGAAAGAATCAATTAATTTAAAGGATATAGAAAGCCATGTATATGTATGTATTCAATGTTGACATTCAAATTGATATAATGTGGAGCCAAATTTGAACCTAATAAATATTTGTATTCTTTTTTTGTTCAAAGTCATATATATAAAGTATTTGGAATAGTGATGACTTAATTAAGATATAAATTTGACACACAAATGGAGGAGACCATCAATAGGCATCAAGCCAATAAAACATCGAAGCTTGGAACAAGGTCCTAGGGCAAGTGGAGAATGAAAAATTTATTTACAATAAAATAAATTTTATGTACAAAAAAATTTCAGATATTAAAAATACAAAATATAGCTCATGTGTACATTCATATACTTTGGAGAAGACTATAAATTCCATACCTTATTATTCAATAAAAGTGGAAGAATATATGTGATGGCACAAGTGGTATTGTAGCAAGGATAATAACTTCAGTCTATAATGAGGAATGTTTCAATTTGTAATTGCATCCTATGTGTACAAGTATCTTCTAAATAGACTTGAATCCTTCTTAACAACACAATATAGGTATTGCAAGGTTTCCATTTTATTTAAGTTTAAGCCGTAATGTATCCTCTTTGTTATGTAATTTTAGATATGGAGAGTAAACCACAATATAAAAGTACCATGCACAAGCCACAAAGCGGCACATCATTTTATGATAGTAATGAATCAAAGAAACAAGCTCAGTATAACATGATCTTCCCTAGCGTAGATACCTGTTGCATGCACAAATGTTTGTGACCATGAAGGGCCAAACACTTGTAACACGGAGAGATTACACAAGCCATGTGTCTCCCTTTCCATATTTGTTAACAACCAACTCAAATCACACTTTCTCATGCTAATTTACATTTATGCATTAGAATTATTTTGAGGTCTAAAATGGGTCTCCTAAGAAAAATAATAAAATAATAAAATGAGATTTGTCAGTTTTGGAGGAACAGAGAAATAAACTATTTTTTTTCTTCGTATTTTCAACATAAAAAACATGTTACTTTCAAGTCATATGTTTTAATTGTATTTCTCATTTTTTTGTGGGGAGGGGTCCATCAAAAGTATGTGGTGTGGGTATTCGTTGGATGCAGAATTGAATTCCACATCCAACAAGTGCTCTCGTGCTCGAAATTTGAGTAAAACCATAGGGAGATAACTTGAATATATGAATTTAAAAATTGGTTTTTTATGACAAATATGCCAACTCAACAATTATCGTTGACTCATTTTCTTGAAATTCTATTGGTTCTTGAATTCCAACTCTTCAATGGTTCTTATTCTTATGAGGCCCATTTTAGACCCCAAAGTGACTCTAATGGGTTGGTAGCTCTTGGGTTTTGATGTGGCTTGATGACTTGAAAATAGTAATAGAAATTGATAAGAAATATAGCATAGTGTCGTTATGTGCCTCTTGTGTTTGGATTAAAGCATATATGCCACACGATTATATGTGAATGGTATATATAAATATTTTATGAAAGTGCGTCCATGACTTCTAATTATTGTTATTATGGCAAACCAATATGGTGATTAAATTCATTTGTGCATTCAAGTCATTTAATGGACATGTAACAAAGGAAATGGTTGACTTTGTTGTGTGCTTGTTGGATGACCCAACTACACAATCCAATAAGTGAATGGGTGGCACACCAAAATACTTGGTTGGAAGAGATGTTATGTAACAAGAAACCGTACAACCATGAGAGAATTGAAAAAAAATGCAACTTATCGTCATTGATCTCACCCACAAAACCTTAAAAAATAGTTTCAAAAGCACTTAAAGTATTTCACTTCAAGGGTTATGGACACTCCTATAAACATGGTATCATAACAAAAATGGAGATAAGAAATGAGATATATATGGGAAGAACTACCAAAAGGACTAATATATACAATATCTCTATGTGAGAATCTATAGGGTGGCATTGAAATCCTACAAAAATGATAAATTGGTAAGGAGATAGAATGTTTCTTTCTAAAGTAGAATGGGAAGTTCCATGGGAGCACACGTAAATAATACTAAATAGAAAGGATTCGAAACACAATCGATTATAACTAACTAAATCTTGGAACCATTGAACCATAAGTCCATAAGAATATTGTGAAATAAAGTTCCAATTTAAGCAGTCAACCATTTAGACATCTATGTTAATGAGCATTCCCTATATATTTTGTTCTTTAAAAGAATGAATAGCATCTTAGCTATAATTATTTTATCCAATAGTTCTCTTCCAAAGACAAACCCTCCTTGTTATAGGGAAACTATGAGGGGCCAAAGTGCCCAAGGCAATTTGTCATAACTTTGAATATAATTTTATAAATGGTGTCACATAAAGCAGTGAAGCAAATTTTGTCTAAAATTAAGTCCTTTGGCACCTTGGGTATAAGAGTGATTAATATAGAATTAAAACCCTTCAAGGTAATTGCTAGTCCATCATGTTTAATCTACAAATGAGGCATCATGGTCTAAAATGTGCTACTGTAGATTAAATTTAAATGTAATCTACCCAAACCCAAGGAAAATCCATCATTACATGTCTTATCTCCTTGATAATTTTATTATGTTTTGCAAGGATCAAAGAGGGAATATGAGAGAACATATTGGTGTGGTTTCCTTTGAGTGGTCTAAGGGTTGTTAATTAAATTTTCTTTGAAGTATGGTGTTAACTCATTTGTAATCTCTTGGTTTGATTCTAAAATTTTACTTTCAAAGGAAGGGAGTTCTATTAGAATTATAAATTTTCATGGATGTTTGGAAGACAAATTTTATATTTGGATGCCCTTCCCTTAGGCACATTATGTGGAAATTTTGACTACGGAAAATCTCCTCTTTCTCCTCCAAACCCTCCACCTTATGAATAAGTTATATCTCATTCTGATTTAGAGACTCAATGGTTCTTTGTTAATTGGTCACAGTGTGAGGTTGTGATGTCTACATATATATGTGTACCTCCTCTAAAATGTATAGAAAAACATTATCTTATTCTAGATCTTAATGCCAATGTAAATATACTTTAACTTTTGACAAAAAACATGAATTGTGGAGTTGTGAACCCGTAAATAATGATCCCATCAATGTCAGTAACCAATGTCCCTAAATCTTGGAAAGAAGATCCACACCATTTAAAACCAAAGGGATTGTTATGTGACCTTAAATTGACAATATAGAGAAGGATGAACTAATAGTCTAAAAGTACCAAGGGAGAGAAACAAATTTAGCAGAGATCCTGTGGGTTATATAAGAAATGGAAAATCACTAAAAATTGGTTCAATCATTGAGCAATCTAGTGGGAGCCACCCCAACAATTATTAAAGGTATGCAAACCATTTTTGGGGAGAGAATACTCCTTGTGGTGTTGATCTATCACGTCCTAAAGACCCTTTCCAACTACATCTGGCAAAAATCGAATATATTCTAATAGTGTTGACCAAGTAATTTTATTTCCTTGTAGAATTGTAGGAACATAGAGATTGCTTACTTGGCCTTACAAATCACTATTGTACCAGTGGAAATAGGTCAATAGAAAAGCCTTGGTATTGTCTTTATTTATCAACAAAATGTTAAGTAAGTTCCATAAAATTAATATGCCACCAACATAAGTACTTGATTTATTTTCCATGCTTGCACAACCATTCCATATGAATCATTACGCAAGTGGAAATTTTAGATCAAAACAACACTTTGTTTTATAAGTAAAGCATATCCCATCTAGAAAGGGATACTCCATGAATGCAAACCATAAGTTTAGAGTCAACACATAATTCTCCATTAATGCATCACATAAAAGTTTGAAGTTTTAATCAATATTAACACCCAAAAGAGAGAAACCATGGGTCTTTTTCAAAAAATAACCTCAAATAATGGAAAATTTAATAACAAAAATCTTCCTACAACATGAGTCTAAGTCAGCAAGAAATTCTTCATCCACGATACCCATAACATTGAAATCACAATTGCTTATAGGAAAACAAAAATATTTAAACTACTACACATCTATAAAATGATACTTAGGGAATACAAACAAACCAAATAATTAGTAATAATAATGCCTTTGAGGATTAATGACAACATAGTTTGCATAAAGATTTTCAGAAGAACAACTACCCTAAATCCTATCTTATCTCCCCAAAAATGGAATTATCAAACCAAAGTTATTAGACCATCTTATTAATAAGTACTTTTTTGCATGGAGAGGAGCTAGGTGTTCTCATGGGGGAGATGTTGTCAAGTAAGGTAAAGTAACCTAATATAACACAAAAAATAATTAAAAAAATTCATGTTGGCTCACAAAATAAATAAATAAAAAAGTATGAAAAGTAATTCAAAAAATTCACGTTGGCTCATAAAATAAAAAATTATGAAAAGTAATTAAAAAAATCTACCATCTATAAAATAAAAAATTAACTTGACATTACATTACCAAAAATAAAATAATAAAATTTAATTAAAAAAATTCATGTTGGTTTAATTGAATCCCTCTCCATGCTTGATAAATCCGCGTTTAAGATGGATTTATGTTGGTTTTAAAACATAAAAGAATAAAAAACTTAAATGTGTAAATTTATATATATATATATATATATATATATATATAGAAAATGCGAACCCACTTCAACTTGAGTCCTAAAGTACATTTTACAAATACTATTACGATATCCTTATTGCAATTCTTATCATAATATCCTTATTACACCTAATTCGAATAATCCTTATTATAATTTGATTACAATTTGCAATGTTAAAAATTCATATTTCTTACTAAATATTGATTCCAATATCCTTATTACAATTGCTTTCTTATAATTTGATTTTACAATGCCTTGTTCATACTAAAATTATTATCAACGGATTTTAAATAAAAATATATGGAATACACATTTCTTATTATAATTTGATTTTTTAATGTGAAAAATTAATATTCACACATATAATTATTACCATTTTCAAAAACACATTTCTTCTTATTATTATAATTGATTTTGCAATATAAAAAGTTGATATTTACAATAAAATAACTATTAACAAATATTAAATAAAATTAAGGGGAAAACACACCTCTTATTATAATTTGATTCTTCAATGTAAAAAGTTGATATTTACAATAAAATTATTTTACCGAATAATAAATAAAAATAATAACTAGAAAACACATCTATTAATAAGGTTTGATGTTTCAATGTAAAAGGTTGAAGTTGACATTTTCAATAAAATTATTATTATCAAATACTAAAAAATATATGTAGAAAACACATCTATTAATAGAATTTGATTTTTCATTATAAAAATTTGATAATACAATAAATGGTAATACTAGTACCAGATTTTAAATAAATTTAAATGATAAATTACAATAATACAATAAATGGTAATATGAAAATATATGTAGAAAACGCATCTATTAATAGAATTTTTTTCATTATAAAAAATTGATAATAGAATAAATGGTAATATGAGTACCGGGTTTTAAATAAATTTAAATGATAAATTACAATGATACAATAAATGGTAATATGAGTACTGAATTTTAAATAAACTTAAATGATAAATTACAATAATACAATAAATGGTAATACGAGTACCGGATTTTAAATAAACTTAAATAATAAATTACAATTGATTTTGCATTGTTTAAAATTTGATATTTAACTGAGGTTAAAATAATAATGTTTAAAATTTGATATTTAATGAGGTTAAAAAATAATATGTTTTGAATTTTTTTCATTATAAAAAATTGATAATACAATAAATGGTAATATGAGTACCGGGTTTTAAATAAATTTAAATGATAAATTACAATGATACAATAAATGGTAATATGAGTACTGAATTTTAAATAAACTTAAATGATAAATTACAATAATACAATAAATGGTAATACGAGTACCGGATTTTAAATAAACTTAAATAATAAATTACAATTGATTTTGCATTGTTTAAAATTTGATATTTAACTGAGGTTAAAATAATAATGTTTAAAATTTGATATTTAATGAGGTTAAAAAATAATATGTTTTCCGAAATGACGAATAGACTCAAATTAAGGTTATTTGAAACTGAACATCATTGAAAATGACTTAAATTAGGATTTAGGCAGAGCTTCGTTCAGGAATGAACATAATTTACACAAAGCTATTTTCGTCCATTGAATGTAACTCTGGTCGGTAATTTTCAGATCATGGGCTGCTGGAGGGAGTCTTTGCTGGAGAAACGTCCTCGACAACCACGTCGGATGGGTTATACCCAGAGTTAGGTCGATATAGTTGATGCTCCAACATATTGCAGTAGAAGGAAGAATAAGATGTGGAAGATGGAAGTAGGTTACCGAGGAAGGATGATTTAACGTAGTTTAAAGTGTTGTTTGGAAATTAGATATGTTGCCTTAGTTCTGTATGTTCTTGTTATGTTTATAACACTTGCCCAAATAATTTATTATAGTCTTAGTGTAATGTTCAATTCATACTGAATTATTATGACTTACTAAATATTATTGAATGTTGTGTTACTTGATTCACTGTCTTGAATGTTGGATTGTGAATATATAAGAGCTATGCATTGGAGCAAGTTATGTGTTCACTAGCTACACATACATACCTTAGGCATGGACACTAGTATCCTCTTAAAAATACATTAATTATTGATTAATATTATTAATGATTTTATTCAAGATTTATTGATTGTATGCTTATAAATTACATTTCATTTAGGATTTAATTTCATTTCATTGGAGGATTGATTTCATAAATCTTAACCAGGATTTAATTTTATTTGATTTTACACCTAACTAGATGAAAAAAAAAATTATTATGGGTAGGTGGGGGTAGGATTTTAAGAAAGATAAGGTATTATTTTATTATTATGAGACCTTCCTAGGAAAGAAGGCAACCACTCTCATCATGAGGCTAGGAAGGGGATTGGAAAGGATTAGGGGTTAACACATTGAGGATGGATTTTGGGGAAGGGAAAAACATTGGAGATGGGATATTGAATCGTCAATATTGAGATTGAGATTGGAACTATTCACTTAGAACTATTACTAAGCATTTCTACAAGGTTATTGGTTCGTTGTTGTTGTTATTAGAGGCACAAGCAAAAATGGCTAGGAAACTCACATATTTCATAGAGATAGACAATTGGTTAAACTCCTAATTTTTCTAGGAGGATTAATGTTAGTTTGAGGAACACTTGATTGATTTAAAAAGTTGGCAAGAAATTAGACTGCTAAATCAACTAGTTTTAGAGGTAATTTACCATCCATTTGATTTTATTAAGTTGTTTCAAATTAAATTGTAGAAATTATTGTGAGTGCCCACTTAAATTGCCAAATCGATTAATTATGGTTGTAAGATATACTTGTAGTTGATATGTTGAATTTGCAGTTAGAAACTATGCTAAGAAAGAACACTATATTTATAAATTTATAAGAATGCTAGACAAATAGAATTAGCTAGATAATTATATTGTTTAACACCTATAAATTTGAAGGGTTACCACTACAATCAGATTCAACATCAACAACGTGCGTGATGTAGGCATGGGTTCCAAAATTATTTACAACAAAGTATTTTAGTGATCTCCTATATCCCAAATATGCAGACCTATGATCAAGAGCTTTCCATTTGGTTGGAGAGTGTCGCGTCAATAATCATTTGCTCTTACTGCATTTGTACACCATGTGGTGGGACCACTGAAAGGAAAAAACCTCATTTGAAGATGCTATCCATGGATATGCTCTTTCATCTAAGCACCCACATCCCATATGATGATGTTACACTTTAACATGTATGCATAAGATATAGTTTACAACAAGGTCCGATTGATAGTTTTTTCTTAGTGAGAAATGATGAAGTTGAATCCAATAGTGCCAGTGATACAAAAATCATGGTGTGCCATGTCCTAGCACCATGGATGCAAACATGTTGATACCACATCATTATACACATGTCAAGCCCAAAGAGCATGCTTCCAATAAAATTCAACCAGGAAACAAAGTGATGGTTTAATGGCTTCCTTGTCCATGGGTGGTAAGGTTAAAAATACCATAGGTTTTAGCAAATTTGGGGATGGTTCAATGGTTCATTGGGTTGAATATCAAAGGACCTAACAAAGAAAGAAAAAGATCCCATAATGTATGTAATGACCCTAATGGGGAGTGTATATGGGTCAAATGTATATATAAATGATAGGCCAACATGGTAGTGGGCTTACATGGGAAATTAGTGGGAACTAGTATATATATGAGGTCAAATATAGAGTCATTATAATACATATTTACTTTTTGATATTTGGGTTTTTGGAGTTTCTCTTCTAAATCTGAGGAGTTATGTGTAGCTCATCTTTATAGTATTTTTGGGAGCTATGCTGCATGGCCATATTTGGTGTATATTGTGTTACATATGGAATTTTATCATGTTATTATATGTATTGGATTCCCAACATTATGTTCATTACAAAGCTAAGGATGGCAATGGTGTGTTGTGTATAACTTGAGTCATGTCAAATTAGTAGTTGGTTGTGAATAAACCATTTTTCACTTGGAAAGTCAGAGCAAGTAGTCGTTATTGTATGCAATCCTCAAGTATTTTTGGAGCATAAATACTTTGAACCTTTTTTTCCATAAGGGTTTTCTCTAATGAAAAAAATATGCAACTCCATGGTTTTTATTTTATGCTATACCTTATGTGTTAATTGTATGTCGTTAAATATTCATGCATAATCTAATACAATACATAATTGCAATGAAAATTAAGCTAGGAATGAAAAGAGAAGGGATTACCTAAGATTGCATAATCCGTTACATAGTTCACAGAAGGATGGTACAAAGTTTGTGTGGGATGTGTGAAGAAATATTCTATATTTTGAAGAATCTTCTTACTAGTGCACCCAAGTTGAAGATCACATATTTAAACAAAGATCTTATCATATGCATAGATTTGTGTAAAGAGGGTATTGGATGGATTCTTACCCAAAAGGGGCATGTGGTATGTTAGGAGTTTCACAGACTCAAGGAGTAAGACAAATTATCCCATGCATGATTTAGAACTTATTATTGTGGTTCATGCTCTAAGAATGCGATGACACTTCTTCACTAATAGAAAGGTTGAGATAAGAACAAACCATTATAATTTGAAATATTTATCATATTTGAATGCTACTCAGAAGAGGTGAATGAAGTTTCTAAGTGAGTATGGTTTCAAGATCAATCACATCAGAAAGAAAGAATATATAGTTGCATTTGCACTAGCAAAGGATGTCATCTCTATGCTTCATTACTTGTGACATTGACATGAATAACATAGTGTTTTAAGCTCTTGTCACAAACAAGGTGGCAGATCACCTTTCCAATGTGGGAGAGCGGGCACGACAAAGGATGATGGCTGGACAATTGGATGAATTCGCTTCCCAAGAATGGGTCACTCACTGCTCTTTGTTGGAAACCAGGTACATTCATTCCTTGATGCATCCTGGCGGTGACAGGTCCCATCCTCAAACGTTCCAAGTTTCCTCCCACGCGCCTGGTTTGCCTCCCACCTGGAGCAATTGTAGGCCTACTTGTGACAGTGGTACGAGTATGTCGGAAATTAATGGCCAAACAAACGAACATTCACACCCTTGTGAGACTAATGAGGAGGGAGGAGTACGTTCTAATCCTCCATCAAAGGATGAAATCAAATGAATTAATGAGAAGCAGTGTATTGAAGACAACGTCCGTCCTGCATATTAATGGAAAGGACAGAAGAATGATGGAATCTATTAATAGGAAGAAAGGTGACGAGGCTATAATGCGGAGGGAAATACAGTTTTGGTATGCAACTTTCCCAATCTAGCCGACGTCTTTGAGATTTTATGTTCTGTTGTTTTGGAAGGTCTATCTAAGAAGTATCGACCATCCCCTTGAAAGTTCGTGATGGCACCTAGGGGGGGAGATGGTGATGAAGAAAGGGAGGAAGGGTAAGGATACCTCTGCCCCATGAGTGACTCGGGAGCAGAGACGTGCATGTCAAGCGGCTTGTTTTTACATAGACCAAATCCCCCAAGTTATTTACGAGGAGATTTAGCAAGTGGAGAGAAATTTATGGGATCATTTCAAGCGCCTCAAGATGAAGGATATAAGGGAGGAGGTGGAGGAATGGGTTAAGGATCTGGGGACAACGGCTGGCAGCCTATGACAGGATCGTTGTGACTTACTGGGTGACTAAGGGGCTCTTGTCCCACGTCCTTATGGAGCGTGCTAATAAAGAACTGGGGGACGGGGAGCCGAAGCGAGCTTGGACATAGCTCAATTGGGACTGCAGACTCATGCAAAAAAAAATTGACATAATGGCTAGAAAAATGGGGATTGAGTTCTACCCCACTCCTACTTCGGGCTCCGGTGTGGGCTTCACTCCTGAGGGTGCAACTAGTCCAGAGAAGGACATAACCAAGTGAGGCTCTGTGGAAATGGTGGATACTCCTGGAGATACAACGACAAAAGGCAGTGGAAAGGCGAAGCAGAAGTGCAGACCAATCCAATCCTCGGGTGCGGGTCCATCTAAGGCTGTATGATAGTTGTTACAGGTTCCTTTTCTCCTTTTTGCCTCATGGGTATGGTCAATGTGTGTCTCAATTATTATACAAATACTAGTAGTAATGTTTCCTATTTCAATTTTTGTATAAGACGAACAAGAAGCAATGTGCCGATAAAGTTAGGTTCTGTAGGAATTGCATTTTTTTGTCTAGAAGGATGATGCCTAGAAGGAAGACTGTTAAAATAAGGAAGTTCATTGAATATATGGTTGTTGGAAGACTGTTAGAATAAGGAATTTGATTGAATATATGGTTGTTGTGATGTCTGATAGCTAGCAATGCCCATTGTAATGAAGCCATGTACTCCTCTATGATATAGTAATATGATGTTTTTTATTTACAAAAGAAACTATCCACATAGCCCTCTTCATGGGCCATCGTATGAAAAAGTTTTATATGTTGCTTCTTGCAATTTTTGATGCAGAGAGACCTCTAAATTAACAAAGACCTCTAAATTAACAAAAAAATTACGACAGATAGAAGCATTGTTTCTAAACTCAAATAACCAACTAAAGGTTGGGTAGGGGAATCTAGCAATCATAGTATGATCCCTTGACCTCTGGAATGGTCCCTATTGCTACATATTTTTTTTATGTTTTTATGATTATTAATGATGAACTTTTGAATCTATGACTGCTAACATGGCATATCAATGGTCCTAGGCTTCATTATTTTTTAGTTCTAATGCCAACTAGCATTATGCTTGTGATATCAACAACACACTTTATTTTTGTGTAAATGCTTGTATTTTTTTATGACATTATTGTTTAATGCTACATATAGTGTTTATTACAATATAAAATGTTGTATTGAAGCTTTATGTTGTTGGAAATTTGTCCCTTTGGAGTTTTAATCCAAAACAAAACAAAAAAATCCACCTATAACCAAAAAGGTTTCCTCAATCTTAGCCGTAGAAATTTTAGCCTTAGAATTGTTATATATTAGAATATAAAATAGCAGTGGAAATATTACAATAATTCACTTCAAACAACTCCAAACATTACAACAATTCAAGAAGAAAAGATACCAAACAATGAAATAAGTTTTAACCCCTTATGGGGCAATTAATTAGATCTGAAAAATCTAATTTCACAACAACAATTACAACAATATAACAATAGTAAAATCAGCCCCTTCTATTCTTTCTCGGATGTCAAAACACTTAACAATTTGATGTTTACTTATGTCAAATCAATGAGATGTAAATCGTTGTAAATAACAATGCATAAAAATATTTAAAAAACATATATAGTTGAAATTCAAATATGAAAATTGCACAAAAAATGGACCACTAGAAACTTCATATATTAGCTCAAGATGAAGTACAAGTACATACCATACCCTTCTTTCAAGTCTAATACAAAACTCCAACTATCTAAAAATCCCCAATGAGAGTGAATCACCAAACCTAACTCAACCAAAAAGATCCAAGTGCAAGAATCTTTCCAACACAACCTCCAAGGCAAGATTCCCTTCTCTTATCTCATTTTTCACCAATCCACCTGAGGATTCTCTCAAAACCCTAATATGCAATCCCCAAGGAATAAACCCTAACCCTAGAACTCCAAGTTGCTCCAAGAAGACCAAGAAACCCTAGCACCTCAAGCGAGACAAAATAAAAGTACAAGTGAAAACTAAGAAAGAGTGAGTGAGAGGCTAGTGCACACTTATTTCCTAGTCACATATCTACAAGAGTGAATAAGAATGAACACACAAGTGATATGATCATCTCCAATGTCTTCTTCTTCACAAGAGAAAACCCTAATCACAATAATCAAGCTCTAACAAAGGCATATCCTCTAGACTTCATAACTCCTCCTAAGGTTCATGAGGAAACCCTAATGTCTTCCTCCAAGCAACTAAGTACAAAGAAAAGAGTACAAATTATGATAATGGAAAGATTCTCTCCTTCCTCTATCTATATGAGAGGTAAAAGAGGCCAACAAAACTGTGGGTACAAACCCTCACAAGCAACCTTCATGAGCCCTTATAGGCCAGCACATGTGAGATGTCTAATCTAAAATACATGTGCCATGCTCAATAATGGCTCCAAGGTGATGTAGTTACACAAGGCACATCCACACCACTCCATAACAAGCCTCCACGGACTCCATCGATCCTCCTAGGAAACATACTCCATTGGGTCAACTACCCCATGCAACAACATTGTCAAAGAGCTAGCCATCCCTAAGCTATCTCCAAACCTTTGAAAAAAAATCCAAGACAACACATGCCAACTAGGGCCTAATGCCCTCTTGCATGATAAATAACATTCATCATCCCATGTAGGACATTCTCCTAGCAAGTAGCTCCACCATTGGGGCCAACTCCGAAGAAGGGCATCCTCCGAACTACCAAGAGATCTCCAACACTTAAGGGAAGAACACTAATCCAAAAACCATATGAGGTTAAACATCCACTAAACAAATTATCAAAATTGTACAATCCATCACAAAATTGCAATCTATATCAGACTATCCAGAGGCTAACATACACCATATACCCAAATCTCATGAAGCACCCCAAAACATGGTGTAAACACTTTTGAAGCAATCCGAAAACCTAGCATATTTGGAACCATGTAAATGAAATGGGGACAAGGTTTTTAAATGCACCAAAATCAAACATCCAAAATGACATCTGACAAGAACAATCTTGCTTGAGCAACAACATTGTTATTTTCCATCATCAAATGAATTATAATGCATAGTATGAATAATATGATAACATATTCACATAAGATGAACACCAAAATTTCGGTATCATAATTTTTTCTTTAAAACTTGCATCTTTTATTTGCAGTTTCTAGCAAAGGAAAGCTCTGTAAGACATTGTAGACAAAAATATATAATGTCCTTCGAAGTTGGAGTTGAGGTATCAAGTATTTTATATTTCAAAATTCAAATTTACTGGAAATGTGGTTTCTGTGTTTTGAGTGTATTACCACCCAAGTTGCACTTGGATGGACTTGCAGTTGAGCCACCAAAGATTGAACAAGTTTCTTGTTCGTTATCAGAGTTCAAAAGTCCAACTAGCCATTTTTTCATCCAATTTTCTCTTTTTTGCATGTTCGTACCCTATGGGGAGTTGTAATAAAATGACGTAGCATGATGGTTTTTGTGAAAGGCTTGGATTTCCTAGGACTTGGTCATCAATCCAATTACTCTAAAGTGTTTTTTCTTGTTAGTTATATATCATTTTTCAGTGACTTATAATTTTTGTGTTTTTTCGCTCAATCCTCCAAAGTTGGAGGAATTGTCTTGGTGATTAAGCCTTAAGGAGTTATTAGATCCTAGTGTCAATGTATATTGCTATGCTCATCATTACTTTTGAGTCTTATGAACATGGGCGAAGTCCCCCCAAGTTTTTTTTTTTTTTCGTTAATAAACAAATTTTCGTAAAAAACTAGATATTTTAATTGTAAAAATTCACCAAGTCATAAAAGTGGCACTAGGAGGTGAACTTTTCCATGGGACTGCTCGTTTTCTATCTCAGAGTACCCACTTTACCTAGGTACCCATTTTGAGAGTGAAATTAGTGATTATTAATCACTTAATATCATTTTCTCTCAAAAAGTGAATTAATAAAGCCAAAAAAAGACAAAATAATGGGAAAATCAAAATCCCATTAAAGTTTGTCTAAGACATGTTTATGTCAACTGGAGTGGTGGTAATCAGTTGGTGAGGCAAGTGCGAATTAGAAGGGTGCTGAGATGGTTGATCAAAGATTAAATTGAGATCTCTATCAAGAGGGGCGCATTCTCCATGAGGAGGGGTGCATTTCGCAAAGCTCATGTGGCATCTGACAAGTGGGTTGTTGGATTGTTGGTAAGTTCATCCAATTCAATTCATGTGGCTTCCTACACTTGGAAAATGGTGCCCTCCCTTCACTCAAGCTCTCTGCCACTTGGAAATGCGCCCCCTCTTACCAAATTCACTCTCTCCTTCTATTTAAACAAGGTTGCTCTCCATCATTTGGCATGGTCGTAGGATTGAAAGGCTGCTTAAGCTTTGTTGTAATTTTGTTATTATCTTTTGGAAAGAAAGGCTTTGGAGGCAAGCCTATGGTGTAGTGCATTAGTATGTGTGTGGATGATCATTGTTGTTTGATGAGGTAAATTTGTTTCAATTTCATGTTGCTTTTCTTTGTTGTTAAAACCAACCTTTGTAAGATTATTCTTAATCGATAGGAGAGAATAAGCAAGTTTGTTTACTTACTTTATTCTTTTATTTATCTATGCATAGAGATTTAGGATTTGTGTATTTTATTTGTTTATATGTATACTTTTATGATCTCTAGTGTAAGTTATACTGGACGTGACACTTTGGATGTAATATTGTTTAAGTTGTGCAGGTGATCTCACTTGGAGTGGCTAATCTAAGTTGGATTTTCCATCTCTTCAAGCTACTTCAAAAAACATAGTCCCTACGCTCTCCACCAGCAGACTCCATGGCCCAAAATTTTCCAAGCATTCAACTGTTTTCTATCTCTCTCTCCTTCACTAAAGTTTAAATATTTATTTGATTACTCTTGCTTGCTTCAACTAATTTATAATTTAAAAGATATCTTTCAAAGTACTTAGGTAAGGTTTTAAATTTTTATGCTTTTAACGACTTATCTAGCACATTTAGTGCAAAGTTGGTGGCTGGTTTTCTTTTTTGATGAACAAGTAAGAGGAGGTGCTGGCGAAATTCTGAAAAAATTGCACCATCTAGGACCCCAAGAGCACCCTGCTTTTCTTGAAATCAAATTTACAAAACTTGTAAGCCTTTTGGATCCTAATCTATAAAGGACCAAAGGCGTCCACCCAAAATTTGTAAAAAAATCATAATAAAATAAGCAGGCTACCCATTTGCCCGGTCTCATTTCCCATTTGTGGCATGGATTTCTTTTGCTTTTTATTTCATTTCAGTTACTAACCTTAGCATAATTTCATTTCTTAGATTAGATTTGTTTAATTTTTTCATTTGCCTAAAGTAACAAACTTCGACTTTGCATCCCTGAGTATGCTCTTGTGACCATCGCAGGCTTGCTTGATCTGTGGTCAACAATCACAAAAGGGATACTTAGTGGCTAGCTTGATAGGGCAATCCATTCGAAATTTATCTTTAAAAAAAAGTCAAGAAGTTGCATTGAGCATACTACGAAATCAGAGGGATGCCTTAATGAGGTTATGTTTCTCCCTATTGGACACCTGGTATTGTGTCTGCGCTTATTTTTAGAGGATAAATTCTCAGTGGACCAAACCAAGAATTAACCTACTCCTAATCAACTCATCCATAATAATTTAAAACCGACCAACAGCGTTGCAACACTTCCTTGTCCGTAGTAGTTACTTAATTTACTGTCACTAGTCCAATTTTGCCAATCACTTACTTCATGCATGTATAATCTAAATTTCTTATAAATGTGACATGATGTGCTGGTGATCCTATTTGTTGCTATTTAAAACTCGTTGTTGCTCTCTTGTATTCAGTATTTCAAGCTCCTAGATTTACTTAGCTTAATCAGCCTTAGTTTCTATTTTTTTATTAGGGACCACCACTCTTGGCTTCGCTAGGAGTTGGCCTAGATAGAGGAGTCAAGTGTTCAGTGACAGTACTTGACTCGTGATTTGCCCCCAAGGACACACCCTGTAGCTTCAAGATTTTTGCCACGTTACCCGAGGTGTGTATTAGGCGGCAACCGAGTGATTGGTTATTTTGGAATGCATTCCATATCCCTTCTTGCAATGGAATTGCATATGTGCTTCTCTCTTATGTGGATACTGCATTCTTTCTAGTAAATATGGTAGAACTGTATGGGGAGAGGCAATAAGGGTATCTTGAGTCAGTGGTAACAGGATGGAAACTTTTGTTTCTTTCGTAATTGATAAGAGACCTTGTCGATAGAAGGGTAATGTGAAGCTTGTATAAGTATAAAACATGTCAAAGTCAATCTCCAGAATGCTTTGTTTACTTATAAAGATACTACAACAGCATTTTTAAATTTAAATTCCAAATTCACAGAATAGTTAAACCATTAACATCATTGACTTTTTCCATTTCGATACGATGCAGTCATGCCATTACAAATGTTGATTTTGTCTTCCTTTTCTGAACAAGTCCAAGGTACAAAAACAAGGGTGTGCATACTAAATCTAAAATCTGAACGTTCATTTTTAATATTTCTTTCCATCCATATACCTGGTAACGTAGCATTACCATTGCAATCCATTTTAAAATATGAATTGCAATTGGATATGAACGACCATTCAAAGCAATTGACACTAACGTCAAATACATCTTCAAAGCTTGCAACTATGAGCCAGTGGAACCTCGGCACCATTTCCGAGAGTAACTTCAATCTGCTGAAGGGCTTCAAAAAATATAACGGCAGCTAATTACATCTAAAACTAAGGGAAATGATCCCTTGTCAATTGCTGGAAACTTATTTCAAGAATATCACAATTCATACACAACTGCAAATGGAACATATACAAACGAACAGGAAGCTTTTGTTGCTGATATTCAACTTTCACGCTGTTGATGATTGAATTGTTGATAATTCTTTGCCATAACTGTCTGAATTGTCTCCAAGGAACTCAGCTCGTATCCTCATAAGCAGCCTTCCAAGGTGGTTCAGACCTTCTCCTTCTCGACCACCTCCCCAAAAGAGGTCATGTGGAGAAGCTTCAACTAGAACATATCCCGCAGTTGAAACTAACAAGGAAGACAAATGGGAATAGGTAGAAAACTTGCACTTTAAAGCCCTGTACATAGTATCAACCTTAACAGATTCCCAATTATTCCGTACCTGCATTACTAAATAAAAAATGCTGTTAAAGAAACATGGGAAAAATCATCAGAAATCATAAAGCATCAACAATATATAGATGGAACATGTTTACAAAGTAAAGTGTAGCTGTCATCAGGAACAAAGACCCACTAAACAAATTCTCCTAAATGTAGGAAACTTGGATCCAAATTTCTGAGTCTGTTACAATGAAAATAGCATTCTTTACAAATGTAAAGCACAAACGGTTCTGCGCAAATTTCTGTGAAGATTCAGAAGCCAATAACTATTATAATTTGTAACTGGAAAAAAATGAATTCACAGAAACATAGCAGGATACACATTTCAATGAAGAAATATTATTCACATATTCTCTCGTGCACAATCAAGTCACATGTATCCACATAGTCCCATAAGGAGAAGAGTATATACTGAAACATAGCAGGATACACCTTTCAATGAAAAAATATTATCTTAAGCACAATCAAGTCATATGCATCCACATAGTCTTATGAGGAGAAGAGTATTTACTTCTACGTTTCGTCTTTGATGAAAAAAAAATTCAACTTGTTTAAAACAAGTAATAAAACAATCTAAACTCTCTTTTTGTGTCTACAGACCACTACAGATAGTGGAAAAAATCGGCATCGGCAAAAAATTGGTGAGGGTCCAGAAAACATCTTCTCGGCAACATCGGCGAAAAAATCGGCAAAAATCGGCAAACCGCAGAAAGCATTAAAAAATGCAAAAATTGTACTTTAATAGGGTCAAAATTTGCTTACCGATTTTTCCCGATTTTTTCCCGATCTTCGCCGATTTTTTCCAGGGTCCAATTTTTTGAAAAATCGCGATTTTTTCAGGCTGAAAAATTGGCACCTAGAAAAAATCGCCGATTTTTTGCCGATTTTTTCCACTATGCTACAGATGCACTTGGCATTGCAGCCAAAATGATACTATAACAACATAAATCACAATAAAGCATGATAACAATGTATGCACACAATGTACAACAAATATGGGCATGGAACACAACTCCCAAAATGATTAATTAGTAAATTACTAGACGACTCCATATAAGGAGAAGAACTTCAAATAACCCAATATATTCAAGTACAATAACCATATATTAATATGTATAATGACAATATTGACCTCTTATATCTACTAGTTCTCACTCAATGCCCATGTAGGGCCACTCCTATGGTGACCTACCATTTACATATCCATTTGACCCTTGTATACCCCATTAGGGTCATTACCTATATTACATAGTACCCCCCTTTGAAAAGATTTGTGCTCAAAGCTTTATAGTTAACGGTTTTATATATGATGAAACCAAGTAATAGGATTTCCTCAGATTTTTGTTATTGTGTTTCTGTCGTCAATTATCCATCCATCCATCCATAATCGATTCTTTCAAATGTCAACTTTTTATAATTTGATGTTTCATCATTTTTTCCTTTGATTCTATACATTGTTGTAACTTCGCCAATTTCTTGTAGTTATTGAGCCTTGATAATAGCTTGTTACATAATGGCTCCTTGCTGCAAGATTCCATGAATGACAATGATTCCACACTAGACTCCCTGGGAAGTCTCAATGTCCACCTTCCTCTTTTTCTTTCTTTCTGAAGACAATCTCGGCAATGAGGATGTTGGTATGGTTGCATTGTTGTAGGATTTTTGTTTGTATCTTCTCGCTTATCTTTAATCTTCTTTTCTGGCTTATTAACTCATTCTATCTTCTGTGTTGGTTCTGCATTCACATTATTTTGAACAAAATATGAATGAACGTTTTCTTTCAATCTTCCTTCTTTTTTGGAATTTACCACCTCAAGGAGGATATTGACTTCCTCAACTATCTTCCAATGACCTTGTAACTTTTCTCCCATCTGATATTAAAGATGATGCTATCCATTAGTTCCTTTCTTCCTTCTTCACTTACCACTTCCATTTTTTATTTGACATTTTCAGTATTTAGGGCTTCTACAACCTTCTCAAAGACTTCTCTTCAATTTATTTGGCAACGTCTTCCTCTATGAACTCTGATTGCCTCTTGTAGATGCTTTTCACATTCTTAACATCATTAAAAAGGTCTTAATTATGATTAGACAACCTTTTAATTTCTTCATATTACCTCCTCAAGGAGGATATCAACTTTCTCAACTATCTTCCAATGACATTGTAACGTTTATTCCTTCTTAAACTGAAGGATGATGCGATCCATTGGTTGCTTTCATCCTTCTTCAGTTCTCAATTCCATTTTTATTTTGACAACTTCGATATTTAGGGCTTGTGCAACCTTAACAAATTTCCTCTTCAATTTTTTTGGCAACGTTTTCGTCTAAGATCTTTGATTCTGCCTCATGAAAATACCTTTTCACATTCTTAACATCATTAAGAAAATCTTCATTATGATTACACAACCTTTTGATTCTTCATATTTCCTTCTCAAATCTTCATTTGAATCATCATTTGTCTTCAATTTATTCATCTCTTATTCTTCAAGTTCTTTTAGTGTTCCTTCTGTTTTGGAATTTACCACCTCCAGAAGGATATCAACTTCCTCAACTGTCTTCCAGTGACCTTGTAACTTTTCTTCCTTCTTAAACTAAAGGAGGATACTATCCCTTAATCTTTCATCCTCCTTCAATTCTCAATTCCATTTTTAATTTGACATCTTTGATATATAGGGATTCTACAACCTTCCTACATATTTACCCTTCAATCGTTTTGGAAACATCTCCATCTATATCTTTGATTCTACCTCTTCTAGATGTATTTTCACATTCTTAACATAGTTAAGAAAGTCTTAATTACAATTACAAAACCTTTTGTTTTCTTCACATTTCCTTGTCAAATCTTTATATTTGCAAGCAGATAGTACCTCAGCCCACCATACTTGCGTAGTTTGGTGCCCAACCCTTTCGGCTTGAGATTGTGTTCTGCCTGCTCTCATTATTGCACCGCATTCAGAGCTTAGCAGACTCAACAAAGGGGCGAGACCACTAGCCGTACTTGGCTTATCGGTCATCAAAGTCCACTGCCTCTGCTAGCCCTCCAAGCCACACTTAGTGTTGGTATGCGAGAGTCTTGGCCCTTTTGCAGTCAGTTGTTATTACGATAGACCAGCATCCCCCATTTCAGTATTCTCTGGATGCACTTGGTCATCTCTCGCCTATCAGGAAAGAGTTGAACAAAATCATCCAGGATGACATCTACAAGCAGTATGTGCGAGTCACATGGATCAATCCTTAAGGCTTGTTACGTCCAAAGATGGCCTTTTATGCTGAGCATTTCATGGATCTAAGGGGAGGCCTCATTATTCAATCCCACTACACATTGCGCCATTGGACACATGCTCTTCGTATTCCCTTGGGCCAATTTAGAGTGGGTTCCCACCATCTTAGGGTTGAGACGGATCACCATATTGATTGATCAGACAAGATATGTCGCATTTGCCACCTTCGAGAGGTTGAGACAAAGGAACACTTCATCTTTCATTGTCATATATACTACAAGATCTGCAAACGATTCCATTGTCTTTTTAGAGAGCTTCTTCTCAAGGAGCTTCAGACCCTATCTAGCTTCTTTTAGTACCACGACCAAAGATGTCTGACCTTGTATTTACAGGTGCCCCTCCAGCTCCACTCTCTCATCCTTCAGTCATGTTCATTTACTAGAGCAGTCTCCAGCCAACGGATCACTTCCTTTTTTTCGGTGCTTCCATCTTTGATGAGTACCAAGAGGTAGATATATGATGACACTTCTTCCGACTCCAGACCTATTCAGATGCGAAGGATTTCCTCCTCTTTTGTTTGACCCCAGTGACATTGACAATCTCGACCTTGTACCAATTGTCGACCATCTTCTAGGGCACAAAGGCAGGCACATCACTCCAGGCAAAGGCACATCACCCCGTCTACCTCCTCTTCCAACTCTTCCTCTGGACAGGGTTCTATTCTACGGTTCCTCCAACAACCTCGGATGTTAGGAGAGATGGCTTCGATGTAACATGACAAACATATGCCTTTAGTTGCACAGGACCTAGATCTACTATATTTGTACATCTCTCTCCTAGATTGGCTCTCCATCAGTGGAATTCGATATCTAGGTTTTGGTCTTACTTTTCTTTCTGCACTTCATTTTATAGGAGCTGCCTTAGTGATCCCACTTTTATTGACATCTTAGTACCCTACAGTCCCATTGACCTACTTTTGTGGTCATTTGTTGGACATTAATAAAATTGTCTTATCTTATCTTAACTTCATTTGAATCATCATTTTTCTTCAATTTACTCATTTTTCTACTTAGGTATTTGACTAAAGGCTTAACTTGGAGACTTGATCATCTTTTTGTACAAGTTTCTCTTTAGCTTTCTTCAATCACTAGGGGAGTTTTGAGGTCTAAAATGGGCCTCCTAAGGGAAATAATAAAATAAGAGTTCTGAATTTTGGAGGGGAAAAATAAAAACTACTTTTCTTGTCGTATTTTTGACATATCTCCCTATCGGTTTACCCAAATTTCATGTTTGGACACTTGTTGAATTCCGCATCCAACGCATAGCCATACGGCATACTTCTGAGGCACCTGTTATCACACCATAGTAGCAGGGCTACTATTCTTGTACAGCAGATATCTGCACATTCCAGAGCTTCCTTTATTCCAGAGCATGGCCATATATATGTTGGATCACTCATGATCAGAGCAGTATATTATTCAGATTTTATGACCTTGTGTCAAGGCTGAGCCTTGAGAGTTCAGATTTGATGACTGATGTGACCACTTATCCTATTACAGTTTCAGTTCAGTGCCTAGAGATGTATTTCAGCAGTGTTTCAGATGATGCATAATGATGATTATTATGATGATGTTATGGATATGTTCTCACTGACTGTGGATTATTATCTTGTTGATTTAGTCATGATCATGGCATGTGCTTGGTATATTATTCCTGATGTGGCAAACTATTTAAAATGAACTGTAAATCATAAAATGGACAATTGCTTGCACTTTTAGGTCATTTAACAAAACTTGCTGGTATTTCACCTTACATAGACATGGTCTTTCCCCGACACCAGTTGTCTGCTAGTGTAGGCTCCATATTCACTGGTCTCCATCCATACATGACCTTCCTGTTTGACTTAAGCCCTGATTTGTCTCATTTGACTTTCTGATACTGAGGACTTCCCTATTTTTCTACCTCTGTGTTTGGACCGCATCCCTGTCTATTTAGTGTCTCGGCTCTGAGTTGGTGACAGAACTTGCCTTTGGTGAGTTGGATTGTAGGCCTAAATCATTCTGGTCGGTTGTCCCGATGTTTGGCATTGGCTCGAACTCCCCCTAGTCACTTGAGATGTTGTTGGCTAAAACTGAAAGCTCATGTTCTACCTATGGAAACTTAATAAATTCGCCCATGGAAACAAAAAAAAAGGGGCAAGAGCAATGAAAAGCTAAAAATACTCCTCGAAGAGTATAAGAAAGGTCCAAAAAGCAATGGTTCTTAAAAGCTATATCTAAACAATTGCTGACCTTGTATAAATAATGAAAAACATGCCCTGGATGCAAGCTGCAACTAGTTGTGCTTCTCAGCACATCTGAAATCCGAAGGGTTATGTAGGCCAAAAAGGCCATGGAAATAAAATTGAATGATCCTAATGAACCTGGATCAACTTGATGTAGACATGATGCCTAAGTTGAATAAACACTCTCTAAACAACTTATCCATTTGTGAGGCACAGCCATCCCCCGTGTTCTTTTGCCCAGCACAGAGTTTGTAGCTTCCCCCCTTTTCCCAGTCCAAAGTATTTTTGAGTTAAATTAGACAAGTCAAACCCTTGGCCCAACCTTGCTCCTAGCCTTCATCCTTCACTAGCAGTTTGACCATGTCCAATGGGTAAGTTTGTCATTTGAACTATTGTGCAAGTAGTTTTATATATAACCACGGAATATGTTAACTTGATTAATGCCACTGAATGGAATTTATACTTTGAGCTTAGCTATGTGAATGATTAGAGAAACATTGTCTTAGTCTACTGATGTGATTTATCCTTGATTATATATTCTTGGGATCCGTGATGATGTGGACCATGTATGGATGATTATTGATGATGATTTATGGTCCCACATGCTTGATGATGATATCATATGATGGACATATGATGCAGATGATGTTTGATCCAGTTCAGCAGGTTTATTATTATTTCAGATCAGCAGATTATACATTGTCCATGTATGGTGGACCCTAGAGCTGGCCCATTAGGGCAACCCAGGGTGTATGAGTACTCATTCCTAGTGGATTTGAGTCTTCTGGATCCATTGAGACACTTATCTTTCAGTTCCGGGCACTTCTGACAGTGATTGATGCAGTTTTACACTTGTTGACCAGATTTGGGGCTGATTTCCCAGCCTGAGCAGCAGGGGCCCGGAGAGGCCAGTTCACCTAGGGCGCTGATGATGGAAGGGGTGGTCCAGCCACTTGTTATTACCATTTATCCCCCCTCCCGGAGAGCCTGGTGGGCTCAGATGGACAACGCTAGCACCCTAGGAGGCAGTTTTGGCACTTTCACAGTTCCCGAGGCAGTTAAAAAATGGGATAAAGTGGTCACTGAGGAAATCGATTTGGGCAATTGAGGCAAGGTTTTGGCATTTGGTTTTCACAGAGGTCTTCCAGGGTGGCATCACTACCTTCCAGCCAGTTTTCACCATGTGGGTATGCCCGGATTGATCACAGGAGGACATTTACTGCTTGACTGTCATGGATTCTGAGGACAGTTTTGGTCATTTTTATTATATTGGACATATTTTATTATTTTTATTGTGCCTTGGGGATGAGCTAGTAAGGATTAAAACCTCCTAGCCCCACCATGAGCTTATATTGTTATGTCCTAGTCACCATGAGGTGGATTTTGATGCTTATATTTTCTCTTGTGGATGACGTCACCCCTTATTGTACCTTTTTAGTGGGGGCGCTATCATTATATGGGTGATCCATGTGATATATGGTTATGATTTATTGTTAGCCATTGATTAGATCTTGAGATCTTTTAATCCTAGCCACTCATGTAAAAAGTGGTTATGATTGTACTCTCTCCCCATCCTATTTAAGGAGGGAGCCTCTCATTGTAAAATTCATCTAGAGATTTTTGGCTCTTGGCTCTTGGAATAAAATTTCTATCTTTTGGAGTACATGCTTGGATTGGAGTGGATGTTGGTTGTTTCGATTGTAAATGCTATTGTCCATTGCACTGGAGGATCTATTGTAGCTATCTTGCATATTTGCCATACTTTATTTGCAGGTTAAGAGGGCGATTTTGACAAGTGCGAATTGGTGGGGAGGCTTGCCCTTCAAGCTTGGAAGAAGTCGTTTTGGGTTTGACAGGGAGTAGTTTTGCCTTTGTGTCAACTATTCTATGTTTTTCTCTCTCTTGCTTGCATCTACCTTCAATTTGTTAAACTAATTGATGCTTTGCTCCTTGGCTTGACAGGTTAGAAGGAATCACATGTGGCTTGGAAAAATCGATTTGGCAAGAGGGCTTCAACAATTCTCCATTTGATCTTTGGCAAAGTAATCCTTGTCTCAATTAGCATTCATCTCTTCATCCAGGTATGTCCCAAGAGGTATGATCTTCTCTTCCTTGAATCTTCCATAATTTCTAGATCACAAAAACCCTAATCAAATTAAAACCCTTGTTTTTGGTATTTCTTAGATCTACTTAGATCTAGCCCTCCTCTTGAAAAGATATTGAAAACCCACCTCTATAGCATCCACCCCTAGTTGGATCTATAGTTTGGTGGTGATTGGCTGAAAATTGACACACTTTTCAATGCAAAAAGCCTTCTTGAACCTAAATCGATTTTCCTAAGAGAAGCTTGTTGGGCAAGATCTAGCACATGGGTATGTGAGATCCCACTTGATTTGACATCTAGACATTTGATAACATATACCCATATCCTTACTTTGGTGAAAACTACCTTGTGGACATCTCTCCATGTTTTAAGGGGTTGAAACCCCCTTTTGACCTTCTTGGCATCTTAAAACTTAGATCTACTAAGATCTAGCCATTGGATTCACTTGAAACTTTGAAGGAACATAGATCGGGGTACTAACATCCCGGATCTACATTTTGGTGGCCATTGGACTTGGTTTGGTCCACCAAAACCCATTTTTGACCCTCCTTGAGCAAGTCGCACCCCCTTGATTTTTTGAGTTGGTCCACTTCTAGGAAGTGGGTGTTGGAGATTTTCGTGGATTTGGAATGCCCATGCCTTGAAACCTAGGTCTATACTGTCCTTTCGTCAAGATCCGCCTTGGGGATTGCATTCCTTGTTTTAAGGGATTGTGGTCCACTTTTGGTCTTCACTTAAAAACCTAGATCTAGTAAGATCCAACCATTGGGTCTCATCCAATCCACTTGACTTGGCTTCTAGGTGTCCCGATCTACAATTTGACATACTTTTTTGACCCCATTAGCCCACTTAACAAGGCACTAGTCCATCACCAAGCAAGTCGCACTCCTTGGGATTGGTGTCAAATCCTAGATCTAGCACATGGGTATCCTTGAAATCAACTTCAACTCATAGATCTAGCCTACATATAACCTATAGTACCTACCTCACACCTAACTTCACCTTGTGGGCCTACCTAGAATCACTTCACACTTCCCAAGAAAACTAGATCCACTTGTGTAAACACATGGTACTATACTTTGTCATCATACCCCATCATGTGGCCTAGACCATACATAGGTTGAAACATTAATAATCTCTTACACTTCCCTCAACCATACCTTGAACCTTAGGTCCACTTAGCCTTGCATTGGTTTCCGTAACTCATTACTTACTTACACTTAGAAACCTTTGTTTGGGTCCAATCAACTGTGATTGGGGTATAGGGTCTCCCCCTTGGTCTAGTCATACCTTGACCTAAAGCGAAGAGTGCCTCGGTTGACGTGACTCCCAACTGCATTGGGAACCGTGGCATCTCTTGGGTCACCTCTTTAGTTGCCTGACTCCTCTACCGTCCCGGATGGGATACCACTAGGGGCAACTACAAGTTGTGTGATAACAGCACCCATGATATGAAAAATGAAAAATTCAATAAAAAACAATATTTTAATACATAAAAAAAAAAAATTATTGAATTTCTTGTTTTTTGTGTTTTGAGTGCCTCAAAAGTATGCATTGGATGCAGGTTTGAATTTTGCATCCAACGAGTGCCCAAACTTGAAATTTGGGTAAACCGATAAGGAAATATGTCGAAAATACAATAAGAAAAACTAGTTTTTTCTTTTCTCCTCCAAATGTTTTACAAATTTTATCCCCATGGTTGACATCATCATCTTGAATCCTATTGGTTCTTATAAAGTGAATTTTGAGGCCCATCATCATCATTTTTTGTTTTGAGGCCATTTTTTACCTCAAAACTTCCTTTAATGTCCTTTCAAAGATATTTCAATACTTTGCAATCTTTATTTCTATCCTTTGACCATCTATCCACCATTGAAAATCTTCCTCCCTTAGATTTGGGCCTATCATAATATAAGATCTTAAGAAGTTGCTTAAGAAAAATTTGGTCTAATGGTCTAGTCATGTGTGCTTTCTAATGTGATTCTTTCTTAGTGTGGTTTTTTACTTCGGTTATCAGACGAACATGTTGTCACACAATGTGGTGATCTCGGTATTGGCGGAGAATGGCGATCGCCAGAAGGGTGGAACCTCGAGACTCTACCCCAAAGTGTCACACCAGGCAAGGTCCCCTCTCTTTAGGTTTCCCAAGTCCACTAAAAGCAGACAGAAACTAACCACGAGAGGTGTCCCCAATCCAATGTTTCTGTACTTGTCGGTAAAACCAACTTTCTCACAGTACTAGTATGACCGATTTCTAAACGAACACTGCACCTTAGAAGTTTAATAAGTCGGAAAAGGCAGTAACCTAGGGGGATTCGCTCTAAGTGATTACTTTAGGAATATAACAATCAAAATAAAAAACCCCAGAAGAGTCAAACAAGCAACAAATAGGTGATGGAGATGGATGCACAGGTCACTTGAGTAAACTAAGGCACACGATAACATACTGACATCTACGAAACAAGCTGGCCAACACCAATTACAATCCCTTACGCTGCTTGGTGGAATCACTGCTTGACACATTTAAGCTCTTAGGACGGGTGTTGTTTTTGGCTAAGCAATCACAAATTTCACTTAAGATTCCTAAGCAAAGAGAAAAATTAATGAGAGTCTTAAATCCTCCCATTCCGAAGAAGGTCACTTTTGCATAAAACTTAGAAAAACCTTCCTCAAGCAACAATAATGTCATAGAAGATCCCCCTGTTGTTATGCATACCATGGACCCAAGAAAAGAGGATCACCCACCTTTCTACGTATCATTGATGATAGGTGATCTTCTACATAACTGTATGTTAGATTCCAGATCTTCATCCAACATAATGACAAAGAAGGTTATGCATCAACTGAATCTGAGAACAACAACACCTTATCAAAATGTTTGTGCCATGGATTCTAGACAAGTTGATGTAGTGGGCATCATAGTAAATCAACTGGTTAGATTGGGCAAGTATCCTGACATTCATGTGACTATGGATATCCTTGTAATAGATGTGTCAAATAAATGGGGAATGTTACTTTCAAGAAAGTGGGTTGCTACTTTAGGAGGTTGGATCCAAATGGATTGGACTTACACCACTGTACCTGCATTAGAAGATTCATTAGTAAAATTGCATAGTGAAAAAGAAAAGAAAAATCATGTAGAGAATCCCAAGAGACCTTCAAATGAATATGTCTATAACACTGATGATTTGGGGAACTATGCAATCAATTCTACCATTTTGGCCCCTATTCAAGAACAAATCAAAGATGAAAAGCTAGATGAAATTTGGAAAATAAATTTTGATGGTGCTCATTCAAGACCAGGAAAAGGGGCAGGGGTTGTCATCACTTCTCCGGGAGGTCAGGTTTCAACTTTGCATATAGATTGAATTCCAAGCGACAAATAATGTAGCAAAGTATGAGGCACTCTTACTTGGTATAGAACTAGCAAAAGATATGGGGATTAAGATGTTAAGCATAAAAGGCGACTCTGATTTGATGGTTCTCCAAGTAAAAAAACAATTTGCATGTAAGTGTCAAAGATTAAAAAAGTATAGAAATGCAATTTGGGACACCATGGAATTCTTTGATGCCTTGAACGTAGAAGCCATTCCTAGAGATCAGAACAGCGCAACAAACAGGTTAGTAGTCTCAGCATCAGCACTTCAATCTTCAGAAGAAATGTTAAATGGTGATTGTACCTTAGAAATAAATTTCAGACCATTAGTACCAGACGACATGGGACATTGGCAAGTTTTTCGAGATGATGACCAAATCTTGAAGTTCATTCATAATTTTGAGGAATTCTCAAATTTTAATGTCAATTTTCAAGAGGAAGGTAAAGAGTACCAAAAAGAGGGAAATCAGTTCAATAATCCTATTCCTCATGGCTTGGTGGCACTTGAAAACATTTTTCACAGGCAGGAGAGGAAGAAGAGCAATATTGATTCAATGAAACAAGGGGACTATATAGAAATAAACATTGGAACAGACAAAGAACCAAAAATGATAAAAACTGGAAAACGTACTTTCGAGAACCAAAAATGATAAAAACTGGAAAAGGTACTTTCGAAAAAGAAAGGAATGACTTAATCAATTTGGTTGAGTATAGGGATGTGTTTGCTTTTAGTTATGATCATTTGAAAGCATATCGTGAAGATGTTTTCCAGCACACTATACCCTTAAAACAAGAAATCAAGGAAGTTAAACCTTTCAAACAAAAATTGAGACAAATCACCCCAAATTAGCTCCCATTGTCAAAAAAGAGCTTGAGAAAATGTTAGCGGCAGGGATCATTGCACCAACAAGGCATTCATCTTGGTGCTCTAACTTAGTGGTTGTGAGAAAGAAGAACGGAAGCATAAGGATATGCATAGACTTTCGAAATCTGCATGTGGCTTCTCAAAAGGACAACTATCCGCTTCGGAATATGGAAACCCTTCTCCAAAGGGTCACAGGTGTTGGCATGATATCCATGATAGATTGTTTTTCAGGATACAACCAGGTAGTCATTCAAAAAGAGGACAGACACAAAACTACCTTTACCACTCCTTGGGGCATTTTCAAATACTTAAAAATGACTTTTGGCTTGCTGAACGCTGGTGCGACTTTCCAAAGATCCATGGACTATGCGTTCAAAGAGTTAATCGGTAAAACCATAGATATCTACCAAGATGCCTTAACTGTATTTTCTAAAGAAAGATCTAGCTACATAAGTCACTTGAAGCAAGTATTCGAAAGATGTAGGAAGTTTGACATTTCCTTGAATCCAACAAAGTTAGTCCTAGGTATCGATGAAGGAAAGCTTCTAGGACATATCATATCCAAAGATGTTGTCAAGATTGACCCGGAGAGAATTGAGGCTATTAAAAAGATTCCCTTGCCTAAAAATGTCAAATCCCTCCAGTCTTTCAATGGTCACATCAACTTTATAAGAGGATTCATCCCTAACTTGGTGGAGTTAATGAAACCCATGCAGATATTATTAAAGAAGGATGCCAAGTTTGAGTGGATGAGCGAGGGAAGAGAGGCTTTCACTTGTATTAAAGATGCTATCACTAGATTGCCTGTCTTAGTTAGCCCAGACTATTCTAAGGATTTCATGATTTTTTCCTTTGCATCTGAAGATACTATTACCAACTAAGTTGCACACAGTTGGACTTCCAGAGAGCCACCAATGTTTGCACAAGTACCTGTGTAGTTCAATGTTCAGAAGTTCAAATCAGGCATTTTTCAATGCCCCTTTTTTTAATTTTGATCGCATGTTCATGCCCCACAGGGTTTGTAATAAGTTGGTATAAGCATGCTCTTTTTGTACCAGGCTTGGCTTACCTTAGGTTTATCTATCAAGGGAATACTCTAGAGTGTTTTTTCCTTGGGAATTATGCATTGCACTTCAGTGACGTATAATTCCTAAGTTTTTCACTCACACCTCCAAAGCTGGAGTATTTACCTTGTTGGTCAAACCTTGGGAGGTTATTAAAGCCTAAGTGTCAATGTATTTTTACATGTTAGCCAACAATAATAAGTCGTATGGACATGCACTAGGTCCCCTAGGAGTTTGAGTCAATTCCGAGGAAAATAATTTTTCCCGTAAAATTAGGCTATTTTTAATGGTTTAATTGGAAAATTTCAAATTGTAATAAATGTATGGTCTGGAGGCGGATTTTGGCGTGAGGGTGCTTGTTTTCATTTTCGAAGCATCCTATTTACCCCGGAGCCAACTTTTCCTATGTTACAAGTGATTAAATCATCACTTAGAGCATTTTTTCTTATTGGGGTGACAAAATAGCAAAAAAATGCTAATGATGCAACAAAATGACCCAAAAATATCAAAAATAAATAAATAAATAAGCAATTAGCATGTGCCATATGACTTGGCATTTCGTCTCTTATGGTGGGTGAATGTATTCCTTTACTAAACCATCACCCTTGATTCGATTTGGAAGTCAAGATTTGAATGTCAAAATTAAAGATGCGCCCACCTCCAAGCTTGGTCGTCATCGTGATGTGGCAGCTCGTGGTTTGGTGTGATACCTACGCGAAAGGGAGCGCCCAACTCATTCAAGGTGGCGCAATCTCCTTCATTTGAATCCTAATCAAGCCCATCATCAAAGGATGGAACTCGTGGTTGAACTCCCACTTTATGGATGTGGCCTCTCTCTTGGGAATGACGCCCTCTTCCATGTATTTTCCTATATAAGCGAGTGATCGCCTTCTCTTTCACTAGTTGGTATTGAGAGGCAAAGCTCTGCTCTTTTGTACTTCATTGATAATTGATTGAGAATAAAGAGACTTTGGAGATCAAATCCTTGTGTTGTTTTGGTGTGTGGATGCATGATCAATGTGTTGAACAAAGGTGACTTGTAGTGAGTTGCTCATATACTTCCTGCTTCGATCTTGGTTTACTGTAAGGACAAATGTTGGTTTTGTAAGCTAGATTAGTCAAGTTTGTTTACTTTTCTAATCTTGTTGTTTATATGCTAAGAGATCTGTTATCACATATATAGTAGCCGAGCTACCATACATTATTTTTTTGATTCCAGTACACTATTCAGCCAGTTCCCCTACATTTGAGATGCTGAGATGAGCATCTATATTGGATCACTATCAGATTTTGGACAGCAGTTGCATTCCCCATGCCATGACTGAGTCTCAGGACACTTAGAGAGATGACCGATGTAGCCATTATACCATTTGTACAGAGCAGTCAATAGTGCCCAGAGTTGCAGTAGCAGTTTCAGAGGACAGATGATGGTTCAGATGATGAGCATTCAGGTATATGACTCAGCAGGTATATCAATGTGTTATGGTTATATTGCTTTTATACTTATTCATATAGCATGTCTTAGCACTTAGTGTCATGATCTGGCGATCATATAGATATGTGGACCTGGTTGATCTTATTATATATACTATATTGTCCCTACTCGGACTTAGAAGTTCACTATTCATACTCATTGGTTTTACCCTCCTTAGGGAGAATAGAGGTGATCATTCCACCATACCTTGGCTTGCTAGTGTTGGCTCCATTATTCATTTTCTTCATCCATCCATTGCCTACCTTTTAGTTTATCACCTTGACTTACTACTTGACTAGTGACAAGGAGGATCTTTTCCCCACTGTAGCCTCTGTATTGGATAAGCTTCCCTGCTTATTGTGTCTCGGCTCTAAGTTGGTGACAAAACTTACCTATGGTGAGTTGGAGTTCCTTGTGAATTCCCCCTAGTCACTAAAGTTGTGTTGGCTAAACCTGAAACTTTTAGTGTTGCCATGAATACAAAATCTGGAAAAAATGAAATGCTATATCTTGTATGAAAAGCCCATTCATGCAATGTGTTTCTAAACAGACATGAATGAAAGGCATGCCAAATGAAAATGGCCATCAAAATAGAATGTTATATCTTTTGGAAATGTAAATACCTAGGTAAACAAGCTATCTGTGACACACCTAGAAGTGCTCAGGTAAACAAGTGCCTTAAAAACACACCTGCAGCAGAAAGCCTAAATAAATGTAAATCTATGCAATGTGTTTATAAACACACATAGATCAAGGCTATGGAAACTTCAGGCCCAAAAAGCAATGGAACTTAAATGCTATATCTAAATTATTGCTGGCCTCATTTGTATTATGGATTGTGCGCATCTGTTAAAGGTGAATAAACCTTCTTTGAACAACTCATCCATTTGTGAGACACCGCCATTCCCTGTGTTGTTGCTCATTCAGTATATACTATGGTGTGTATTCCCTTTCCCTTTTCCAAAGTGTCACAAAGTTAAGTCAATCAAATCATCCCTTAGCCTAGCCAATTATTTTAGCCTTCACCCTTCACTAGCAAATTGATCACAGCTATGAAGTGAGTATGATCTTGAGTAATAATAATAATTAATGACATTATATATTTGGATCTAGATCGCCAGTAATGATTACTTTGTGTTATAATTGTTATTTGAATAAGTTGTAGAGCATGCATTAACCTTTGACACTTAGCAGCAGCTTCTGATGATGGTCTGAGTTATATTTGGTCATGTTGACTTGGTCAAACCTAGTTTGACCAAGGTCAACCATACGACATGAGATGGTTGGACCTTGTGATGATATGGATAGATGATATATGGTCTATGTACATGTATATGATGATTCTATGCAGCAGCTACAGGGTTATGATGATGATTCATGGTTTACAGCAGTATTTGATCATTTACAGATTATTATTATTTGACCTGTTCCGGTATATTAGGTATATATTTTAATCATGCAGAGACTCATATGGTGTATGAGTACACATCTTGGATGGATTTCGACCTTCTGAGTCCAATGAGACAGTTTGTTTTCAGTTCTAGGCACTTACAATGATGATTGAGCCTCAGTAGGCTATCCCAGTGCAGTTTTGGTCTGTCGGAGACCCTGTCAGAGCAGATGTGATTTTTATCCGGTTGACCTAAGGCGTTGTGCTTGGAGGGGGTGGTCCAGCCACTTGTTTTTACCATATTACCCCCCTCCTGGACACACTGGTACCCTCACCTTGACAGCGCAGGCACTTTAGGAGGCAGTTTGGGGCAGTTTCACGCTTCCCGAGGCATTTCAGGATTGGTAGAAATGGCTATTGAGGAATTCGATTTGGGCTACTAAGGCAATGTTTTGGCATGGGATGATCAGTGATGATGGATTGATGTCTTCCACACCTACTCCAGCAGTTTCAGCTTCATCGGGGCCCGCATCCATCAGTTATGGCACTTTTTGATGATTTCTGAGGTCTTTTGAGGCCTACGATTTGACCATAGAGGCACGATTTGCTATATTGATGACTATTTTATTATTATTGTGCTATGGGGATTGACCAAGGGTGGCTAAAATTACCCCTTGGAGCCACCATAAGCTTCCTATTATATCTTGTCATCATGATTTGGTGGGATTCCCCTCTTCTAGGGCGATTTTGTCCATTTATGTTATATTTTATGAGTGACCCATGTATTTTATTGTTAAGCTCATCTCAACCATTGATTAGACACTTGTATCTTTTAATCTTAGCCACTCATTCAAAAAGTGGTTAGGATTTTGATGCCTCTCCTTCCTATTTAAAGGAGAGAGCTTCTCATTGTAAGGGGTCTTTGGCTCTTGGATTATTGGTATAGAAAAACCTTCTTGTGGAAATTCTTGTGGTCTCCTTTGCATCGGGTGTTCTTAGATGGTGATTGGAAAGTCTATTGCAACCTAGCATTTGGAATTTGTGGTAAAATCTATCTATTTTGGAAATCATTGTCTTGTCTACAAGAGGGCGATTTCAACAAGGGCAATTTTGCAAGGCTTCTTCAAATCGACTTTCTTGGCATTTGCTTGTATCAGGGGGTTATCATTAGTATCATTGTGATCTATGCTATCTTTCTGTTACTTCTCTTGTGGCATTAGTCTTATCTCTTGATTACATCAAATCTGATATTGTTGACGTTTGTTGTGCAGGAGAGAGGGCGCATTGGCTTCTTGAACTAAATCGACTTCATAGAAAACTACCTCAAAGCATCTCAAATTGATCGGGTTTGCATAGATCATCATCATCAAGGCATCTACAAGGTTACCCAGGTAACATCCACAGGCTTGTTTCTCTTATCTTGATGCAATCCATTGACATAGCTCATAAATTGATAAAACCCTTATTTCTTCAAACCCTCATTTTTACATTTTTTCAGATCTACTAAGGTCTAGTGGCTTCTTGGGTAAGATATTTAAAACCCACCTCTATAGTATCCACGGCATCCTGAATCTATAGTTTAGTGAGGATTTGCCTCTATTTGACCCTCTTCCGAAGGCATTTAGCCTCTCCAAGCAAGGGCACACTTCCTAGTTTGGTGGGTTGACCTAGATCTAGTACGTGGGTAGTTGAGATCCCACTTGTTTCATGATCTACACATCCAATAACCTACCCCCGGATTGTCACTTTTCTGATTTCTACCTTGTGGGCCCTATTCCACATTTTAAGGGATTTAATCCCCATTTTTTACCACTTGGTATGTTTAAACTCAGATCTAGTAAGATCTAGCCATTGGATTGCCATGAAATTATAGATCCACACTCTCACTTGCTTAAAACACTTGGATCTAAAGTTTGGATGCCATTGGACTTGTCTTGAGTCATTTATCCCACTTTTTAGCCTCCTTAGGTAAAGTCGCACCACCTTGGAGAAGTGAGTTGGTCCACTTCTAGGACATGGGTACATGAGATCTTTGTGGATTTGGAACAGGCATAATTCAAAACCTAGGTCTAGTAGGTCACCTTGTCAAATCTTGCCTTGGGGATAGCATTCCTTGTTTTAAGGGATTGTGGTCCACTTAGGTCAAACATTAAATCTCTAGATCTAGACCTATTCATCCATCAAGACTTTAATTGCCCACTTGTCTCATGCAATAGGAGTCCTTAACCACAAGTTAACCTTACTTTGACTCCATTATCCCAATTCCCAAGGCACTGGTTTCTCTCCAAGTCAATTCGACTTTCCTAGAATGTTGGATTAACTTGTGGTTTGACTTTTGTGTGGTGAACTAAGCCCTCTGATGTCATCATGTATCATGATCAAGCTTGTCACTTGTACTAGTTAGCCCCAATTCAACCCCTAAACTACCCTGCATTGGACACGGTTCCCAAGGCAGTGGATTTTCTCACATTGAACTAGTGCTTTAATCCTGGATCTCACTTCAAATACTATAAGTCACTTTCACATCAACAATGAACCAAAGCTATACTCATTGAACCCCTCACTTGTCTTGTGATTTCATCCTAAGGTCTAGGATAAACCATACACCTTACTTCACTTAGAATTAACTTGATTTGGTGTCTTGGTTTTGATCTCTCCTGTCGGGAGTAGATCGGGTCTCCCCCTTTGTTGTCTGGGCTAGATAACATAAAGTGAAGGTTGCCTCGACTGGCGTGACAACCATCTATTGGAGGTCGAGGTGATCGTGGTTGCACCTTTTGAGTTGCCCTTCCCTATTGCCATCCATGAGTGGATACATCCATAGGGGTAACTATAGTTTAGGTGATAACAAGATCTAGTTTTAAAATATTTCATTTGTTAATGAGTATTTTGGGATTGATTTCTTAAATATTTGGCTTCCAGATCTAATGCTTTGTGTATGAGTTGATGTAAGCTGCAAGTACCGTTTTAATTGAAGGAGAAGAGAACTTGTTTGTGTTGTTGTTATTGTAACTTCGGAAGATATTCCCATGTATTTTATATTGTTATTATTATTGTATTTTATTTGTACCTCCGATGGAGATGTTTTTCCTCCGCTCGGGGATGTCATTATCATGCTTAGTCATACTAGGTCATTGGGGTAAAAGCCTCCATTGTAAGTCGGGGTAATAGTCCCCCAAAACAGTCAAATGTAAATGTATTATTGAGTCTCCTAGAGAAGTCGGCCTAGTTAGTTTTATTGAGGCCGACATAGTCAGTTAAAAGGTCACCCTAAAAGTAAAGTATAAATAGAGAGGAAGGCTCTCTCATTTGGACACACTCACTCACTCAAGTTTGCACTAGTGAGAGAGAGAAGACAAGTTCGCATAGGAGAAAGAGAGAGGGCTGCAGAAGACTTGTTTTGGGGTTTTCCATCTTTGTGATATTGTATTGGTGACTATTCTATTTCTAAGGAAGTTGCAGTGTTTTCTCCTTTATGGTTTCCCCGAGGAAAATCTTTGTGTCTCTTGTGTTATGTTGTACTTGTTATTCTTTCGGATAAGATCCTAGATAATATTGATTAAAAAGTAGAAAATCTAACATGGTATCAGAGCTGACCAGAAAAGAAGACATTGTGCCAATGTGCAGCAGCGAGAGGCTAGGGCTTCAAATTTTGAGGTCTTCTCTCCACAGATCATCCGAAAAAGGAGGCTAGGCTAACTTTCCCTAGAAGGGCGCATCTTGCTGTCGAAGCAGAATCTAATTCCGAGAATTTTCAATTTTTGGCTCGTCACTTTTGTCAAAAGGAAAACTAGGGCATCAACTATTTTGGCATTTTGTTCACATATTTGGAGAAGTGAGTACATTAGACAACTCGCCTTGAGGAGGCACATGTCCTGTCTAATCAGAAGTATCCCATCCGGGACGGTAGAGGAGATAGGCACCTAAAGAGGTGACCCAAGAGATGCCACGGTTCCCAATGCAAGGTCGGAGTCACGTCAACCGAGGCACTCTTCGCTTTAGGTCAAGGTGAAACAAGACCTAGGGGGAGACCCTATAACCAATCACGGTTGATTGGACCCAAACAAAGGTTTCTAAGGATAAGTAAGTGAAGAGTTACGGAAACCAATGCAAGGCTAAGTGGACCTAGAAGTTGAGGTATTGTTGAAGGTGGTTTGAGAAATTGTTAGTGTTTCAACCTATGTATGATTTAGGCCACATAATTGGGTATGATGACAAGGTGTAGTACCATATGTTTACACAAGTGGGTCCTATTTTCTTGGGATGTGTGAAATGGCTTTAAGTGGGCCCACAAGGTGAAGCTAGGGATGAAATTTAGTACTAGAGGTTATGTAATCAGTAGATCTATGGATCTAAGTTGAATTTAGGATTACCCATGTACCGGATCTAATGTTTGACACAATTCCCAAGGAGTGCGACTTGCTTTGAGGAGGACTAGTGTCTTGTTGGATGGGCTAATGGGGTCAAAAAGTATGCCAAAGTGTAGATCGGGACACTTAGGACCCAAGTCAAATGGGCTAAATGAGATTGAATGGTTGGATCTTGCTAGATCTAGGTTTTCATGGAATGACCCTAAGTGGACCACAATCCCTTGAAACAAGGAATGCTACCCCCAAGGCAGATCGTCACAAAATGATACTCTAGACCTAGGTTTCAAGGTATGGCCGTTCCAAATCCACAAAAATCTCAACCACCCACTTCCTCAAAGTGGGCAAACTCACTCACCCAAGGGAGTGCGACTTTGCTCAAGGAGGGCTAAAAGGTGGGTTAAGTGGACGAAATCAAGTCCAATGGCCACCAAACTGTAGATCCAAGTGGCTTGACCGCCGATCTATGTAGATCCCAAAAATCAAGTCAATCCAAGGGTTAGATCTTAGTAGATCTGAGTTTTAAGGTGCCAAGAAATTCAAAAGGGGGTTTTAATCACTTAAAACGTGGAATGATGCCCACAAAGTAGAAATCACCAAAGTAACAATCTGGGGGTAGGTTATCAAGTGTCTAGATTGCAAATCAAGTGGGATCTCACCTACCCATGTGCTAGATCTAACCAAACAAGCCTCTCTTAGGGAAGTGCGATTTGGTTCAAGAGGGCTTTTTGCCTTGAAAAGTGTGCCAATTTTAACCCAGTCACCACCAAACTATAGATCCCACTAGGGGTGGATACTATAGAGGTGGGTTCTTAAAATCTCTTCAAAAGCAAGGCTAGATCTAAGTAGATCTAAGAAAAACCAAAAAAAAGGGTTTTAATCAATTAGGGTTTTTATGATCTAGAAATTATGGATGATTCAAGGAAGAAGAAGATCATACCTTTGGAGCATACCTGGATGAAGAGATGAATGCTAGTTGAGACGAGGATTACTTTTGCCAAAGATCAAATGGAGAATTGTTGAAGCCCTCTTGCCAAATCGATTTTTCCAAGCCACATATGAGTCCCTCTAACCTGTCAAAACCGAGGAGCAAAGCATCAATCAGTTTAACATGTTGAAGGTAGATACAAGCAAGAGAGAGATAAGCATAGAATAGTTGGCACAAAGACAAAACTACTCCCTGTTTAACCAAAACGTCTTCCTCCAAGCTTGAAGGGCAAGCCTCCCCACCAATTCGCACTTGTCCAAAAACGTCCTCTTAACCTGTAAATAAGATATGGCAAATATGCAAGATAGCTACAATAGATCCTCCAGTGCAATGGAAAAAAGCATTTACAATCCAAACAACCAACATCCACTCCAATCCAAGCATGTACTCCAAAAGATAGAAATTTTATTCCAAGAGCCAAGAGCCAAAAATCTCTAGATGGTTTTACAATGAGAGGCTCCCTCCTTAAATAGGATGGGGAGAGAGTACAATCCTAACCACTTTTTACATGAGTGGCTAAGATTAAAAGATCAAAAGATCTAATCAACGGCTAATAATAAATCATAACAATACATCACATGGATCACCCAATATAATGATGACATCCTAACTAAATGGTACAATAGGAGTATGACGTCATCCACTAGAGGGGTAAAAGTACAAAAATCCACCTCATAATGACTAGGACATAACAAGATAAGCACATGGTGGGGCTAGGAGGTATCAATCCTTACTAGCTCATCCCCAAGGCACAATAAAATAATAAAATATGTCCAAGATAATATAAATGACCAAATCTGTCCTCAGAATCTGTGACAGATAAGCAGTAAAAGACCTCCTGTGATCGCTGTAGGCCTACCCACATGGTGAAAATTGGCTGGAAGATAGTGGGATCACCCTGGAAGACCTCTGTGAAAACCAAATGCCAAAACCTTGCCTCAATTGCCCAAATCGATTTCCTCAGTGACCACTTTATCCCATTTTTTAACTGCCTCGGTAACTGTGAAAGTCCCAAAACTGCCTCCTAAGGCATCTGCGCTGTCCATCTGAGCCCACCAGGCTCTCCAGAAGGGGGGGTAAATGGTAAAAACAAGTGGCTGGACCACCCCCTTCTCATACAGCGCCATAGGTGAAGTGGCCTCTCATGGCCCCTGCTGCTCAAGCTGGGAAATCAGCCCCAAATCTGGTCAACAAGTGTAAAATTGCATCAATCACTGTCAAAAGTGCCCGGATCCAGAAGACCCAAATCCACTAGAAATGTGTACTCATACACCATGGGTTGCCCCATTGGGCCAGCTGTAGGGTCACCATATATGGACAATGCATAATCTGCTGATCTGAAGGAATAAATAAATCTGTTGAACTGCATCAATCATCATCTGCATCATATGATATCATCATCAAGTATGTGGGACCATCAATCATCATCAATAGGCATCTATACATGGCCCACATCATCATAGATCCCAATAATATACAGCCAAGGATAAATCACATCAGTAGACTAAGACATGCTTCTCTGATCATTTTCACAGCCAAGCTCAAAGTATAAGATCCATTCAGTGGCATTAATCAAGTTAGCATATTCCTTTGTTATATAAAATTATTTGCACAATAGTTCAAATGACAAACTCACCCATTGGACATGGTCAAACTGCTAGTGAAGGATGAAGGCTAGGAACAAGGTTGGGCCAAGGGGTGGACTTGTCTAACTTAACTCAAAAATACTTTGGACTGGGAGAAGGGGGAAGCTACAAACTCTGTGCTGGACAAAATAACACGGGGGATGGCTGTGCCTCAAAAATGGATAAGTTGTTCAGAGAGTGTTTATTCAACTTAGGCATCATGTCTACATCAAGTTGATCCGGGTTCATTAGGATCATTCAATTTCATTTCATGGCCTTTTTGGCCTACATAACCCTTCGGATTTCAGGTGTGCTGATAAGCACAACTAGTTGCAGCGTGCATCCAGGGCATGTTTTTTTTAAATACATATAAGGTCAGCAATTGTTTAGATATAACTTTCAAGAGCCATTGCTTTTTGGACCTTTCTTATACTCTTCGAGGAGTATTTTTAGCTGTTCATCGCTCTTGCCCTTTTTTTTAGTTTCCATGGGCGAATTTATAAGTTTCCATAGGTAGAACATGAGCTTTCAGTTTTAGCCAACAACATCTCAAGTGACTAGGGGGAGTTCGAGCCAATGCCAAACATCGGGACAACCGACCAGAATGATTTAGGCCTACAATCCAACTCACCAAAGGCAAGTTTTGTCACCAACTTAGAGCCAAGACACTGAACATACAGGGATGCGGTCCAAACACAGAGGTAGAAAAATGGGGAAGTCCTCAGTATCAGAAAGTCAAATGAGACAAGTCAAGGTTTAAAGTCAAATAGGAAAGTCATGTATGGATGGAGTCAAGTGGATATGGAGCCTACACTAGCGGACCACTGGTGTCAGGAAAGACCATATCTATGTAAGGTGGAAAACCAGTGGGTTTTGTTAAATGACCTAAATATGCAAGCAATTGTCCATTTTATGATTTATAGTTCATTTTAAAAAGTTTGCCACGTCAGGAATAATATACCAAGCAAATACTGTGAACATGACTAAATCAACAAGATAATAATCCACAGTCAGTGATAACATATCCATAGATCATACAACATCATCATAATAATAATCATCATGTACCATCTGAAACACTGCTGCAATACATCTCTAGGCACTAAACTGAAACTGTATGGGATAAAGGGTCACACCGGTCATCAAATCTGAACTCTCAAGGCTCAGCCTTGACACAAGGTCTAGCATAAGTTTGAATAATATACTGCTCTAATCATGAGTGACCCAAAATATACAATCATCATAGCCATGCTCTGAATAATAGAAGCTCTGGAATGTGCAGATATCTGCTAAGCAAGAATAGTAGCTCTGCTACTATGGTGTGATAACATCTGACTCCAGCTGGGACAAGTACTCTAAGGGAGAGAGCTCTTGAGAACCTCAGAATCTCTAGTCTCGATCTGCTCTGTAATCAATCTTCAATCCAGCACTGCACCATCCTTGCTTTCAGCTTTTATTTTGCACCTGTTCCTGCTCTCACAAACACTAAAATACCTCATGGAGCATGTATGGGAAAAATATATAAAATAAAATTGAAAATGACTTCTATTATAAACAGAAACTGAAATGCGTAAAAGAAAAATATAAACTAACATGGCATATATTGTTTATTCATCATTCATTATTTTTATTACTGTGCAGGAGGAAAAGAGAACTTCTTTTAAACAGGCAATCTCAACTTGCACAGGCAGCCAAACATACAACAGGAAACTTAAAGTTCTTAATTGCATGCAGGAGAAGAGACAAGCTTAGGAAGAAGCAAGGCTCAACTCAATGAAGAAGAAAAACAAGCAGACACTCCAAGCAGAAAAGAAAAAGGGACAATACTCGGCATACAGAAAAAGAAAAAAAATCACACAAATCCTATTGCTCAAGCGAGCTTATTCAGAAGCTACCTATTCTAAACAGGCAAGGCAAGGCATAGTATGGAAGATCGGGGATGATAATCCCTTAGCTCCCTCTGGTTGACAGGGAGTAAGATACGTTGGCCAATCCCAGTGGTGAGAAAGCACATCTCACCCATGCAGCGCTCAACAGTGAGTGGTCCAACCCACAAGTCACCCGATCCCCTGGATCGTATATAGAATAAATCATTAGGCATCACGACCCTATCACCAATTTCGAACCTTCGGTGATTTACAGACTGAGGGATGGCTTCAATAACATGTTCAGGAATAAGTTCGATATCAGAATTGCATTGAGGTTGAGGTGTTACTATGCTTGAATTCCTATTAGGAGGAATTGCATCAAATCTGGGAGGTCCACCGTCTAAAGGTATAACTACCCTACCAATCAAGACTTCTCTTATTATTCTCCTAGGAGGACTTTCTACTTGTGGGTGAATGATATACTTTGGAGTTTCCCCCACTGTCCAAAAGTTTCTATCAACATCCTCATCTCTTTCAGCATGGGTTATGGGTTGTGGGTTTTGACTTTCCATAGTTCTGCTACGACCTTCTCCAGATGGGATAGGAATGGACATGTTTTTTAAAGATGCCAGATGGTCATTAGGAAGGGACATATGACTAGGAACCGTGCTAGGCATACTCTGAGCTCTCATACCCAAGGAAGTTGGTGAAGAAACAGGAGTATGGAATGAGACTGTGGAATCCATATTCTCTTCACCAACGGGTAATTCATTAGGCAAAAGGAAACTAGGGTAAGGTGGAAGCCAACTTGGCTCAGTGGGTTCTTCCTGAAAAATGGCTAGATTATTCAAAGAAGAATCTTCCCCAGGGGCATCATGGATCAAGGCATGTTCTTGCCAACTCATAGAGTTGTCATTCACTTGCCTAAAAACCCCATCCTCCAAGGACAAATGGGACAAATGATCAGGGACATCAGAGAAGTGATAACTAATTCGTTCTTCATCATTCCCCTCAGATGAGGGAAGGTGTGTTCCTTCATTGTTATTTGCCCAAGGAGTGATGTGAGGTAAGCCTTGTCTTACTCTTTCTGTGTTAAGGTCAACTAGGAAAAACCACTCATGTACTATCCTAGGTATGTACTCACCCCTTCTAATTCGATCAAAGTTCTCCTCATAAGTGTTTAGCTGAGTAGTGGGCGCAGGTTGTTCAATGTGTGGCACTACACTACTAGGTTGGTTCGAAGTCCTAAGTTCTTCCGACATTTCACCCCGAAGTGACTCAAGGTTTGTTTCACTAGAAGCAACAGCTCTTTCCCTTTCTGGATTAGGATCATCGTCATGGCCACCCATGACCATGAAGATGCCTTCAGGCAATAACTCACCTTCACCGACAGTGTTCCTCACACCATCCTCATAATTCTCAAGATGTCCATCGTAAAATGGCTCCCGATACACCCTAACCAAAGACCCATCAGAGTTGGGGATAGTAGCGTATGATAAATCCATCTGAAGATGTCCCCCTAGCCCAGCGGACCACTTCCTACAAAGGAGCATACCATAGGCTGGAGGGAGATCTATAACTACTATATCCATTAGCATGGATATGTCGGGGCACGAAAATAGGTCAGCTCTCAAGTTTTTAATCAAACCAAAGACTTTAACTGGTTTGGAGTCAATCCCACAAACGTTCCCATAAGGCCTAGTTATTTTTAATCCCATGGCTTCCATGACTTGTAAGGGCATCACATTCATGGAGGCACTAGAATCTAACATACAATTGTGAAGAAGGGTATCACCAATGCGAAGTGTAAGATAAAATGGTTGATGACCACCATTCTTTCTCTCATATAGGGCAGTTTGGATGTTAATGGGAGGATCATTCTCTTCATCAACCATAGCACAAGGTGCTGGGTTTTGAGAAGATCAACCTTCACCACTACTTGTGGCAATCTCAGGGATACTCTCGAAAAACTCTACCACTTGCTCCTTTATTGATGGGATTTTCATTAACTCAGTGAGTGGAATGTTATGCATAACTTTGTCCAATTCTCTCTCGATGTTGATATCAAAGTCATACTCAGGTAGAGGGAATGGCTCACTCACTAGAATAGGCAGCTCATTGCTTCTCTTTTCACTAAAGGGTATGGGCTTTTGTCCTTCCTTCCTTCGTTCATAGGTTTTATGGGGAACTTGACTATTACTACTAACTTGCTCAGTAGCATAGATGGGACTACTAGGGTTGGGTTCTTCTATGGACTCTTCCTCATGATTAATCAAAATCCTTCCGAAGTCCTTGTCAAGTTTTAAGTCATCAACCCAATTAATGTTCTTTGGAGAATCTGGAGTATCATCACCATGGATGGCATACTCAGGATCTTCCAATTTTTGCTCTTCAGACCAGTTTATGATAGGAGGTTCTTGGTTCACAGGGTTTCTTCTATCACCTTCATTAGGCTTCTTTTGTTGATTCCAATAAGGTTTAGGGCCATAGGGCTGCCTATATCTATCCCCCTCTCTACTCTTAGCTAGGTCCCTAGTTATGAGAGTTAAGTTTTTCATCATTTCATGCATGCTCTCCATCATTTCATTGGGATCTTTGCTAGGTTCCTTACTCTTCTTAAACTTAGGCTCAGATCTGGAGGAGGAAGGTCCACTGATTAGGTCAAAGAAATTTTGTTTTCCCATGGAGACAGTGTTTGCCTCAGCTTTCTTAGCATTATCTTGGGCTATCTTCAAACTACTAGGGTCTTTGTCTTTTAGATGGTAACCCAAGTAACCTTCATATGCATTGAGGTAATGAATCAAGATGGCTTGATCAAGGGGCCTTATGTTACTTGGGATGTTGGAAACAGTCTTATCAAAGCATTGGTTAAACTCGTGGACAGACTCATTCTCCTTCTTTTTGATGTCAAGAAGTTGGTGTAAAAGGAAGCGCCCATCTAACTTGACTAACCACTCTTGCTTGAGTTTATCGGTGAATACATCATATCCATTGATTGATGATGCACGCAAGCGGTCAAACCATTTGCGAGCATCACCCTCCAAGGATGCAAAGAGACCCCTTATAAACACATCTTCTTCCTCAGCCCCATAAGCTTCCATATGAGCCCAGACATTGTCTATGTGGTCCTCAAGGGAGGTGGCACAGTTGCCATTGAATTTTGGGATCTTTTCAAAGTACTTGTCTGGCATGCTATGGGGAGCACCTAAGATCTGAGAGAAATCTAAGGGAGACGCCCTAGCCTTGTTTCCAAAAGCACGAGCAACAGGAGGATTGTTTTGGTTGTTGTTACCGGAGTTAGATTGACTTTGTCCAGCAAATGGATTGACTGGGACTGAAATAGAGTTATGATTAAGAGATGAAGGAGGAATCGAATTGAACAAAGGGGATCCCAAGACACGGTTTGGAGAATCTAAGTTAACAAGTTTCCAAAAGAAATTAGATGTTTGGGCTTTAGGATCTCTTTTGTGATAGGTGAGTGGGGTTACTTCCAATTGATTTGGATTTGATTTACTGCGAGTGTTATAAGGATGACTGAGTTCGCTCCTCAGCGGAGTCACGATTAGGAGTCGCCCGGTAGATTTTTAAGCTCTACTACCAAGATGTATGTCGTTTGAAATGCAAGGAGAGAATGAGACACAAAGGTGTGTTGAACCAAGGTAGGCCTCTACCTCCCCGGCAACGGCGCCAAAAATATTGGCAAAGAGAAGGGGAGTAAGGCTTGAAAATAATTGTCGAACCAAGGTAGGCCCCTACCTTCCCCGGCAACGGTGCCAAACATGTTATCACACAACTTGTAGTTGCCCCTAGAGGTATCCCATCCGGGACAGTAGAGGAGATAGGCAACTAAAGAGGCGACCCAAGAGATGCCACGGTTCCCAATGCAAGGTCGGAGTCACGTCAACCGAGGCACTCTTCGCTTTAGGTCAAGGTGAAACAAGACCTAGGGGGAGACCCTATAACCAATCACGGTTGATTGGACCCAAACAAAGGTTTCTAAGGATAAGTAAGTGAAGAGTTACGGAAACCAATGCAAGGCTAAGTGGACCTAGAAGTTGAGGTATGGTTGAAGGTGGTTTGAGAAATTGTTAGTGTTTCAAAGTATGTAGGATTTAGGCCACATAATTGGGTATGATGACAAGGTGTAGTACCATATGTTTACACAAGTGGGTCCTATTTTCTTGGGATGTGTGAAATGGCTTTAAGTGGGCCCACAAGGTGAAGCTAGGGATGAAATTTAGTACTAGAGGTTATGTAATCAGTAGATCTATGGATCTAAGTTGAATTTAGGATTACCCATGTACCGGATCTAGTGTTTGACACAATTCCCAAGGAGTGCGACTTGCTTTGAGGAGGACTCGTGCCTTGTTGGATGGGCAAATGGGGTCAAAAAGTATGTCAAAGTGTAGATCGGGACACCTAGGACCCAAGTCAAATGGGCTAAATGAGATTGAATGGTTGGATCTTGCTAGATCTAGGTTTTCATGGAATGACCCTAAGTGGACCACAATCCCTTGAAACAAGGAATGCTACCCCCAAGGCAGATCGTCACAACATGATAGTCTAGACCTAGGTTTCAAGGTATGGCCATTCGAAATCCACAAAAATCTCAACCACCCACTTCCTCAAAGTAGGCAAACTCACTCACCCAAGGGAGTGCGGCTTTGCTCAAGGAGGGCTAAAAGGTGGGTTAAGTGGACCAAATCAAGTCCAATTTCCACCAAACTGTAGATCCAAGTGGCTTGACCCCCGATCTATGTAGACCCCAAAAATCAAGTCAATCCAAGGGTTAGATCTTAGTAGATCTGAGTTTTAAGGTGCCAAGAAATTCAAAAGGGGGTTTTAATCCCTTAAAACGTGGAATGATGCCCACAAGATAGAAATCACCAAAGTAACAATCTGGGGGTAGGTTATCAAGTGTCTAGATTGCAAATCAAGTGGGATCTCACCTACCCATGTGCTAGATCTAACCAAACAAGCCTTTCTTAGGGAAGTGCGATTTGATTCAAGAGGGCTTTTTGCCTTGCAAAGTGTGTCAATTTTAACCCAGTCACCACCAAACTATAGATCCCACTAGGGGTGGATACTATAGAGGTGGGTTCTTAAAATCTCTTCAAAAGCAAGGCTAGATCTAAGTAGATCTAAGAAAAACCAAATAACAAGGGTTTTAATCAATTAGGGTTTTTATGATCTAGAAATTATGGATGATTCAAGGAAGAAAGAGATCATACCTTTGGAGCATACCTGGATGAAGAGATGAATGCTAGTTGAGACGAGGATTACTTTTGCCAAAGATCAAATGGAAAATTGTTGAAGCCCTCTTGCCAAATCAATTTTTCCAAGCCACATATGAGTCCCTCTGACCTGTCAAAACCGAGGAGCAAAGCATCAATCAATTTAACATGTTGAAGGTAGATACAAGCAAGAGAGAGATAAGCATAGAATAGTTGGCACAAAGACAACTACTCCCTGTTTAACCAAAACGTCTTCCTCCAAGCTTGAAGGGCAAGCCTCCCCACCAATTCGCACTTGTCCAAAAACGTCCTCTTAACCTGTAAATAAGATATGGCAAATATGCAAGATAGCTACAATAGATCCTCCAATGCAATGGACAAAAGCATTTACAATCGAAACAACCAACATCCACTCCAATCCAAGCATGTACTCCAAAAGATAGAAATTTTATTCCAAGAGCCAAGAGCCAAAAATCTCTTGATGATTTTACAATGAGAGGCTCCCTCCTTAAATAGGATGGGGAGAGAGTACAATCCTAACCACTTTTTACATGAGTGGTTAAGATTAAAAAATCAAAAGATCTAATCAACGGCTAATAATAAATCATAACAATACATCACATGGATCACCCAATATAATGATGACGTCCTAACTAAATGGTACAATAGGAGTATGACGTCATCCACTAGAGGGGTAAAAGTATAAAAATCCACCTCATAATGACTAGGACATAACAAGATAAACACATGGTGGGGCTAGGAGATCTCAATCCTTACTAGCTCATCCCCAAGGCACAATAAAATAATAAAATATGTCCAAGATAATATAAATGACCAAATCTGTCCTCAGAATCTGTGACAGATAAGCAATAAAAGACCTCCTGTGATCGTTGTAGGCCTACCCACATGGTGAAAACTGGCTGGAAGATAGTGGGATCATCCTGGAAGACCTCTGTGAAAACCAAATGCCAAAACCTTGCCTCAATTGCCCAAATCGATTTCCTCAGTGACCACTTTATCCCATTTTTTAACTGCCTCGGTAACTGTGAAAGTGCCAAAACTGCCTCCAGGGCATCTGCGTTGTCCATCTGAGCCCACCAGGCTCTCCAGAAGGGGGGGTAAATGATAAAAACAAGTGGCTGGACCACCCCCTTCTCATACAGCGCCCTAGGTGAACTGGCCTCTCATGGCCCCTGCTGCTCAGGCTAGGAAATCAGCCCCAAATCTGGTCAACAAGTGTAAAACTGCATCAATCACTGTCAGAAGTGCCCGGAACTGAAAGATAAGTGTCTCAATGGATCCAGAAGACCCAAATCCACTAGAAATGTGTACTCATACACCATGGGTTGCCCCATTGGGCCAGCTGTAGGGTCCACCATATATGGACAATGCATAATCTGCTGATCTGAAGTAATAAATAAATCTGTTGAACTGCATCAATCATCATCTGCATCATATGATATCATCATCAAGTATGTGGGACCATCAATCATCATCAATAGGCATCTATACATGGCCCACATCATCATAGATCCCAATAATATACAGCCAAGGATAAATCACATCAGCAGACTAAGACATGCTTCTCTGATCATTTTCACAGTCAAGCTCAAAGTATAAGATCCATTCAGTGGCATTAATCAAGTTAGCATATTCCTTTGTTATATAAAATTACTTGCACAATAGTTCAAATGACAAACTCACCCATTGGACATGGTCAAACTGCTAGTGAAGGATGAAGGCTAGGAACAAGGTTGGGCCAAGGGGTGGACTTGTCTAACTTAACTCAAAAATACTTTGGACTGGGAGAAGGGGGAAGCTACAAACTCTGTGCTGGACAAAATAACACGGGGGATGGCTGTGCCTCACAAATGGATAAGTTGTTCAGAGAGTGCTTATTCAACTTAGGCATCATGTCTACATCAAGTTGATCCAGGTTCATTAGGATCATTCAATTTCATTTCATGGCCTTTTTGGCCTACATAACCCTTCGGATTTCAGGTGTGCTGATAAGCACAACTAGTTGCAGCTTGCATCCAGGGCATGTTTTTTTAAATACATATAAGGTCAGCAATTGTTTAGATATAACTTTTAAGAGCCATTGCTTTTTGGACCTTTCTTATACTCTTCGAGGAGTATTTTTAGCTGTTCATCACTCTTGCCCTTTTTTTTTTAGTTTCCATGGGCGAATTTATAAGTTTCCATAGGTAGAACATGAGCTTTCAGTTTTAGCCAACAACATCTCAAGTGACTAGGGGGAGTTCGAGCCAATGCCAGCCAATGCCAAACATCGGGACAACCGACCAGAATGATTTAGGCCTACAATCCAACTCACCAAAGACAAGTTTTGTCACCAACTTAGAGCCGAGACACTGAACATACAGGGATGCGGTCCAAACACAGAGGTAGAAAAATGGGGAAGTCCTCAGTATCAGAAAGTCAAATGAGACGGGTCAAGGTTTAAAGTCAAATAGGAAAGTCATGTATGGATGGAGTCAAGTGGATATGGAGTCTACACTAGCAGACCACTGGTGTCCGGAAAGACCATATCTATGTAAGGTGGAAAACCAGTGGGTTTTGTTAAATTACCTAAATGTGCAAGCAATTGTCCATTTTATGATTTATAGTTCATTTTAAAAAGTTTGCCACATCAGGAATAATATACCAAGCAAATGCTGTGAACATGACTAAATCAACAAGATAATAATCCACAGTCAGTGATAACATATCCATAGATTATACAACATCATCATAATAATAATCATCATGTACCATCTGAAACACTGCTGCAATACATCTCTAGGCACTGAACTGAAACTGTATGGGATAAAGGGTCACATCGGTCATCAAATCTTAACTCTCAAGGCTCAACCTTGACACAAGGTTTAACATAAGTCTGAATAATATACTGCTCTGATCATGAGTGATCCAAAATATACAATCATCATAGCCAAGCTCTGAATAATAGAAGCTCTGGAATGTGCAGATATCTGCTAAGCAAGAATAGTAGCCCTGCTACTATGGTGTGATAACACCGGTGTTCCATGACAAATCGAAGCACATTGAGATCAAGTACCACTATATCAAGGATATGGCGCAAAGAGGAGCAGTGAAGCTCTAGTATGTTGCAACAGACGAGTAGATATCCGATATGTTAACCAAGCCGTTAGCCAGAGTGAAGTTTGAATACTTCACAGAGAAGGCTGAAGCTTGGTGTTATCCAGATCGAGGTTCCTCCTAAGAGGGAGTGATGAGTCTGGAAGATGTAGATGCACTAGATCCATTCTCGCATGGTGGTAGGTTTGTCCTCCCAAGTTGGTAGATGTAAGGGTTGGGTCTTGCATGGTGGTAGGTTTGTCCTCCCATGCTGGTAAACGTGGGTCTCGCATGCTGGTAGGTTTGTCCTCCCATGCTGGTAGACGTGGGTCTTGCATGCTGGTAGACGCAGGTCTCGCATGCTGGAAGGCGAGTTCTCGTATGGTGGTAGGCGTAGGTGGTCCTTGGGACGTAATGCACTTGGTGTGCTCCTGTTTGTCCTCCCATACTGGAGACGTTGTGAGGTCCACCAGTCATAAGACACTGTGTGTGCGCCTAGGCAGGATCTCACATGGTGGCAGGTTTGTCCTCCCATTTTGGTAGACGCGAGCTGACCGTTGTGGGACATGTGATGTGCATCTGGGATGTGCTCAGTCTGATGATGACATGATCTGGATACGATGAGGCGATAGTAGGAGACGCAGGTGATTCTTGCGGCAATATAATGACTGGTCCTGGGTTGTACCTACTTGATGTCTTGCTCGTAGAGATGATGAAGACCTACATGAGGGCTAGGCCTACATCTAGCATGAAAAAGGGTTGGCTCTATAGAACTTCCTATGACAAGTAGATTCGAGAGATGTCACCAATCAATGATCGACATGATGAGGATTGCAGCAGCAGCGACGATGATGATCCAGTGTTGATGACGATGTTCCAACGTTGATGATGATCCAACAATGATGATGTTATCGAGACTTGTGTCCAATGGGGTTGATGATTGTGGCAAGAAAATACCTTCCTAGTTAAGAGGAAGTGTTGTTGTTATTGTAACTTCGGAAGATATTCCCTTGTATTTTATATTGTTATTATTATTGTCTTTTATTTGTACCTCCAACGGAGATGTTTTTCCTCCGCTCAGGGATGTCATTATCATGCTTAGTCATACTAGGTCATTGAGGTAAAAGCCTCCATTGTAAGTCGGGGCAATAGTCCCCCAAAAGAGTCAAATGTAAATGTATTATTGAGTCTCCTAGAGAGGTCGGCCCAGTTAGTTTTACTGAAGCCGACCTAGTCAATTAAAAGGTCACCCCAAAAGTAAAGTATAAATAGAGAGCAAGGCTCTCTCATTTGGACACACTCACTCACTCAAGTTCGCATTAATGAGAGAGAGAAGGCAAGTTCGCATAAGAGAAAGAGAGAGAGATGCATAAGAATTGTTTTGGGGTTTTCCATCTTTGTGATATTGTATTGGTGACTGTTCTATCTCTAAGGAAGTTGCAGGGTTTTCTCCTCTATGGTTTCCCCGAGGAAAATCGTTGTCTCGTGTTACGATGTGCTTGTTATTCTTTTAGATAAGATCCTAGATAATATTGATTAAAAAGGAGAAAATCTAACAGTTTGTCTCTCTTTTCTTTATCTAACTTCTTTCTTTTCAGATATAGTCCCACGACAATCCAGGAATTTATCTCTAAGTCTCGGTGTCTCGCTTGAAAGAGCTTCCTTTCCCCTTCTCCCCATTTTAAAGCTATTTCGGTTACGTTTACATGTTTTGGTTTGAAGCATTTCTAGATGTACATTCTAAAGTATAAATCATAAGTATTTTTATTGGCTTTAAATCATGTTAAGAATCTAGATCAAACTTTCAAGTTCATATTTCGAAGTTCTAGATCTAAGTAGTGTGGTCTTTTCAATACAAGTTAATAGTTTTGCATATCAAAAGATTTGTGTTGTTAGTCTTGCTCATAGAACTCATTTAATATTTGGCAATTAAGTGCCTTGGTTGGCTTGATTTTTCCAAAAGCAAGCAAAGATCTTAAGGAAATTAGCTTTTTAGCTCACTTTCCTTAGTCATTTTACTCTCATTTTTGCTTTTTTTTTACTTAGAATTTTTTGTGCATTTTTAGGCCCTTTTCCCAAACACTCTTAAAGTGTTTTGGGGCATCTTTAATAATTTTTTGTTCGTTGCTTTGCAGACCTTAGCGATCAGATAGAGAGGAATGTTGGCCATTTTTCTAAGATTTAGAGCATCCAAGACCCCCCAGAGGCTTCCCTCTACTTGCAACAATTTTATCAAACCTTTGTAAGCTGTCTAGATCCTCAAACTATGAAGGACCAGCAACATTCCCTGAAGCAACGTCAGTTTGTAACAAAAAATAAAGAGAAGCAAGCAAGATTTCAAGCGCCTGCACCCCATCCCCCCAGGGGGGATCTGTGTTTTTGTGGTTTGGTGTCGTTTTATCATTTTTTGGTTATTTTTATCTTAGATTAGTTTTCTTATGCAAGTGGTAATTAAAAAACAATCAAATGCACACAATCCATCCCTAGAGGGCTGTATAGATTAGATTCATTTATTTATGCTTTTGTCAATTTTTCACAATTTTCAATAAACCTTAAAATTTGTGCCCTTGCTTTCCCTAAGTACTGCACCATTCTTTAGTGTGTGGAAAAGAGACAATTGGGCTTTAGTTTAGTTAAGCAACTCATCTTTCACATTTAATCAAAATTACCAACGCTTGAAAGATCCGAGTATGCTCTTGACTACTGCAGCTTAGTCTAAATAGTTTGGTCAATCAGAAAGGGGGTTTTTGAGTGGCTAGTTTTCATAGAGCAATCCTTCAAAGATTCAATCTCTAGAACTCGGGAGGATGAGTGAAGCTTACTTTAGAGTCAGCAGGCTACTTTAAGAAGGTTATGCCTCACTTGGTTGGACCCTCGGTATAGCTATCACAACGCCCAGTTCGAAGGAGCAACTCAGAGTTGGGCCAAACAACAATCAACCCACTCCCTTAATCACTTACCTCTAATAATTTAAAACTGACAAACAAAGACATTAGTAGCAACCCCGACACAACCAACAATTCACATATTATGGCACTGATCTATATATGAACTTTATTGTTTAAGTCAATCTATTATCATGTCGTGAATGTTAATTTTAAATAATGTTGCTTATCTAATTAATATGCAGATGTTCTTTATTGTTTCAGTATTTTCCACTTTCATCATTAACTCCTAGATGTGCTTTTATCTTTCATAGTTTAAAAGCCTTAGTTTCTTTTATAGGGACCACCCCCCTTGGCTTCGCTAGGAGTAGCCTAGACGGAGGAGTCGAGTAATCAAGTGACAGCACTTGACTCTGACTTGCCCCCAAGGACACACCGAATTGCTTGAAGGTTTCTTACCGTGTTCCCCTCAGGTGTGTATTAGGAGGCAACATTTTGGCACCACTGCCAGGGATAAACCTTTCTATTCCTGGGTCACGACGTTTGTTTCTTTTTGTTGATTTACTTTGTTTGATGCATCTTGTGAATATTTAAAACTTACTCGGTCCATCTGGCGACTCCACTTTTAAATAATTTAACGAGGTATTCAACAAGAAGAAACTCTGAAGGATTATTCACTCTCATCCTTAAGCCTGAAAAGGTTTATAGGAGAAGATTGAATAAACTAAACTCTCGGAGAATCCTCGAAAATCTCGGACTTGAGTCTGTTTTAGATATCCACCTTTTATTTCAAAAGTTTGATTTAGAAGAAAATAAAATGGGTGATTTTTTCAGTCCTTTAGATTTTACTACAATACCTGGTTACCCTCATTCTGTGACTAAGAAAGCAATTGAAAAATTGCCTTCTTTCTAGGGTAACAATGCAATAAGTGCTAAGGCACATCTGAAAAGTTTTTCACAATGTTTTAACAAATGGTGTTTGAATGCTAAATATGAAGATGTGCAGATGAAGCTGTTTGCTCTATCTTTAGAAGAGGATGCCTTTGACAGTTTTTCAGAACTAGATGATGACAGCTACAAGAACTTCAAAGAATTTGCGAAGGGTCTCCTAGCTAGATGGGGAGATAAGAAAGAAGATAGATACTTTTTGGCTTCCTGTTACTAGTTAAGTTGTACTTAGTTGGACATACAAGTGAGCGGGCAAAGTTGGACATGTTACATGTTCATTATCAGTGATCTGAAGTCCATCAAGCCTTTCTCAGGGCCCTTTTTTTATTTTTTCTTCACATGTCCATGCCCTACAGGGTTTGTAGTAAAGTGTGCTAGCATGGTATTTTTATGTAAAGGACTTGGCTTTCTAGGACTTTGTTATCACACCATAGTAGTTGGGCTACTATTCTTGCTGAGCAGATATCTGCACTTTCTAGAGCTTAGTTTTTACAGAGATCAGTTATGATGAGCAGAGTTATTTGAGATCACTCATAGATCAGAGCAATATATATCAGACATTGAGTAGACCTTGTGCCAAGGCTGAGCCTTGAGAACTTAGATTTGATGACCGATGTGACCTTTTGTTCCATACAGTTTCAGTTCAGTACCCAGAGTTCTGGTTGTATTGTTGCAGCAGTGTTTCAGTGGTTCTATATGATGGTTGTTTATGATGTGCATTGATATGACCATTTAGACTTATGATTGTTAACATTGGACTATTATCTTGTTGTTTTAATCATCTTCCTAGCATTGACTTGGTATATAACTCATGATGTGGTGGTACTATTTAAATAATGAAATGAAATATCCTGGATGGTTTTATAAATTTAAAGTTGGATGTATTACTCGCACTCTAAGGTTTTCTGACAATACTCATTGGTTTCATTACCCTCCTGTGAGCATGGACGTGGTTTTTTCTGACATCTTTAGCCTAGGCAACACATTCACTTGACTCCATCCATCCATGACCCTCGTTATTTTGGCTTTCACCTTGACTTGCCTTCTTGACTATTTGATATGGAGGACTTCCCCATTTCTACCTCTGTGTTGGACCGCATCCACATTTGTTTTGTGTCTCAACTCTGAGTTGGTGACAGAACTTGCCTTTGGTGAGTTGGATTTTATACCTAGATCACTCTAGTCGGTTGTCCCGATCTTTGGCTTAGCGCGGAATTCCCTCTAGTCACATGAGTTGTTGTTGGCTAAAACTAAAAGCACATGTACTACTTATATTGGAAATCTATTATGAAAGCCTATGAACTTAAAATTCTAGAATGTGTTTTTCAACACACGTGAAAAAAGGCTAAAGCAATGAACTGCTAAAATACCCCGCGAAGGGTATAGAAAGGTGTAAAAAGCAATGGTTAAACAAATGCTATATCTAAATATTGCTGACCTCATAAATGTAAATATGCCCCGGATGCAAGCTACCATTAGTTGTGCTTCTTAGCGCTTGTGAAATCCCAGAGGGGTCATATAGGCCAAAAAGGCCATGGAAATGAAATGAATGATCCTAATGAACCTGGATCAACTTGATGTAGACATGATCCCTAAGTTGAATAAACACTCTCTAAACAACTTATCCATTTGTGAGGCATTGCCATTCCCTTTGTTATTTTGTCCAACATAGAGTGTAGCTTCCCCCTTTCCCCGTCTAAAGTGTCACTTAGTTGAGTTGAGCAAGTCATCCCTTTTGCCTAGCCTTCTTCTTAGCCATCACCCTTTGCTAGCAGTTAGGCCATGTCCATTGAATGGGTATGTCTTTAAAGCTTTTGTGCAAGTGAACTATAAACAATATTGAAATATATATGTATTAACTGTCACTGAATGATGTTTATACTTTAAGTTAAGCTGTGAAAATGATTAAAGGAACACGTCTTAGTCTTTTGTTATAATCTAGTCTTTGGTTATATTTTGACCTAGTCAAACATAGTTTGACCATGGTCATTCTTGGGATTTGTGATGAGATGGTCCACATGTGCTTATTGATGTTGATCTATGGTCCCACATACACCTATTGATGATTCCATGTGTTGGATATATGCTTCAAATGATGATTGATGTAGTTGGTCAGTTTTATTATTATTTCCAGATCATCATATTTTACACTTTCCAGGTATGGTGGACCCTACAGATGACCCCACAGGTTATCATATGGTGTATGAGTACTCATCTCTAGTGGATTTAGGTCTTCTGGATCCATTGAGACACTTATCTTTCAGTTTCGGGCACTTCTGGGCATGATAGTTGCAGTTATCCACCTATTGACCAGTTTGGGCATGCTGATCCAGCTTGTCCAGGAGGAGCATTGGAGGCAAGTCGTTGCCTAGGGCGCTATAGAGGAAGGGGGTGGTCTAGCCACTTGTTTTTACCATTATACCCACTTCCAGACATGATGGTACCTTCAATTTGGCAGTGCAAGCACCCTAGAGGCAGCTTTTGGCACTTTTAGGGTTCAGGAGGATAAAAAAATGGAATAAAAAGGTCACTGAGGAATTCGATTTGGGAAATTGAGGTAAGGCTTTGGCACTTGGTCTGCTTTGAGGTCATCCATGGTGAACCCCCCTTCTTCCAGATCAGTTGGCACCAATCAATGGGGTCCACAGTGGCTACAGGAGGTCTTTTACTGCATGTCTTCAGATTTTGAGGACAGCATTTGATCATTTGTGTTACTTGGACATGTCATAGTCTTATATCTTATATTATTGTGCCATGGGGACATGCTAGTGAGGGAGATTAATGCCTCCTAGCCCCACCATGTGCTCTAGGTGGCCTATCCATGTCATATGTTGTGGCTCCATGCTATCTAGCCACCTTTTGGGTGTGACATCACCCTCCTTAGAGACTTTTCATGTATGACGCCACCCTCCTTTTGAGTGATCCATGTGATATATTGTATTGGCTCATCTTAGCCGTTGATTAGATTGTTATATCTTTTGATCTCAACCATTAGTTTTAAAAACTGGTTTTGTGGTTTAGGCTTTTGGTCTTTATTATCCTATAAAAGGAGGAGACCCCCTATTGTAAAAACTATCTAGAGATATTTGGCTCTTGGCAATTGGAATAAAAATACTTTCTTAGGCATCTTGGATCTTGGAGTTGGAATGCTTGTGGTGATTGTAAATGCTTCTTCCTCTGCACTGACAGATATTGGTGGCCATCTTGGATTTTATCTTCACTAACATTTTTTGCAGGCAAAGAGGACGTCTTGGGGGAATTCGCATTGGTGGGGAGGCCTACCCTGCTCGCTTCAACAAGTCGTTTTGGGTTACAGGGAGTTGTTTTGTCTTTGTACCAACAATTTCATGTTATTCATCTCGTTTGTTTGCATGTACTTCGATTGTTGTCAATTGATTGATCTTTGTGTCCTTGATTGACAGGAATAGGGAGGCCGATTTGGGTGAAGGAGGCAAAACGTTGGCAAGAAGGGCTTCATCGAGTTTGGCATTTGATCTTTGTGGGAAGTAATCCTCGTCACAAGCAATCTCCATCTTCATTTTCCAGGTACGGTCAAGGAGGTACGATATTCTTCTATCCTAACCATATATTCTCTTAGATCACAAAACCCCATTAAAATCAAAACCCTCATTTTACATTTTTTTAGATCAACTTGGATCTAGCTTGGCTTTGGGGATAACATTTAAAACCCACCTCTATAGCATCCACGACAATCTCGATCTATAGTTTGGTGGTGATTGGCCTCCATTTGACCTACTTCCAAGGCACCTAGCCCTCCTTGAGGCAATTCGCACTCCTTGAGGAAGGCTAGTTTGGCTAGTTCCTTGACATGGGTAGGTGAGATCCCACTTGATTCGGATAGATCAACCTTGATAACCTACCCCTTGTGCTTCACCTCTTTGATTTTTTCCTTGTGGGCCCCATTCCTCATTTTGAGGGTTGAGCCCCACTTGGGTCATTCGGTGATGCATTTTCAATCTTAGATCTATGGAGATCTAGCAAGCATTTGGACCTAATAATCATAACCCACCTTGATATGTGTCTTAACTACCCCGATCTACAATTTGATGGAATTTGGACTCCATTTGCCCCCTCAAATTAAGGCACTAGTCTCCCTTGGGTAATTCGCACTCCTTGGGTAGATAATCTCTTGCTAGATCCCATATGTGGGTATTGCCTCTTTCATCTTAGATCCATAGATCTACATCATTGTATACCCCTTAGTACCATTTCATTTCAAGCTTGATCTTGTGGGCCCCATTTGGACCATTTTCCACTTTTTAAGGAGTCAGCCCGACATGTGTAACTCACATGGTACTAGATCTCTTTAGATCTATCTAATTGAACCTCATAAGTGGTCCTTGTCATTCATTGGTTGAATCATAAGTCACTCTTTAAGCCTCTTCAACCACATCTTAACCCTTGGGTCCACTTAATTTTCATAGATCTAACTCACCATTGGTCTCCTTGATTTACTTTATTGATTTCCCTAGAAACCTTTGGATTAGCTAGTCTTCATTGATTGGCTAGGGTCTCCCACTTGATCTTGATTAGTCTTGATCTAAAGTGAAGAGTGCCTTGGTTGACGTGACTCCCAGCTTGCATTGGGAACCGTGGCATCTCTTGGGTCACCTCTTTAGTTGTCCAACACCTCTACCATCCTAGATGGGATACCTTTAGGGACAACTACAAGTTGTGTGATAACAGACTTGTCGGTCAAGTCAGGTATTCCAAGGAGTTTTTTCACTTATTAATTATGTTTTACATTTTAGCAGGACATAATTTTTGAGTTTTTCTCCTGCCCCTCCAAAGCTGGAATGCCTGGCGTGGTGGTTAGGCCTTAGGAGGTTATTAAAGTCCATGGGTCAATGTATATGAACATGCTAGACACTAGAATAGAGTCATTTGGACATGTGCTAGGTCCCCTAGGTGTTTTTTTTAGTTTCACAAAAATAATTTTTTCCCGTAAAATTAAGCCATTTTTTAATGGTTTAATTAAAAAAATTAAAAATGTTGTAAAAGTGTGGTCTAGGGGTCTTTTCTGCCATGGGGGTGCTCATTTTAAAACTCAGAGCACCTACAATACCCCAAGACCCACTTTCCTAAGTATTCGTGCACTATACTTTTCATATTTTTACATTTTCCAAAAAAGGTCAAAAAGTGTGAAAAAATGCCAAAATTTTGAAAAAGTGAGAAAAATCCAATTCCTAAATTAATAGAATTTGGAAGTGGATAAGGTCAGATTTGATTGAGGGAATTGAGGGAGGAATTTTTGCATGTTTTGGGGCAGCATAAATGATGGAATCTCATCCCCACAAAGAGGGGGGCGCATTTCCCAAAGTGGGGCGTGCACGAATTAAGGAGTGTGCAGCATAAATTAAGGCATCCTTTGGGCTGATTTTTGGCATCCCAAAAGGTGGAAGCACTCCCCCCTCATTCAAGCCTTGCTTCACGCCTTGATTCTCTCCATGACTAATGCGCCCCTCTCTCTCATTTTGGCTATTTAAGCAAGGCTGCCCTCTCCTTTTGCTCTAGTGGGAGTTGGGATTCGAAAGCTTGCTCATTGTAACTCTTGAATATTTTTTGAAGAAATAAAGAAGACTTTGGAGATCACTCTTGTGCATTGCTTTTAATGAGTCGATGAACTATCTTGGTTTAATGGAGGTAATTTGTACATAGGCTTTGTTTTGCATTGGTATCAAATTGTACTCATTTGAAGGATTGGTAGCAATTTTATGAGATAAGTTAATTCAGTTTGATAATTGTTTTAGCTTTTTGATATATGCATGTGTAGAGATCTAACTTTGATGTTTCATTTGTTTTTTAGCATTATAAATTCGATTTCTTATATGTATATGTCTAGATTTGATCTTTTGTTTTCAAGTTGATGTGATTTGCAGGTTATCTCAAGTGGATTAGTGGAGGATCTTGTTTGTTTCCTTCATTCTTCTAACATCTTTTTGCAGACTAAGTCCCTCGGTTCTCCACCAGAAGGCTCCAAAGCCTCTTCTCAAGAACATATAAAAAAAAACTCTTTCTTATCTCCCTCCCTCTTTCATACATTTTCTTGTTCCGGTTACTCTATGCAACCAAATAATAGATCTATACTTTTCTGATTCAATCATGAGGATCCAACTTCAGGAGTCTTGGGGGACCATATGTCATCTTCAAATTTGCCTTCTTCCTTCTTGTACCCAAGTCCAGATTTGTCAAAGGGAGATTTTTGACAATCCAAAATTTCTTCCAAGATGGCTGAACTTTTGTTGAACTTTACATGAGCATTTGACTTCTCAATTTTCTTTCAAAGATCAACAACTTCCATCTCAAGCTTCTGATTTCTCTTCTCTTTTTCTTCCAGCTGAAACTTCATGACTTCTTCTATTCTTTTGGCTTCTTCCAGCTGAGTCTTCAAACTAATATTAGCTCTTCTTGTCTCTTCATGCTCTTCAGGGCTTTTACTAATCTCTTCTCTTTCTTTTTCTAATACAACTTTCAATCTTCTGATTTCAACATTTTGATCTTCTAGCTCACCTTGTAAATCTTTGTTCTTGAATTTTAAACTCATGAGCAATGTCTTTGTCTCCTTTTGGTAATTTTCAAATGACCCCAAAATCATTTTCCTAAGCCTTGGATTGAATTTTAGCTCAACATCCAATAGGGCACATGCAAATGCCTTCTCAACTTTTAACAAATCTTCATTTTCATCCTCTATAAGTAGAGCTTCAACATTATCATATTCATAATTATCAATGACAGAAGAGTTCTTATCTTTACTTACATCTAAGGCTTGTTCCTTCTTTTCTTCTTGCTTCTCATCCTCAGAGGTCTTGACTTTTGTTTCCTGATTTTCCTTTTCAGTGTCTTGTCTTCCCTTTTGGTATTCATCCTCCAATTTGATTTGGCAGACCTCATATTCTTGGTATTCATGATAGTTATCCATGTCTACTTAAAGATCATGGGGGTCATTTTTCCTTCACCCCAATGTGACATGGAATGATGGATAGTGGAGTAGTGTACTTGATGTAGCCTTTCCTTCTTGACCAGTAATAGAGTGGTTTTGTTGCTATGTGGATGTTTCCTGTTTGGGGGTTTTACCACATAAATCTTGTTGTCTCTATGTTTAATTTGTGTGACTTATTTCTTTGTGGTATTCACTACTTGGTTTCCCACCTATGGATTTCAATGTATTAGAGTGCCTATGAGGTTAATTCCTTTGTTTGTTCAAAAATTGAGTAACTTAAAACAGCTACAAATTCCATTTGAGTGCATCTGAGAGCCTTATTCATTTTTTAAACAATCAAACCTAGTAGTTGTTGGAAGAGCTACAAAACACTTCTCTAGGTTTTTGAATGGGACCTCCAAAGATCCTATTATTAGTTCTTGAAGATCTAAGCTTTCTATTTGTTCCCTCCCAAGCTTCCTATTTGTTTCCTCCCAAACCAGCACTCAATGATATTCAAGTCCCTAAATGAAGTGCAACCCTAGGAACATTTGCAAAAGTTGCCCACTATCACTACCACAACTCTTCCTCTCACTTTAGGCCAACTTTCCTTTAGCACAAGGAGGGAAACCCTAGAAAATATGTTTGTGATATTCTTTAGAATTTAAGGCATGGTAAATTGCCTAGACCAATGCCTATCCAATGGGTGGAGTCAAGATCAACCATCAAGAGGGTTTGAACATTAAGTAAGGAGGCATAGTTAGGTTGTTATAAACATGCTCTAACTCAAGACATGGATCAACTTCAATATGCAGAAAATTAAAGGAGGGCCCTACCAAAGATGTTCCTCACAACCAATACAAAGTCAACCACATAATAACGTGCAACCATAAAAAAGAATAGCCACATATGAAACTATAAATGAAGTAGACAAGAGTAGGAAACCTACTTTATAGAACGAACAACCAATAATACATCATCCTTCAATTGTAATTTCACCCAAAAATCAAGACAACCTAAACATGCCACACTTACATTCAAACCATAAATGAGATATTACAGCAACAAATATCCTTATCACCTCTACCCTAGCATCCTCTTATTGGAGCACAATTGTCAGTCTACAAAGAATATTCTAGCAGATCTATACTGGTAATTTCCAGCCATCAAATTGACCCAGGAAGGCAAAAGAAAGATGAAGAACCTCCCTCAATAGATCTTCAACTAAGCTTGGAGGGGAAATCCCACAACTTCAACCATTCCTTTTGCAAATGAATCTGTCCTCTATTTATACCTTCCAAATTGAACCCTAATGAATAAAATAATAATAAAAAAGGGTAAGAAACCCTACAATTAGGATGGTCCTCTTAGGGTGCTTTTCAGGGTTTGTAACCACAAAATGACAATAGCCATCTTCTCCCTTGAGGTAACTTCTCCAAATATGTGTCGATGTACATTGAATCATGTGGAATGCCACATAAACCCCCTTTTAAGGAGGTCATCCCTCTTTAAAGGTTGACTCATGATCAAGCAAACCCAAAAATATAACTCTTTCAAAATTATAGTGGAAAACTCCTCTTTGAGTGACTTTCCTTGACCATTCAAAGACTTCTATCACCACGTGGCACCACTCTGAGATAGGGTGTTCCTCCTCTAACTCTTTCTTTTACCACATGTAATGTTCCAGGGTTCCTTCATGTGGGACATTTTGCTCCTTTTGCCTTTTATTGCACGCAAAGGGTCCATAATGCCACTTGGCACTTCACATGAAGATTTTGCCTCCAAATATGTTGAAAAGGCCTTGAAGAATGTATTATTGCCCCCAAATACCTCAAATGATGAAATATGCCTCCAAATGAGTGGAAACTCCTTCATTCAGTTTCTTCCTGTTAAATTTTGAGCATTAATTCACAATACTCTAGGATCTTCACTGAGAGAATAACATATACAGTATATCAATGCATAACAATCACAATAAGCATGACAAGCATCACAAGAATCAAAAGCATGAGAGACAAGAGACACAGAGTTTCCGTGGGGAAAACCCTAAGGTGAAAAACCCCACAACTTCCTTAGAGATAGAAAGAGCAATGGCTCAACCAAAGTACAACCAAAATACACTTGAGATAGTCTACTAGAAGCAGATGATCCTCCTCCTCACTAGTGCGCCACTTTTTGAGTGAGAGAGATATAACTTTCCGAATGATCTAAATAGAGATTTCCTGATCTCTATTTATACTAACCTGTTTGCCCAGTGACCTTATGGGGCCGACTTCTCTAGCTAGGTACATCCACAATATAATATATATATTTCAGGGCCGACCCCACACATGGTGGTCTAATAACCCATTAGCAAGTACACACACTTGCGACACTTGTCAATGCACATGACGACACTTCCTTATAGAGGAATAACACATCTCTAATAAGGGTACAATAAATATATATGAAATACATAGATGAAATACATTCCGAAGCTACATATACATCAACACTTCCTCTTAACTAGGAAGGTATTTCTCCACACAGATCTGCTAGACAAGTCTTCTTCTCGGGATCATCGTCATCGACGCATCGTCATCATCATCGTCACTGCTGCTGCTATCTCAATCAATCTCTGAATCTACTCGTCATAGGAAGTTCTACAGAGCCAATCCTTTTTCATACTGGATGTAGGCCCACCACCTGCAGGTCTTCGTCATCACTGGCCATACTGTGGAAATCTCAGGACTTATTACGTGCGTCATAAAACCTTAAAAGAGTCTCTTGACTAGCAAGAACCCTAAAGAGCATCTGAGGCCTTTTTCATCCTGTCCAGATCTCCAGGACTTATTACATGTGACCCCACCACAAAACCTCGAAAGAGAATCCCAGGACTGATTACGAGCACAAGGCTCAACCTATCGGATCTCCCAGGGCACAAATTACATGTGGTCACCACAAAACCTCGAAAGAGCATCCCAGGACTGATTACGAGCACAAGGCTCAACCTATCGGATCTCCCATGGCACAAATTACATGTGGTCATGGAAAAAACTCGAAAGAGCATCCCAGGACTGATTACGAGCACACGACTCAACCTATCGGATCTCCCAGAGCACAAATTACATGCCATAGGACAAAACCTCGAAAGAACATCTGCCAGAGATCCCAAGGCACAAATTACATGCCATAGGCAAAACCTCGAAAGACTATATGCAAATCTCCCAGGGCACAAATTACATGCTTATCTGCACAACCTGTTCCATGGCCACAGAGTATCAACCTGATACTCACCATACATCATCCTGATGTACACATGATCATCCTGATCATCATCACTGCAACATCCTGCTGCATGTCATCCGGAGCAACATCCTAAAGCTCGTCATACATGATCATCTTGATCATATAATGCATCTACGTGATGCATACCAAGTCTCTACTTGATACATATCATCATACATGATCCACCTGATCATACAATGTATCCACCTGATACAAATACAAAAACATGATCCACCTGATCATACCTGATACATATCAACATACATGATCTACCTGATCATACACAGTATCCACCTGATACATATACAGATACATGGTCCAAGCATCCAACATGATGCATATACAAAACATATACAAATGATCCTACTGATCATATCCAGCATCCTCCTGATGCATATACAGAGCAGTAACTGGAGCATCGTCCTGATGCTCATCATCCAGCGCTTACATCCACAGCCATGTGAAGGATCCTCCTTCCAACATACTTGGAATGGCTTCTGCAAATGTGTCCATCACTTCTTCCTCGAAGTGTCATCAATCTGAAGAACACCAAGCCTCTCCTTGAAGTACTCGAACTTCACCCTGGCTAGTGGCTTCATCAGCACATCTGCAATCTGCTCGTCCTCGCAATGTACAGGAGCTTCACAGCTCCTCTCTGCACCATATCCCTGATATAGTGATATTTGATCTCTATGTGTTTTGACCTGTGATGAAACACTGGGTTCTCGGACAGCTTCACACAACTCCAGTAGCATCCAACGGGAGATCAAATAACTCAGACAGTAGCTTCCGAAACCATACTGCCTCACAACTAGTTGAACAGGCTGCAACATACTCTGCCTCAGCTGTACTCAGTGCTACGTAGGACTGCTTCCTGCTGAACCAAGAGATCACACCTGATCCCATACTGAAGCAACATCCAAATGAGCTCTTCCTATCTGCAGCACTGCCAGCGCAATCTGAATCAACATAACCCTGCAGGTTAAACTTTTGATTCGCTTCATACGTAAGCCCATAATCAACTGTACCCTTCAAGTACCTCAGAATATGCTTTATAGCAACCAGGTGAACACTCCTCGGATCCGTCAGGAATTGGCTCAATGTTTTCACCGCAAAGCAAATATCTGGTCTCGTGTTCGTCAGGTACATCAAGGACCCAATCATCTGACGATACATAGAGACATCAACCGGCTCAGATGAAGCATCACACAGAAGCTTCAGGTTCGATGCCATGGGTGTGGCCATGGCCTTGCAATCCATCATCTCGAACCTCTCAGGATATCTACTGTGTACTTCCCTTGACCAAGGAAGATCCCACCTGCACTCTGCCACACCTCGATACCTAGGAAATAATGCATCATTCCCAAATATTTCATAGCGAACTCGACAGCAAGCTTCCTCTTAGTATCTGCAATCAATCTGTCATCTCCTGTTACAAATAAGTCATCCACATACAGGAGTAGAATCACAGGATTCCCTTCCTCAACCTTGTAGTAAAGGTTGGAATCCGCTTTACTCTTGGTAAAGCCCAAACTAGATAGGAAACTGTCCATCCTACCATACCAAGTTTTGGGCGCTTGTTTCAAGCCATACAAGGCTTTCTTCAATCTGCACACATATGACTCCCTATCATGTATTTCGAAACCGAGTGGCTGCTCCACATATACTTCCTCTTCAACTACACCATTCAAGAAAGCAGTCTTGACATCCATCTGGTGTATCTTCCATTTCATTGCTGCAGCCAAGGCAAGTACTATTCTGATGGAAGTATACCTGGCTACAGGTGCAAAAGTTTCTTCATAATCTATTCCCTCTTTCTGAGAGAAGCCACGAGCTACGAATCTTGCTTTGTATTTTTCTACACTGCCATCTACAGCATGCTTGATTTTGTAGATCCATTTAGAAGTCACAACAGACTTCTCTTTAGGTCTTGGTACAACATCCCAAACATCATTCTTCATTATTGATTGGTATTCCTCAACCATGGCATCCTTCCATTCTTTCTTTTCCGCTGCTTCTTCATAACTGGAAAGTTCTTTGTTCATAATGTCACAGAGTAAAGCAACATAGCTGGTATGTTATCTGGTTCTCTTCTTTGCTCTGTGTTCTTCTTCTGGAATGCCAAATCTTTCTGCATCTTGAATGAGCTCTCTAGCCCATGCAGGTTTCCTCTTGTGAGAGTTATCTTCACGAGGTGGATCTGCAGGTTCTTGCGGATCTTCAAACTCACGAACAACTTCTGGAACTGCTTCAGTCATGGTAGTGTCTTGAAATCTAGTTTCCTTAGGTTCTTCATAAACTTCGATAGGTGCCTTCTTTGTTTTGATGAATGCTGAGTTTTCATCAAATGTTACTGTTATCACACAACTTGTAGTTGCCCCTAGTGGTATCCCATCCGGGACGGTAGAGGATGCAGGCAACTAAAGAGGTGACCCAAGAGATGCCACGGTTCCCAATGCAAGGTGGGAGTCACGTCAACCGAGGCACTCTTCGCTTCAGGTCAAGGTATAACAAGACCTAGGGGGAGACCCTATGACCAATCTCAGTTGATTGGACCTAAACAAAGGTTTCTAAGGACGAGTAAGTGATGAGTTACGGAAACCAATGCAAGGCTAAGGGGACCTAGGAGTTGAGGTATGGTTGAAGGTGGTGTAAGAGATTGTTAGTGTTTCAACCTATGTATGGTTTAGGTCACATGATTGGGTATGATGACTGGGTGTAGTACCATATGTTTACACAAGTGGGTCTTATTTTCTTGGGAAGTGTGAAATGGTTTTAAGTGGGCCCACAAGGTGAAGCTAGGTGTGAAGTTAGTACTAGAGGATAAGTAATGATTAGATCTATAGATCTAAGTTGATTCTAGAAGTACCCATGTACTAGATCTAGGGTTTGACACAAATCCCAAGGAGTGCGACTTGCTTTGAGGAGGACTAGTGCCTTGTTGGATGGGTTAATGGGGTCAAATGATATGTCAAAGTGTAGATCGGGACACCTAGAAGCCAAGTCAAGTGGGCTCAATGAGATCTAATGGTTGGATTTTGCTAGATCTAGGTTTTCTAGAAATGACCCTTAGTGGACCACAATCCCTTGAAACAAGGAATGCTACCCCCAAGGCAGATCGTCACAAAAAGATAGTCTAGACCTAGGTTTCAAGATATGGCCGTTCCAAATCTCCAGAAATCTCAAACACCCACTTCCTCAAAGTGGACAAACTCACCTTCCCTAGGTAGTGCGACTTTGTTCAAGGAGGGTTAAAAGGTGGGTTTGGTGGACCAATTCAAGTCCAATGGCCACCAAACTATAGATCCAAGTAGCTAGTACCTCGATCTATGTATGTCCCAAAAATCAAGTTAATCCAAGGGCTAGATCTTCATAGATCTGAGTTTTGAGGTGCCAATAAATTCAAAAGGGTGTTTTAACCCCTTAAAACATGGAAAGATGTCCACAAGGTAGAATTCACCAAAGTAAGAATCTGGGGGTAGGTTATCAAGTGTCTAGATTGCAAATCAAGTGGGATCTCACCTACCCATGTGCTAGATCTAACCAAACAAGCCTCTCACTAGGAAGTGCGATTTGGGTCAAAGAGGGCTTTTTGCCTTGAAAAGTGTGTCAATACTAGGCCAATCACCACCAAACTATAGATCCAACTAGGGGTGGATGCTATAGAGGTGGGTTTTCAAAATCTTCTCGAAAGCAAGGCTAGATCTAAGTAGATCTAAGAAATACCAAAATTGGGGTTTTAATGAATTAGGGTTTTATGACCAATGAAGATAGAATGGATGAAAGAGGCACATACCTTGTAGATCTTACCTCAATTGCTTATGGCCACCTTGCAAATTGATAGCATTCTCCAATGTGTATATTCAAGAGTGAGATCCAAGAGCTCCAACCAAAACGTCCTTCTCCAAGATAGCCAAATCGTCCTCCTCCTACAAGACAAGATCAAAGAAACAAGTCAAGCAAGATGATTATGAAAATGGTAGAAAGATGTAATAGAAAGCATCAACTATGTCACAAAGATACAATAATGATACTCCCTGTCACAAGATCAACCCAAGAGAGAATATGTGGATCCCTCCAACAATAACCCTCATGAAGTCGCCCTCCTCTCCACCAATTCGACTTTCCTGTAAAAAGATTAGTAGAAGCACCAAAATCCACAATGATACATAGAAGAGATACTGTATATTCAACATGCAAGATAATCCACAATACAAGAGAGATGTGCTCCACAAAGAAATCTTCTATTCCAATATTCCAGAGCTCCAAAGGTGAGCTATACAATGGGGGGTCTCCTTCTTATATAGGATAATAAAGACCAAAACCCTATACCACTCTACAATACTACATCAAATGAGTGGTTGAGATTAAAAGATCTCATCATACAATCAATGGCTAAGATGAACCATAACAATATATCACATGGATCACCCAATATAACAATAGCGCCCCCACTAAATCGCACAAAAAGGGGGTGACGTCATCCACTAGAGGGGTAAAAGTACAATGATCCACCTCATGATGACTAGGACATGACAAAATAAGCACATGGTGGGGCTAGGAGGCATCAATCCTTACTAGCTCATCCCCAAGGCACAATAAAATAATAAAATATGTCCAAGATAATATAAATGATCAAATCTGTCCTCAAAATCTGTGACAGACAAGCAGTAAAAGACCTCCTGTGATCAATGTGGGCATACCCACATGGTGAAAACTGGCTGGAAGATAGTGAGATCACCCTGGAAGACCTCTGTGAAAACCAAATTCCAAAACCTTGCCTCAATTGCCCAAATCGAATTCCTCAGTGACCACTTTATCCCGTTTTTTAACTGCCTCGGTAACTGTGAAAGTGTCAAAACTGCCTCCTAGGGCATTTGCGCTGTCCGTCTGAGCCCACCAGGCTCTCCAGAAGGGGGGGTAAATGGTAAAAACAAGTGGCTGGACCACCCCCTTCATCATCAGCGCCCTAGGTGAACTGGCCTCTCGGGGCCCTTGCTGCTCAGGCTGGGAAATCAGCCCCAAATCTGGTCAACAAGCGTAAAACTGCATCAATCACTGTCAGAAGTGCTCGGAACTAAAAGATAAGTGTCTCATTGGATCCAGAAGACCCAAATCCACTAGAAATGTGTACTCATACACCATGGGTTGCCCTAATGGGCCATTTGTAGGGTCCACCATATATGGACAATGTACAAACTGCTGATCTAAAATAATAAATAAACCTGCTGAACTGCATCAATCATCATCTGCATCATATGTTCATCATATGATATCATCATCAAGTATGTGGGACCATCAATCATCATCAATATGCATCTACACATGGCCCACATCATCATAGATCCCAATAATATACAACCAAGGATAAATCACATCAGTAGACTAAGACATGCTTCTCTAATCATTTTCACAGCCTAGCTCAAAGTATAAGATCCATTCAGTGGCATTAATCAAGTTAGCATATTCCTTTGTTATATAAAATTACTTGCACAATAGTTCAAATGACAAACTCACCCATTGGACATGGTCAAACTGCTAGTGAAGGATGAAGGCTAGGAACAAGGTTGGGCAAAGGGGTTGACCTGTCTAACTCAACTCAAAAATACTTTGGACTGGGAGAAAGGGGAAAAGCTACAAACTCTGTGTTGGACAAAATAACACGGGGGATGGCTGTGCCTCACAAATGGATAAGTTGTTCAGAGAGTGCTTATTCAACTTAGGCATCATGTCTACATCAAGTTGATCCAGGTTCATTAGGATCATTCAATTTTATTTCATGGCCTACATAACCCTTCGGATCTCAGGTGTGCTGATAAGCACAACTAGTTGCAGCTTTCATCCAGGGCATGTTTTTCCAATACATATAAGGTCAGCAATTGTTTAGATATAGCTTTTAAGAACCATTGCTTTTTGGACCTTTCTTATACTCTTCGAGGAGTATTTTCAGTTGTTCATCGCTCTTGCCCTTTTTTGTTTCCATGGGCGAATTTATAAGTTTCCATAGGTAGAACATGAGCTTTCAGTTTTAGCCAACAACATCTCAAGTGACTAGGGGGAGTTCGAGCCAATGCCAAACATCGGGACAACCGACCAGAATGATTTAGGCCTACAATCCAACTCACCAAAGGCAAGTTTTGTCACCAACTTAGAGCCGAGACACTGAATATACAGGGATGCAGTCCAAACACAGAGGTAGAAAAATGGGGAAGTCCTCGGTATCAGAAAGTCAAATGAGACAAGTCAAGGTTTAAAGTCAAATAGGAAGGTCATGTATGGATGGAGTCAAGTGAATATGAAGCCTACACTAGCAGACAACTGGTGTCAGGAAAGACCATATCTATGTAAGGTGGAAAACCAGTGGGTTTTGTTAAATGACCTAAATGTGCAAGCAATTGTCCATTTTATGATTTACAGTTCATTTTGCCACATCAGGAATAATATACCAAGCAGATGCTATGAACATGACTAAATCAACAAGATAATAATCCACAGTCAGTGATAAAGCATCCATAGATCATACAACATCATCATAATAATACTCATCATGTACCATCTGAAACACTGCTGCAATACATCTCTAAGCACTGAATTGAAACTGTATGGGATAAAGGGTCACAACGGTCATCAAATCTGAACTCTCAAGGCTCAGCCTTGACACAAGGTCAAACATACATCTGAATAATATACTGCTCTGATCATGAGTGATCCAAAATATATAGCCATGCTCTGGAATAATGGAAGCTCTAGAATGTGCAGATATCTGCTATACAAGAATAGTAGCCCTGCTAATATGGTGTGATAACATTTACATCCCTGTTGACATCAATCTTCTTGAACCCTGGAAAGTATATTCTGTAAGCCTTCGAGCTTTCACTGTAACCCACAAAGATACCCTTCTTTCCTGAAGGATCTAGTTTAGTCCTCTTTTCCTTTAAGACATGAGTGTATACTGGACAACCAAATATTCTGAGATGACTGAATTCAGGTTTCTTACCAGAAAAGACCTCTTCTGGTGTCTTCTTGTCCAATATCTTGTGGGGTGTTTTGTTTTGCACATATACCGCTGTTCTAGCTACTTCTGCCCATAGATGCATAGGTAGATCCTAATCATGCAGCATTGCCCTTGCTGCTTCCATGATTGTTCTGTTCTTCCTTTCTGCAACTCCATTCTGTTGAGGATTATAAGGAGCAGTCAACTCCCTCTTAATCCCTGAATCACTACAAAGCTTCTTGAAGTCACCTGAGGTGAATTCTCCACCATTGTCGGATCTGAATGTTTTGATCTTCTTGTCAGTTTGATTCTCCATCAAGGTTTTGAATTCCTTGAATTTATCAAACACTTCATCTTTGTTCTTCAAGAAGTATACCCAAGTCTTCCTAGAAAAGTCATCAATAAATGAGACATAGTAAACATACCCACTCAGAGAACTGGATGACATAGGACCACATACATCTAAGTGGATGATTTCCTGGATGTCTTTTGCCTTGCTTTCACTGCTTGGGAAAGCCTTCTTAATGTTCTTACCTTTTGCACATCCTTTGCAAACACTTTCATGTTTGGTCTTGATCTCAGGAAGACCCTCTACAGCTTTGCTTGCAATTGGAAGTGCCCTATAGTGCATATGAGTAAGTCTTCTATGCCAAAGTTCACTTGGCTCCATGGATTCATGTACCATGGCATGTTCAGGTTGTCCCTTCAATTTATACAAACCTCCCTCTTGCTCTCCAATCACTACTGCATCATCTATGTTCTTTCCCTTTGGCCACATTAGGACTTGGCCATCCACAAATGCAACCCTCATACCTTTTGCATCCAATGCAGAGATAAAGATTTTCCAGAATCTAGGTTGTAGGAGGCTTCACCACTTTCTTTGATTGGGTATTGATAATCATCCCCAAGTTTCACCTTATGGAGTGATTCATGTTCAGATAGATTCACAAAAGATTCCTTAAACCCAGTCATGTGTTTGGAAGCCCCACTGTCAATCAACCAATCATTACAACCATGGGAGATAGTACCTGTGAGAGCGGAAATTAGAACATACTCTTCTTCACTTGAAGAGTCATCATCCCTATCACTTTCTACCCTAGCCTTCTTCTTTGGGGGTTCATTATCTTCGACAGCATGAGTATGATATCTTCTTTTGTTATTCTTCTTCTTCTTGTTGAAGTTGTTGTTGTCTTTCTTCTTCTTGGGACAATCTGAAGCAAGTGTCCCTTCTCATTGCAATTGAAGCATTTGAGATCTTTCTTATCTTTATGATAATGGTGGTGTGAGAATTTCCTGTTATGAGATGATTCCTTCTTGGACTTGCCTTTCCTGGCATGTGCTGTGAGAGCTTGATCTTCATTTCCCATATTTTCTTCTCGGGCCACAAGCCTAGCTTCTTCTTGAGAGCATGCTTCCCACAATCTGTTGAAGGAGATCAACTTCTTCCTTGCACAAATTCCTTGAAAAAAGGAATCCCATGACCTGGGTAGGCCATTTAGAGTGGTCATCACCACTTCACCATTCTCCACCATTTCATCCACTGCTTTTAGTTGTTCCTTGATCTGGGAGACCCTTGAAAAATAAGATTGAATGGTTTCTCCATTCTGAAACTTTACTCTTTTCAATTGGTTCCGCAGGGTCATCTTCCGATTTATGTTCTTCCCTTCAAATAGCTTGGTCAAAGAGTCAAACATCTCCTTGGGTGTCTTTAGAGAAGACACATGGGGTATGAGATGGTCTTTGATAGAATCAGCAATGATTCTCTTTGCCTTGACCAAGTTCTTCTTATGCAATACCTTAGCCTCTTCATCCTCTGGGATAGGGATGTCTTCTTTTACATATGAGTCCAACTCATTCTCTTCCAGGATTAACCCAATCCTATACTTCCAAGCTCGGAAGTTATCAGCTCCTTCAAGCTTATCCTCAAGCTTGGTGTGGTGAGACATCCTAAAGAGTACTTCAAATGGAAATAGAAAAGATTTAAGTCTTACCACTTGAAATGCTGAAAACTGGATATGGTCTCGGTTTAGGGTTTGTCGGAAAAACCCTAAAAATTCAAAATGTGAATTTCAACTTTCTGAAAGGATAGAAAGATGCACCTTAATGAGCTAATCAGCCTGGTGTATTCAGAATTTGAGATCAGCAAAGCTTTACCCTTCAGATTTTCCTTTTTGTCCTCCCGGGTTCATTGGGGAGAGCCCTGAATTAGGGTTTGAGTTTCCCGAAGATCTACCCAGCCAAAAATCTCGATCCAAAGCTCTAAACTTCGATTTTTGCAAGGAGCTTCCAGCTATGTCTTCAAATTTCAGAAATTCCTATATTTGTGGAAACCCTAATTTTAGGGCCAAATCTGAAAATGCTCAGAATTGAATTCTGATTGGACAGATAGATTCTCCTTGATGAGTAGAGTCAACCTATTATACTGCTTTTCCAAAATCTGTGGAGAGAAACCCAATAAACAAGAAACTCAAGTTTCCGTCACTGCAAAATGTCTTCTTCTCAGGTTAGCTCTGATACCATGTTAAATTTTGAGCATTAATTCACAATACTCTAGGATCTTCACTGAGAGAATAACATATACAGTATATCAATGCATAACAATCACAATAAGCATAATTGAAGCAAAGATGTGAGAGATATGCAACATTACATTTATGGTTACGTTTATGTAACAGTATTTTTTGAAACCGGATAATGCGGTTGTTAGGACAGCAGTAATATTGAATAGACAGCAGTAATATGGGATCGATATGATGAATATAAGGGACCAAAAATATGTGACAATGTAGGGATCTCAGTGATCCTACTACATGTGCAGAATGTAATTTTGATCATCTATTTGAAATAAAATTACGATTTTTTCCGAGGAAAAAAAAAAAACAATCACAATAAGCATGACAAGCATCACAAGAATCAAAAGCATGGGAGACAAAAGACACAGAGTTTCCGTGGAGAAAACCCTAAGGTAAAAAACCCCACAACTTCCTCAAAGATAGAGAGAGCAATGGCTCAACCAAAATACACTTGAGATAGTCTCCTACAAGCAGATGATCCTCCTCCTCACTAGTGCGCCACTTTCTGAGTGAGAGAGATATAACTTTCCGAATGATCTAAATAGAGATTTCCTGATCTCTATTTATACTAACCTGTTTGCCCAGTGACCTTATGGGGCTGACTTCTCTAGCTAGGTACATCCACAATATAATATATATATTTCAGGGCCGACCCCACACATGGTGGTCTAATAACCCATCAGCAAGTACACACACTTGCAACACTTGTCAATCCACATGACAACACTTCCTTATAGAGGAATAACACATCTCTAATAAGGGTACAATAAATATATATGAAATACATTCCGAAGTTACATATACATCAACACTTCCTATCTTTAACATGCTTTAACCACTTCCTTGAAGAGGGTGTTCAACCTTTGTTGCTCAATAATGACTTTGCATGCCTCGTGTCATGCTTTGGAGTCTAAATAGGGTAAGGTATTTCTGTTCTGGGGCTCCCTTCTTGCTCATATTATCCATCAATGTGAGCCAAAAAAACCATCAAGTTGTAATTGCTGCTGAACTTTAAGAGTCGTCTAATGTTCAGTGAGAGATGAAAGGCCCATGAAAATGCAAAATGAACCATGGATTTTCAAGGGTAACAAATGGCTCCATATGGGGACTGGACTCTTTAGTGGGGTGAACTCCAAAATCGCTATTGTACCTAGAAGGTGAATCAAAAGTGTCGGTTACCCATGATGGAATACAGAACAGCTGTACAGATTGGTGTACAGATTCATGTGCAGATTGATACAAAACAGCTGTACAGATTGGTGTATAGATTGATATGTAACAGCTGTACGTATTGGTGTTCAGATTGTTACAAAACAGCTGTATGGATTGGTTTACAGATTGATAGGGAACAGCTGTATGGATTGGTGTACAGATTCACGTGCAGATTGATACAAAACAGCTGTACAGATTGGTGTATAGATTGATATGGAACAGTGGTAGGTATTGGTGTACAGATTGATACAAAACAGTTGCATGGATTGGTTTACAGATTGATATGGAACAGCTGCACCGATCCGTGTACAGAACAAAAAATTAAAGGGTCACGCAAAATTAACTCAGAGTTGGCCATATCAATGGCTCTGATATCAATGTTGTGAACAGTCTCTGTTCACTATTAGATTGACAGGAATTCTGTAGATTGATATGGAACAGATGTATGGATCAGCGTACAGATTGATACAAAACAGCTGTAGGGATTGGTGTACAGATTGATACGGAACAGCTGTATGGATTGCTGTACAGAACAAAAAATTAAAGGGTCATGCAGAATTAACACAGAGTTGGTCAGATCAATGGCTCGGATACCAATGTAGTGAACAGCCTCTGTTCACTATTAGATTGACGGAATAATTCTGTAAAATATATAAGAATATATTGAATAAGGGATAACTGATAGAATGATGATGTTACAATGAACCGCGTGATGGTGTACTTATACGCATTGACTGGTCACAAGCCAAAGGGATATGTACCCTCTGACTTTTCATTAATGTACATTTATTAATATTATTATTATTATTGTTAATGTTATTGTTATTGTTAAAATATCTCTGTTAGAATGAACAGTTGGTGTACCATGCGTTGATAACTTTTGTTGGGTAATACATACAGATGCATTTTCAAATCAGAAAAATAAATTGAAGCCTCAGTATGTAAAGCTTGTCAAGAAAAAGTCAAAAAAAAAGGTTGAAAAGCTTATTCAGAAAAATATAAGGTACTACACATTGTCCAGGGCCGAAAGCAAATGAAAGAAGGGGATAATATGGAAAGTATCAAGAAAAAGGAGGAGAAATATCAATTAAAGTTTGGATTTTGTTGATAGTGTGAGGAGCATTGCAAGCCCGTAATGATAGACTTACCAAATCAGGCTGTTGCCTTTCCAAAGACCTCCCCATTCTTGCAGCTTCCTCTGGGCTTTCTGCAGATCTAATTCTTTTGATGCATTCTTGTGCTATAGAATCTTGTACACCTTCAAACTTCTGTGCCTGCAAGATAACAAAAGGACTTTGGCCCTCACATTGCAAGCATAAAGTTTTAACGAAAAATGTGCATATAGGTAGATCAGTTGAGAGACAGATAGACAGATAAGTCAGAAAATGTATTGCTAGAAAGTGAATAAAAGTGATTCTGAAAGATCAATCTCAGACCTGATAGTAGTGCTCGACACTTTTCCAAATGATGTAATCTCCATTTGAATCAGACATGCTAATAGGATGAGGAGAAAAATTAGAGAATGATCCATAGACATCCCAAGCCTTGTAAAAGCAGATTATGCTTGGTCCATTTGATGATGAAAGTGTGATAGGATTTACAACAGAAGTCTCCTCCATGGCAGGAATTGTTTGCACCAAATCGGGTATAGGTTGAAGGTACCCACTTATCAGCATGTCAGGACCAGTCTATAACATAACATGTAAACTGGCCAAAGTTCATATTATTGTAAAAAGACGAGAAAAGAATCAATAGAACAGAAAGCAACAAACCTATTGTATAAAATGCAGATAAATGGAAATGAATTGACTAAAACTCAATCTATTCGTTTTCCACATTTCATTCTGTGTACAGTCAAATAAATAACTAGTTAACCTGCTGAAATGAGACATCCGTCAAATTTAGTGCTTGTGTCATTTCCACCATCCCTAATTCACCAACCGGAGATGGAGCAGTTACTCCTCCTATAATCTTAGGGGCAATAAAGGCAATCACCTGCAAGAATGAAAAGCAAGAAGGTGGAGCAGTTGCTCCCCTTGTATTTCAGAAAATATTACCATCATCTAGAAACTTACTATAAAATAATCATCAAGCAAGAAAAGCACCATCCATTGGAAATGGTCAAATCAGCTTATATGGATAGCCCTAAGTTTGCCAAAAGTTTAAGATGCAGATGAACCAAACAGTCATCAGTAATCTCTTCCTGAAGCTCAAGATTTGAAACACCTTGTCTGCTTTTACCATAGATCACATAAAACACTGCACTAAATTCTTTGAAAACATAATTTTAAATCAAAATAAAAATGTTTGAGACTCACAAATGACGTGAGATTAAGTCTACAGGAGTACATCGCATCGTCTTAGACTGGCAATAACCTAAAGTTTAAAAGATGCTTCTAGTGAAATCAGAATTATATTTCATAAATATACTGAGAAATCTCCCCTATAAGTAGCCTAATTATTTTACTTAATACTTCTCTGCACCTTTGTACATATTAAAGGTTCTCATTTATTTTTGGTGCAAAGCATGATGACTCAGACTGATGCTAGCTGGTTAGTGTACTCTGTGACTGTGTTTTGAATAAAAATATCACTTGATCTTTTTCCTATCTCTCAAAAAATTGTTCCCTGACATGATTCCATGCCGATGCATTCCTTCTTCCTGGCTATTGCACCGTGTTGTAGCCTGCTAATGTGGGAGAGTTTATAGTTATACTAAAGGACAATCTAGTCAGAGAAGTTGAGACTGAATGTTTTCCTTTAAGATGGTAAGGGTTGCATATTAGATTTATGTTCCTAGTTCCGGCACAACACTATTTATAATTGAACTAAAAGTTTTCCAAATATTGAAGAACGCGACCTTTTACTTGTTAGCTTTTGGGGTTACTCCAAAAAAGTCTTCACCAAGCTAGCAGAGCACAAGTTTTCCTAGTTCCTTGGTGATGTGTGATGGACATATGACTCTATTAGAGTGGATGCCTCACCTTGGATAGAGTGCTAGCATAGCGCAATAACCTAGGAGGTTGTTATCCTATGTGGCATGATCACTAACACATTAGGTGCACACAACGGGGGGTTGCTTGCTTGATTAGGAGAGGTACCTACCTAGGAGGATTAGCACTAGGTACCTAGAGGGGGGCTCTTAGCCCTATGAGCGCGGGACAATGTGACATACACCTTGAAGGTTGCATACCTGAGTTGGGAAGCATACTTTCTAGAGGTTGGTTGTGGACCCAAACACATATGTTGAGGAGAAACATTGGAACAAGTAACTTCCTTGGCACACATGTCGAAGAGTGCTAGGAACAAGAGGACATGTGGCACGTAACTAGAGAAGGAGCACCTTGCATGAGGGCACTTGAAGAACAAACCATCATGAAAGAGGAAGCATTGGGCTAATAGCTTGTTGGACATCACACCATCTTGAAGCATAGGCATTGGGCCCAAAGGGACATAATGCTTGGAGGGCACATCATATTGGGGTTTCGATAAACACTAATGTGACACTTGTACATCTTTGTTTAGAGGAGTGTTCCATCTTGACTTCGGTCTAGGGTTGTGTGAACCTAGTCCATGTTTTATGATGGCCTTAATAATTACTCACTATTGATGTACCTATTATCCTATCATTGTAATTGCCTTGGAGAAGTTTTCTAGGGAGTGTTACCTACTGACAATTGATGCCTTTGTGATTTTGATCACATCTATCAATTCCACAAATGAGATTTATGGTTTTCCCATGGATATTTGCCAAAGACACTTCCAGCTTGCTCAAACCACCATGTCATGTGCTAGAGATTGATGGGGACTTTTCGTTGATGCCAATGTTATGATATGTCCTATACTTGATGACACATGGGGATTTCCTTCTTCTATGTAAGTGGACGACAAAGATGCACCTTATTTTTAGGTGCCCTTTATACTATGAGATCAAGGGACAATATCACTGCCTCTATAGGGACTTAGGGGGATCACTCTCTACATTTTCCAACATCAGGACCAGAGATGCCTCGCCCTCTTCATCAAGGAGGTATTCAACCACAGGTCCCAGCTCCTACACACCCTGCCCTCCTTGCGAGGACCAGGAAAAACACCTCCTATTTTACTATTGACCCATCGGATCAGAGCAACAAGTGGCGAGAAGAGTTTTAGAGTACCTCTAACAGTAGAGTGGTGAGACTTTGGATCTCCCCTCAGCCTCCCCCTCTAGGACACCGATTGATTTTATCGAGGCCAGTTCAGAGTTTCCAAACTATACACCAGCCCACTCATTCTCAGAGCGGCAGAGAGATTAGGACCAAACGGATCTAGAGCAAGGCGCTCCCAGCCCACCATATTTCCTCCCAGCCTCGGCAGGGTCACCAACAACCTATTTTGAGTTTCTTTCCTTCGACCTCAAATGTTAGGATATCCCTCGCTCCTCAATCCCTCCCAAGATCATACAATTGGACATTCTGATGGCCTCGGAGGGCCCCGACAACAACAACGAGCAGACACCCCGTTCGCCCCCCTCGCCTTCGACCATCAGGCCTAGGAGATATTGACATCACTGGATCCATCTTCATCTCTCCCCCGCATTCTTCCACTCTCTTCACAGGTTTTTTTGTTGATTGAGTTGTCCAGCTTTGGACAAACTCACTTTGTATCCTACATCTTGTTGCCGCCAGAACACGCACCTAGGGGTTATCATGGCGAAAATGTTCAAGCCGCTTGGGGCGCTCCTTGGGGACAAATCTCGAGTTGAGATACTGTCACTCAACACTCATCTCCTCCATTTAGGCCAACTCCTAGCAAAGCAAAGGGGGGTGGTCCCTAAGAAAGGAAAATTATGGCTTTTACGCTAAGTTATGAAAATGGAATTAATTCTACGAATTTGAAATGATTACTGAAACATGAAAGCAACAACGCATGTTTTGAGATAGCAACAGAGAATAATATTAACCACGACACATAGTTGTTCAAGCAACAGATAGTAAATTGATAGACTAGTGCCAAAATAGTGTATATGGAGTTCTGTTGAAAGGGAAATGTTGTGCGAGTGCTTCTTGGTCAGTTTTAATTATTATGGATGAGTGGATTAGCGGGAAAGGGAATTCCCGATTACACCGTGAGGTATTTGAGAATATGTCCAGATTTTACTTGATGTGGTTTTGCATAAGAACGTGTGGGCTAGATGGAGTCGCAGGGGTGTGTCCAACACTACACTAAACGAGAGTGCAGCCTCACAGGGCCCTGCAGTTACTTTCTAGTTGTTCCTGCTTTCTTTGCAAAATTTGCCCATAAAAAGGAAAACTTCGTCAATGCCGGATTTCCGTTATGTTTGAGGGGAATTGCTTTTATTAACGTGAGTTGTTTAAATTAAGATGTTTGAAAATTAAAGAGTGTTACAAATTCGTCGATGAGGCTATCTAGTACCTTTAGACTGAGACTTGGTGAAGGGTATGACAATGTCTTTGCTCACAAGTCAAAAAGATGCTCAAACAACCCGAAAACAAGGCAAAATCAAGGAGGGCGCAAGGGTAAATGACCAGTGCCTAGGGATTAGGAGCAGATGGATTCCACCAAGGATGACGCCCATGAAAACCTACTTTGGGCTAGGCCTAAAGCAAAAAACCCAAAAATATTTCGCCAAGAGTCCAAATTAAATGAGCCAGAGAATTTTTATAAGATTTAGCAGTTAGGGATTGAAAGTAAATGACAGAGGGGTAAGTTAAAGGAATAAAATACGTACCTTAAGAGAGTACCTGGATGATGAGAATGGATGCCAGTATGATGAGGACTACCCTTGCAAAGATCAAATGAAGATTTGGGGTGTTCTCTTACTCCCACGATTTGCCCAAGTCCACAAGGGCGCCCCTCTCTTCCTGCAAAACGTGGGAGATGAACTCAATCAGTAAGCAACAATGAGGGTAAATTCAAGTAAAGAATTAAACACAGAGAATAACTGGTTCATAGACAAAACTACTCCATGAATAAATCGGATCTGAGAGAGAGAGACAAGGAGAGTCTCCCCAGCCAGTGCGCCCCTCTTCCAAATCGTCCTCTTCACCTGCAAGTAAAAATATGGATCGAATGTATGCAAGATATCCACCAAGATCCTTCAGTGCAATGGAAAAGGAGTTTCAATCATCATTAACCAATATTCAAACCAAGATAACAATAATTTCTCACAAAATATATTTTCTATTCCAGTAGCCAAGAGCCAAAAGTCCCTTTACAATGAGGGGGGTCTCTTCTTTAAATAGGAATGAGAAAGACCAAAACCCTAACCACTTTTTGAATGAGTGGTGGATATCATAAGATGCAACAATGATAATCAACAGCTAAGATGAGACAGAACAATAATATATGGATCACTCTAAGAGAGCGGGATGTGTTTCCTCAATGACACCCTAGAGGGGACGTGTACCATAACATGACTAGGAAACACAACATAGCACTTTGTTGGGGGGGTCTAGGAGATACTCCCTTCACTAGACTAATGCCCCATCAACATCAAATAACATATACATCATAAAGTGATAAAAATCACTAGGATGTTTTGTCCCAATAATACAATATAAAACCCCCAAATAATAACCTGGAGGACATGTGGACCCCATTGAAGCTGTAGACTGTGCCGAAAGGTGTGCGATGCATCACAATAAGTCTCCGATCAAACCTCATGCCATTTCCTTGCCTCATTTTCCCAAATCGATTTCCTCAAAGACCATTTCTTCCATTTTTTATTATCGGAATATCATTGTAAAATAATAAAATGCCTGTAACTCTCTGCCAACTACCTCGAGCACCAATCTGACTACACCAAAATGTTTGGGAGCATGGTAATATGATAATAACGAGTGGCTAGATCCCATACTCCCTCTGTAGCACCCTAAGAGAACCAAAAAGATCTCAAAATGTGCTAACAGGCCATTTTATATGGCAAATATGCAATAAAGTGATAAACTAACCATAACCTCATTTGTAAGTGTCCGAAACTGATATCTAAGTGTACCAATGAACTCAGAAAATCTAAATCTAGTAAGGATGAGTACTCATACCTCATGTTGTTAGGATATTCCTATACTCCATCCTACTCCTACCAGCATTTTCAGTCTTGCATGCAGCATGCATTCTGCATGCACTGCATGCATCTGCATGCTGCCCAGTCATCAGGTTGATACCTCCAGCACCTAGTCCCTAGTCTTCCAGCACTCGGGAGCGTATTTCCACTCAGATTGAGCCCTCCTAGCCAGTGATCGGCCCACATCTCACCATCCACTTGACAAAGGCGCCCTTCTTCACCTACCAGTCCAGTTGTCTTCAGTTAATTGAGTTCTCTCCTTGATTTTAGGCTTGACTCACTCTTAACTGACCTTACCACTCCGATGGACCTCCAGTGTGACTAGACTGCTCATTCTGACTTCAGTTAGCTCCTCATGTGCCCTCCACTGAGCCTCCTTCATTCAATTAGTGTCTCCATGTGCCAGTTACACCTACCACACTCAGTCAGACTCAGTTTGACTGACGGTTGACAATTACTTGAGCATTGATCACTCCACTGATGATGAGATAGACTACTAGTTGTGCTCCGATGACACTCCAGTAATCTTTTGATCACTCCATGAAGGCCAATTCGAATTGCCACCTTGGCATTCGAATTCCTCATGCATTGTATTATTTATTTGTCCATTTGTGATTAATGAATTAGTGTGTGTGAAGTTATTTTGCTTCTATCCGAGTTCTACTGTACTATTATTCTGTTGATCATTTACACTGCATTGACCACTCTTAATCTTATTCCTAAATTCTTTCTTGTGAGGTATACATCAGCTCTTAGATATGCTGTGAGGATTTTCACACATGTGACCACCTAGATAATCATCTGTAAGCTCAACCATGCCCAACCAATAAAAATAATGGTTTGTAAAAAATAATAATAATAATAAAAATCCAGCAAACCATCATATGAAACCTGTGTCTGATGCATGGAACCATCAAATGGGCACCATAGGACCACAAATAATCAATCTCGAACATCATAGGTCCAACTCATCCTAGATCCTGCGGTTGACTTGGTCAAACTGGGTTGACCAGGTCAAAACTGATCAAAATAATGACCCAGGCTCAAACTGACTGATGCTGCAAGTGCAAATGGATAAGATATGCTCCTTTAAATATTTCAATAGCGAAACTAAATTATAAAGTGGCATTCTATTGGCGATTAAGCAAATAAAACATCAAATATAGGTTTAAATTAAAGCAATCAATTACTAAAAAAAAAGACCCTCAACTGTATACTCATTTTATGGATGTGGCCATTTTGCTAGAAATGGGTGAAGGTGAAAGAAACAAGGCCAAGTTAGGGGAGTGACTTTACAACTTCAACAATACGACACTTTGGATAAGGGAAAGGGAAGACCACCTTAGCATATGTTGAACAGAAAACACACAAGGAATGGCAGTGTCTCACAAATTGAATAAGTTGTTTAGAGGAGTTCCCATTCAACTTTAACAAATGTCTACAACTGACATCCAAGCTTGAAACCAGCTCCATGACGATCTTTTCCAGTGTTCCACGGGGATGCGTCCGGTAGGGTCGGGGACGGGTTTCTGCGTTTCGCTTTGGGTGAAACTCCATGCGAAACGTTTCGGTCTGTGGCGAAACTCATTTCTCCATGATGAAACTTGGGGGGGGCTTCCTGGCATCCCGCACGGAACTCCGAAACTCTGGCAAACCTTCTAGGCATCCCGCAAAAAACACCGAACCTCCAACGAACCTTCTAAGGGTCCGGATAATCATATATAGAATTGGCTGAGAATCCACAATGAGAATGAAAGCATCACTAATGTCCTGATGATGAGCCAAGAATGGCTCGAAACGTTGACAACATAAATTTACCTACCGCAGACTCTCCACAAGATGCCATTAATCATATATAATCATGATGAATCATGTAATGTGTTTGCATTATTAATTTATCAGATTCTAAATTACATTGCATGATTGCACAATGATGAATGTAGTATTTACTAATTTACTAATTTGCATGGAATGAATTGTTATTGTTGGGGTTCATATTTTTCATATTTTTTATATTTTTTAGATTTTTTATGACCGCGGCGACCCACCGTCCCCCCCCTCGAATTTTCCTAAAATTTGGGGGTGGTCTCCACACGTCTCGAATGTGCGTCTCCCCGCTCCCGCGTCCCGCCATCCTGGAACCTTGGGGGAACATTGATCTTTCCTAGAACCACCGTGACTAGGTGCACGGTTAACCGTAACTTGAGGTTCCATGGGACACTTAGAATTAGTTGTCCCTTACTCCATCTCACATCCCAACCCATAGGCTCCGTGAGGAATTAATCATTACATTTCAGATAGCATGGCCAGCAGTCTTTAAATTTAGCATACATTTAACCATTGTTTTTTAGGCCTTATGACCGTTAGGATTTTGCATGTTCTTAGAAGCACAACTAATTGCATCTTTCATCCAGGGTACTTTACATTTCCTTTCATAGCCCTTTTCATTGTGCTATAGTTTTACTTTATATGTATTATGGGCTTGTATTTGAGAAGATATAACAATGAATCACATAATGCATGTAATGATGGTAGAACAATTTGCTTCAAGTCTTAGCTGACACAACTTAGGCAACTAGGGGGAATCATCCACAATCAGGACCAAACATTCGGGGCAACCTACCAGAGAGGTCAAGGCTTCAGAAACCAACTTACCTAAGCTCAGGAACCAACACCAGCGGGTTCTCCTAGCCCAGAAGGATCAAGGCTTCGGCAAGTTCTGTTGCACAAATCAAAGCCGAGACACATAATAACAGGGAGTCTATCCAACATAGAGGCATAAGTGGGGAAGTCCTCAATATCACAGGCTGAAGTGTAAGTCAGGTCAAAACTAAGAACGGATGATCACCTGAACCATCAACTATCACTTAAACATTGTTGCTGCATAACTCTAGGCATTGTCATATCACTGCTCTGGATGGAAGACAATGGCCACCCCAGTCATCAAATCTACGTTCATGAGGCTTTGTCGTGGCATAATGTTGAAAATATCCGCTCTAGGTTTGTTGAAAATATGAGTGATCATAGAATAGCTGCTCATCATCTGTCGATCTCATGCACCTCACAACAAAAAGACTGGCTCAGGAAAGTCTTGGAATCTGATATGAAGACATGGTATCCCCGGCTACTATGAATGTGATAACAGTACTGAAAGATTGGAAGTATGCACAAGTACTTAAGCAACCTATACCGACTCAAAATGAACCTCTTAAAATTAGATCTAGCAATATACTTAAATAAATCATCCCTTTTGATATTCTTTTAAAGACAAACTAATTTAATTTAAGCATATGAGTAACCATAACCAAAGAAAGATGAAATTTTAAGAAGGGAGAGAAAGTGGAAAGTGAATCCCTTTAAACTTGGGCGATTCGGCGATGGAATCGTTCAGGTGGCGTTGAGAGAGACTATGTCTTTTTCACAAAGAACTTGGAGAATGAAGCAAGAAACAAGTTCCTCCATCAATCCAAATTGAAGCACCTGCAAGAAAACCCTTACACTTGCCAAGCAATTTGTCAAACCTATTAGTAAAAACTTAGATCGAAGATGAGAAGAGCATACATAAAAACCATTAAGCATGCAAATTCCCTATCTTAAACATAAGCATTTTAAATGAGAAAAGAAACTACTTTTACTCACTCCTATTGATTAATACTAACCCTTCCAAGGTTAATGATTGACAAAGAAAACAAAAGCAAAAAAATCTCTACAGTTACCTCAGAAAGCACATGAGATAATGATCTTCAAACTTGATCCAAAGACACCGTAATACATGAGAGCAGAGCTTCCACATTTTCTCCTCTAATGAGTGGAATGGCCTCGCTTTTATAGAAAAGAGAGCCAAGAGGGGGTCACAACCCTCAACTAGAGGTGAAGGTGAGTTCATGAGATAACATAGGGATTTGATTGGAGTTGATTGGGATGAGGTAGCGCCACCTCTACATGAGGAAATGCGCCCTCACATTGGAGAAATCACCATCAAATAGAGGGATGCCACATATGCAATTTGCCCATCCCATGATGATATGCGCCCCCTATATGAGGAAGAACTCGCCCTCCCTTGGATATGATTCGATCTTGATTGATTTGACATCTAATCACCCCAATCATCCACCGATTTGATTCTTACTTAACTCCGATCTTGATTGAGACAAGATTACCTCAATTTAGGAACTTGATTTTCTCTCATTATTTATTATTTTTCTATTTTTTAATTCACTTTTTTTTTATTTTTTGAGAAAATCCACCTAAGTGATAAATAATCACTTAAACACTTGGGAAAAGTGGGTTTATGGGTTTAACGGGTCCTCTGGGTTAAAAAACGAGCACCAACATGACGAATTTCACCTCCGAACCACACTTTTATTACATTTTTTTATTTTTCCAATTAAACTTTTAAAAACTAACCTAATTTTATGGGAAAATTATTTTTCTCAGAACTTAAAAAAATCCTAGGGGACCTAATCCATGTTCATAATGACTCAAATTAATGCATAGCATGCTCATAAACATTAACACATGAACTTTAATAACCTCCTAAGGCCTAACCACCAAGACGACCATTCCATCTTTGGAGCGGGTGAAAAACTCGAAAAATATACATCGTTTATTCAGCATTGCATAATTGACAAGAGAAAAAATACCGTGGAATGATCGGATTGATGTCTAAGTCCTAGGAAGCCAAGTTCTTTACAAAAAATCCATCATGCTTGTGCATTTTTTACGATATCCCCGAGGGGTATGAACATGCAATTCTTTAGAAAAGGGGCCAAAATTTGGCCTATTGGACCTTGGAACACTAATAATGAACAACTGGATTCTTCAAGTCTTTGACGGTTCACTTGGAACCCACTAAGTGCAATTTTAGTGGATAACACATCCCATACATTTGATACGGTTTTATACAGGTTTATGAGGTTGTACCACTGCTTGTATCTTTCTTTATTTTACTATATTTTATCTTAGTTTCGACACTTTCTAGGAGCTATGTTTGCACTCCCACATTGTACTCATACTGGATGTATCATCTAGTCCCATTGACCTACTTTTGTGGTCATTCGTTGGACATTAATAAAATTATCTTATCTTATCTGTGTAGGATATGACTGTTATCACATCCATAGTAGCCAAGCTACCATGATGCAGCAGACCTTATTTTTGTCCTAGAGCTAGTCCCACATTTGAGATTAGCATATTTTGACAGCAATGATCAGTGGTTGAGTACATGTAGAGTGCCAGAGCATTTGGGCCTTTCCCCTTTTGTTGATGAGCTTCCTTGTTGAGCCCGAAAGGAGACTTGCTATGTCATGGTTTATTCTGAGCAGAGCAGCAATGGTACAGGTGGCTGATGAGATTTCCTTATTATGCCATTGTATCAAAGACAAATCTAATGCAGGTATATGGTCGAGTAGGTATATCCATGTGGGTGCCACATTATGGTTTTCTTTTACTTATCTTAATAGATTAGACTTAGCTTAGGTGGCTATATCATTGGTAATCATTATCTTCTTGAGTGCTAATTGAAAATGGTGGATTAGTGTCAGTGTTGTGTCTGATTGTATGGTTGCCGGTATGATTATCCTTTTGTCAATTCAGCTCATCTCCCACTATTTGGTGGCATCACCCTACCACTTGTCTCTTGTCAGAGATATGGATCTAACTAAACTAGCTTACCTATCTATGCAAACAATAACATATCACAGTAAATAAGAATAGAAAGAGAACAAGAGAAAAGAGTACACCAGATATACGTGGTTCACCCAATTGGGCTACGTCCACAGGAAGGTAGTCTTCTATTATCTCCATAATATCTCCTCCAAGCTTACAGAGAGCAATGTCAATAACCCCAATACAATATAGCAATACTAGTGAAAGTATGTATCATGATGAGTGATGTGACTATCCCTTGACTCTATTATATACTAAGAGATGAGGAGGAATTACTCTCACATATTACATGTGGGATAGTATAATTCTCCATAATAACATCTCTTTATATAATAATGAATATCAAGAGTATATTTTACCATAATGAATATGGGATAAATGTACTACTCTTTTACCTAAGATTGTGGATATCTTCCGACATAATACAAAGACATTATTATCTTCCAAGGAATATAAAATATTCCAACACTCCCCCTTACTAATGGCTGGGAGAAAAGCCCACTAACAAAGGAAGGAAGGAGTCATCCATGTCAGAGATATGGATCTAACTAAACTAGCTTGCATATCTATGCAAACAATAACATATCACAGTAAATAAGAACAGAAAGAGAACAAGAGAAAAGAGTACACCAGATAATGCGTGGTTCACCCAATTGGGCTACGTCCACGGGAACATAGTCTTTTATTATCTCCAGAATATCTCCTCCAGCTTACAGAGAGCCATGCCAATAACCCCAATACAATATAGCAATACTTGTGAAAGTATGTATCATGATGAGTGATGTGACTATCCCTTGACTAATCACATATTACATGTGGGATAATATAATTCTCCATAATATCTCTTTATATAATAATGAATATCAAGAGTATATTTTACCATAATGAATATGGGATAAGTGTATTACTCTTTAACATAAGATTGTGGATATCTTCCGACATAATACAAAGACATTATTACCTTCCAAGGAATATAAAATATTCCAACACTCCCCCTTAATAATGGTTGGGAGAAAAGCCCACTAACAAAGGAAGGAAGGAGTCATTACTGCTCCCCCTTGATGACAACTTCCCTCATCCCCAGTAAGGAACAAAGATGCACATACTTCGTTGCTGTTAAGGATTTGGTGAAGATATCGGTTGCTTGCTGCTCAGTAGGACAATACTCAAGAGAAAGAACACCATCTGCAACGAGACCTCGAATGTAATGAGCATCAAGATCGAGATGCTTTGTCTTGGAGTGATATACCGGATTATAAGCAAGCTGAATTGCACCCTCATTGTCACATTTCAACACAGTGGACGATTTCGGAACTAGACCAAGCTCAATGAGAACATGCCGTAACCAAACTGCTTCTTTTGTTGCTTCTTTGGCTGCTCTATACTCTGCTTCACACGAAGATAAAGAAAGAGTCTTCACCTTTTTGCTAGACCAAGAAATCAGACCTGAACCAAGTTGAAATATATAACCAGCAATTGACCATCGATCAGAACTGTCACCTGCCCAGTCAGAATCTGTATAACCAAAAAGCGAAACTGCAGTACTGCTCAAATAAAAAACACCATAGTACAATGTCCCCTATAAATATCTCAGAATCCTCTTTGCTGCTTGCCAATGACTTTCATGAGGTTGTTGCATGAACCGTGAAACCATACAGACGACGAAAGAGAGATCTGGTTTGTTGTGAGTTAAATATATCAAACTACTGACAAGCTAACGATAAAGAGTAGTACACTCAACAGTTAACTTTACACCGGACTGAAAAGGAGTAGGAGCAGGTTTACAATCACTCATGTGGAAACGAGCCAATAAATCTGTAGCATACTTCGGTTGAGAGAGAAAAATACCATTTGCCAGATGCCAAATTTGAAGACCCAAGAAATAGTGCAATATACCAAGATCAGTCATTTCAAATTGCTTGTGAAGGTCACTTTTCATACTTTGAATGAGAACAGGTTGGCTAGCAGTGATAATAAGATCATCCACATATAAAACCATAGTTACCGGATTCGGCCCTAGGCCTAACCGCACTCGAAACGGATTCTTCCAAATCGGATTCTCGGATTCTTCCATCTCTTTTTGACTAATCTAAAGTTGTTTACGTAGGATAAATGTAGGATAAGTAGGGTTAATCAGGGTTAGGGTTCCGAATCTCCGATTCCTAATTTTGGGATGAGTGCCGCACCCGTATCGGATTCTTCATCCGATCCTGATCGCACCCACGGTTCGTGTAACCTTGTATAAAACAATAACAATGATATTATCATCAACATGCTTAACATACAGGTTAGGATCAGATATACAACGATTAAAACCACTATTCAAGAAATATACATCAATTTTATCATACCAAACCCTAGGTGCTTGTTTAAGACCATATAAAGACTTGTGTAATTAACATACTAAACTTGATGATTCAACATTAATAAAGCCAGGAGGCTGTTGCATATAAATATCTTCATTAAGATCACCATTTAAAAAAGCAGTTTTAACATCCATTTAGTGTATTTCTCATTTATAAGATGAAGCAATAGATAAAATGGTTCTTATTGTATTCATTTTAGCAACAAGAGCAAAAGTTTTGTTATAATCTATACCTTCAAGTTGATTAAAACCTTTTGCAACTAATCTAGCTTTATACTTTTCAATTTGTCCTCCTGCAGTAAATTTAGTTTTATAAACCCATTTACAACCAACTAAATTATTTCCCGAAGGAAGAGGAACAAGATACCAAGTCTTGTCCTTCATAAGAGAATCATACTCAGCAGTCATAGCTTGTTCCTAATGAGGTTTACCCTTAGCTTGAGCATTAGAGGTAGGATCATCTGTGGCCAAAACTTTGGTCATAAGAGCAAAGTTAGATCTAGTTTTACGAATACCGGAAGGGATTCCGATATCACTTCCTGCAGATTCAAGTGTTTTTCGGGCCCAAACAGGAAGGTTAGAAGGGACATATGTCACTTCAGGAGCTTCGAGACATTCAGGTGGAATACTTGAAGAAGAAGAAGAAGAAGAAGCTGAACTAATATCAATCACAGAACTGGAAGGAGTAATCGAGATAGGAGTAATAGGTGCTAAGGGAATATTCAGAGTAACGTGAGGTTCAACAGACTTAGGTGGTGGAGAGACTTCAATAAATTGAACATCTCTTCTAATGATAACACTTTGATTAGAAGGATCAAACAACCTCTAAGCCTTAGAATCCTCAGAAAAACCAATGAATATACACTTGTGAGACTTGGGTTCTAACTTTTTCCCTTTTTCATCAGAAATATGAGCCCAACATTCACAACCAAACACTTTAAAGTTACTAATATCCAGTTTTCTACCATTCCATTTTTCCTTGGGGGTAACATGCCTAATAGCTTTTGTAGGAAATCTATTTAAAATCAAGTTAGCACAAGTTATGGCTTCGGCCGAAAATTTCTTATGTAGTCATTTAGAATAAAGCATATACATCTAGCCATTTCAACTAAAGTTATGTTTTTCCTTTCAGCAACACCGTTTTGTTGAGGTGTGTAAGGAACAGTGTTTTGATGTTGAATTCCATGATTAGATAAAAAAACTTCAAATTATTTCTTAATGAATTCCCCCTCATTATCAGTTCTTAAAATCTTAATCTTTTTACCATATTCGTTTTCAACCAACGATTTAAATACTTGAAATTTATAAAAGGTTTCACTTTTATGTTTCAAAAAATAAACCCATGATTTTCTACTAAAGTCATAAATAAAAGTAAGAAAATAAGCTGCATTGGAGATAGAAGGAACTTCAAAAGGACCACAAATGTCACTATGAATTAATTGCAAAGATTTTTTAGCACGCCAAGCTTTACCTTTATCAAACATTTCTCTATGATGTTTACCAAGAACACAACCTTTACAAACACCGTTAGTAGACGAAACATTAGGCAAGCCAAGTACCATTTGAGTTAACATTTGCATTTTACCATAATTCAAATGACGTAATCTTTCATGCCATAATTTACTTAGTTCATCAGCATTTGCAATATAGGAATAAAAAGGTTGTCATAGAGTTGAATTAAAGCCAGCAAATTTATATAAACCAGCAGTATGATCAACAGGAGCAGAAGAAAGTACTTTGAAATTTTGATTGATATCTTTAAGAACATATTTATCAGGCCAAGCTTCAAATTTAAATCCTTTTTGACATGCACGATAAATAGAAAGCAAATTGATAGACATATTTTCAACATGAAAAACATATTCCAATTGACCATTAGCAACCTTAACATTACAAGAACCAATTACGGAAAGTTGTTTACCATCTCCTATAGATACTTTCTGAGATGTGTTTTTATTAGTCATAAGATGAAAATAAAGAAGCATTACCAGTCATATGTTTAGAAGCACCAGAGTCCATTATCCATTCCACTTTATTAGAAGAATTACTAGAAGAAACAACAAAAGCACACAAAGCTACTTGTGATTCATAAAAACCATTCTTTTTAGCTTTAGCTTTTAAACGTTTCAATTTAAAGCAATTCTTTTTAGGATGATTAGTTTTACCACAATGCTTACAAGGATCATACATTTTTTTCTTCTTACTATTGTCATGATGTGCATTAAAAGCATTACCAGAGTTATTAGTAGGATTTGAAGTGTGTGAATTAGAACCTTTAACATTATTAAAACTTTTCTTAGGAGTCTTATTATGTGCCATAAGAGTCTTATTAGATGTTAGTTGTCCTAAAACAATTAAACTTTCTTGCTCATTAATCAATCCTTTACAAAAATCATCAAAAGTAGGTTTCGTGGTATTTGAAGACAATTCAAGAGCTTTATTCCCAGTTTGAATGAACATATCAAAACAAGATGGCAATTTTCGTTCTACAAGAATTATAAGAACAGTGTTTGTTTGCTTGTAATCTTTACCACAATTATTTAATTTTTCATTTAAAGTTTTCACTTCAACAAGATATAATTCTACTCTATCAAAGTTAATATGATCTAGCTCATAAATCTTCTTTTCAAGGTAATAAGCAGAAACATCATCAAATTTATCAAATAAGGAAGCAAGAATTTTCCATACCTCAACGGGGCTGTCTTCTGCCTCTATACTTACCTGAAGACTATCTGCAATTGTTTGACCAATGAGCCCTCTTGCTTGATCACATTTATCTTCCCATATAGCCAAAGCTTGAACATCAATAGGTTTCGTGTGTTCACCATTAACAATCCTCCATAGATTCTTACTCCTGAGAACGTCAATCATTTTTCTCTTCCATGAAAGATAGTTAGGACCAACAAGTTCAGGAACAAAAGCTACATCTGAAGTCATAATGATAGAAATTTTGACTAGAAACCCAAATGCTAGGAATGACAAGAGAAAGATAATGAATAACAGAAAACTGAAAAAACACTTTACCGTACCGATCTAAATCTGCAAAAAAAATTGTTAGAAAAAAACAGTAAAGGAAAGAGAAACTTTTACTTGCAACCCTTTTGATTGAGTGCCCAGACTTGCCCAGAATTCTGTTATGTCCTTGTAGATAAATCCAAAACAGTTTTTCCAGTTCCAAAAACAGGTTATAATAAAAATTCTGATAAAAATTGACCGAGATATGAGGCCGAAAACAGTGCAGAATCTGTCGAAGACGGAAACCTGCACAAAGTCTACCAAACTTGGACGAAATTTGTCGTTCTTGCCCCGAATTATGCCCTGTCTACGTAGGTGGATCCAGAACAGCTTTTGCAGTTCCAAAAAACAAGTTACAATAAAAATTCCGATAAAAATTGACCGAGTTATGAGGCCGAAAACAGTGTCGAATCTGCCGAAGACGGAAACCTGCACAAAGTCTACCAAACTTGGACGAAAATTGTCGTTTTGACAACCGGAAGATAGATCTACAAAAACAACATCAAGAAACCCTTGAAAAATTTCTTTAAAAATCTACACAACAAGGTTAGGGTTAGAAATAAAAAAAACTGCAGAAATATGCCCAGATCTGAAGAGAAGCCTAATGGCTACCAAATAGAAAGCAAATCTACAAGAAATAATCAATGCCCAAATGATAAAATATTGTTTGAAAGCAATAGAAGGTGCTAGATCATAGCAACAAGCTCTGATACCTGTTAGAGATATGGATCTAACTAAACTACCTTACCTATCTATGCAAACAATAACATATCACAGTAAATAAGAACAAAAAGAGAACAAGAGAAAAGACTACACCGGATATACGTGGTTCACCCAATTGGGCTACGTCCACGGGAAGGTAGTCTTCTATTATCTCCAGAATATCTCCTCCAAGCTTACAAAAAGCAATGCCAATAACTCCAATACAATATAGCAATACTTGTGAAAGTATGTATCATGATGAGTGATGTGACTATCCCTTGACTCTATTATATACTAAGAGATGAGGAGGAATTACTCTCACATATTACATGTGGATAATATAATTCTCCGTAATAACATCCCTTTATATAATAATGAATATCAAGAGTATATTTTACCATAATGAATAAGGGATAAATGTATTACCCTTTTACATAAGATTGTGGATATCTTCCAACATAATACAAAGACATTATTACCTTCCAAGGAATATAAAATATTCCTACATCTCTCTGTTCATTTGTATCATCCATGCAATAGGACACCCTATGACTATGGGCTTGACCGGTGTGATCAAAGAGCTTCCCCACTGTGACCTCTGTGTATTGATAGGCCCCCATATTTGACTGTGTCTCGGCTCTAGAGTGTGAATGTGTCCCCATTAGTCCTCCAAGCAAGTTCACCCTGCCATCATTACATGTATCAGTGTGACTTACGCTATATCTGAAGAAATGCCAATGTTCCCCCATTTTTTCGAGACGCAGGAATGGGGAAACGCAGAAATGACATATGCAGAAGTACCCCGCCAAATTTTAGGAAACGTCGAAGGGTACCTCGGGGTCTTCAACATTGGGTACCCCACCGGGAATACTACAAAATTTATGTTAGAATACATAAAAATTGAAAGTTGGAGCAGAAGTCTTTAAAGACATTAATTTTATAATCTAAAAATTAATACAAGTTTACAACATACATCAAGTGAAATAAAATGAAATATAACCTACATAAGCTATAATTGATAAAACAAAATTCGAAAATACAACCATATTGAACAACAAAATGATATTGAGGCTACTGAGAAGGAAAATAGTGGACGGTGTGGCCCTTTATCACTTAATTTTTTATTTTTTGGTAAAAAACTGTCAAAAGAAACGTGGGGATGCCATTTTTAGGAGGGAAATGTTTCCCTTTCGTGTCTCTTTGAGTTTCCTTCAAACGGGGACGTGGGGGGGGACGTTTCCAATGGAGTTTCCAGGTATCTGAGATGTGTAGGGGCATGGAAACGTGTTTCCTAGCCTTGGGGACGTGTACCTGTGTAACACTGAGAAATGCAGGCCAAAAAGGGCAAGTACGAAAATAAAATAAAAAATCAAGCAAAAAGGTTAAGTGTGAAAATGAAAGGGGCCCAAATAAAAAAACAGATGAAGAACAAACGCAAAATCAAAAGAACTGTTGGCCATGATAAGAAAATGAATGTAATGATTATTCCTCATGGAGCCCAAAAGGGCGTGGAAGTGAGATGGAGTAAGGGACAGCTAATTCTAAGAGTCCCCTAGAACCCGAAATCAAAGTTACAGTCAGTTGTGCACTCAACACAATTGTTCTAGAAAATATCCTCACGAGAGCCTGACTTAAGCTTGGATGTGAGTTACAGGTGCTTGCTAGAACCTAATGGGGATATCCTAAGCACTCTACCCATATGTGAGACACCTCCTTCCCCTAGTGGTTGCTTATTTTGCACATGTCTCTTTGGTTTCCTTTTCCCCTTCCTCTGAGACAGGACTAAGTCTGTTCACAACTCACGTCCCTTAACCGAGCTTTAGTGTTTTCCAACTCACCCGGGGATAGTGAGGGATGGCCTCTAGTGTTCAAAGGGGTGAATGTGAAAGCAGGTATGCAATCAGGATCACATTGGCACTATGCTACTATTCTCACATCCATGAGGATAAGGAGGGCGCAATTCTTGTTGAAGTGGTGTCTAAATCAAAAAGGGCGCCTACCTCTTGAGAGGTGCTATCGCTCTCTTGATTTTAACTCTCAATCAGCCCCACGAATCACTCATTTAGATCCTAAATCATCTCAAATCACTCCAATGAACTCCCTCCTGGGAAATGCACCCCCCTGGGCTTCATTTGGCTATTAAAGTAAGTGAATTCTCCTTTTTTTGGCATCAGAAGGTGGAACCTCTGCTTGCATTCCATTGTGATATTTTTTGAGTTTGGCATTAATAAAAAGGCTTTGGAGGCGAGTTTGGTGTGATAATGTGGTGTTTGGATGCTTGATGCTCTCAGAGTTAATGGGGTAATCTATGTATTTTGCTAGTTTGTTCATTGTTGGAGTTTTATTGGCCTTTGAAGGGAATTACATTCCAGTAGGGTAAGAAGTAAGACTTGTTTAGTTTGCATCTTATTGTTAGGTGTATGAGAATGCTTGGTAGCAGATATAATTTTTTGCTTGAATGCATATTGTTCTAAGTTTCTCTTATTGTTAACACCGATACTTTTAACTCCCTTTTGCAAGTTTTGTAAAGTGTTTGCACGTTATCTAAGTTGGAAGATAGGATGAGCATGTTAACATTGTCTTTCCTCAAGAAAATCTAGAGAAGAGCATAGTCCCTCTCGATCCCACTGAGATGGAGACTCCATCCGCCCAATATTTTTTCCTAACCATGTTTCCTACTTTCAGATAAAAACTCCTAAACTCTATTCTTGGTTACAAGTTCGATTTACCATTCTAGATCTATACTTGAAAGTTATAATAGAAGTAGATCTAATATGCTAGATGTTAGTATGCTATAAAGTTTCATTTTCACGATAAATCTAGTATAAGCAAATACTCTCTCTTATAAGTTTATTCTAGCAGATCCGATCTAAAGGCTTTAGGGAGTAATTTGTTTGTGTTCTAAAAAATTATTTGGAAAATCTAAGTGCCTCTTATTGGCTGGCCCAAAAGGCATGCCAAGATTCTAAGGGAGCTTGCTTCCCTTAGTTCTTTTATTGCTCATTAGTGTAGTTTTACTTGGAATAATTTTGGAGTTTGCTAACACTACTCGAAGACACTTTCAAAGTGTCTTTTGAGTATTTTTTAAATTATTTAGCTTGCTGATTTTTTCGTTTTGTTGACAGGTAAGCGGAAATGCTGTCGAATTTTCAAGAGATCTGAACCTATCAAAGCTCCCGCTTTTCCTTCTTTTCAATTCAAACTATCTGAAAACCTTGTAAATCCTTCTAGATCCTCAATTATAAAGGACTAGAGGCATTCCCAAGAGAAAAAGCTTTGTTAAAAGTAATAATAAAAGAGAGCAAGCAGGCTACCTAGCGCCTGCAGCCCATTCCCCCGGGGGGATCCGAGTGGTCTCTTGTGTGGTGTGCATTTCTTTGTTTCCTTTTTTGCTTTAGTTTGTTTAGCAATTAACAGTAGTTCCTCTTTAACACACATTTTCCACTTAGTTAGCTTTACTTCCTTATTTTATTTTGTTTGCAAAAATAAAAGAATCACTACGCTTTCCCGAAGTACGGTACTATTGAAAGGGCTTGCCCAAGTAGGTGGCGCTCGGAAAAGAGATTCGTAGTTTAGATTAGTTAAGCAACTTCACAAGTGGTTATTTTTGCTAAAAATAACCTTGGCTCACATCCCCGTATGCTCTTGTGAACACTGCAGGCCTTTGGCTGGAACGGTGGGACAATTAGAAAGGGATTAGAGCGTCTAGTGACCTAGTCATAATAAGGCACCACCTAAGACCTTGTTATCACATCCATAGTAGCCGGGCTACCATGATTGCAGAGCATTTCGTTGTATATTTTTGAGCCAGGCCTTTACACAGTTTTGATGAGATCAGCCTATGATGAGCAATATTGTTGATGATCACTCGCATATCAAAGCAGCCCCAGATCAGACATGCAGTGAACCTTATGCCAAGACTGAGCCTCGTGACCTCAGATTTGATGACTGAGGTGACCTTTTAGCCCATACAAAGCAGTGTAGTTCCCAGAGCTTCAACAGCAGTGTTTTCAGTGGTTATAGATGGTCCAAGTAACAGGTACAGGTATATGGCCCAGCAGGTATATGATGTGCATTGGTTTTGATTATCTAGCTCTTTTGGTCATTTTAGTAGCTGGACTCAGTATCTAGTGGTCATGATCAGGCAGTATATATATACATGATATTGATATGGTTGTTATTGATTATCTAAATGGACTTGTTACTCAGAATTAGAAGCTCTTGTTTTATACTCATTGGTTTTACCCTCTTAGGAGTGTGGACATGATCATTCCCACCCTTTATGGCTTCCTATCTTAGGCATCACCTTCACTTTCCCCATCCATCCGTTATCTCTCCCATTTTGGTTTTTGCCCTGACTTACACCTCAGCCTGTGATATGGAGGACCTCCCCACTTTTGCCTCTATGTTGGATAGCATCCTTGTTAGTTTGTGTCTCGGCCCTGAGTTGGCAATAGAACTTACCCTTTGGTGAGTTGGATTTGATACCTTGATCACTCTAGTCGGTTGCCCCGATGTTTGGTCTTGATTGTGGAGAATCCCCCTAGTTGCTTGAGTTGTGTTGGCTAAAACCTGAAGCAAATTGTACTACCATCATTACATGTGGAAACTATTGGTATATCTCTTGCGAAAGCCCATGGAAATACTTTAAAACTGTGCTTCTCAGCACAATGAAAGAGGGCTATGAAATTAAATGAACTGAAATGTAAATGCACCCTGGATGAAAGCTGCGATTAGTTGTGCTTCTAAGCACATGCAAAATCCCAGAGGGGTCCTGTTATCACACCATAGTGGCAGGGCTACTATTCTTGCTTAGCAAATATTTGCACTTTTCAGAGCTTGGATTATTATGAGCTTGGATATGATGAGTTTATATTTTGAGATCACTCGTGATCAAAGCAGTATATTATATCCGACTTTTGTTAGACCTTGTGCCAAGGCTAAGCCTTGGGAGCTCAGATTTGATGACCGATGTGACCCTTTATTCCATAACATTTCAGTTCAGTGCCCAGTGATGTTATTGTAGCAATGTTTCAGATGATTTATGATGATTATGATTATGATGTGTATAACCTATGGACTACTGATTATTGACTATGGATTATTATCTTGTTGTTTTAGTCATCTTCACAGCATTAGCTTGGTATATGATTCACGACATGGCAATATTATTTAAAACTAAAATTGAATATCTTGGATGATGTTATAACTATTAATGGATGTATTACTTGCACATTTAGGTTTCTTGACAAAACCCACCGGTTTTATTACCCTCCTATGAGCATAGATATGGTCTTTCTTGACATTATTGTCTGCTAGCTTAGGTACCACATTCATTTGACTCCATCCATCCATGACCTTCCCGATTTGGCTTTCACCTTTGACTTGCTTTTCTTCACTTTTTGATACTAAGGACTTCCCCATTTCTACCTCTGTGTTGGACCGCATCCATGTTTGTTTAGTGTCTCGGCTCTGAGTTGGTGACAGAACTTTCCTTTGGTGAGTTGGATTGTAGGCCTAAATCATTCTGGTCGATTGTCCCGATGTTTGGCACTATGCAGAGCTCCCCCTAGTCACTTGAGATGTTGTTGGCTAAAGCTGAAAGCTCATGTACTACTTTGTATTGGAAATCTTTATAAATTCACCCATGGAAACTGTAAACTCTAGAATGTGTTTCTTAACACACGTGAGTAAAGGGCAAGAGCAATGAACTGCTAAAAATACTCCTCGAAGAGTATAGAAAAATTCCAAAAGGCAAATGTTACTTAAAAGTTATATCTATTATTGCTGACCTTATATATGTATAAACATGCCCTGGATGCAAGCTACAACTAGTTGTGCTTCTTAGCACATCTAAAATCCGAAGGGTTATGTAGGCCAAAAAGGCCATGAAATGAAATGAATGATCCTAATGAACTTGGATTAAACTGGTGTAGACATGATGCCTAAGTTGAATAAACACTCTCTAAACAACTTATCCATTTGTGAGGCACAGCCCTTCCCTGTGTTATTTGTCCAGCACAGAGTGTAGCTCCCCCTTTCCCCGTCCAAAGTGTCACCTAGTTGAGTTTGGTCATGTCATCCCCTTTGCCCAACCTTGTCTTAGCCTTCACCCTTAGCTAGCAGTTAGACCATGTCCAATGGTTGAGTCTGTCACTAAAGCTTTTGTGCAAGTAAAGTATAAATAACATTAAATATTTGTATGTATTAGAATGCCATGGAATGATGATGTACTTTAACTTAAGTTGTGAATATGATTAAGGGAACATGTCTTAGTCTATTGATATAATTTGTCCTTGGTTGTATATTGACCTAGTCAAACCTAGTTTGACTATAGTCATTCCTGGGATCCGTGATGATGTGGGCCATATATGCTTATGGATGATGATTGATGGTCCCACATACTCTTGTTGATGATACTATATGGTGGACATATGATTCAGATGGTGATTGATGTAGTTCAGCAGGCTTTATTATTGTTTTAGATCATCAGATTATGCATTGTCCATGTATGGTGGACCCTATTGTTGACCCCTCAGGTCAACCCATGGTGTATGAGTATGCATTCTTAGTAGATTTGGGTCTTCTGGATCCATTGAGACACTTATCATTCAGTTCCGGGCACTTTTGACAGTGATGGATGCAGTTATCCACTTGATGACCAATTTTGGGGTTGATTTCCCAGCCTGTCCAGCAGGGGCCATGAGAGGCCAGTTCACCTAGGGCGTTGTATGAGGAGGGGGTGGTCCAACCACTTGATTTTACCATTATACCCCCCCCCCCCAGAGAGCCTGGTGGGTTCAGTTTGACAGCGCAGGCAATCCAGGTGTCAGTTTGGGCAGCTTCACAGTTACCGAGGCGGATAAAAAATGGAATAAAAGGGTCACTGAAGAATTCAATTTGGGAAACTGAGGCAAGGTTTTGGCATTTGGTCTTCACAGAGGTCTTCCAGGGTGAACCCCCCATCTTCTAGCCAGATATCATCAGTCAGTGGGGTCCACAGAGGCCACAGGAGCCCTTTTACTGCATGTCTCTCACAGATTTTGAGGACAGGATTTGATCATTTGTATTATTTGGACATATTATTTTATATTATTGTGCCATGGGGATGAGCTAGTAAGGATTGATACCTCCTAGCCCCACCATGAGCTTATTGAGTCATGTCCTAGTCATATGAGGTGGGCCATGTGTCTTAGCCCCCTCCTAGTGATGCGTCACCCTCCATGAGTCACTTTAGGTTATGACGTCACCTCTATTTTGAGTGATCCATGTGATATTTTATGTTGGCTCATCTTAGCCATTGATTTGATTATGAGATCTTTTAATCTCAACCACTCATCTTGTTGTATTGTAAAGTGGTTTTGAGATCTAAGGTTTTGGTCTTTATTATCCTATATAAGGAGGGGACCCCCCTCATTGTAAAGCACCTTTGGGCTCTGGAAAACTTGGAATGAAAATAATATTTTGGATATCTACTTCTTGGCTTTGATTGGGTCACTCTTGTATATGTTCTTGCATCTTGTTTCTAGACATTCTTTGCTCTACAGGTGAAATCGACATCAATTGAAGGGAGGCCGAATTGCTTGAAGCTAGCTCAACGATTTGCTTTGTGGGAAGATTGTAGGGGTTGCTCACATCCCCCATGGGCAAGACGTCTTCATCTTAAGTGAGTTTTCCAATTGTGCTTTGTCCATTGATTACTTCTTTGATATGACACGCTTAGATCTTATGGATTTGTGGATCAAATCTAACTTGATGTAGTTTGATTTACAGGTTTCATGGGACATCTCTCCTCCTAGAGCTTGGATGATTTCGGTTGAAGACACTTGGATCAAGCTTGCAATTGCAACTAGGGCAAAAATTCTCCATATGCTAAGAGGCCGCAAGCTTTGAGGTAAGATCTACAAGGTACATATTGATATCGCTTGCTCTCCATCCTATTGGTCAAAAACTCCATTAAAATTAAAACCCTCATTTTCTATTTTCCTAGATCTACTTGGATCTAGCTTCACTTTGGGTAAGATATTGAAAACCCACCTCTATAGCATCCACGACAATTCAGATCTATAGTTTGGTGTGGATTGGGCTTCATTTGGCACACTTCCCAAAGCACTTAGTCTTCCTTGGGTGAGGTCGCACTCCTTGGGAGGGTGAGTTTTGCTACTTCCAAGACATGGGTAGGTGAGATCCCACTTGATTTGCACTCCTCTCACTTGATAGCCTACCCCTAGTGCTTCACTTCTTTGATTTTTGCCTTGTGGGCCCCATTCCTCATTTTGAAGGTTGTGCGCCACTTGGGTCATTGGGTGATGCATTTTCAACCTTAGATCTATGGAGATTTGGCTTACCTTGGGGCATGCCACTCAAAACCCACTTTGATAATTGCCTTAACTATTCCGATCTACATTTTGCCTACCCCTAGTGCTTCACTTCTTTGATTTTTGCCTTGTGGGCCCCATTCCTCATTTTGAAGGTTGTGCGCCACTTGGGTCATTGGGTGATGCATTTTCAACCTTAGATCTATGGAGATTTAGCTTACCTTGGGGCATGCCACTCAAAACCCACTTTGATAATTGCCTTAACTATTCCGATCTACATTTTGGCATACTTTGGACTCCATTTACCCCTCCATTTCAAGGCACTAGTCTCCTTGGGTCAATTCGCACTCCTTGGGGATTGTGTCATATGCTAGATCCCATATGTGGGCGTTGCCTAGTCTAACTTGGATCCATAGATCCACATCATCAAGCACCCCTCAGTGCCATACCACCCCTATCTTCACCTTGTGGGTCCCATTTGGGTCATTTCCATATTTTAAGGAAGTGGGACCCATTTCTGTATTTCATGGTACTAGATCTATCTCTTTAATCTCCCTTGGTGTTCTAACTCATTCATTGGTTGAAACACTTCTCATATCTCAAGCCTCTTCAACCATACTTAAACTCTTGGGTTCACCTAAGCTTGCATTGGTTTCCGTAACTCAATTCACACATCTTCCTAGGAACCTTTGCTTTGGTCAATCTTCTTTGATTGGCTATAGGGTCTCCCCCTTGGTCTTGACTTGTATGGATCTAAAGTGAAGAGTTTCCTCGATTATCGTGACTCCCAGCTTGCATTGGGAACCGTGGCATCTTTTGGGTCACCTCTTTAGTTGTCCATCTCCTCTACCGTCCCGGATGGTACCTTTAGGGACAACTACAAGTTGTGTGATAACAGGTCCTAAAGGCCTAAAAAAAGCAGTCATTAAATGTATGCCAAATCCAAAGACTGCTGGCCAGGAAATTAAATGTAATGATTAATTCCTCACGGAGCCTACGGGTTGTGACGTGAGATGGAGTAAGGAACAGTTAATTCTAAGTGTCCCCTAGAACCTCAAAATACGATTAGCCGTGCACCCAGTCATGGCGGTTCTAGAAACGATCCTCACAAAGCTGGATTCAGCTTGGATGTGAGTTGTAGACAATTGCCAAGGTTGAATAAGCACCTCTCTAAACAACTTATTCTATTTGTGAGACAATGCCATTCCCTGTGTGTTTATTATCCGACATATGCTTAAGTGTGTATTCCTTTTCCCTTATCCAAAGTATCACAGTGTTGAGTCAGTCAAGTCATCCCATTATCCTAGCCTTGCATTCTTCACCCTCACCCTTTGCTAGCAAAACGTTCATGTCTACAAAATAAGTATATTCGTGTGGTTCTATTTTGAATAGATGATTATTTAAACTTGTATTTGATATAATTATTTACTAACTGCCAGTGAAATGATGCTTAATACTTTAAGTCTTGCTATTAGAATGATTAAAAGAGCATGCCTTAACCATTTGCACTTGCAGCATCAGGCTTTTCTAGCCTGGGTCATATTTTGATCAGTTTTGACCTAGTCAAACCTAGTTTGACCAAGTCAACCATGGGATCCGAGATGAGTTCGACCAGTGATGTTATATGATGATGATTTATGGTTTTGTGATACACCTTTAACGGTTCCATACAGTGGGAACAGGTTTCATGCAATGGTTGATGTATTTTTTTATGGTTATTATTATTTTCAGACCATTATTTTTATATTGTCTGGGTATGGCTAAGGCTACAGATGATCATATAGGTTGCCACAGGGTGTATGGGTACTCATCTCTTGTATATTTGGACCTTCTAAGTCCATTGAGACACTCAATTATCAGTTACAGGCACTCCTAGTGATGATATAGTCAGATTTCCACTTTTCTCCAGTTTTGCCATGCAGAAATGGCCTGTCCAGTAGTTGCATTGATCTAGCACATTCTCCTAGGGAGCTACAGAGGAGATGGGGGGTCCAGCCACTTGTTATTACCATATTACCCCATCTCCAGACATGTTGGTACAGTCATATTTGCGTCTGGAAGACCAGGCAGAGAGCTACAGGCATTTTGATGATTTACAGGTGGTTTTCTGAGGAATAAAAATGGGATAAAAAGGTCACTGAGGAATTCGATTTAGGAAAATGAGGCAAGGTATTGGCATGGGGTTTTTTCAGAGGTCACTTGTGATGCATCCCACACCTTCCAGCTCAGCTTTCAACATTCAGTGGGGTCCACACATTCTCAAGGTTGTTATTTGATGTATTATTCTCACATTGAGGGGGGCCACGATTTGGTCATTTGGTCACTTTGACATGTTATTGAGTCATATCTTATATCATTGTGCCATGGGGTGATGCTGGTGAAGGGCATTAATACCTCCTAGCCCCACCATGTGCTCCTTTCACTTGTCCTAGTCATATTTTATGTGGTGCGACCCCACTAGGGCCTCCTTAGTGAGTGTGCACCCCCTCTTAGTGAGTTGATCCATGTGATATTGTTTTGGCTCATCATAGTCGTTGATTATATTGTATTTATCTTTTGATCTCCACCACTCGTTCATAAAGTGGTTAGGATTTTGGTCTCTCTCATTCCTATTTAAGGAAGAGACCCCCTCATTGTAAAGGCACCTTTGGGCTCTTGGACTAAAAATATTATTTTGCAGATCTGCTTCTCATGCTTTGATGAATGTTCGTGTACATGATTATACATCTTTTGCTTTAGACATCCAAGTTGTTTACAGGTGAGGCCGAATTCACTAGCTGCAGGGGTGCGAATTGCTTTGGGGAAAGATTGCAGGGGTTTTTCACATCCTCCTTGGCCATGGCGTTTTCATCTTGAAGGGAGTTTTTCAATTGTTCTTTGTCCATTGACTTACTTCTTTTGATATGTCGTGCAGAGATCTTGTTTTATCTGTGGATCAAATCTCAAGTATGTAGTTTGGTTTTGCAGGTGAAAGAGGACGTTTTTCCTCCTTGGGCTAGGAGGATTTGCTTGGAATCACTTGGATCTAGCTTGGAATTGTAACTAAATAAAAGGATCATCAATGTACTCAGTGGCCCCAAGCATTTGAGGTAAGATCTACAAGGTACGTATTCATTTCCATGTGTTTCACCCATTGGTCACTTAAAACCCTTATCATTTAAAACCCTAATTTTTAGATATGATAGATCTGGCGATTATCTGGGCTTAAAACATAAAACCCACTTCTAAATTAATTAAAGAACCTCATAGCTAAATTTTGGTTGAAATACGACTCCGTTTGACCCCCGATCTAAGGCACTGATCTTCACTTGAGGGGGACGCACTTGTGGGTTTTATGCATTTTTCTAGATCTACCATTTGGGTTGTGCTATTTTTGTTTTTAAACATCAAATCCACTGCTTAGCCAACCTTCTAGTGCCATTTGCACCTTAATTTCACCTTGTGGACCCCATTTCACTTAATTTCCTTAATTTAAGGGTGGGCCCCACTTGGGTCTTTTAGATTGGCATTAGATCTATCTAGATCTACTTCTCTAACTACATAAGTGGCATAATCATTTCATTGGTTGAGCATTAATCACTTCCATAAGCCTCCTCAACCAAGCCCTAACTCCATGTGTCCACTTATACTATCTAAATCTAGATCCATTCACCCTTTATCTCTTCCTCTTTCAACTTCATATTTCCCTAGGAGGTCTAGAGTAGGTTCGCTAGCCTTCATTGGTTAGCTAGGGTCTCCCCCTTGGTCTTGCTTATGCTAGATCTAAAGTGAAGAGTGCCTCGGTTAGCGTGAAAGCCATTTACCTTGGGAATCGTGGCATCTCTTGGGTCACCTCTTTAGTTGTCCATCACCTCTACCATCCCGGATAGGATCACCTTTTGGGACAACTACAAGTTGTGTGATAACATACCTATCTCTAAGAATTCGAGAGGTCGCTTAGAACTTGCCACGAAGTTAGGAGGCTGCCCAAAGCATTAAAATGTATGCATCGCCTCATTGGACACTTGGCATAGTTGCTATTGCACTCAGTTCAAGGGGATAAGTGCTCAGTGGGCCATACCAAGAACGAACCCACTAACAACCATCACCTAACATTAATAAAATTTACCAAGAACAATTCACAACATTTTCCTTTTCAGCATTTAATATCGGCATTGGTCTTTTATTGGATATATTGTTGTGTTGAAATATTTATGCTTTTATGATGATGATATATCTTGAATGCTATCAAGTGTAATTGTTATATTATTCTTGCATTTAAGTCCTAGAATTTTTAGCTTTTCTTTAGTGTAAAAGCCTTGGATTTTATTTTATAGGGACCACCCCCCTTGGCTTCGCTAAGAGTTGGCCTAGACGGAGGAGTCAAGATCAAGTGATAGCACTTGACTCTGGCTTGTCCCCAAGGATGCACCCAGTGGCTTGAAGATTTCTGCCATGTGACCCGAGGTGCGTATTAAGCGGCAACACAATAATGATACATTTACAAAAAATTCACTTAGAAAAGCCATACATTTGGAACTATTTCTGGATCATCAGCATATTTACCCCTTTGAGTAAACATCATGCAATCTGAGTGGTAACAAGCCCAACGGTCCCTCTTTCATGCTGATCCGTTTCCAAGTATCCTACTGCAAGACATTCCTCCTCTAGTTGTGCACCACATGTCCTCTTGTGCCCAATGCTCCTCAATATGTGTTTACCATGCTCCAATACTTCTCAATATACATGTCCGAGTCAACAACCAACCTCCAAGAAGTATGCTCCTCAACCCAAGCATCCTCGAGTGTTCAAAACTCCAAGGTGTATTTCACATGGTCCCATACCCTTACGGCTAAGTGCCCTCATTCAAGAGCCTAGCACCCCTCCTAGGTTGGGAAAAACATTTTGAGGTAACCCTTAAGACTAACAAACTATGGGGGAAACCTCTATGGTTAAGCATACTTGAGCCAGAGCGATATTGAGATGGGTGACCTCCCTGAGAAGTATCGATTACTAGGTGCAAGTCCCAAAGGTGAACGTTGATGCTATGCAATTCATTTTGCTAAATTCAATCCCACTTCTTCACCTTGGGAGCATCACCTAATGCAAAGACTGCTAAGTGGACCATTCAAGATTATTATTAATTGTTCATTATGACTAATGCTCATGGGAGATGGGTCATGCATGAATCAGAATGACTTGCTATATGTAGTTAATCTCAAAAATTATTGAAAAAGCTACAAGCTTATCCATAATTTCTAGAAGTAAAATGACATTAATCTGTGGGTAACCACAAACCCAAAAATAAATTCATGCTGTAACTACAATGTTCAAAATCTTAAAACATTCAGAGAGGAAGAAAGAAATGGGCACAATCAGAATAAATTTTAATATCTAGGCAACATGATTTCTAGCTGTGCATAAGGCATCCAAGACTTCAACTTGCCTTGTGAATAACACCAGAGGCAATAGCTGGGGCTGACAAAGCCCCTCCGCACTCCCATAATACAGAAAGAAAGCCTCTGTCATAACAGTAATCCATGACAGCTTTTGGTGTTAAAATGTCGAATTCCACAACTTCCACACCTTTCAAAGTGAGTCTCGTTTGAAAGTCCCTGCGAGCTCCCCTTTGTGTTGCTACTATAGTTTGAGTAGTAGATACATCCCAAAGATTTGCATGTTCAGGTAGATTCAAAGTTCTTGACATAACAATTCTAAAAGGTAAATGTCCACCTTCCTGTCTAGTCGTTAAACGTGGATCTGATAATAAGATAAAGATCAAATTAACTGCAAAGCAATCTGAAACATTTTTTTTAAATGCCTATATTCTAAGCAAAAAGTGACCAATAACTTTACAATAGCAAATTAATCCAAGAAAGGCAAGAACTTACTATCACGACGCACAGTATTTCCACCTACCACGATGGCATCACTTCTACTGCGTGTTTCAAAGACATGCTTACGAGACATTTTACTACTCACCCATGCTGCATGCCCTGTGCTAGCGGCAATCTTTCCTGTTGGTTGTTGAGCAACTCAAAATCAGCTTGGCTGGAAATTAAACCACAGCTGGTTTTCTAATTTGATTAAAGCATGCAATAAGTGCCGAATCCCTCACAAAACTTTTATCCACTAGATAAAATAATAAAGATAAAAACAAACAAGCACAAATAAAGAACTATCCAATTTCCAGAAAACTGCCAATTCACTTCTAGAAGACTTAAAAAGAGTAAAGCAGCTCACCGTCCAGAGTCATTGCATATTTGAGAACTGAAAATGGGATCCGATAAGCCTCTCTGTAAAGCAATGACGCATTTACCAATTGGCAAGCCTTCAAAGCTTCCTGTAATAATATGAATTAATCATAATCTGATTGATATGCACTATTAAGAAACTGTTCTGAATATAAATGTGTATCAAGTAGCATGTATGATAATGTAAAAGGTAATAAAGTTGGTATTATTTCTTTTTCTGGTTCAAAAAAGTTAAAACTGTAAATTTGAAGGAAAAATAAGTCGACAAAGTGTACTATGAATAACACAACAAACATTATAGAAGCAGCAGCAAGAGCTGAGGAATAATGGAGCAACAAAGTGAGGAAGATAAAAAAAATGATGATGCAAAAGGCAGACCTATGATGTAGCAGGAAGAACTGATTCGACTATAACCAAACAATGAGAGCCAAAGAAGCTTACTGACTAACAAGGGAAATGGACAGACAAAGACTTAAAATGACAGGATCTCATCTTTTGACAAGATGCTATACCAACATCCTTGCACATTATAAACTCAGATGTCCATCAATTACTCAACAAACATTCTGGACAGTTCAGCATGATCCTTTGTGGACTGGTCATTTGATCCATTATGGCATGCATTCATGTCAACCATCCACATTTATAAGCTAAACCTAGTGTATTCTTCAAAGCACATATACTTCAGAGTTTTGTGCATAAACATCAAATTGCACTGAAACTGATGGCATCATGACAATAGCATTGGAAGCAAAATAAGTCAGATTACCTATCCTTTGAAGGTAATGCAATGAATAGGGAAAGAAACTTACCATGAACTAAAGAGGGCTCTCTAAGATCTCGACAAAGATAGGGATGCATCCATATTAATAAAACAAAAAAGGATGAAAGAAAAGGATATGGCACTGAATCTGAAAAATGAATTTACAGCAACAAATACTTCACTTCACTTCAATCCAATTCACAAAGCAGCCCAAGAAAATAAATACCAATCAAGTGTACTTCAATATCATAAAGATTCAGCCCTTAGGACACACTTTCCAAGCATATAACAGATCCGAAAATACTTATAACAACAGTAAAATCTCCCCCTTTACCTTCTAGATATGTGTTAAATCACTCAATAAAATCTCCTCAATCTTATGTCAAATCAGTGTGCATAACCAGCTCAAGAAACTACATAATCATGCAGATAACATAAGCTGAAATTCAAATCTTCAAGTACACAAATTTTGGACAGCCAGAACACTTCATATATATGTATAAGATGAAGTACAAGTACATGCCACAGCTTAGTACAAGCTGGTAAAAGTCAAGCTCTCCATACCCTCACTAGGTAAACCATAAGAAAACATTCGCCACCAACTGCTCCTAACAAGGAATCACTCCCAGCCAAAGTTGGTCACTCAGCCCATCACCGTCACTGTTATTGTCACTATCCTCTTCACTACTCCCATCCCTTCCAAGCTTGGAATAAATCATTGATTCCACAATAACTTTTGAAGCTATCTCCACAACATCGACCATACATGTGCTACATATGCCTCCATAGAACTAGAAGGCTCGTCCAGCTTCTTGTTGGAATGAACAAGTCACACAAGATCAGCAAGAAACTTGTAAAGGAAACCATCTCGCAAACCACTAGCCATGGTTCTCAAACTAGCTAGACTACAATCACTATAGGGCAACTTTGTACTTCAAATACAACTCTACATTGAAGATCTGCCATACAAGAAACTAAAAGAAGATTTTTCTTAAAACCAGGAACAAACAAAGCATCATTCAACTTAATAACATCAACTGATGACATCTAGAAGGAAATGGAGCCCAATCCTCTCAGAAAATAAGTAGTATCATCACCCTCCAAACTCATACCTCCCTCTTGCTCCGAAAGCCTAATAAAGGGTTTTATGACATAAGTCATGTCTTGAAGCCCTACTGTCCACTTACCATCCAATATTTAACACAATGTTAGAAGATAAACAAGAGACCATGGGGAAGGCAGTCTCATGCCGGGATGATAACCCATCAACTCTTACTACAATATCTGCAATCCCTACATCTTGTATATGGTTTGGCCTTCCCTTCTTCTCCGAACAATGGTTGGCACTATGTCCCCACTAGTGACACTTGAAACATTTCACCTTAGTCAAATCTTTTTTCCTGAATTCCTCCTTACCCTTCTTGTATCCTTTCTTGCTTCCCTTCCTTGTCCTCCCAACAAGGTCAAGGTCTTCTACTTCCATTTGCTACTCTAAACAAGACCCCAATCTAGTCTCTTTCTACACAAGGTTATCCAAAAGCTTTGCAAAATTTGGCAAATTCTCACAAGCATAAGCACCTTGGACAAAAGGTGTTGAAATATTGTAACTTCTAAGAATATTATAGTTGTATTTTATTATTCAGGAGATGGTACATTCCTCCGTGGTGACCCTATTGTATATCCGGAGATGTTTATTCCTCCGAGTGAGTGTGGTAACTAGGGTTATTAGATCTCCCATGTGAGGTCGGCCCTGAGTTTACTGTTTAGGGGTTATTAGATTCTCCTGGGAGAGGTCGGCTCCATTAGGGTGAAAAGTCAGTTAGAACATGAGTATAAATAGAGGAGGTGTGTTCCTCATTTATCTCATTCATTCACTCACTTGTGATTGGCGCATAGGAGAGAGAGAGGTCTGCATAGGAGGAAAAGGAGCTCTTGTTGAGGACTACATCTTGTATTGGTTTGATTATCTATATTGAGGAAAGCTTTGCTAGGTTTTCTACCGCATGAGGGTTTCCTAGGGTAAACCTTTGTCTATCTTGTGATTGTGTTTCTTTCAGTGATCTTGCCTGTGAAATTAGGCTAAACTTAACATGGTATCAGAGCTAGCCTGAATAGGACATCTTTCACAAGGTGAAAATACCTCTCTCTCCTCCTCCGGTGAAAATTAGGGTCTCCGCAAAAGTTGGAATTTTTGGAATCTGATTGCATGGATGGAAAGCCCTCCTCAAAATCGAAGTTTTGAGCCCTAGATCGAACTTTTTGAGTGGGTATAACTTTGGGAAAGTCAAACCCTAGTTTGACCAAAAGTGCAGAAAACCAGAGAACCAGAAAAACTGCGCACCTGTTCACCAATGAACCAGAAAAGCTGCGAACCTATGCACCAGAAAACCAGAAAAGAGAAGACCAGAAAACGAAAAAATTCTGTTGCAGATCCAGAAGGAGAAAAGTTGAAGTTTCCAGAAGCAGAACACACCAGTTTTCTCAATTCAATCAAGCTCATCTCCTGGTAAGTGTTATTCTATCTCTTGAGAAACTTCAATCTCTTTGACCCGCGGATAAGATGGCTCCAAGCACTAAGCTTGAAGACAAGCTAGAGGGTATAGAAAATTTCCGAGCATGGAAATACAGAATTGGTCTCATTCTTGAAGAGAATGATCTTGTCCAATATATCAAGGATGAGGTTGCAAAACCTGAAGAAGATGAAGCCAAAGAGAAGTATAGGAAGGACCTGATTAGGGCAAAGAGAATCATTGTTGATTCCATCAAAGACCACTTGATTCCCCAAGTGGCATCCAAGAAGACCCCAAAGGAAATGTATGACGCCCTTTCCAAAATGTATGAGGGAAAGAACATCAATAGGGAGATGAATTTGAGAGCTCAATTGAAGAGCACCAAGATGAATAAAGGAGAATCTATTCAAGACTATTTCTCAAGGGTTTCCCAATTCAAGCAACAACTAGATGCCATTGGAGATACCCTTGATGAAGATGAACTAGTCATGACTGCTCTAAATGGTCCACTAGACCTTGGGAGTCATTCATCCAAACTTTGTGTGCCAAGAAAGAAAGTATGAAGTTTGATGTGGTATGGGGAGATTGCATTCAAGAAGAAGCTAGGGTAGCCAATAGAGAAGCCCTTCTCGAGGAGGATGACCAAGCTTTGGCTACTCACACCAGAAGAAGAAGGAGTCATTTCAACTCCAAGAAGAATGGTCACAAGGAGTCTCAACCTCCTCATACATTTAAAAGGAAAGGGAGAGTAAACTCAGAAAGAGATCTCTCCTCAGTTCAATGTTATAGTTGTCACAAACTAGCACACATTGCTAGAAATTGTCCTTCAAAGAAGAAGAAGAATCTTCACAAAAGACATCAAGCACATTTGGCAGAAGATGATAGTGAAGAAGAGAAAGAGGAAAGGCCTCAAAAAAAAAGAGCTAAAATAGAAAAAGAAGATGCGGAAGAATATGTTCTATTCTCTGCACTCTCTGGGTCTTGTTATCACACTATAGTAGAAGGGTTACTATCCTTGTTCAGCAGACGTCTGCACATTCCAGAGCTTCCATTATTCAGAGCATGGCTATATATATATTTTGGATCACTCATGATCAGAGCAGTATATTATTCAGACTTATGTCAAGGCTGAGCCTTGAGAGTTCAGATTTGATGACCGATGCGACCCTTTATCCCATACAGTTTCAATTCAGTGCTTAGAGATGTATTGCAGCAGTGTTTCAGATGGTATATGATGATTATTACTATGATGATGTTGTATGATCTATGGATATGTTATCACTGACTGTGGCTTATTATCTTGTTGATTTAGTCATGTTCACAGCATTTGCTTGGTATATTATTCCTGATGTGGCAAACTGTTTAAAATGATCTATAAATCATAAAATGGACAATTGCTTGCACATTTAGGTCATTTAACAAAACCCATTGGTTTTCCACCTTACATAGATATGGTCTTCCCCGACACCAGTTGTCTGCTAGTGTAGGCTCCATATTCACTTGACTCCATCCATACATGACTTTCCTATTTGACTTTAAACCTTGACCTATCTCATTTGACTTTCTGAAACTGAGGACTTCCCCATTTTTCTACCTCTGTGTTTGGACCGCATCCCTGTATGTTCAGTGTCTCGGCTCTAAGTTGGTGACAAAACTTGCCTTTGGTGAGTTGGATTGTAGGCCTAAATCATTCTGGTCGGTTGTCCCGATGTTTGGCATTGGCTCGAACTCCCCCTAGTCACTTGTGATGTTGTTGGCTAAAACTGAAAGCTCATGTTCTACCTATGGAAACTTATAAATTCGCCCATGGAAACTAACAAGGGCAAGAGCGATGAACAGCTAAAAATACTCCTCGAAGAGTATAAGAAAGGTCCAAAAAGCAATGGTTCTTAAAAGTTATATCTAAACAATTGTTGACCTTATATGTATTTGAAAACATGCCCTAGATGCAAGCTGCAACTAGTTGTGCTTATCAGCACACCTGAGATCCGAAGGGTTATGTAGGCCAAAAAGGCCATGAAATGAAATTGAATGATCCTAATGAACCTGGATCAACTTGTTGTAGACATGATGCCTAAGTTGAATAAACACTCTCTGAACAACTTATCCATTTGTGAGGCACAGCCATTCCCCGTGTTATTTTGTCCAGCACAGAGTTTGTAGCTTCCCCCTTCTCCCAGTCCAAAGTATTTTTGAGTTAAGTTAGACAAGTCAACCCCTTGGCCCAACCTTGTTGCTAGCCTTCATCCTTCACTAGCAGTTTGACCATGTCCAATGGGTGAGTTTGTCATTTGAACTATTGTGCAAGTAATTTTATATAACAAAGGAATATCCTAACTTGATTAATGCCACTGAATGGATATTATACTTTGAGCTTGGCTGTGAGAATGATTAGAGAAGCATGTCTTAGTCTACTGATGTGATTTATCCTTGGTTGTATATTATTGGGATCCGTGATGATGTGGGCCATATATATATGCTTATTGATGATGATTGATGGTCCCACATACTTGGTGATGATATCATATGATGGACAGATGGTTCAGATGATGATTGATGCAATTCAGCAGGTTTAATTACTACTTCAGATCAGCAGATTATGCATTGTCCATATATGGTGGACCCTACAGCTGGCCCATTAGGGCAACCCATGGTGTATGAGTACACATTCCTAGTGGATTTGGGTCTTCTGGATCCAATGAGACACTTATCTTTCAATTCCTGGCACTTCTGACAGTGATTGATGCAGTTTTACACTTGTTGACTAGATTTGGGGTTGATTTCCCAGCCTGAGCAGCAGGGGCCATGAGAGGCCAGTTCACCTAGGGCGCTGTATGAGGAGGGGGTGGTCCAGCAACTTGTTTTTACCTTTTACCCCCCCTTCTGGAGAGCCTGGTGGGCTCAGATGGACAGCGCAGATGCCCTAGGAGGCAGTTTTGGCACTTTCACAGTTACCGAGGCAATTAAAAAATGGGATAAAGTGGTCACTGAGGAATTCGATTTGGGCAATTGAGGCAAGGTTTTGGCATTTGGTTTTCAAAGAGGTCTTCCAGGGTGATCCCACTATCTTCCAACCATTTTTCACCATGTGGGTATGCCCACATCGATCACAGGAGGTCTTTTACTGCTTGTCTGTCACTGATTTTGAGGACAGATTTGATCATTTATATTATCTTGGACATTATTTTAATATTTTATTGTGCCTTGGGGATGAGCTAGTAAGGATTGATGCCTCCTAGCCCCACCATGTGCTTATTGTCATGTCCTAGTCATTATGAGGTGAATTTTTGTACTTTTACCCCTCTAGTGGATGACGTCATCCTCCCTTTGTACCATTTAGTGGGGACGTCGTCATTATATTGGGTGATCCATGTGATGTATTGTTATGATTTATTATTAGCCGTTGATTAGATCTTTTGATCTTTTAATCTTAGCCACTCATGTAAAAAGTGGTTAGGATTATGCTCTCTCCCCATCCTATTTAAGGAGGGAGCCTCTCATTGTAAAATCATCTAGAGATTTTTGGCTCTTGGCTCTTGGAATAAAATTTCTATCTTTTGGAGTACATGCTTGGATTGGAGTGGATGTTGGTTGTTTCGATTGTAAATGCTTTTGTCCATTGCACTGGAGGATCTATTGTAGCTATCTTGCATATTTGCCATATCTTATTTACAGATTAAGAGGACGTTTTTGGACAAGTGCGAATTGGTGGGGAGGCTTGCCCTTCAAGCTTGGAGGAAGACATTTTGGTTAAACAGGGAGTAGTTTTGTCTTTGTGCCAACTATTCTATGCTTATCTCTCTCTTGCTTGTATCTAACTTCAACATGTTAAACTGATTCATGCTTTGCTCCTCGGTTTTGACAGGTTAGAGGGACTCATATCTGGCTTGGAAAAAGCGCTTTGGCAAGAGGGCTTCAACAATTCTCCATTTGATCTTTGGCAAAAGTAATCCTCGTCTCAACTAGCATTCATCTCTTCATCCAGGTATGCTCCAAAGGTATGATCTTCTTCTTCCTTGAATCATCCATAAATTCTAGATCATAAAAACCCTAATTGATTAAAACCCTTGTTTTTTTGGTTTTTCTTAGATCTACTTAGATCTAGCCTTGCTTTTGAAGAGATTTTAAGAACCCACCTCTATAGTATCCACCCCTAGTGGGATCTATAGTTTGGTGGTGATTGGGTTAAAATTGACACACTTTTCAAGGCAAAAAGCCCTCTTGAACCAAATCGCACTTCCCTAAGAAAGGCTTGTTTGGTTAGATCTAGCACATGGGTAGGTGAGATCCCACTTGATTTGCAATCTAGACACTTGATAACCTACCCCCAGATTGTTACTTTGGTGATTTCTACCTTGTGGACATCATTCCACGTTTTAAGGGATTAAAACCCCCTTTTGAATTTCTTGGCACCTTAAAACTCAGATCTACTAAGATCTAACCCTCGGATTGACTTGATTTTTGGGATCTACATAGATCGGGGGTCAAGCCATTTGGATCTATAGTTTGGTGGCCATTGGACTTGATTTGGTCCACTTAACCCACCTTTTAGCCCTCCCTGAGCAAAGTCGCACTCCCTTGGGTAAGTGAATTTGCCCACTTTGAGGAAGTGGGTGGTTGAGATTTTTGTGGATTTGGAACGGCCATACCTTGAAACCTAGGTCTAGAGTATCATTTTGTGACGATCTGCCTTGGGGGTAGCATTCCTTGTTTCAAGGGATTGTGGTCCACTTAGGGTCATGTTATCACACCATAGTAGCAGGGCTACTATTCTTGTACAGCAGATATCTGCACATTCCAGAGCTTCCATTATTCCAGAGCATCGCTACATATTTTGGATCACTCATGGCCAGAGCAGTATATTATTCAGATTTATGTTTGACCTTGTGTCAAGGCTGAGCCTTGATAGTTCAGATCTGATGACCGATGTGACCCTTTATCCCATACAGTTTCAGTTCAGTGCTTAGAGATGTATTTCAGCAGTGTTTCAGATGATGCATGATGATTACTATTATGATGATGTTGTATGATCTATGGATATGTTATCACTGACTGTGGATTATCATCTTGTTGATTTAGTCATGATCATAGCATGTGCTTGGTATATTATTCCTGATGTGGCAAACTATTTAAAATGAACTGTAAATCATAAAATGGACAATTGCTTGCACATTTATGTCATTTAACAAAACCCACTGGTTTTTCACCTTACATAGATATGGTCTTTCCCGACACCAGTTGTCTACTAGTGTAGGCTCCATATTCACTTGACTCCATCCATACATGACCTTCCTATTTGACTTTAGACCTTGATCTGTCTCATTTGACTTTCTGATACCGAGGACTTCCCATTTTTCTACCTCTGTGTTTGGACCGCATCCCTGTATATTCAGTGTCTCGGCTCTGAGTTGGTGACAAAACTTGCCTTTGGTGAGTTGGATTGTAGGCCTAAATCATTCTGGTCGGTTGTCCCGATGTTTGGCATTGGCTCGAACTCCCCCTAGTCACTTGAGATGATGTTGGCTAAAACTGAAAGCCGATGTTCTACCTATGGAAACTAAAAAATTCGCCCATGGAAATAAAAAAAAGGGGCAAGAGCGATGAACAGCTAAAAATACTCCTCGAAAAGTATAAGAAAGGTCCAAAAAGCAATGGTTCTTAAAAGCTATATCTCAACAATTGCTGACCTTATAAAAATTTGAAAAACATGCCCTGGATGCAAGCTGCAACTAGTTCTGCTTCTCAGCACATCTGAAATCTGAAGGGTTATGTAGGCCAAAAAGGCCATGGAATAAAATTGAATGATCCTAATGAACCTGGATCAACTTTATGTAGACATGATGCCTAAGTTGAATAAGCACTCTTTGAACAACTTATCCATTTGTGAGGCACAGCCATCCCCCGTGTTATTTTGTCCAGCACAGAGTTTGTAGCTTTCCCCTTTCTCCCAGTCCAAAGTATTTTTGAGTTAAGTTAGACAAGTCAACCCCTTTGCCCAACCTTGTTCCTAGCCTTCATCCTTCACTAGCAGTTTGACCATGTCCAATGGGTGAGTTTGTCATTTGAACTATTGTGCAAGTAATTTTATATAACAAAGAAATATGCTAAGTTAATTAATGCCACCGAATGGACCTTATACTTTGAGCTAGGCTATGAAAATGATTAGAGAAGCATGTCTTAGTCTACTGATGTGATTTATCCTTGGGTGTATATTATTGGGATCTGTGATGATGTGGGCCATGTATAGATGCCTATTGATGATGATTGATGGTCCCACATGCTTGATGATGATATCATATGATGGACATATGATGCAGATGATGATTGATCCAGTTCAGCAGGTTTTATTACTACTTCAGATCAGCAGATTATACATTGTCCATATATGGTGGACCCTACAGCTGGCCCATTAGGGCAACCCATGGTGTATGAGTACACATTTTTAGTGGATTTGGGTCTTCTGGATCCATTGAGACACTTATCTTTCAGTTCCAGGCACTTCTGACAGTGATTGATGCAGTTTTACACTTGATGACCAAATTTGGGGCTAATTTCCCAGCCTGGGCAGCAGGGGCCATGATTGGCCAGTTCACCTAGGGCGCTGATGATGGAGGGGGTTGTCCAGCCACTTGTTTTTACCATTTACCCCCCCTTCTGGAGAGCCTGGTGGGCTCAGATGGACAGCGTTAGTGCCCCAGGAGGCAGTTTTGGCACTTTCACAGTTACCGAGGCAGTTAAAAAATGGGATAAAGTGGTCACTGAGGAAATCGATTTGGGCAATTGAGGCAAGGTTTTGGAATTTGGTCTTCACAGAGGTCTTCCAGGGTGGCATCACTACCTTCCAGTCAGTTTTCACCATGTGGGTATGCCCACATTGATCACAGGATGTCATTTACTGCTTGACTGTCATGGATTCTAAGGACAGTTTTGATCATTTATATTATCTTGGACATATTTTATTATTTTATTGTGCGTTGGGGATGAGCTAGTAAGGATTGATGCCTCCTAGCCCCACCATGTGCTTATATTGTCATGTCCTAGTCATCATGAGGTGGATTTTGGCACCTATTCTTCTCTAGTGGATGACGTCACCCCCTTTTTGTACCATTTAGTGGGGGCGCTATCATTATGTTGGGTGATCCATGTGATATATTGTTGTGATTTATTGTTAGCCGTTGATTAGATCTTATGATCTTTTAATCTTAGCCACTCATGTAAAAAGTGGTTAGGGTTGTACTCTCTCCCCATCCTATTTAAGGATGGAGCCTCTCATTGTAAAATTCATCTAGAGATTTTTGGCTCTTGGCTCTTGGAATAAAATTTCTATCTTTTGGAGTACATGCTTGGATTGGAGTGGATGTTGGTTGTTTCGATTGTAAATGCTTTTGTCCATTGCACTGGAGGATCTATTGTAGCTATCTTGCATATTTGCCATATCTTATTTACAGGTTAAGAGGACGATTTTGACAAGTGCGAATTGGTGGGGAGGCTTGCCCTTCAAGCTTGGAAGAAGTCGTTTTGGTTTGACAGGGAGTAGTTTTGCCTTTGTGTCAACTATTCTCTGTTTCTCTCTTTCTCTTGCTTGTATCTACCTTCAATTTGTTAAACTAATTGATGCTTTGCTCCTTGGTTTTGACAGGTTAGAAGGAATCACATGTGGCTTGGGAAAATCGATTTGGCAAGAGGGCCTCAACAATTCTCCATTTGATCTTTGGCAAAGTAATCCTCGTCTCAACTAGCATTCATCTCTTCATCCAGGTATGTTCCAAGAGGTATGATCTTCTACTTCCTTGAATCTTCTATAATTTCTAGATCATAAAAACCCCAATCAATTAAAACCCTTGTTTTTGGTATTTCTTAGATCTACTTAGATCTAGCCTTGCTTTTGAAGAGATATTGAAAACCCACCTCTATAGCATCCACCCCTAGTTGGATCTATAGTTTGGTGGTGATTCGCTAAAAATTGACACACTTTTCAAGGCAAAAAGCCCTCTTGAACCCAAATCGCACTTCCTAGAGAGAGGCTTGTTTGGTTAGATCTAGCATATGGGTAGGTGAGATCTCACTTGATTTGCAATCTAGACACTTGATAACCTACCCCCAGATTCTTACTTTGGTGAAATCTACCTTGTGGACATCTCTCCATGTTTTAAGGGGTTAAGACCCCCTTTTGATTTTCTTGGCACCTCAAAACTCAGATCTACTAAGATCTAGCCCTTGGATTGACTTGATTTTTGGGACATGGATAGATCGAGGTACTAGCTACTTGGATCTATAGTTTGGTGGCCATTGGACTTGATTGGGTCCACCAAATCCTCATTTTAGCCCTCCTTGAGCAAATCGCACTCCCTTGTGAAAGTGAGTTTGTCCACTTCTAGGAGGTGGGTGTTTGGGATTTTTGGAGATTTGGAACGGCCATACCTTGAAACCTAAGTCTAGACTATCTTTTTGTCACGATCCGCCTTGGGGGTAGCATTCCTTGTTTCAAGGGATTGTGGTCCACTTAGGGTTATTTCACGAAAACCTAGATCTAGCAAAATCCAACCATTAGATCTTATTTAGCCCACTTGACTTCGCTTCTAGGTGTCCCGATCTACACTTTGACATACTTTTTGACTCCATTAGCCCATCCAACAAGGCACTAGTCCTCCTCTAAGCAAGTCGCACTCCTTGGGAATTGTGTCAAACCCTAGATCTAGTACATGGGTACTCCTAGAATCAACTTAGATCCATAGATCTAGTCTTTATCTAACCTATAGTACCAACTTCACACCTAGTCTCACCTTGTGGGCCTACTTAGAACCATTTCACACTTTCCAAGAAAACAAGACCCACTTGTGCAAACACATGGTACCACACCTTGACAACATACCAAACAATGTGGCCTAAACCATACGTAGGTTGAAACACCAACAATCTCTCACACCACCTATCAACCATACCTCAACTTCTAGGTCCACTTAGCCTTGCATTGGTTTCCGTAACTCATCATTTGTTTACCTTTAGAAACCTTTGTGTAAGTCCAATCAACTGTGGTTGGGTATAGGGTCTCCCCCTTGGTCTAGTTACACCCTGACCTAAAGCGAAGAGTGCCTCGGTTGATGTGACTCCCACCTTGCATTGGGAACCGTGGCATCTCTTGGGTCACCTCTTTAGTTGCTTGTCTCCTCTACCATCCCGGATGGGATACCACTAGGGGCAACTACAAGTTGCGTGATAACAGGTCATTCCATGAAAACCTAGATCTAGCAAGATCCAACCATTCAATCTCATTTAGCCCATTTGACTTGGGTCCTAGGTGTCCCGATCTACACTTTGACATACCTTTTGACCCCATTAGCCCATCCAACAAGGCACTAGTCCTCCTCAAAGCAAGTCGCACTCCTTGGGAATTGTGTCAAACACTAGATCCGGTACATGGGTAATCCTAAATTCAACTTAGATCCATAGATCTAATCATTACATAACCTCTAGTACTAATTTCATCCCTAGCTTCACCTTGTGGGCCCACTTAAAGCCATTTCACACATCCCAAGAAAATAGGACCCACTTGTGTAAACATATGGTATTACACCTTGTCATCATACCCAATTATGTGGCCTAAATCATACATAGGTTGAAACACTAACAGTTTCTCAAACCACCTTCAACCATACCTCAACTTCTAGGTCCACTTAGCCTTGCATTGGTTTCCGTAACTCTTCATTTACTTATTCTTAGAAACCTTTGTTTGGGTCCAATCAATTGTGATTGGTTATAGGGTCTCCCCCTAGGTCTTGCTCCACCTTGACCTAAAGCAAAGAGTGCCTCGGTTGACGTGACTCCCACCTTGCATTGGGAACCGTGGCATCTCTTGGGTCACCTCTTTAGTTGCCTATCTCCTCTACCGTCCCGGACGGGATACCACTAGGGGCAACTACAAGTTGTGTGATAACAGGTCTGTAACACCTGGAGAAGATACATGGCTCATTGATAGTGGTGCTTCAAAGCACATGACAGGACAAAAGAAGACTCTCTCAAGACTTGAAGAGAAGACCTCTCCACAGAAGGTATCTCTAGGAGATGACTATCAATATCCCATCAAGGGAATTGGTGAAGCAAGCTACAAGCTTGATTCTAGAACCTCACTGAAGATGAAGGAAATCTTATATGTACCAGGTTTGAAGAAGAACTTACTTTCTATCTCAGCATTAGATAAGAAAGGTTATAGGATTGCATTCATAGATGGACAAGTGCTCATGTGGTCTGTTGTCCGCCAAATTGCACACCAGCAGCAGAAATCTTTCGAAAGCTGTCTCTTCACTACAAGTGAGAGAGGTGTGACCTTGGGGGAAAGCAATGAGGCAGGTACTGTCACCTGAATCCCAGCTCCTCCGTTTAGGCTAACTCCTAACGAAGCCAAGCGGGGTAGTCCCTCAAAGAGTTTCACTAAAGCTCTTATGTGTTTTAATGGTTTTGATGAAGTGATATGGATGGGTGTTGTTTAGGAGTTATTGTGATGAGACCAATTTATAAATGAGATAAACACAAGATAATAATGCAATCCACATTGCTAAATGAGATAACAAGATTACAGTTTTCTTCAAGACTTGATAATCAGATAAAGCATTCACAAGATAAAATAACCACAAGGACAAATGATCCTGATCAAAATATAAGCTTTAAATAACCAGTGCCTTATGGAGTCAAAGAATAATAAAGATGTGATACGGAATGTGTGGGTCTTGAAAGGTAACTGTTTGTGAGATCGTTGTGCAAATTATCTTGGTAAATTACAAGTTTTAGTGGTCTTAATTATTAGGTTAAGAACAAGGATATCAAAAGTCCAGAAATAGTACTGGTAACCTCTTAGATGATAGGTCGAAGCCACCCAGATTGGTAAAGGGGTAAGTGTTCAATTGGCTTGACCACCCCCAAGTCTGACAGCGGGATTTCGGCACCACCTGTTTCAGGAGACTTCCTCAGTGACTATCGAAGGAAACGCCAGTTCGTTGTTTTGGGGTAAAATTTTATTAGATTATCACTTGTGAAATTAACAAGTCCAACACCTTTCTGAGTACTAGCCCAACCCTTTCAGGTTGGCAAAGCATACGAGTGTTGGATGAACAACCAAGATAAATTAATTATGGGAGTGTGAGTTGGAAATTTTTTTATTATTAGAGCACAGTTCAACTCTCTGATAGAGAGCACTCTTGACTTAGTCTTAAGACCAAATTTCAAGAGACTTTAATTAATCTAAATACTTAATGCAAGGGAAATGCAACAACTACTATGATCTCCGACAAAGAGTGCTCTTGACTTGGATTTGGCCAAGTTCAAGAGACTTTAGTTCCTTTTATGAAAATGGGAGTAGTTGTAAAACCTGAAGAAACAAGTGAAGCTTAAATTACTGAAAGTAAAGAGATGATAATAAGATACGACAAGATGCTCAATATAACTGAAAATAGACTTAGTATTCTACCAAACAATGTTAATCTAAAGGTGGGATCTACCTCTGAACAAGGTCGATCACTAAGAACCACTAGTCCCTGAGAAAGTACAGCTAGCTGAGTTTCGGCAGGGAGGCTAATAGGGAACAAGAAGCTACCACAAAACTATGTGGCCTTTGGGATACAATCCCAAAGTTAGCTTACTCTAGTCAAAACTTGGAAATGGAAAATAAATGAAAGTAAAAAGTTTAATCTAAAGCATGAGATAAGAGATCTAAACTAACAAAAACACAAGACTCTTCCCCATATGGGGAAGAAAAACCCAAAAGTGGAGGACTCCTCCACTTAGCCTTTTATTAGACATATTACAATTTGCCTTTGGGAGTTAAGCCCTTGAAAGGCCTTTTTTGAGAAAAGTAAAAACAACTTAGTGAAATAAAACCTGAAATCCCTTGAAGGCTAGTACAAAAGGAGATTGGTTTTGGTTCTATTGTTTGGTTTGAATCTTCTCCTTGAATGTATTTTGCTCTTCTTTGAATATTGCTCCACAAGTTTATCTTCTCATTCAAAGAGACCTACACAAGCTTAGTAAACACTCAACAAGCACCCATTAAATGTTAATAAAAAATCAAAACAAAACTAGATCTAGAAACAAAAAATGGAAACTAACTTTACTTATCGAAAATGAGATGCAATGCTTAACATGGAAGTATAAACTAGATCCTAAACAAAGTAAAACGAAGTATGATGTAAGAATTTGCCCAACTACTAACTCTTCAAAGAAGTTGAAACTAACAACTACTAACCAAACCTTTGAGTATCCATTCGCTTTTGTACTTTTGTATGGTTTTCGGGCAAACTTTTAAAGATGGACGAGAGGAGCTAATGAGGGGAAAAACGAGAGGATGGAGGGAGGAAAGATGATGGGGGGACGAAAGGGAGAAGAGGAGGGATGGACGAAATGAAGAAGAGGGAAGGAGTTGAATGGAGAGGAGGACGAATAGGAGAGAAGGAAGGGCAAAAGGAGAGCAAGAGAGATCTAGGGTATGAATGATAAAGACGAGAACAAGAAGAGGGATGAATGTCAAAACAAGGAGGACAAAGAGCAAAGATGGAAGCTAGAAGAGGTAAGCTTAGGGTAACCAAGATGTTTGTTTTGAAAGTTTGATGGTGAAGCAAGAAACTCCTATTTGCTTATGCTTAAAAAATTGAGAACCCTTTGGCCACAAGCAGAGTGAAGGACAACCTGCAAAAACTCACAAAATCCTCGGAAGTACCTGCAAATCACATATGATCAAGCGAAAAGAGAAGAGATATATGCATGTGCTAGATTGTTAGCCCTCTAAACATATAAATCAAAACTAAAAATTCCTAAGCATATGAGAAATTACACAATATCACCTCAGGATTGTGATGAAGCATGGCCACCAAGAGCCCCCACGAATTGACCTCCAAAGTCACAATTTTATTAAATCTAAATCGAATTACAATTCCTTAGAGTTTCTTTGCAAAAAGGTCCATGAGAGAATGGCCAAAATGCCATCTCTTTATAGCAAAACAAGAGCAACACTCTACCCTAATTCGAATTGGCATGAAGGAAGCCAATGGCACCTAACACTAATTCGAACTCTAATCATATTTGTGTCAAAAATCCAATCAACATTTGGCTTGGAGTGCCAACCACCATAAAGCTCGAGTTCAAGGTCTATGTGGATGGGGAGGTGGCCTCCACCTAGGCAAGGCGCCCCCCATCGCCTTCTTGGAAGCTTCACCATCCAATAAATGAATGCCATGTGCAGTATTCGAGCTCAAGACCTAGATTGACGTGAGGGTTGAGCAGAAACACATGAGCATATCAATGAGTGAGATGAGTAATTTGTGGTATATGACTTCGAGTTATCAAAGGAGCCAAGCCTCATGATTGCATGAGTTAAGGAGGGCGAATTCCATAAACTTAAATGCAACTCAACCACCCATTCATCCAGTGCCATATGTCAAACTCGACTTTCAATTGAAGGAGGGCAAATTCACTTGGAGAGATCCACTTGTGCTGACTGTATACTTGATTGAATGTTGACTAAGATTATTGGAATCTTCATAAATGCTGAGTGCCATGTCAATTAGCCTTTTACTTTATTCCTTTTGGATTATTTTGGAGAGATTTGGATTATCTCCAAAGTAATCATTTTTATTACTTTAATTAATAATTTCTCTGTAACTAGGTTTTATGAGAAATTATTAACTATGAGGCCTAATTGACATCCGAAACTTAGGATAAACTGGTCTGGGGATCATGAATGATTTTTGGCTTTAGTCTGGAGCTTTCAATCACTGAATTCGGATCCTGGATGACTGACATATTACAAAATGAAATTTCTCTTTTTAAACTATAGAGAAATTTATTAAAATTAAAAAATAATTAAAAACCCCAAACCAAAGGACCCGGTAAAAAAATTTTGAAATTTTTTCTGGGGGTCCTAGAGACCTAGGACATGACCGACAACTATTCTAATAGTGTCTAGTAGGCTTATATACATCAGTTGGACTCTAATAACCCCCCATGGCTAAAATTTTCTAAATCGGGCATTCCAACTTTGAAGGAAGCAGGAGAAAACCTCATCAATTATAGCTCGGCTATAGGCAAAGTATAATTGACAAGGAAAAAAACTCCATGGAATACCTTAGTTGCTTAATCAAGTCATGGGGGACCGAGACACTCAAATCCTACTAGCACACTTTATTACAAACCTCATGGGGCCATGGTCATGTCAACTGAAAAACAAAACTGACTAGCTAAAACTGGCTAGGCATAAACGCTGGATCATCTGACACACTGGAGTACAAACATTCATCATGTTTGTCAAATAGCGGCTCTTCAGATAATCCAACTATGATACAAATAAGTTGGTAACATCTGGCTCCAACTGCGGGACGGGTGCTTGTTTGATTTATGGATCAAAAAGAGTACTCGAGAATCCCAAAATATCAGTTTCCTGCATGGAAACAGAAGTGTCTTAGTCCACGCACACATGATAAAAATATGCCAAAATGAAATACCAACATAACATCTTTTGTTTTTTCCAATAATCAAAGGTAGAAGAAAAAATAAAATCTTTTCTTTTCTAGCATATATATATGAAATATGATACAAAAAGCTAACATATGAAAATTACGATACATCAATATGGTACATAAGTAAAAATGCATAAGAATCAACAAGGATGGGTTTAGAGATGCCCTGAGATGACCCCTTGGTCATCTTGGAGGTTACTTCGATAAAAAGGCTTCAAGTGTTGCCCATTTCTGGGTAGGCTTAGTTCTTCTCCTTCCAGGTATTTAGCAAGAAAGAATTAGTGCCAGCAATGGCATGGATGATAAATGGGCCTTTCCAAAGGCTATCGAATTTCCCATGTTTCCCAGGCTTCTCCCTTCTTTTGTCCCATAGGAGAACAGTATCTCCCACCTGGAAAGGTCTCGGCTTGGTTGATTTGTCAAATGTACCCTTCATACTTTCTTGATGTCTTAGGGACTTGTTATCACACCATAGTAGCAGGGCTACTATTCTTGTACAGCAGATATCTGCACATTCCAGAGCTTCCTTTATTCCAGAGCATGGCTATATATTTTGGATCACTCATGATCAGAGCAGTACATTATTCAGATTTTATGACCTTGTGTCAAGGCTGAGCCTTGAGAGTTCAGATTTGATGACTGATGGGACCACTTATCCCATTATAGTTTCAGTTCAGTGCCTAGAGATGTATTTCAGCAGTGTTTCAGATGATGCATGATGATGATTATTATGATGATGTTGTATGATCTATGGATATGTTCTCACTGACTGTGGATTATTATCTTGTTGATTTAGTCATGATCATGGCATGTGCTTGGTATATTATTCCTGATGTGGCAAACTATTTAAAATGAACTGTAAATCATAAAATGGACAATTGCTTGCACTTTTAGGTCATTTAACAAGACTTACTGGTATTTCACCTTACATAGACATGGTCTTTCCCCGACACCAGTTGTCTGCTAGTGTAGGCTCCATATTCACTTGTCTCCATCCATACATGACCTTCCTGTTTGACTTTAAACCCTGACTTGTCTCATTTGACTTTCTAATACTGAGGACTTCCCCATTTTTCTACCTCTGTGTTTGGACCGCATCCCTGTTATTCAGTGTCTCGGCTCTGAGTTGGTGACAAAACTTGCCTTTGGTGAGTTGGATTGTAGGCCTAAATCATTCTGGTCGGTTGTCCCGATGTTTGGCATTGGCTCGAACTCCCCCTAGTCACTTGAGATGTTGTTGGCTAAAACTGAAAGCTCATGTTCTACCTATGGAAACTTAATAAATTCGCCCATGGAAACAAAAAAAAAAGGGCAAGAGCGATGAAAAGCTAAAAATACTCCTCGAAGAGTATAAGAAAGGTCCAAAAAGCAATAGTTCTTAAAAGCTATATCTAAACAATTACTGACCTTGTATAAATATATGAAAAACATGCCCTGGATGCAAGCTGCAACTAGTTGTGCTTCTCAGCACATCTGAAATCCGAAGGGTTATGTAGGCCAAAAAGGCCATGGAAATAAATTGAATGATCCTAATGAACTTGGATCAACTTGATGTAGACATGATGCCTAAGTTGAATAAGCACTCTCTAAACAACTTATCCATTTGTGAGGCACAGCCATCCCCCGTGTTCTTTTGTCCAACACAGAGTTTGTAGCCTCCCCCTCTCCCAGTCCAAAGTATTTTTGAGTTGAGTTAGACAAGTCAAACCCTTGGCCCAACCTTGCTCCTAGCCTTCATCCTTCACTAGCAGTTTGACCATGTCCAATGGGTGAGTTTGTCATTTGAACTATGGTGCAAGTAATTTATCATAACAACGGAATATGTTAATATAATTAATGCCACTGAATGGAATTTGTACTTTGAGCTTAGTTATGGGAATGATTAAAGAAGCATTGTCTTAGTCTACTGATGTGATTTATCCTTGATTATATATATTCTTGGGATCCGTGATGATGTGGACCATGTATGATGATTATTGATGATGATTTATGGTCCCACATGTTTGATGATGATATCATATGATGGACATATGATGCAGATGATGTTTGATCCAGTTCAACATGGTTTATTATTATTTCAGATCAGCGGATTATACATTGTCCATATATGGTGGACACTACAGCTGGCCCATTAGGGCAACCCAGGGTGTATGAGTACTCATTCCTAGTGGATTTGGCTCTTCTGGATCCATTGAGACACTTATCTTTCAGTTCCGGGCACTTCTGACAGTGATTGACGCAGTTTGACACTTGTTGACCAGATTTGGGGCTAATTTCCCAGCCTGAGCAGCAGGGGCCCCGAGAGGCCAATTCACCTAGGGCGCTGATGATGGAGGGGGTGGTCCAGCCACTTGTTATTACCATTTATCCCCCCTTCCGGAGAGCCTGGTGGGCTCACATGGACAGCGCTAGCACCCTAGGAGGCAGTTTTGGCACTTTCACAGTTCCCGAGGCAGTTAAAAAATGGGATAAAGTGGTCACTGAGGAAATCGATTTGGGCAATTGAGGCAAGGTTTTGGCATTTGGTTTTCACAGTGGTCTTCCAGGGTGATCTCACTATCTTCCAGTCAGTTTTCACCATGTGGGTATCTCCAGATTGATCACAGGAGGGCATTTACTGCTTGACTGTCATGGATTCTGAGGACAGTTTTGGTCATTGTTATTATATTGGACATATTTTACTATTTTATTGTGCCTTGGGGTGAGCTAGCAAGGATTTATACCTCCTAGCCCCACCATGTGCTTATTTTACCATGTCCTAGTCATCATGAGGTGGATTATTGTACTTTTTTACCCCTCTAGTGGGATGACGTCACCCTCCATTGTACCATTTAGTGAGGGCGCTATTGTTATGTTGAGTGATCCATGTGATATTATGTTATGGATTCATCCTAGCCATTGATTGTATGATGAGATCTTATAATCTCAACCACTCATTTGATGTAGTATTATGAAGTGGTATAGGGTTTTGGTCTTTATTATCCTATATAAGGAGGAGACCCCCCATTGTAAAGCTCACCTTTGGAGCTCTGGAATATTGGAATAGAAGATTTTTTGTGGAGCACATCTCTCTTGCATTGTGGATTCTCTTGCATATTGAATATACAGTATCTCCTCTATGTATCATTGTGGATTTTGGTGCTTTTGCTAACCTTTTGACAGGAAAGTCGAATTGGAGAGAGGAGGGCGACTTCATGAGGGTTATTGTTGGAGGGATCCACATATTCTCTCTTGGGTTGATCTTGTGACAGGGAGTATCATTATTGTATCTTCGTGACATAGTTGATGCTTTCTATTACATCTTTCTACCATTTTCATAATCATCTTGCTTGACTTGTTTCTTTGATCTTGTCTTGTAGGAGGAGGACGATTTGGCTATCTTGGAGAAGGGCGATTTGGTTGGAGCACTTGGATCTCACTCTTGAATATACACATAGGAGAATGCTATCAACTTGCAAGGTGGCCATAAGCAATTGAGGTAAGATCTACAAGGTATGTGCCTCTTTCATCCATTCTATCTTCATTGGTCATAAAACCCTAATTAAATCAAAACCCCAATTTTGGTATTTCTTAGATCTACTTAGATCTAGCCTTGCAATTGAAAAGATATTGAAAACCCACCTCTATAAGATCCACCCCTAGTTGGATCTATAGTTTGGTGGTGATTGGCTAAAAATTGACACACTTTTCAATGCAAAAAGCCTTCTTGAACCTAAATCGATTTTCCTAAGAGAAGCTTGTTGGGTTAGATCTAGCACATGGGTAGGTGAGATCCCACTTGATTTGACATCTAGACATTTGATAACCTATACCCATATCTTTACTTTGGTGAAAACTACCTTGTGGACATCTCTCCATGTTTTAAGGGGTTGAAACCCCCTTTTCACCTTCTTGGCATCTTAAAACTTAGATCTACTAAGATCTAGCCATTGGATTCACTTGAAACTTTGAAGGAACATAGATCGGGGTACTAGCATCCCGGATCTACATTTTGGTGGCCATTGGACTTGATTTGGTCCACCAAAACCCATTTTTGGACCCTCCTTGAGCAAATCGCACCCCCTTGATTTTTTGAGTTGGTCCACTTCTAGCAAGTGGGTGTTGGAGATTTTCGTGGATTTGGAATGCCCATGCCTTGAAACCTAGGTCTATACTGTCCTTTCGTCAAGATCCGCCTTGGGGATTGCATTCCTTGTTTTAAGGGATTGTGGTCCACTTTTGGTCATCTTTTAAAAAACCTAGATCTAGTAAGATCCAACCATTGGATCTCATCCAATCCACTCGACTTGGCTTCTAGGTGTCCCGATCTATAATTTGACACACCTTTTGACCCCATTGGCCCACTTAACAAGGCACTAGTCCATCACCAAGCAAGTCGCACTCCTTGGGATTAGTGTCAAATCCTAGATCTAGCACATGGGTATCCTTGAAATCAACTTCAACTCATAGATCTAGTCTACATATAACCTATAGTACCTACCTCACATCTAACTTCACCTTGTGGGCCTATCTAGAATCACTTCACACTTCCCAAGAAAACTAGACCCACTTGTGTAAACACGTGGTACTATACTTTGTCATCATACCCCATCATGTGGCCTAGATCATGCATAGGTTGAAACGTTAATAATCTCTTATACTTCCCTCAACCATACCTTAAACCTTAGGTCCACTTAGCCTTGCATTGGTTTCCGTAACTCATTACTTACCTACACTTAGAAACCTTTGTTTGGGTCCAATCAACTGTGATTGGGGTATAGGGTCTCCCCCTTGGTCTAGTTATACCTTGACCTAAAGCGAAGAGTGCCTCGGTTGACGTGACTCCCACATTGCATTGGGAACCGTGGCATCTCTTGGGTCACCTCTTTAGTTGCCTGACTCCTCTACCGTCCCGGATGGGATACCTCTAGGGGCAACTACAAGTTGTGTGATAACAGGACTGATCAAGGGCAGCTCTTCTGGCTTCATCTAACTCTATGATCTGATTTATCCTCTCTTCCATTTCCAATTTTTCTGTTCCATATTCACTTATTAATCTGAAAACTGGAATATGCATGCTAAGCCGAATGGTGACTATAAGACCATACACCAACTCAAAAGGGAATTTTCCTGTGGAGTTCTTCTTGGTTATTCTATCAGCCCATACAGCATACTTAATCCTGCTGTCCCATGCTTTCTTATTATCACCCACATTTTTCTTAAGGATACTCATCAGATTTTTATTTGTAGACTCAGCAAGTCCATTTCCTTGTGGGTAGTGATCTAAGGAATGGGATAAGATGATGCCGTATTTGAAACAGAAGTCATTTGCTTCTCCAGAACTGAAGGCCTTGGCATTATCAGTTGTTATTTTTAAAGGGATTTCGAATCTGGTGATGATTCTCTCTTCAATGAAGTTTATAACAACCTTTTCATCGGCTTTTTTAGTAGGTATGGCCTCTACCCATTTAGTGAAGTAATCGGTTGCCGTAAGAATCCAGCAAAATCCATTGCTAGAGTTATCTTTGAACTTGCCGATAAAGTCAAGCCCCCATTGTTGAAAAGGGGCAAGGACAACAACAAGTGTGAGGCGAAGCGCAACCAATTTCTGCTTACCAGTAAAAAGCTGACACTCTTGGCAATACTTGACATGTTTGTGAACATCTGCGAAGATGGTGGGCCAATAGTATCCAGCTCTTAGGATCTTGTGAACAGTTGTATTTGCTACATAATGGCCTCCACAAAATCCTGAGTGAAACTCAGTTAAGATTGTTTTGGAGTCTTGTTCATTTACACACCTAAGTATGATGCCATCTGGGTTTCTCCAACCCAAACCTTCCTGGGTAAGGCAATACCTAGCAGTTTTGAGTCTCAAAGCCCTTCGCTTGTGACCCTTGAGGTGATCAGGACAATTGAAGTGGACGAGGAAGTAGGTGATGTCGAAATACCAGATGTTGTCAAGCTCTTGGAGTGCATGAGTCATGGAAGGTCGAGGAATGTTATTTTCAACAATCATTTCAATGGCTTCTTCATTCTTTTGAGTGAGCCATTTAGCAAGCCCCTGTCCCTTGATTAACTTGGTGGGTTTTATCTCAAGGTCATATTCCTGGATTTTGGAAACCCATGTGACTCATACTCCTAAACAATCCTGTTGAGAGAGGATGTCTTTTACTACAGCATGGGGAACATACCCTATAACCTTGGAATAGCCGATACACGTTCTGAAGTGTTTCAAAGATTTGACTAAGGCATAAGCCTGCTTTTCCATGATTGTGTACTTTAACTCGGAATTTTGTAATGCTCTACTCATAAAGGCAATTGGTTGCTCGAACCCTTCGAAGTTCTTCTGGAGCAACACACCAGCAATAGTGTCTTCTGAGGCAAAGGAAAAAATCATGAAATCTTTCGTGTAATCCGGGCTGACTAAGACAGGTGATCTAGTAATAGCATCTTTGATGGCTGCAAAGGCTTCCCTCCCTTCATCATCCCAGACAAATTTAGCATCCTTTTTTAACAACCGCTGCATGGGTTTTATTAGCTCGGCTAAATTTGGGATGAATCTTCTTATGAAGTTGATATGACCGTTGAAAGATTGGAAACCCTTAACATTTCTAGGAAGGGGAATTTTCTGGATAGCTTCAACTCTTTTGGGGTCAACTTTGACTCCGTCTTTGTTAACAATGTGACCTAAAAGTTTGCCCTTCTCAATGCCAAAGACTGATTTTACTGGATTTAAAGAAATCCCATATTCTCTGCATCTTTCAAAAACCTTCCTAAGGTGACCAATATGGCTAGATCTTTCTTTTGAAAATACAGTCAAGTCATCTTGGTATATTTCAATGATTTTGCCCACCAACTCCTTGAAGGCATAATCCATGGCCCTTTGAAAAGTGGCCCCAGCATTTGTGAGACCGAAAGGCATTCTATACAAACTCAAGGGCCATCCAGAAGCTGCCCTTGTTCATGAAGCCACTAGCCCAAGTGAGCTATGGCATAGAAGGCTTGCTCACATTAACTACAAAGCACTACCTCATGTGAGCAAGGTAGTCATAGGATTACCAGACTTAAAGATTGATCATGATGGCACTTGCAAAAGGTGTGCAAAAGGAAAGAATGTCAAGAACCCATTTCCAAAGAGTGATAAAAAGACTAAGAGTACATTGGAATTGATTCATTCAGATGTATGTGGACCAATGCCATCCACATCCTTGAGTGGATATGAATACTATCTTAATTTCATTGATGACTACTCAAGGAAGACTTGGATATATTTTCTGAAGGGAAAAGATGAAGTCTTTGGAAAGTTCAAGGAATTCAAAGCCTTGATAGAAAACCATTCAGAAAAGAAGATTAAGATACTCAGGACAGATAATGGTGGAGAATATACTTCAAAAGATTTTGAAGTCCTTTGTAAAGAAACTGGAATCAAGAGGGAACTAACCACTCCCTACAATCCCCAACAGAATGGTGTTGCGGAAAGAAAGAATAGAACTATTATGGAAGCAGTAAAAACAATGATACATGATCAAGACCTACCTATGTATCTATGGGCTGAAGCAGCCAGGACAGCAGTCTATGTGCAGAATAGACTATCTCATAGTGCTCTTGATTTCAAGACCCCAGAAGAAGTGTTCACGGGAAAGAAGCCTGAGGTAAGCCACCTCAAGATATTTGGATGCCCAATATACATTCACATTCCAAAAGAAAAGAGGACCAAGCTAGATCCTTCTGGGAAGAAAGGAATATTTGTTGGATATTGTGATGCATCCAAAGCATTCAGGATATACATCCCAGGATTCCATCATATGGAAATAAGTAGGGATGTAACATTTGATGAAGAGGCAGCCCTCAAGATATCTAGGAAGTGCCAGCATGAAGAAGTATATGAGGAAGAGGCACCTTCCAGAATTACAGAAGCTGCACCCACTCCTGAAGAGACAACACCTGAAGACCATGACATGTTGGAACCACAAGAACCCCCTGTCATGAACATTTCAAGGAAGAGAAAACCAGCATGGGCTAGAGACATTATATTAGGAGCAGAAAAGTATGGAGCTCCTGAAGGCTCCACTAGGGTGAGCAAAAAACCAAAGAGATTCTCCAACTATGTGGCCCTGATGTGTGATCTTGTAGATCAAGAACCCACTAGTTATGAAGAAGCATCTCATAAGAAAGAGTGGGTGGAGGCAATGACGGAGGAATACCAATCAATAATGAAGAATGATGTTTGGGATATAGTTCCCAAGCCAAAGGATAAGAGTGTGGTATCCTCCAAATGGATATACAAGATAAAGCATGCTACGGATTACAACATTGAAAAGTATAAGGCAAGGTTTGTGGCCAGACGGTTCTCTCAGAAAGAGAGAATTGACTATGAAGAAACATTTGCACCAGTTGCAAGGTACACTTCCATTAGAACCACCATGGCACTTGCACCCATGATGAAGTGGGAATTACACCAAATGGATGTGAAGACAGCCTTCCTGAATGGTGTGATTGAGGAGGAAGTGTACATAGAACAACCACAAGGATTTGAGGTTAAAGATAGAAGAACTCACGTATGCAAACTGAAGAAGACTTTGTATGGGTTAAAGTAAGCTCCCAGAGCTTGGTATGGAAGAATTGACAGTTTCCTGACAAGCTTGGGCTTTACCAAGAGTAAAGTTGATCCTAATCTTTATCTCAAAGTTATGGATGATGAACCTGTCATATTGTTGCTATATGTGGATGATCTATTTCTGACTGGAAATGAGAAACCAATTATCGAGTGCAAGAAGAAGCTCTCTTAAAAATTTGAGATGAAAGATCTCGGATTGATGCACTACTTCCTAGGTCTGGAAGTATGGCAAGGCCCAAGAGGAATCTTTCTCAACCAGGGAAAGCATGCTGTGGAAATCTTGAAGAGATTTGACATGCTGGAATGTAAAGCCATGGCCACTCCCATGGATTCCAACTTGAAGCTGTTAGGTGATGACTCATCAGAGTTAGTGGATATGACACTATATAGACAGATTATTGGGTCATTGATGTATTTGACAAATACCAGACCAGATATATGCTTTGCCGTGAATACCTTGAGTCAGTATCTAGTGGAACCTAGACGAGTTCACTTGATAGTTGCAAAGCATGTGATGAGGTACCTAAAGGGTACGATAGACTTTGGTCTATGTTATCTTGGAGATCATGACTTCAGACTACATGGCTACACAGATGTTGATTGGGAAGGAAGTGTATCAGACAGGAAAAACACATCGAGAGGATGTTATTGTCTGGGATCTGCTATGATCTCGTGGTTTAGCAGGAAGCAGTCTAGTGTGGCTCTCAGCACAGCTGAAGCAGAATATATTGTTGCTTGCTCTGCTAGTTGTGAAGCGGTATGGCTTCAAAAATTGCTATCAGGATTATTTGACTTAGATATGGACCCCACTGTGATCCTGTGTGACAATCAGAGATGTATCAAGATGACAAAGAATCCAGTGTTCTATGATAAGTCAAAGCACATAGAAATCCGATATTTTTATATACGGGATATGGTGCAGAAAGGAGCTATCAAGCTCGAGTATGTGAGCACTGACGAACAAGTTGCTGATATATTGACCAAACCTCTATCTCGAGTAAAGTTTGAGTATTTCCGAGACAAGCTTGGAGTAGTTCAGAAGGACCCTCCTCGAAAGGGGGAGTGATATGGTCGATGATGATGAGATTGTCTACATCGACAGTGAGGTCGATGATGTGGATACCTGTATTGGTGATACTGATGATGAGGTCGATGAGTGGTCCTTAGACTTGATCTAAGTTGACAAGTGGATTGTATCATCCTTGGACACCTGTTCTAAAAGAGATTCGTACACATATGTCTCCGAGAAAGAAGTCCCTAGTGGATGAGAGGGATTGCATCATCCCTGGACTTCGGTCCCCTGAATTGATCCGTAGACATATGTCTCCGAGAAAGAAGTCCCTAGTGGACGAGAGGGATTGCATCATCCCTGGACTTCGGTCCCCTGAATTGATCCGTAGACATATGTCTCCGAGAAAGAAGTCCCTAGTGGACGAGAGGGATTGTCGCATCCCTGGACTTCGGTCCCCTAAATTGACCCGTAAACATCTGTCTCCGAAAATTGATGATAGGACTGCATCGTCCCTGAGATTTTAGTTCAAAATATATGTGATAAATCCTAGATCTGATCTAGGTCACATCCAGTATGAAAAAAGGACTGACTCTGTGGTGGTAAATCCTAGATCTAATCTAGGTCACATCCTATGAAAAAGGACTGGCACTGTGGTCGGGACTGCATCGTCGCTAGACATGGATTTGTCTTAAATGGATCAAGGACTGCATCATCCCTGGACATGGATTTGTCTTAAATGGATCAAGGACTGCATCGTCCCTAGACATGGATTTGTCTAAAAAGGATCAGGATTGATCATCCTGTAAGTAGATCTGGATTGCATCGTCCATAGACATGAGAGGTGTCTTAGTGTGAGAGGGATTGATCATCCCCTAAATTGGATCATGTGTGTTGCAGATGATCCAGATGCTGTAGATCGAGATGATCCAGACGCTGTAGATCGAGATGATCCAGATGCTGCTGATCTTGATGATCTAGATGACGATGCTGATGATCGAGATGATCTAGATGACGATGTTGTTGATCGAGATGATCCAGATGATGATGATGTTACTGTAGCTGTTCGAGTGCTACAGAAGATGAAGACTCGGTACTGAAGATGTTCCAATATTGATTATGTTCCAGTAACTGTTTGAGTTACTGATGATGATGTATGAAGAAAGCTTATGATGATTTATAGATGTATCATGTATCATGTAGTTGATGACTCCTTGCCCCTGCAGATGTTGTTATAATATCCTTCTCGTTAAGGGGGAGTGTTGAAATATTGTAACTTCTAAGAATATTATATTTGTATTTTATTATTCAGGAGATGGTACATTCCTCCGTGGTGACCCTATTGTATATCCGGAGATGTTTATTCCTCCGAGAGAGTGTGGTAACTAAGGTTATTAGATCTCCCATGTGAGGTCGGCCCTGAGTTTACTGTTTAGGGGTTATTAGACTCTCATGGGAGAGGTCGGCCCCATTAGGGTGAAAAGTCAGTTAGAACATGAGTATAAATAGAGGTGTGTTCCTCATTTATATCATTCATTCACTCACTTGTGATTGGTGCATAGGAGAGAGAGAGGTTTGCATAGGAGGAGAAGGAGCTCTTGTTGAGGACTACATCTTGTATTGGATTAATTATCTATATTGAGGAAAGCTTTGCCGGGTTTTCTACTCCATGAGGGTTTCCTAGGGTAAATCTTTGTCTATCTTGTGATTGTGTTTCTTTCAGTGATCTTGCTTGTGAAATTATGCTAAACTTAACAAAAGGTTTCCAAGATGGAGCAAGTCCATTTAAAGCAATGGACACCGACTCCTTAACCTCCCCTTTTGTCCCAATGGAAACCACTTGATATCTCAACTCTATGACCCTAGCCAAATATTCCACCACTATATCTATGTAGTTCATGTGAATAGTTGAAAGTTGTTTGCAAGAGTATTTGCTGTAGAGACACAAGAACTATGATATAAACCATCCAAAGCCTCATAGATCAACTTACTAGTCAACTTGTCTACAACGTAAGGGATGAAGTGATTTCTCACCGAAACAAAAATTATTCTCTTTGCCCAAGCCTCCTTATCATGAGCAGCTAGCTTTGTTAAATAGATAGGTACGATGATCTCTTTCTCAACATACTCCCTGTTACGCCTTCGAGCTATAGCAGCATTCTAGCAGGGCCAAACCTTAGAGCAATGTTAGGATATTTAGACACTTAGGAGTTAGTTAAGATCAACTTGTGTAATATATCCGTTAAGGATAGTGTGTTTCTTTAGTATGCATTTGTAAATACTTAATCCGACGGTCACGATATGTTCTCGACATAGAGTGATCCGACGGCTCAACTTCTCTTAGATCAAATCTAACCTTGATTCGTGGCTTAACACCCGATTGGTCCATGATCTCTATTTAAAGAGCATGGAGGGTCATTGTTTAGTTGATCGATTATGAGAAGCTCATTTGTAACTTTCTTTCCTTGCATAATAAATTGTCCCGTAGAAGCTATTTGGCCGGGGCCGTCGAATGTTTCCCTCAAGAGGGTTTAAACCACGTCAAAACATCGGTGTGTTGATCTGTGATTTGTTTGTGTGAAGTGGTTGCTCTAGGTGTTCGCTCCTTTGGTAGTACCCTGCGTCCCCGAACATGATATCAAAGCTTTTATGAAGTGTCGCTTCTAGTTATGATCTAGATCTTGAACTGTTGTTGCCGAAACTCGAAAGGGTTTCTAGTTCTGGTATTTTTGTGCATTTCTGGGCTGTGGGAGGTGTTCCATATCGTCCGAAGCGTCGTTTCCATTGGGACATAGTTTTCGTTTGATCGAAAATGGTTCCTAGTTGCTCCAGAAACGCGTATTTCATCAAATCTGAAGGTATAATGTTACAGTGACGCATTTTTTTATTTTCTGTTTTTAAAAGAAAAAAAAATCTCATATTTTATCATTTTTAACTGTTAGATTTTTTTTGGGTTCGGATTGTTGCTTTCCCGTCTACGTATGCTCTTTGCCGTGCACCTTGAGCGATCTCGGCAAATCAAAAACAAAAAGGGAAAGGATTTTTCTCGGCTGCGTATGCTCTTTGTTGTGCATCTTGCACGATCTCGGCAAATCAGAAACAGAGAGAAAACGTAGACTTTCCGGGCAAGCTAACGAGATCTAACTCCACAAGTGTGAAAAAGTTTTTTTTGTTTCGATTTGTGGTATGTTTTGCAGGAAAAAAGGCAAGCACGCAAACCAAGCAAAAAGAGTAAAAATAAAAACCCCTTCCTCATTCTCATATTTTACATACCTTTTAATCTAGCTCACTTGGTTCAAAGTTGCTTTATTCCTTAATAGGTCTTGAGTTTCAAGTCTTAGGAAGTTACTTTTAAAAGAAAAAGTACATGCAATTTATATTTTCAAGTTACTTTATTGTAAAAGTGCATCTCACTTAAATAATAAAAAATAAAAATACAAGTGAGTCACTTAAGTTTTTTTATTGTTGCACTATTTAAAAGTAATATCATTGTAAAAGTGAAATCACTTATTCTACAAAAGTGGTTCACTTAAAGCAACTTTCTTGTAAAGTGATTGTCAAAAGGTTCATCTTGGGAAGAGGGGGGTTCTTTTTTTTGCTGGACATTCTCTAGCTGCCACGTCACTATTGGAGACATCTTCAACAGTTTCTTTGTTCAAGCATAACTTCATCATACAGAGTCAATTTTCAATGTCGTTTTTTTTTTAAACCGCTTATTTTTTCGAGCTCTTCACATCCAGACTATTGGTTTCTGCTTTTACAGCCATTAATTTACAAATATGGCCGCCCCTTGTGATATTCTACTTAACAGTTCCAACTATTTCTCATGGAAATCTCGCATGGAGGATGTTCTACGAAGTAGGGGACTTTTCAAAATTACCTCAGGGAAAGAAACAGAACCCACTAATGATGATAAGAAAATAAAATGGACAAATAGATGTGATGAAGCTTGTGGATTGATTGGGATGTCAATCTCTACTGATTTGCGATTCCACATATCTAGAATTGATGAACCTGATGCTGCTTGGGACAAGTTGGAATCTGTGTTTGGTAAACACAATGAAATTCAAAGTCACCAACTCGAAAAATGAATTGATTTCTTTAAATCCAAGTGACTTTTCATACATTCAAGATTATTTATCTAAGTACAAAAGTCTTAAACTCTTATGTGCAGAATGTAAGATTAAGAGGGAAGACAAACAATGCATTTATCATATTCTTTCCAAACTTGGACCTGCATATTCTGTTTTTGTATCTACATTTTACTCCATGAAAGAATCATTGAATGCAGCTAGCTATCAAGAGCCTAGTCTTGAATCCTTTTGTGATTCCTTGATTAGAGAACAAGATAAACTCATTCATCTTGGAATAATCAACAATGCAGATACATTTGGGAAAGCCTTATTGTCCCAACAAAAAGAAAAGTCCAAGCCTCCCAAGAAACAAAATTTTCGCAATAATAAGTCAAACAAGGGTCCCAAACCCTCTCAGTCAGCTCCTTCTTTAAAAAATGACAAAGGATCCAAGCCAAAAGGCAAGAAGACTGAGCGTCATTGCAACTATTGCGGGAAAGATAATCATGATGAATCTAAGTGTTTCAAGAAGATGGCAGCCTTGGAAGCAGCAATGAAGAAGCACCACATCAGCCTAGATTCGCCTTCAGAATCTGCCTCTCATGGACATGCACTTTGTGCTTCTGGTTATTCTTATAATGCATCTTCTTCTTCTACTTCAAATGAATGGCTCATTGATTCTGGAGCATCTTATCATATGGCTAAGGATCAAGCCATCTTTTCTACTATGCATGAATGTAACACCAAACAAATATTTGTTAGTGATGATAGATCTCTAAGTGTTGTAGGAGCTGGAACAGTTCCAGTAGATAATGGTCATTTTAGTAATGTACTATGTGTTCCAAGAATTTCCTGCAATTTGTTATCAGTCTATCAGATCACCCATTCTGGTGAAGGTAAAACTGTGACCTTTACACCTCACCAAGTTGTAATCAAGGATTTTAAAGATCCTCAACAGGTCTTAGCTACCAGAATTGTTGATGATATTACCAGGTTGTACAAGTTTAACAACTTTGGGTCATCACCTTTCCCTTCAGTTTTTGTTGCTCATAGTGATAACTTGAACAAACTTTGGCATGAGCGATTTGGTCACTTAAATTATCGCTCATTGCAACAACTATGTAAAGAAAATATGGTGACAGGCCTTCCGATGGTATCTTGTAGAGATGGTGTTTGTTCCGGTTGTGTGATCGGAAAACATCAGGACAGTTTTGACAAATGTGCCTCTTGGCACGCCTCGGTTCCCTTGGAGCTTGTGCATAGTGACTTGTGTGGTCCTCTTCCATCTGCTTCCTTTTCTGGTTTCAAATATTTCTTAACTTTCATTGATGATTACACCAGACACACTTGGGTTTATTTCCTAAAACTTAAGAGGAAAGTATTTAACATGTTCTTGGCCTACAAGGCCCTTGTTGAAAAACAATTTGGTCATCAAATTATTAAGTTTAGATCTGACAATGGAGGAGAATAAATTAACAAACAGTTCCCTACTTTCTGCACTAAACAAGGCATCCAACAACAGCACACTGTTCCATATACACCACAACAAAATGGTGTAGCTGAGCGGAAGAACCGCACTTTAAAAGAAATGGCTAATTGTATGATCCAATATAAGAGACTAAGTCTTCAATTTTGGGCTGAAGCCATAAATTGTGCAAATTACATAGTTAATCGCACCCCCACAAAAGCATTACAAGATATAACACCGAAAGAAGCATGGAGTAAAACTAAACCTGATATAAGTCACTTTCGTGTGTTTGGTAGTGAAGCATGGGCTCACATTCCGGATGAAAAACGGAAAGCATTGCAGCTTAAAAGCGAAAAGTGTATATTTGTTGGATATTCTGAAGATGTAAAAAGTTATAGATTTCTTCAACCACATTCTCATGATATAATCATTAGAAGAGATGTTAAATTTGATGAAAATCTCTTGGCCTACGAGCCTAACTCGGCGATTGTGCCATCTTTGGTCTGCGAGCCTGATTCGGCGTTTGTGCCTTCTTCTTCTTCTTCCAACTTCCTTGACGGGTTTCCAACTCCAGTTTCTGATAATGACAATGAGGATGAAAATCCACATCCGCCTGCTCATGTTCCTCCAGTTGCACCAGCACAAGTGCTTCCTCGATGGGTCCGTTCAACATGTGAAGCAGCTGGTGATCTTGCCGGTGATCCTAGAGATCAACATCGAACACGTTCTCAGTTTCAGCGAGCCTCTTCTCTTTTGGCTCAAGTTTCCGAGAATCATGATCCAGAAACTTTTGCAGAAGCTTCAGGAAATCCAGATTGGGATGCAGCCATGGATGAAGAATATCGTTCCTTAATGGCGAATGATACTTGGGATCTTGTACCTCTTCCAAAAAGAAGAAAACTTGTCAGATGTAAATGGGTCTATAGAACTAAGTATGCATCAGATGAAAGTGTTGAAAGACTTAAGGCAACGTTAGTTGCCAAAGGTTTTTCCCAAGTTGAAGGGATTGACTACAATGAAACCTTTGCTCCCGTCGCAAAAATGAACTCCATCCGCCTTGTTCTTTCCCTTGCAGCCTTACATAACTGGGAAGTCCATCAAATGGATGTCAAGTTTGCCTTCTTACATGGTGATTTACAGGAGGAAATTTACATAGAACAACCTCCTGGATATGTTCAAGATAACTCTAGCCTTGTCTGCCGCCTTAAGAAATCCTTACATGGCCTTAAGCAAGCTCCTAGAGCTTGGTATGCCAAAATGGATAACTTTCTCCTTGACACTGGTTTTTCTAGATGCCATTTTGACCCCAATGTCTATACCAAGAAAGTAGGAAACCATCTCATCATACTTGTTCTATATGTTGATGACCTTATTCTTACTAGTAGTGACCCTAAACTTATAAGCCATGTGAAATCCAGTCTTAAACAAAATTTTGAAATGTCAGACTTAGGACATTTGCATTATTTTCTTGGTCTCCAAGTCCTGCAAACCAAAGAAGGAATCTTTCTTTCTCAGTCTAAGTATGCTTGTGACCTTCTTCGTCGCTTTTACATGGAAGATTGTACACCAGCCCCTTCTCCCTTCCAGTCTGAAGTCAAACTTTCTGCCACTTGTACTTCACCTGAAGTCGATTCCACCTTATATCGTCAACGTGTTGGTAGTCTCTTATACTTGACTCATTCTCGTCTTGACCTTTCCTTTGTCGTTGGTCGTGTTGCCCGTTATATGCAGACACCTCATGAAAGTCACTGGAAAGCAGCTAAAAGAATACTTCGATATATTCGAGGTACAGTTCAGTTTGGGATTCATTACAGTACAGGGGAGAAACCTTTATTGGTTGGTTTCACTGATTCAGATTGGGCCAACGATCCGAATGATCGAAAGTCTACTGCAGGTTATGTTTTCAGTTTGGGATCTGGACCTATTACTTGGGCTTGTAAGAAACAACAAGCTCTTGCTCTTTCTTCAACAGAGGCAGAATATAGAGCAGCAGTTAATGCCAGTCAAGAAGCTTTATGGCTTCGACAGATCCTCTCAGAGTTTGGATTCGAGCAGCAGCAGCCTACTCCACTTTGGTGCGACAATCCAAGTGCCATCAAGCTTGCCAAAGATCCAGTTCTACATCAACACAGCAAACACATTGAGCTACATATGCACTTCATCAAAAATCTTGTTCATGATTGTGTTCTTGAAGTGCTCTTTTGCCCTACAGATGATCAAGTTGCAGACATCTTCACCAAGTCTCTTACAGAAGCAAAGTTTTCTAAACTTCGATCTATGTTAGGAGTTCAGGAACTTGTCATTAAGGGGGGATAGGCTCTAATGCCTCCTTCCTTCTCCTAATAGTGTCACTTTTGTAAATCCTTAAATCCTATCCCAAGTTGTTCTTAAGGGGGGATGATATTTAGATACTTAGGAGTTAGTTAAGATCAACTTGTGTAATATATCCGTTAGGGATAGTGTGTTTCTTTAGTATGCATTAGTATGCATTTGTAAATACTTAATCCGACGGTCACGATATGTTCCCGACATAGAGTGATTCAACGGCTCAACTTCTCTTAGATCAAACCTAACCTTGATCCGTGGCTTAACACTCGATTGGTCCATGATCTCTATTTAAAGAGCATGGAGGTCATTGTTTAGTTGATCGATTATGAGAAGCTCATTTGTAACTTTCTTTCTTTGCATAATAAATTGTCCCATAGAAGCTATTTGGCCGGGGCCGTGGAGTGTTTCCCTCAAGAGAGTTTAAACCATGTCAAAACATCGGTGTGTTGATCTGTGATCTGTTTGTGTGAAGTGGTTTCTCTTGGTGTTCAGTCCTTTGGTAGTACCCTGTGTACCCGAACAAGCAAGGGGTCTAAAAATTTTATTGTAAAGGCCAAAGTGGGTTATATTCTATGGATATTTGGATTCGGGGTTGTTGTATCCCTGGATCGGTCATGGCAATCTCCCTTGGTTTCACTCTTAGAAGTACTTGAATTTCTACCACAGCTAACTGCCCCTTCGATATGTGGATGTCCCCACCAAGCAGGGCTTTAGGCCCATGGGTTGGTGTCTGGGGCTTCAAAGGGTGATCCGCTAGGGCACATGACCACCTTGGTTTTTTTTATGAAGAGATGATTGCATTTCGTAAAGGGATGTTGTCCCCTATTTAGCACACCTCCTTCACCCACTTGGAGCTCTTTATAGCACTCAAAAACCCCTCCTCTAGCGTTTTGGCCAATGACGTCATCCTTGAGCCTACAACTTGTGCAAGGGGAGCGTTGAGGGATAAAACACTTCTTGGCGTTAGTTGGGGCATTACGTGCCCCTTTAGCTCACTCTTTCATCAAGTGAAGCCATTATTTTAGTCATATTTGCTATTTTTGTCTATTTTAGGGCATAGTTCCCAAATTGTGGGGGATTTACCCTCAAAATATTCTAATTTAATGTTGACTTGTAGCCTCAATTTTAAGTTAAGTTGAGGATGAGCTCATATAAATAAAACAACCTCACTTCATTGTAAACATAAAAACAAGGGTTCAAATTATGAGAACTCTCATCTTTCTCTTGGTTTATGAGCTTTTGAGCTAATGTGCACCTCTCTTGGATGAGTTTTTTCTTGCTTGGTGGATGAATGTGGATGAATCTAGGGTTTATTTTGTGCTCTTGTTAAGTGGATGCTAAGAATGGTTGAAATAACTCATGCTCAAGGATGACCTAAGGTAACTCTTGCTCATTTCTTGATTAATGTTGACATATTTTCTCTTAACGTAGGTCTAACATTGCTCATAAGGTGCTTTAGACTGATTTAGGGTTTTATGTTGCCATTTTGTCTGCTTGCTTGAGGAGACCTTCCTTTACAGGAGCTCTCCATTCTCACTTTGGGCCTTGGACTTCCATATTTGCCCTAGCTAGTGCTTTGCTACCTAACCCTAAGGTTGCTAGCTTCTGCCCTAGCCACAAGTATTGAAAGCCATATTAAGTAGAGGCACGTTGATCTCGATCTCTCATAGCCCTAGGGTTAGAGAAGATAATCCAAAACCCATCCTTCAACTCTCTTCATTAAATTCTTGTACCCTTTTTATTTTACGTGCAATTTTTATGATAAAAAGCCCTAAAAATCAGATATTCCTAAGAACCCTAAAAATCTGGAAAATTCAAAACCCAAAAAATAATTCAAAAAATCGCAAATCTGATCCATGAAAAGGTGAGCCCTAGTGGATTTGTCCACTAATTCTTGAGGTCGTCTTCCTCAGTGGCTTTGGGATAAGTGCAACGGTAATCATAATTTCTGTTGACTGTTTAAAGAGATTAGGGCAGACCTTGTTTTGCAGATTTGATTGGCTGCCTCAACTCGCCCTACTCATATTGTTGTCTCCCTCCAAGGCCAAGTTTTTCTATGGTTTTTCCTAGCATTTTTCAGTGCTGATATTATTTGCATCAAGCGGCAGAACCTAATCATCAGTAACAGCTTGACTGCAGTAACTTATTTTTGGTGAATCTCTCTTGTAATTCAGAGTGTGGTAATTACCAAAGATATTCTGATGATAGTCATCAAAACTGAGCTAACTCCTGGTTTAATTTCTGTGTCATTGGGCAGAACTCAACTCACAGCAACTGTTATTCTATGCATTTTTATTTTTGTTGAATTTTCTTATAGCAGTAGAAATACTTATTTCAGATTTGATAATTACTTCCTAATGATTTCAAACAGTAATTTCATCCCATTGTTTTCATTGAATAAATACAAACTGAAAATTTCAACTTTAAATGCAGCGAAAACAAAAGAACATAGAAGGATAGACATGCACAGTAAACACAAAAAATTTATCCCGGGAAACCCAAACTTGGGAGAAAAACCCAGCCAACTTTTCTTAGAAGAAATCAGTCCAATATTACAAGTACATTACCATCATGAAGAAACCCTAGCACATAAGAAATTCACCCTTCATGAAGAAACCCTGGTTCAAGATAGTGAACCCTCGGAGATGATAAGAACCTTCAAAAATTGCTCCTTGCACCTTCGCTGTGAAAAAATTGTATTCCCAACCCAGTTTCAGTTTCAACTGTGCATATTATTTAATGCCCAACCCCAAAGTATTATAATTAATTTTGACTGCAAGTTAGGGTTTTATTCTTATAAATAATACAGTAAAAGAAACACTTGGAAATTTTTCACACTTTTCTCATGACAGAAAATTAAAGAAAGCCATATCATAAAATTTAACACTCAGATTTTTAGCCAATCTTGGCTCAGGAAAAACCCTAGAAGGGAAAACCCGATAAGAGAGAAATTTTATTTCCAAGGGCAGATTTATAAAAGAAATTACAGCAGTACTTATCTCTACTTTTCTCCTCGAAAAGTGTGCCAAAACTTCACTGTACAGACTGCTCAGAATTCTCCAGACTTCAACCTCGAATTCTGTGCCCTTCTGACACCAGTATGGCCTCACACATGTGCCTCAAAATCTGTGCCAGATTTAACTCAAACTCTGTCTCTGTCTCTGTCTCTGCCTCGATTTCTGTGTATAACAGCAGCAATAAATCTTCCCTGACTGTCTCGGTTTTTGTGCCAGAATTAACAGCATTAAATGCAGAGAATCATAACCAGATTCCTCCTCGATTTCCTTGCTGTTCCTCGAATTCTGTGCATTAAATCCTCCTCGATTTCTGTGTTGTTCTTTACTACTGCTCTCTTGATTTTCGTGCTGACTACAGACAGCATTAAATGCTGATCTCCTCAAGATATGTGCCAGATATGCTCTGAAAATCGTGTCCTATACTGTCTTGAAACTCGTGCCCTTCGAAAACTTCTCTCTCAAAGAGCTCGACTTCTCTCTTGCTCTCCTCTTATCCCAAAACTCACAGTGAACGATGAATGAGAAATGATGCCTTTCGCTAGTTTTGTTCAAGGTAACTAACTTTCTCTATATCAATAATAAAGATTAAATCTTGACTTACTGAGATCTAGGGCCCACATTAAATGCTCATAATAACTCATTAAAATAAAAATAAATGCACTTTCTTATTTAAATACCATAAGCCTTTTTAATTATTCACCCAATTTATTACTCATAAAGTCAATTAAAAATTATAACCATGAACCAACTTTATAAAGTGACTTTAAAAATATAAAGCACTTCTCACTTCAATAAAGTGACTAGGGACCTCATTAATTGTTTTTCCACCCCTAGGCATCAAGAGATGGAAAACTACTTGCCTTGTTACAAATTTTAACACTCCCTCTTACCGAGGAAAGTGTTTTTTACAACCCCCAACTTATCTCTGAAGTGATTGAACTTGCCTCTTCCCAAAGACTTTGTTAGAAGGTCTGCCACCTGCTCCTCAATAGGAATGTACTGCAACTCCATTGCACCTCTCTGAACATAGTCACGAATGAAGTGATATATGATCTCGATGTGTTTTGACCTGTCGTAAAAAACTGGATTCTCCGAAAGCTTGATGCAGCTTTGATTATCACAATAAATCACTGTTGGTCTCAACTCCTGACCAAATAACCCAACCAACAACTTACGAAGCCAAATGGCCTCACTATTGGCCTGACTGGCTGCCATATATTCAGCCTCTACAGAACTCAATGCAACTGACTTTTGTTTTCGATTGAACCAAGACACCACTGTTGCACCCAAACTGAAACAACATCCAGATATACTCTTCTGGTCCGTCACGGCACCTGCCCAATCAGAATCTATATAGCCAATCAGACTGACTCCATCCACTCTCCTGTAGTCCAAACCAAAATCCATTGTACCATGCAAGTACCTCAACACATGTTTTGCACCAATCCAATGAACTCTCCAGGGCTCCACCAAGAACTGACTCAAAGTGTTCACTGCAAAACAAATATCTGGCCTAGTGTTGACCAGATACATCAAAGAACCAATGAGCTGCCGATATACAGTCGGATCCATCAACTCTCCCTCAAAAGCATGCAGCTTCTTCCAGTTGGTGATCATAGGTGTAGTCATTGGTCTGCAATCTTGCATCTAAAATCTCTCCAGAATATCCATAGTATACTTCCCCTATCCAAGGAAGATGTGTCCAGACTCCTGCCACACCTCTAAACCCAAATAGTAGTGCATCAACCCAATGTCCTTCATCTCAAACTCTGATGCAAGATCTTTCTTGCACTCTGCAATGAATCTGTTTGTACCTGTAATGATCAAATCATCTGCATATAATACCAGAATAAGTGGATCCCCACCAACCACAATGTAGTAAAGGTTTGGATCTGCCTCACTTGTTTGGAACCCCAACTCCTGCAGATATGCATCAATCCTGGAATACCAAGCTCTCGGAGCTTGATTCAACCGTAAAGGGACTTCTCCAACCTGCACACATGGCACTCTCTACCTATGCTGTTGGGAGCGGGGAGCGGGAGCGGAGCAAAAAGCGAAATTTTCAAAAGCTCCCATTTTGGGCACGTTCCGGGAGAGTTTTTTATATAGTATATATTTTGATATATTTTGATGGATTTATATCTAGAAAACATGTAGGATGTTGAATTAGCTATAGAAAACATGGATTAAACCATATAACATCAATCATCTGGTAGTTATAACTTATAACATTATCATCAAATGATCAACCATAACTACTTTTATATGAGCTTGGCAATGAAGGGAGGTACCATAACATTGTCATCAAATGATTAACCTAGTATAGGAGCTTTTAGTATAGAAGAGGTAGGGAGCGCCTTGGGAGCATGCTCCCAAACCTACGAGCGTTTTGGGAGCGGGATGGAGGGGGTGGGGGGTGCTCCAACGCAGCATCGCTCTCTACCATGCACCTCGAATCCTTGTGGTTGCTCCATGACACCTCCTCATGTATGACACCATTCAAAAATGTTGTCTTCACATCCATCTGATGAATGGTCCAACCCATCTCCGCAGCAATGGAGATCACTGATCTAATAGAGGAGTATCTAGCCACTGGCGCAAATGTCTCATCATAATCTACTCCCTCTATCTGTGAGAAGCCTCGGGCCACAAACCGAGCTTTAAACTTCTCGACACTGCCATCTGTAGCATGCTTGATTTTGTAGAGCCACTTGGAAGTCACAACCGACTTCCCTTCTAATCTCGGAACCACCTCCCACACATCATTCTTCATGATGGAACTATACTCTTCCACCATGGCCTCCCTCCATACCTGATGTGCAGCTACCTCCTCAAAAGTAGGAGCCTCTGATTCACGAGGACTAGTCACAACAGCCATCTTAGCTGGAAAATCTCTTTGGTGCTTTACTCTCTCTAAGCTCCCTATTGGGTTTCCTCACAGACTCTGTAGCTTCCTTCAAAGTCTCTCTAAGCCATCTCAGCTTTCTCTTCTCTGAAGGCCTCATGTGAAGAGACCTCCTCCTGTACATCCTCACCTGATAACTGTCTACCTGAAGAAGTAGCACCTGGGATCTGAGATCCTATAGTTGGTGAACCTATACCAAGTAAATATGAATCACGTGAAAGCGAAACCGGTGATCCTGTGACTCAAGAACATGTACCTGGAGTATCTGTGGACTGTGCCCCTGAATCTGAAGATCTTGTAACATGTCAACTAGTCACTCCTGATACCTGTGATCCTACACCCTAAACCGCTGGACTCTAAGATGTGCTCATCTGTGATGCAGGAGTCTGTTGTTGCTCCGCTCCTCCTCAATTATCACCTCCCTCTTCACAACAACTCTCTTCTGTGCTGGAAGGTATATGCGGAAGGCCTTCAAAGTCTCGCCATAACCAACAAAGATGCCTTTCTCTGTAGTGGGCTCCAACTTTGTCCTCTTCTCTGAAGGGACATGAGAATATGTCAGGCATCCAAATATATGGAAGTGGCCTATCTCAGGCTTCTTCCTGGTGAACATCTCCTCAAGAGTTTTACACCCCAAGGCACGGTGTGGACTCCTGTTCTGAACATACACGGCAGTACTACAGGCCTCAGCCCATAGAAATAAAGGAAGACTCTGATCATGGAGCATCGCTCTAGCTGCCCCCACTACAGCCCTGTTCTTCCTTTTAGCAACTACATTCTACTGTGGTGTATATGGAACAAGAAACTTCCTCCTGATACCCTCCTATCTACAAAACTCATCAAACATGCTGGAGGTATACTCACCCCCATTGTTTGACCTGAGCACCCGAATCCTCCTCCCTGTTTGGTTCTCCACAAGAGCTTTGAACTATTGGAACCTCTTCAAGACTTCTTCTAACTTCTTGTTCTTCAAGAAGTAGATCCAAGTCTTCCTGGAGAAGTCATCAATAAAGGGGACATGGTACTCAAAACCTGTCAATGAAGCAGATGACATAGGACCACATAAATCAGAATGAATCAAGTCTAATACTCCTGCTGACCTGTTATTGCAGCTCGGAAAGTCTTGGTGTAATTTTCCAAAGTACACCCATTGAACACACCACTGTGCTCTGTGCTAAACTCTGGTAATCCTATCGCCATATCCCTCGACATCCTCAAAGCAGGATGATGCAAATGGACCATCCTCTTGTGCCACAACTCACATAGATCACTATTACTGCTACTATGTGCCAAAGCATGATGAGGTTGAAATAGTAACTTGTACAATTTCCTGCATACAACTCCAATCGCAAGTAAAGCCGAAGGACACGATCCTTTGGGAAAAATGTGTACTTTCCCATCCAAGACATACACTCTGAATCCTCTATCATCAATATGGAAACAGATGCTAAGTTCTTCTTCAGCCCAGGGACATACAAGATATCCCCCAATGTCATGGGCGCCATGGACTCCCTCTGAAATGTAACAGTCCCTCTCCCAACTGCTTTGACAATAGTATTTGTACTAAAGCATTGTATAAATGAATTGAATATATTGATAATCAATCGATGGTTTAATTGCATAGGGCCCGATGATATATATAGGCCACTTTAGAAACTAAGGTGACTTTTCATAAAGTCACATCATTATACAATTATAATTATTATAAGTTTGATATTTGTATTATTATTATTATTATATATCCTTTTATTATTTTTATTTATTTATTTATTTATTTATAATTACTTTTTTGATATAACATTCTCCTCTACTTTTAAAGTGCTTTGTCCTCAACGCAAGGTAACGAGGCATGATGTTGGATGACCTTTTCTGTGTCCCGGGATGCATCCTCTTCCGGAAGATTCTTCCATTTAATAAGATATTCTTTAATCACTCGAAAACGTAGTCTTCTTTGCCTGGTGGTAATGATAGCTTCTGGTTCCAAAATAAGTTTCCCTTCTTCATCTAGGATAGGAAGTATCGTTTGGGCTGGCTGATTTTGTCCCAACACTTTTTTGAGGCATGATACATGAAAGACGTTCTGGATTCGACTCTTGTCTAATAATTTCAATTCATATGCTACTAGGCTAATCTTTTGGATAATTTGATATGGTCCGTAAAACTTGGGGGCCAATTTATTCTTCCCTTGTTGATTAAGTGATAATTGTTTGTATGGTTGAAGACTTACAAATACCCAATCTGCTACTTCAAACTCTCTTTCTGTTCTATGATGATCTGCTTGTTGCTTCATACGATTGTGTGCCATGGTTAAGTTATCCTTGAGTACTTGCATTACTCTTTGATTTTCTTCAAGTTGACTTTTTACTACGGGTACTTTTGCATCACCTTGAGCGACTTCCTTCCATTTGGGTGGTTCATATCCATACAATGCTTGAAAAGGTGTCATTTTGGCCGACCTGTGTTAGAATTTGAAATGCAATAACAATAAGGGTCACTGAAAGATAAACAAGCACAGCATAGACAATAGTACACAATAATTTTATCCTGGGAAAACCCTCGTGGGGCAAAAAAACCTAGCAAACTTCTATATAGATTCGTAAGAGTGTACAAAAGTATTCCTTCTGCAAAGACCCAAAACAAGAAGACTCCAAAAGCAACTATTCACTTGACTCTATCTCTCCTACTCACGCGAACTTAATGAGTGAATGAGGTGACCAAATGAGGAGGGCGAGCTCCTCATTTATACTAATCATGACTTGACCTTTTTACCAAACAAGGCCGACTTCACTATCCTAACTGGGCCAACTTGTCCAATTCACAACAAAATAATCTTTTCAGGATCTTTCCAAGCCGACCTAACAGTTAGGGTTTACATTGACTCTTTCAATGACTTTTACATGATCAATTACATCAATAATAATCCCTGTCGGGTGTACAATACAAATGATACAATTAATACAAATAAGAATATCTTCTGAAGTTACATTCTTCAACAATCCCTCTTTAAAAAAAAGGTATTCTTCTGACATCGTCACCATCGTCTTCCAACTGTTGCACTTGTTGTACTCTAACTATTAACATCTGACATCTCTTGAATCTATATATCATAAGAAGTTTCACAAAGCCAAACCCATTTTCATGTTGGATGTGCCTTGCAATGCCAGCCCTTTTTCATGCTAGATGCAACTCTCCACAAAGCCAAACCTTTTTTCATGTTGGATGTGACCGGTGCCTAGATCCAATCAAGGACTTCAACATCCTGCTGACCACATTGGGATCTACCCTTGGTGATACGACCAATCATACTAGGATCCACCCTCGGAGATACAACCAACCACACTGGTCTCTACCCTTGGAGATACGACCAACCATGTTTGGATCTAGCCTTGGTGATGCCACCAGTCAACATGCACCCGCTCAATCCAGTCCGTCAGAGAGCCTACATGCACCAGTTCAACCTAGCCCATCGGGAAACCTACATTTGACACTGGCATCTCCCTGGGTGATACCACCAACCATGTTGGGATCTACCCTCAGAGATAAAACCAATAACTCTGGAGATACAACCAACCAAGTTGGGATCATCCCGTAGTTGGGATCATCCCATAAAGTGACCAATCCTTTTTCATAATGGGTGTACCCGTGCAATGACCAATCCTTTTCCATACTGGGTGTACCCGTGCAATGACTAGTCCTTTTTCATAATGGGTGCACACCACTATAGAGCCAGTTCTTTTACATATTGAATGTAGATATCCTGCAGAGCCAATCCTTTTTCATACTGGACGCACACCACTACAGAGCCAATCCTCTTTCATACTGGACGTAGATATCCTACAGAGTTGGTCCTTTTTCATACCAAATGCAATTGTCCTCTTCCACGAACCAAGCAAGCCATCTGGTGGGTCCAGCCCAGGAGCTCTATTACATTGCACACCACAACTACCTGTGTTACCTCACTACTCGTCCAGATCCTCTCGTAGCCTAGGAGACTCAATTACGTCACATGACCTGTGACTACCTGCTACCTCATCCGGGCTCATCACTCCCTCTTGATCTAGACCACTCCAAGCTTGTCCCTGAAGTACTAGAACTTCACTCTCGACAGAGGCTTGGTCAACAATGAGTTAGGGCTTGGTTGAAGAGGCTTATGAGATGGACAAATGTTGTACCAATGAAAGACAAGGCCACTTATGAGTTTAAAATGATAGATCTAGATGGATCTAATGCCAAGTAAAGATATCCAAGTGGGGTCCACACTTAAAATAAGGAAAATGGTCAAAATGGGGTCCACGAGGTGAAGATCAAAGTGAAATGGCACTAGGGGGTTTGTTATTTAAAGGATCTATGGATTTGAGAAGGAACAAGCAATACCCACGATGTGGATCTAGCAAAATCCCAACTACCCAACAAGTGTGTCCTCCCTTGGAGAGGCCCAGTGCCTTAGATCGAGGGGTAAGTGGAGTCGGATGTCCACCAAAATTTAGATCTGAGATGTTTTAATTAATATTTAGGTGGGTTTTAGTTATTAAGCCCCTGCAATAGCTAGATCTCACTGGATCTGAAAAATAAAAATAAAAATGAGGGTTTTTATTTTAAGGGTTTGAAATGACCAATGGGTGAAAATACATGAAAATGGATACGTACCTTGAATATCTTACCTCAAATGCTTGCGGCTACCTTATACATCGATGATCCTTGCATTTAGTTACAATTCCAAGCTAGATCCAAGTGATTCCAAGCTAAACGTCCAAGCCCAAGGAGGAAAAACATCCTACTTCACCTTCAAAACAAACTACGTAACGTGAGATTTTATTCACAAATGAGCAAGATCTAAGCATGGCATATCAAAAGAAGTAAATCAATGGACAAAGCACAATTGAAAAACTCCCTTCAAGACGAAAACGTCTTGCCCGAGGTAGATGTGAGAAACCCCAACAATCTTCCCTCCAAGCAATCCGCACCCCTGCAACAAGTCAATTCGGCCTCCCTCTGTAACTGTCAAAATCACCTGTGAACAACAAAGATGTCTAAAGCAAAAGATGTATAATCATGTACAAGAGCATCCCATCAAAGCAAGAGAAGCAGATCCACAAAATAGTATTTTTATTCCAAGTTTTCTAGAGCCCAAAGCTGCCTTTACAATAGGGGGGCCTCTTCCTTAAATAGGAGGAGAGAGACCAAAACCCTAAACCACTTTTTAAATGAGTGGTGGAGATCAAAAGATAAAAACAATACAATCAACGACTAAGATGAGTTGGTACAATATAACATGGATTCACTCACATGAGGGGGGTGTGCATTCACTAAAAGAAGCCCTAGGGGGGTGCGCACCACATAAAAGTGAATAAAACATAAGTGTGCCACATAAAATAACAAGGACAAGTGACTAGGAGCACATGGTGGGGCTAGGAGGCTTTATTATCCTTCACTAGCATCACCCCATGGCACAATGATATAACATATGACTCAATAACATGTCCAAGTGACATAAATGATCAAATAGTGGCCCCCTCAACTGAGAGAAAAATGCATCAAATCAAAACCCGGAGAATGTGTGGACCCCACTGAATGCTGCAAGTTGAACTAGAAGGAGTGGGATACACCATAGATGAACTCTGAAAAGACCTCATGCCAAAACCTTGCCTCAATAGCCCAAATCGATTTTCCTTAATGACCTTTTTATCCCACCTAAAAACCCATCAAACTGCATGTAGCTCATTGCCTGATGCCTGGGCACAAAATCTAACTGCACCATCATGTCCGGAGAGGGGGTAAAATGGTAATAACAAGTGGCTGGACCACCCCTCCCCTCTATAGCGCCCTCGGGAGAATGTCCCACATCAAAGCAACTGCTGGACAAGCCATCTCTGCATGGCCAAACTGGTCAACAGGTGGAAAGTTGATAATATCATCACTGAAAGTGCCTGAAACTGAAAACCGAGTGTCTCAATGGATCTAGAAGACCCAAATCTACTAGAGATGAGTACCCATACACCCTGTGGCATCCTGTAAGATCATCTATAGCCTTAGCCATACCCTTACAATAATAATATAATGGTCTGGAAATAATAACAATCAATAAAAAGGTGCATCAACCATCATTTGAAACCTGTGTCCAATGTATGGAACCACAAAAAGGTGTATCAAGGACCATAGATCATCATCACATAGCATCACTGGTCCAACTCATCATGGATCCCAAGGTTGACTTGATCAAACTAGGTTTGACCAGGTCAAAACTGATCAAAATATGGCCCAGGCTAGAAGAGCCTGCTAGTGCAAGTGCAAATGGTTAAGACATGCTCTTTTAATCGTTCTCATAGCAAGACTTAACGCATTAAGCATGATTTTACTAGCAGCTAACATTTAATTATAGTAAATCATAAAATTAAATAAAAGTTTACTTACAAAAGAACCTCAAGGATATACTCATTTTGTAGACATAATCAATTTGCTAGCAGAGGGTGAAGGCTAAGAATGCAAGGCTAGGCAAAGGGGAATGACTTGACTGACTCAACACTGTGATACTTTGGATAAGAGAAAGGGTATTACACACTTAAGCATATGTTGGATAAAGAATACACAGGGAATGGCAGTCTCTCACAAATGGGTAAGTTGTTTAGAGAAGTGCGTATTCAACCTTGGAATATGTCTACAAATTCACATCATTACATTTCAATTTCTCGGCCTGCAGTCTTTAGATTTAGCATTTGTTTAACCACTGCTTTCTTTAGGCCAATACAACCCTTTTGGGGATTTCACTTATGCTTAGAAGAACAACTACTAAAGCTTTCATCCAGGGTGTTTTAAGTTTTCAATTCATATCATTCGACAACCCTTTTGGGGATTTCACCTATGTTTAAAAGCACAACTACTAAAGCTTTCATCTAGGTTGTTTTAGGTTTCCATTTCATTTCATTTGACAACCCTTTTGGGGATTCGCATGTGTTTAGAAACACAACTACTCAAGCTCTCATCTAGGGTGTTTTTCATTTAAGTTTCAATATACATTCACAAGATATAACAGTACTTTCCATATGTAAATGACGGTAGTATTATTTGCTTCATGTTTTAGCCAAAACAACTCAGGAAACTATGGGGACTTTCCACAATCAAGACCAAACGTCGAGGCAATGAACTCGGGGCAATCGACTAGAGTGATCAAGGTATCAAATCCAACTCACCAAAGGTAAGTTATGTCGCCAACTCAGAGCCGAGACACAAACTTAACAGGGATGTTATCCAACACAGAGGCAAAAATGGCGAGGTCTTCCATATCACACGCTGAAGTGTAAGTCAGGGTAAAAACCAAAAGTGGGAAAGATAACGGATGGATGAGGAAGGTGTAGGTGATGCCTACGCTAGCAAGCCATAAAGGTTGGAATGATCATGTCCACTCTCCTAGGAGGGTAAAACCAATGAGTATAAAACAAGAGCTTCTAAGTGCAAGCAATACAACCATTGAGATCATCAATAACAACCAATTTCATTTTATATAGATATACTACCAGATCATGATTACTGGATACTAAGTCAAGCTATCAAAATGACCAAAAGGGCAAGATAATAAAACCAATGCACATCATATACCTGTATCTGCTATCTAGACCAACTATAACCATTGAGAACACTATTGTTGAAGCTCCAAACACTACACTGCATCTGTATGGGATAAGGTCATCTCAGTCATCAATCTGAGGTCAAGAGGCTCAACCCTAGCATAAGGTCTACTGCATGTCTGATATAGGGCTGCTTTGATGTGTGAGTGATCACAAATAATACTACTCATCATAGCTGATCTCACTAGAACTGTGCAAAGGCAAAGCTCAAAAATATGCACATAACTGCTCTGCAATCATGGTAGCCCAGCTGCTATGGATGTGATAACACCTTCATCACCCAACCCCAAGAACTTATTGCGAGCACCCAACCCCAAGAATTGAAATAAGCAACCCTGATTTAAAATTGAATTGGAAAATTTATAAAGATTGGATGAGTTAAGTGAAGGATTATTTCCGAGTTTCCCATAAACATTAAGATATTGGTTTGAAGATTTGATTAAGGAAAACTCTTGATTAGTTTGATTCTCCCACCCATCCTCATCATGAGATTTCTCTTCAATTGATCTATCACTAAATTCATATGATGATAATTTATCAGGAATCACGTCAACAAACTGATTAACAACCATTTGATCATTTTCAATAAATTTATCTCTAAAAACAGGATGATCATTGGTTTCTAAAGAAACTTGGTTGTTGTCCCTACTTTCTTCTTCTTCTATGTCATGGTCAGAAAAATCATTAATTACACAAGGAATATGAAAAGGGATCTCAAAAATATTTTCAAAAGATTCACTAATGGAAGACTCAACCGTGGATGCTTCCTGATGGAAATCATTGGAATCATCCTCTTCATCTGAGACTTCTTCAAGTAATGAGGACAAGACCTCACGAGGGTCAATTAGCTCTGGAAAAGAGGAATCACTTTCATAAGGACAATCATTAGTTAATTCATTATTGGTGCTTTGATCATCTTCATCAAATTGATACTCATTTTCTGATTGTTCTTCCATAGTTTCATTAATGTTTTCTCCCCATTCATTTACTAACAAATCCATGAACATATCATACCCAGTGATGGATCCTGGGGCTAAACGATCAAACCATAGTCGGGCATCCCTGTCTAAGGAAGCACCAAGGGCTCGCATATAGACATCCTCACCATCAGCACCCATAAATTCCATATGGTCCTGTTATCACATTTATAGTAGCCGGGCTACCATACATTATTTTTCTGATGCCAGTACACTATTCAGCCAGTTCCCCTACATTTGAGATGCTGAGATGAGCATCTATATTGGATCACTATCAGATTGTGGACAGCAGTTATATTCCCCATGCCATGACTGAGTCTCGGGACACTCAGAGAGATGACCGATGTAGCCATTATACCATTGGTACAGAGCAGTCAGTAGTGCCCAGAGTTACAGCAGCAGTTTCAGAGGACAAAGGATGGTACAGGTTGATGAGCATTCAGGTATATGACTCAGCAGGTATATTATGGTGTTATGGTTAGACTGCTTTTATACTTATTCTCATAGCATGTCTTAGCACTTAGTGTCATGATCTGGCGTTCATATAGATATGTGGACCTGGTTGATCTATTATATATATTATATTGTCCCTACTCAGACTTAGAAGTTCACTATTCATACTCATTGGTATGTACCCTCCTTAGGGAGAATAGAGGTGATCATTCCACCATACTTTGGCTTGCTAGTGTTGGCTCCATCATTTCATTGTCTTCATCCATCCATGACCTACCTTTTAGATTATCACCCTGACTTACTACTTGACTAGTGGCATGGAGGACTTTTCCCCACTATAGCCTCTGTATTGGATGACCTTCCCTGTTTATTGTGTCTCGGCTCTGAGTTGGTGACAAAACTTACTTATGGTGAGTTGGAGTTCCTTGGAATTCCCCCTAGTCACTAAAGTTGTGTTGGCTAAACCTGAAACTTTTAGTGCTGCCATGAATACAAAATCTGGAAAAAATGAAATGCTATATCTTGTATGAAAAGCCCATTCATGCAATGTGTTTCTAAACACACATGAATGAAAGGCATGCCAAATGAAAATGGCTATGAAAATAAAATGTTATATCTTTTGGAAAATAAATACCTAGGTAAACAAGCTGTCCATGACACACCTGGAAGTACTCAGGTAAACAAGTGCCTTAAAAACACACCTGCAGCAGAAAGCCTAAAATAAATGTAAATCTATGTAATGTGTTTATAAACACACATAGATCAAGGCTATGGAAACTTCAGGCCCAAAAGCAATGGAACTTAAATGCTATATCTAAACAATTGCTGGCCTTATTTGTATTATGGATTGTGCGCATCTGTGAAGGTGAATAAACCCTCTTTAAACAACTCATCCATTTGTGAGACACCGCCATTCCCTGTGTTATTGCTCATTCAGTATATACTATGGTGTGTATTCCCTTTCCCTTGCCAAAGTGTCACAAAGTCAAGTCAGTCAAGTCATCCCTTAGCCTAGCCAATTATTTCAGCCTTCACCCTTCACTAGCAAATTGATCACAGCTATGAAGTGAGTATGATCCTGAAAGTCTAGTCTGAGTAATAATAATAATTAACGACACTATATATTTGGATTTAGATCGCCAGTTATGATTACTCTGTGTTATAATCGTTATTTGAATAAGTTGTAGAGCATGTATTAACCTTGACACTTTGCAGCAGCCTTGGATGATGGTCTGAGTTATATTTGGTCTTGGTTAGACCCAGTTTGACCATGGAGGACCATGGGACATGAGATGTTGGACCTTATGATGATATGGATAGATGATATATGGTCTATGTATACACACATGATGATTCTATGCAGCAGCTACAGGGTTATGATGATGATTCTTGGTTTACAGCAGTGTTTGGACATTTACAGATTATTATTATTGGCCCTGTTCCGGTATATTGGATATTTATTTTGATCATGCAGAGACTCATATGGTGTATGAGTACACATCTTGGATGGATTTGGACCTTCTGAGTCCAATGGGACAGTTTGTTTTCAGTTCCGGGCACTTACAGTATGATTGAGCCTCAGTAGGCTGTCACAGTGCAGTTTTGGTCTGTCGGAGGCCCTGTCAGAGCAGATGAGATTTTTATCCGGTTGACCTAGGGCGCTGATGATGGAGGGGGTGGTCCAGTCACTTGTTTTTACCATATTACCCCCCTCCCGGACACACTGGTGCCCTCACCTTGACAGCGCAGGCACTCCAGGAGGCTGTTTGGGGCAGTTTCACGCTTCCCGAGGCATTTCAGGATTGGTAGAAATGGCTATTGAGGAAATCGATTTGGGCCACTGAGGCAAAGTTATGGCATGGGATGATCAGTGATGATAGATCGGGGTCCTCCACACCTTCTCCAGCAGTTTCAGCTTCATCGGGGCCCGCATCCATCACTTATGGCACTTTCTGTGGATTTTTGAGGTCTTTTTGAGGCCTACGATTTGACTATGGAGGCACGATTTGGTACATTCATGATTATTTTATGGTTATTGTGCTATGGGGATTGACCAAGGAGGGATAAAATTACCCCTTGGACCCACCATAAGCCTCCTATGATATTATGTCATCATGATTTGGTGGGATTCCCCTCTTCTAGGGCGATTTTGTCCACTCACATAATATTTTATTTGCGATCCATGTATTTTATTATTGAGCTCATCTCAACCATTGATTAGACACTTGTATCTTTTAATCTTAGCCACTCATTCAAAAAGTGGTTAGGGTTTTGGTGCCTCTCCTTCCTATTTAAAGGAGAGAGCCTCTCATTGTAAGGGGTCTTTGGCTCTTGGATTATTGGTATAGAAAAATATTCTTGTGGAAATTCTTGTGGTCTCCTTTGCATCTGGTGTTCTTAGATGGTGATTGGAAAGTCTATTGCAACCTAGCATTTGGAAATTGTGGTAAGATCTATTTTTTTTGGAAATCATTGTTTGTCTACAGGAGGGCGACTTCAACAAGGGCGATTTTGCAAGGCTTCTTCAAATCGACTTTCTTGGCATTCGCTTGTATCAGGGGGTTATCATTAGCTTCATTGTGATCTATGCTATCTTTCTGTTACTTCTCTTGTGGCATTAGTCTTATCTCTTGATGCATCAAATCTGATATTGTTGACGTTTGTTGTGCAGGAGAGAGGGCGCATCGGCTTCTTGGATCAAATCGACTTGCATAGAAAACTACCTCAAAGCTTCTCAAATTGATCGGGTTTGCATAGATCATCATCATCAAGGCATCTACAAGGTTACCCAGGTAAGATCCACAGGTTTGTTTCTCTTTCCTTTATCCAATCCATTGACATAGCTCATAAATTGTCAAAACCCTAAATATTTCAAAACCCCCTTTTTACATTTTCTCAGATCTACTTAGATCTAGTGGGTTGTTGGGCATAATATTGAAAACCCACCTCTATAGCATCCACGGTATCCCAGATCTATAGTTTGGTGAGGATTGGCTTTCGTTTGATCCCCTTCCCAAGCCAACTTAGCTTCTCCCAAGCAAGGCGCACTTCCTGGTGGTTGTGAGTTGACCTAGATCTAGGTGGTGGGTGTTTAAGATCCCGCTTGATCCATAATCTACACATCAAATAACATACACCCAGATTGTTACTTTTCTGAAATTCACCTTGTGGGCCCTATTCCACATTTTAAGGGATTTAATCCCCATTTTGGACCACTAGGTGTACTAAAACTCAGATCTAGTAAGATCTAGCTGTCGGATTGCCGTGAAATTATAGATCCATAATCCTACTTGACTAACCTACCCGGATCTAAAGTTTGGATGCCATCGGACTTGTCTTGACCCACCTAACCCACCTTTTCAGCCTCCTTGGGTAAAGTCGCACCACCTTGGAGAAGTGAGTTAACTCACTTCTAGGACGTGGGTACTTGAGATTCTTGCGGATTTGGAATGGGAATAATTCAAAACCTAGGTCTAGTGTGTCACTTTGTCAGATCTTGCCTTGGGGATAGCATTCCTTGTTTTAAGGGATTGTGGTCCACTTGGGTTAAACCTAGATCTAGACCTACTTATCCATCAAGACCTTTATTGCCCACTTGTCTCATGCTATAGGAGTCCTTAACCACAAGTCAACCCTACTTTGACTCCATTATCCCAATTCCCAAGGCACTGGTTACTCTCCAAGTCAATTCGACTTTCTTAGATTGTTGGATTAACTTGTGGTTTGACCTTAGTGTGGTGAACCAAACCCTTGATGCCATCATGTATCATGGTCAAGCTTGTCACTTGTACTAGTTAGCCCCAATTCAACCCTTAAACTACCCTGCATTGGACACGGTTCCCAAGGCAGTGGATCTTCCAACATTGAACTAGTACACTAATCCTAGATCTCACTTCAAACATTGTAAGTCACTCTCACATCAACTATGAACCAAAGCTATACCTATTGAACCCCTCACTTGGCTTGTGATTTCATCCTTAGGTCTAGGATAAACCATACACCTAACTTCACTTAGAAATACCCTGATTTGGTGCCTTGGTTTTGATCTCTCCTGTCGGGAGTAGATCGGGTCTCCCCCTTTGTTGTCTGGGCTAGATAACATAAAGCGAAGGTTGCCTCGACTGGCGTGACAACCATATATTGGAGGTCGAGGTGATCGTGGTTGCACCTTTTGAGTTGCCCTTTCCTATTGCCATCCATGACTGGATACATCCATAGGGGTAACTACGGTTCAGGTGATAACAGGTCCCAGAGGGCATCCAAATGACTTTCAATAGATGTTCCATTAGTTCCATCAAAATGAGGCAACCCCCTGATGTATCCATTTGGCATAAGATGAGATGCCCCATATATTTTTGAAAAATCAAAAGGAGATGGCTTGGGTTTCCTAAAAGTTCTGGTTGTTTGAGCTGGGCGAGGATCATTTACCAAAAGCCTCGGCTGAGTTTGATATTTTCTAATTGGTTCACTTGGAACATTTGGGGAAAAATTATTAGATGGATGAGGTGAATGATGGGTACCATAAGAATCTTGATATGCAGGTTCATACCCATAATTATTTTGATAATTATCCTCATACCTAAATCTCGAATTTCTTTCAATAAAATCTTGTAAAAATTTTGAGTCCATTCCAGGATCCCGAAGAATATCTGGGTCCATTATGGATTAAAGTTTAAGATTCCCCAGTGGAGTATATACATGGGTAACTTAAGATTAATATGTTGGGTTCAGTCCTCAGTAGAGTCGCGGGGTGGAGTCGCCAGGTAAACCACACAAGTAATTCACCAAAAAGAAATGTATTGTAAGGATGTAAATGAGCTCGCTCCTCAGCGGAGTCACGATTCGGAGTCGCCAGGTAGACTTTAAAACTCTTCTACCAAGATATATGTCGTTTGAAATGCAATAGAGAGTGAGTGACAAATACTGTGTCGAACCAAGGTAAGCCTCTGCCCTCCCCGGCAATGGCGCCAAAATGTTATCACCAAACTTGTAGGTGCCCCTTTGAGATGGATCGAAGATGGATGGCAGAAGGGAAGGGCGACCTAAGAGGTGCAACCAAGATGGCCTCGACTCCCAATAGATGGTTGTCACGCCAATCGAGGCAATCTTCACTTTGTGTTGTCTAGCCCAAGACAACAAAGGGGGAGACCCAAATCTACTCCCAACAGGAGAGATCAAACCAAGACACCAGATCAAATCAGGTATAAATGAAGTACGTAAGGTGTATGGCAAACCCTAGATATAAGGATAAAGTCACAAGATGAGTAAGGGGTTTAATGAGTGTAGCTTTGATTCATTATGAGTGTGATAGTGACTTATGGTATTTGAAATGAGATCCAGGATTAAGGTACTAGTCAATTGTGAGAAAATCCACTGCCTTGGGAACCGTGTACTAGTCAAAAAGATGTTAACTTGTAGATCAGGACACCTAGGATGCAAAACAAGTGGGCTACCTAAGATATGATGGCTGGATCTTACTAGATCTAATGTTTCATGATGTAACCCAAGTGGACAACAATCCCTTAAAACAAGGAATGCTACTCCCAAGGCAGAGTTTCACAAAATGATACACTAGATATAGGTTTCAAGGTATGCTTGTTCCAAATCCACCGGGATCTCAACTACCCACGTCCTACAAGTGGACAAACTCAAACACCCAAGAAGTGCGACTTTGCCCAAGGAGGGCTAAAAGCATGGTAAGGGGTGTCAAATCAAGTCCAATGGCCACCAAAATTTAGATCCAAGTATTCTAGGCAAGTATCAATGTGGATCTAGAAAATCTAAGTAATCTAATGGCTAGATCTCAATAGATCTGAGATTGAAGTATGTCACAAAGTGACCCAAGTGGGGCACAACCCTCAAAATGAGGAATGGGGCCCACAAGGTCAAAATCACTGAAGTGGCACACTAGGGGTAGGTTATCAAATGTGTAGATCAAGGATCAAGTGGGATCTCACCTACCCAAGTGCTAGATCCCTACAAACTCACCTCTCCCGGGAAGTGCGACCTCCCTTGGAGAGGCTTCTTTGCCTTGGAAAATGGGTCAAATGAGGGCCAATCCTCACCAAACTATAGATCGGAATTGCCGTGGATACTGTAGAGGTGGGTTTTAAATTTATACCCAAAAGCCAAGTGGATCAAGCTAGATCTAAAAAATTGTAAAATGAGGGTTTGATGTAATTTAGACAAATGGATGGATCATGGAAAGAGAAATTACCTTGAGATCATACCTGAGAGATGGAATGAGATGCCTTGTTGTTGAGGAAGACTCCCGCAGAGATCAAATGAGAACTTGTCGAATTTGCTTGCCGAAATGATGCCCAAGCCCACAAGTGCGACCTCCTCTTCCTGTCAACCAAGGAAAGCGATTTCAATCAGTTGAGCAACAATGGAGGAAATACAAATGAAAAGCAATGATAACATGAACTAGAAGGTCCTGGGACAGTAATACTCCCTCTTACCAACAAAGAGATCCAAAGAATAAGTAGGGAGGGTCCTCCCCTACCAATACGTCCTCCTCAAACCAAATCGGCCTCTACCTGTAGATGCAAAAACGTGGGGGGTAATATCGTAAAATCAAGTGGCTGGACCACCCCCTCCATGCACAGCGCCCTAGGTGAACCAAGTGAATCCCATCACTGCTCTGACAAGGTCTCCAACAGACGAAAACTGCACTAGGAAAGCCTGCTGAGGTTCCATCAGCACTGTAACTGCCCAGAACTGAAAACAAACTGTCTCATTGGACTCAGAAGGTCCAAATCCATCTAAGATGTATACTCATACACCATATAAACCTCTGCATGGTCCAAAATAAATACTCATCATATCCAACAAACCAAATAATAATAATCTGTAAAAATGTTGAAAAGTAGAAATAACCATCATAGGCCTAAAACCACTGCATAAGCCCACCATGGTGACCTGTATCAAACCATATATCATCTATCTGTAATACCTGAGGTTTGCCATCTCATGTCCTATGGTTGACTTTTGGTCAAACTGAGGTTTGACCAAGTCAACATACCCAAAATATGACTCAAACTGTCATCAAGCTACTGCAAGGTGTCAAGGGTTAAAATATGCTTTACAATCCATTCACATAGCAATTATAACAAGAAGTAATCATTACTGGCGATCTAAATCCAAATATAATATGTCATTAATTATTATTAATTACTCAGACAAGACTTTCAAGGTCATACTCACTTCATAGTTGTGATCAATTTGCTAGTGAAGGGTGAAGGCTAAGAATGACATGGCTAGGCTAAAGGATGACTTACTGACTTAACACTGTGACACTTTGGCAATGGATAAGGGAATACACACCATAGCATATAGTGGACAAGCAACAACACAGGGAATGCCGGTGTCTCACAAATGGATAAGTTGTTCAAAGAGTGTTTATTCACCTTACACAGATGCGCACAATCCATAATACAAAAGAGGCCAGCAATATTTTTGATATAGCATTTAAGTTCCATTGCTTTTAGGGCCTAGAGTTTCCATAGCCTTTGATCTATGTGTGTTTGCAAACACATTGCATAGATTTTCATTTATTTAGGCTTCTTGCTGCAGGCGTGTTTTTAAGGCACTTGTTTACCTGAGCACTTCTAGGTGTGTCACAGACAACTTGTTTACCTAGGTATTTTACATTTCACAAAAGATATAACATTTGATATTTCATAGCCATTTTCATTTGGCTTGCCTTTCATTCATGTGTGTTTAGAAACACATTGCATGAACAGGCTTTTCATACAAGATACAACATTTCATTTCCATACTTTGCATTAATGGCAGCACTAAAAGTTTCAGGTTTAGCCAACAACAACTTTAGTGACTAGGGGGAATTCACAAGGAAATCCAACTCACCATAGGTAAGTTTTGTCACCAACTCAGAGCCGAGACACAATAAACAGGGAAGCTTATCCAATATAGAGGCTACAGTGGGGGAAGATCCTCCATGCCACTAGTCAAGTAGTAAGTCAAGGTAATGAACAAACTGGGTAAGTCATGGATGGATGAAGACAATGAGTAATGAAACCAACACTAGCAAGCCAAAGTATGGCGGGAATGATCACCTCTATTCTCCCTAGGGAGGGTAAAACCAATGAGTATCGGCCAAGAACTTCTAAATCTGAGTAGGGACAAATATGATATATATATAGTACAACCAGGTCCACATATCTATATGATCGCCAGATCATGATACTAAATGCTAAGACATGCTAAGAGAATGGAAATAAAAGCAACATAACCACAACACCATAATATACCTGCTGAGTCATATACCTGAATGCTCATCAATCTGAACCATCATCTGTCCTCTGAAACTACTGTTGTAACTCTGGGCACTACTGACTACTCTGTACAAATGGCTAGATGGCTACATCGGTCATCTCTTTGAGTGTCCTGAAACTCCGTCATGGCATGGGGAATATAACTGCTATCCAAAATCTGATAGTGATCCATAATAGATGCTCATCTCAGCATCTCAATGCAAGGGAACTGACTGAATAGTGTACTGGAATCAGAAAAATAATGTATGGTAGCCCGGCTACTATATATGTGATAACAGGTATCATTCCTCAATTTGAGGGTTGTTGTCCACTTGGACCACTTAGTGAAACATTAGATCTAGCAAGATCTAACCCTTACATTTACTTGATCTTGATCAACACCCTTCATTTGCATCTTAAGTGTCCCGATCTACATTTTGACATCTTTTTTACTCCATTTGCCCATCCATTTCAAGGCACTAGTCCACCTAAGGCAATTCGCACTTCTTGGGATTAGTGTCAAGTGCTAGATCCCATTTGTGGGTATCTCTAATTTCATTTTAGATCCATAGATCTACTCTTTGCATACCCCTTGGTACCATTTGCACCCTTAACTTCACCTTGTGGGTCCCATTTGCACCCTTAACTCAACTTTGTGGGTGCCATTTGAACCACTTTCCATATCCCAAGGAAGTGGGTCCCACTTGTGTACTTCATGGTACTAGATCTTGTCATTTGATCTCATTATGTGGCCTAAATCATTCATTGGTTGAAACACTAGTCATCCCTTAAGCCTCTTTCAACCATACTTAAACTTCTAGGTCCACCTAATCTTGCATTGGTTTCCGTAACTCATCTTTCACACTTCCCTAGAAACCTTTGCTTTGGTCCAATCATCTTTGATTGGCTATAGGGTCTCCCCCTTGGTCTTGATTCATCTCGATCTAAAGTGAAGAGTGCCTCGGTTGTCGTGACTCTCAGCTTGCATTGGGAACCGTGGGATCTCTTGGGTCACCTCTTTAGTTGTCCATCTCCTCTACCATCCCGGATGGGATACCATTAGGGACAACTACAAGTTGTGTGATAACACCTCCATCACACACTTCTACATATTGGTATGCAAGTATGAGAAGAGCTTATTGGAACTGTACATATATCTGTACACTCATTTCTATTCAGTAATATATATATATATAAAGCACAAAATTGTGGGAGAGTAATCATGTTTGACCATGTTTCCAATAAAATACAGTAAAGTGTGTGAGTGACGAATATAAACTAAATCACCCAAATGAGATAAGTAGAAATATCATGCATGTTCACTGGACTAAGTCTCATCATATTTTGTGAATTATAGTAAGAAATTATTTAAGATGGCCCCTCTTTCTTTAGGATATTTGCTCTATACCCCCATTGTTTTCCACCGAAGCTCAGGATCCTCTTGATTCACTAATTTTGCAACAGCAGTTAACTGCAGCACCTTGCATAATCAGATCTACAGTATGCATTAATAGAACTCAAGGACAAACAACAGAGAACTTGAGAAACCTGAGAAAAGAAAACCAGATCGAAAGAAATAGATTGTCAAAGTTCAGAAATTATATCACCTCAATGCTTCTGCCTCGCAAATTTTCTCCAAGTACTTTCACCTCTATACCTGCGTCTCTCAGTGCTTTGATTGCCTTTCCCCGGAAGTGTTTCAAGGGATGTCTAAGACCAACGACCACTTTAGAAACTCCTCCCTGAAAACCAAATAGCAGATTCCTATCATTAGGACCACTCCTGAAATTCAAGGCTTTATTTAGTAACATGGCCAAAATCATAAAGTAAAATTGATCCGTATCTAGAAACCTTAGCATTTAAAAACTACCACATTGATTCTCATCAAGAGAACTTTGTGTTAAACCAATATTGTGGCCAAATATCATGTGAAACTGGCTTTTAAAGGAAAGACCAAATTAGGCTCTAGTTAAAACTCTCAAATTCATAGGTTATCGCACCACATCACGAAAGACAGAAGCTTAAATCAAAGAAATTTAGACAATTTTCATGTAAAACACTGTAATTTAACGTTGAAAATAGCAAAGGAATCAAGCTTGACGGTTTTATACTTAAAAAGAAAAACAACCAATGGTATACAATAGGTATTGAGCTACTACCTATTTCCAAAGAAGGCAAACCATAATGACTCTTCCTACCTGAGAATCTAATCTGCCTCAAGTAAAGGATGCAACTTAGCCTCTGCATCAAAACATATCTATTGAAAATTCTTCTTAGGGGCGGAAAAACCAAATCAGGCAATGTATAAGCCTCTAGGGAACATGTTTAGGACCATAATGTAAGGCTTTTTAATACTTCTACACACATTTAAGGTTTCATGTAAAATGATTATATTTTGAAGCAATCACTTTGCTTACTTCCCTCTGTCACTAACCTGGCTATCTATCTCATTTTCAAATGAGTCAAAGATAGAAAAGCTTAAATCAAAGAAATTTCAGACAATTTTCATACTCAAAACAGTATGAAAATTTCAGACAATTTTAGTACTGAAAACAGCAAATGAATCAAGCTGGAAGTATATACTTAAGAGAGAAACAGACAATGGTTTACAAATAGCTACTGACCTGATCTTGACAACTCAAAACATTACACACAGTGCAAGACACCATGGTAGGTCATTAAGACAATGCACTGCCTCCTTATAGGGGGACAACTCTCTCGCCCAGATCACAAAGCCATACCCATTACAATCTGTTCCAGCGCAAGCATGTATCCCTTTCCAGATCAAGTGGTCAAACATCCATTACCAGTTTCTTACCTTTGGCCCCATATGGGAGGAGAATTTTTGTTGGTCATTCACCAGCCTCCTGCAGGGATCACACAGTGTTTTCCCATCAGTGCAAGGTAGTCCCTAAAGGGCATTATCAGGCTTTACGCTGGTATTTTCATAGTTATTGATGATAACAACAATGTTCTCTCAATGATAGTTTTGTTGTGGGGTGTATGGAACTGAGGCTGTTCATGAGGCAGCTTGTGGGCAACTCGGGAGGCATTTCGCGGACAGATTTGCAGGCAGTTCCTGAGGCAGATTACGGGCAGTTCGGGAGGCATTTTGAGGGCTAGATTCTGAGACAGTTCACGGGATGCCCGTGAGTAGGGTTCTAAACAGACACAATCCCAATTTCATGGCACAAGTGGGCACTGCTTCGGGGTGTTGTTTTGTGGGCACAAGTGGGCACTCCTTTGGGGTGTTGTTTCATGGGCAAGGCATGGTTTGAGGGTTTCAAGGGCACAGAATAGAAGAATGCAGTCAGAGTTCCTGAATTGTAACCCCCTTATTTAGTTATACCCTTATACCCCCTTGTACCCGCTTGCCCCAGCACCAATGGCGGCCCTCTACCCCGAATAACTCCCCCTCTTCTACAGCACCCTCGTCCCCAATCTACTACCTTCGTCCTCATCCTCACCCACCTCTTCCTCTCCTATATCCTCATTTATCTCCCCACCACCATCATCCCAATGGCAGACTGTACAGCGAAATAATAACAAAAACAGTTGTAAACCATAACAAGGCATTTGTTGAGGACCCTCAAAAACTGTAACAGCAATCAGGGACCTGTTATCACACAACTTGTAGTTGTCCCTAAAAGGTTATCCTATCCAGGATGGTAGAGGCAATGGACAACTAAAGAAGTGACCCAAGAGATGCCACGGTTCCCAATGCAAGTTGGTGTCATGCTAACCGAGGCACTCTTCACTTTAGATCTAACCTAAGCAAGACCAAGGGGAGACCCTAGCTAACCTATGAAGGCTAGCAAACCTACTCAAGACCTCCTAGGGGAAATGTGAAGATGAAATGTGGAGATCAAGAGTGATAGATCTAGATCTAGGAATGGATAAGTGGACCCCAATAAGTTTAGGGCTTGGTTGAAGAAGCTTATGAAACGGATAAATGTTCAACCAATAAAAGATAAGGCCACTTATAGGTTAAGAATAGTAGATCTAGATAGATCTAGTACCAAGTGAAGATATCCAAGTGGGACCCACCCTTAAAATAAGGAAAATGGTCAAAATGGGGTCCACAAGGTGAAAATCAAGATGAAATGGCACTAGGGGGATTGCTACTCAATGGATCTATGGATTTGAGAAGGAACAAGCAATGCCCACGATGTAGATCTAGCAAAATCCCACCTACCCAACAAGTGCAACCTCCCTTGGAGAGGCCTAGTGCCTTAGATCGGGGGGTAAATGGAGTCGGATGTCCACCAAATTTTAGATCTAATATGTTTTAATTATTATAGAGGTGGGTTTTAATTATTAAGCCCATGCAATCGCTAGATCTCACCGGATCTGAAAAATAAATAAAACATGAGTGTTTTGATTTTAAGGGTTTTAAATGACCAAATGGGTAAAATGCATAGAATAAATACTAACCTTGTAGATCTTACCTCTAGAGCTTGAGGCTACTGTGCAAAGTGATAACTTTCCCCATGTGTGTTAATCGAGAGTGAGATCCAAGCCACCCAAGTGAAATCGCTAGCCCTCCAAGGTCACATGGTGCGCCCTCCTCCTGCAAGAAAAGATCTATGTAAGAATCATTCTGGCATGAAAATGACTATAAAGATGAAAGATGAAAAGATGAAAAAGAAAGCATCAACTATGTCACAAAGATACAATAATGATACTTCCCTCAAACAAAAAGAAGATCAAAGGTAAGATATGGGGTTTCCCCACAATAGCATCCCCCTTGATTCGTCCTCCTCTTCAACCCACATGGCAACCCACATGGCCCCCTACAGAGAAAACGTTGGACAGGTAAATCCACAACAACGATACACATAGAAAAAAATTGTATAGTCAAATTGCAAAGACATCCATTGAAGCTAGAGAAGCAAATCCACAAATAATATTTTTATTCCAGTAATTTCAATAGCCCAAAAGGTGCCTTTACAATAGGAGGGCCTCTTCCTTAAATAGGAGGAGAAAGACCAAAACACTAAACCACTTTTCAAAATGAGTGGTGGAGATCAAAAGATAAAATAATACAATCAATGGTTAAGTTGAGCCGGTACAATATAACATGGATCACTCACAAGAGGGGGGTGCGCACTCATCAAAAGGAGCCCTAGGGGGTGCGCACCACATAGAAGAGACTAAAACACAAGTGTGCCACATAAGATGACAAGGACAAGTGACTAGGAGCACATGGTGGGGCTAGGAGGCTTTATTATCCTTCACTAGCATCACCCCCATGGCACAATGATATAACATATGACTCAATAACATGTCCAAGTGAATAAATGATCAAATCCTGGCCCCCTCAACTGAGAGAAGAATCCATCAAATGACAACCCGAAGACTGAGTGGACCCCACTGAATGTTGCAAGCTGACCTGGAAGGAGTGGGATACACCATAGATGACCTCTTAACAGACCTCATGCCAAAACCTTGCCTCAATAGCCCAAATCGATTTCTTTAATGACCTTTTCATTCCATTTTTATCCCACCTGAAAAACCAATCATACTGCCCACAGCCCCCACTTCCTAGTGCCCAGGCACAAAATCTGACTATACCATCATGTCCGAGAGGGGGTAATATGGTAATAACAAGTGGTTGGACCACCCCTCTCCTCTGTAGCACCCTAGGCAATAACTCTCATCAAAGCAACTGTTGGACAAGGCCAACTCAGCATGGCCAAACTGCTCATATCATCACTGAAAGTCCCTGAAACAGAAAACTGAGTGTCTCAATGGATCCAGAAGGCCCAAATCTACTAAGGATGAGTACCCATACACCCTATGGCAAACTGTAAGATCATCTATAGCATCCACCATACCTAGACAATAATAATATAATGGTCTGGAAATAATAATAATCAATAAAAAAAGTGAATCAACCATCATCTGAAACCTGTGTCCATTGTATGGAACCACAAAGAGGTGTATCAAGGACCATAGATCATCATCACATTGTTGATTTTTTAGCAGCATCGAGAGCCATTCTTTATGAATGGAGGCACTTGGTCAATTACCAAGAAGTTTGCAGCTGCGAGACCCATTCTCAAAGAGAATGGTACCCCTAGTTAGTTAACTAGGGTTCCTAGTCAATTAACCAGGCAGAGTTAAGCCCCTAGAAGCTACCCTAGGGCCCCCAGCTGCCTCCTAGGGTTCTTGGTCAGGGGGACCAAGCAGGTTTATGCCATGGCAAAGTCCCTAGCATGTGGCTAGGGCCCCTATTTGTCTCTAGGGTATTCTAATCTGGGACCAGACAGTTTCTTGGTCATGAGGACCAAGCAACTCCTATAGGTTGAGACAGAGACATCCCTGGTCTAGGACCAGGCAGATACTTGGTCAAAGACCAAGTAGGTCCTGCAGATGGTTGATCAACATTCAGTCTAGGACTGAAAGCTCAACTTGAGGCTGAGGACCATTCTCCAAGAGAATGGAGGACCTGGTCATGGGACTAGAGGTTGATCAACATGACTCAGTCTGGGACTGAAGCTCAGCCTTGGGGAAAATATATGGTATTCGATTTAATAAACTACTTTTCCTCATTCACTTCACTTGCATATTCAATTCGTTTCCCCTTGGGACTGATGATCAAATAAAAACCAACAAATCAAGGCTTAAAAGACGAAAAATCAAAACTGGACCCACTTGATGCTCAAAAATTGAGAAAAGATGAAATTGATCTTTAAACACCTTTTCTAGCCACCAATAATGATTGATAATTTGACAACAAGCATTATTGTTCCAAGGTGACTGAAAAGGGAAATGAAGTGCTTTTTCTCCAATTATGTAATCGTGCATATACTTCCTATCGAAAAATTCCAAGGCAAAAAATTGACTAGAGCACCAACCCAAAGATGATTGAAAGAGTTGGGAAGGGAGGGTGGATTGCAAATATGAAAATTCTCCCAAATGAATAAATAAGTTTGACCTTGGATTTTGACAAAAGAAAGCACTCTTTACCGTAGGAATGATTTTAATCTTTTGATCAAGTTTAATATTTACAATCTGAGGACAAGATTGACCATAGCTATCTAACTCTAAGTTATCTTGATTAAGGATGAAAAAAATTAAAGACTCATTATAAGAAGTGGAACACAGATTAGAGCATCTAGTGTGTAGTGTGATTCACTAATTCATCCTCATCTTGAGATTGACCTTCTATTGATTCATCATTAAAATTATAAGAGGATAAGTGATCATTTTCATTTAATTGATCAAGGGTGAAATTAACAATTTCATTTATAATATCTTGATTAACTGCACAATGATCACGAGAGATCACCACTAAAGGATCTTGGTCGATGCGTTCACTTTCGTCTTCTTCAATAAAGTGATAAGGAATTGAATGATCATTAAATATGGAATGATTAATGAGTTTCCTCTGAGGCAGGAACTTCAATAGACTGACTGACTAAAGGGCTCATCCTCAGAAATTCCCTCAGGATCAAGACTAGGGCTACCTAAAAAGAAATTTGAAAACTTATGATTTATACAATGATTATGGATTTGACTTTCAATCGACTCAAAAGTGGAAGACTTATCCTCAAAAGAAATTGAGCAGGAGGGGTCATCTTCGGATGTTGACAATTCACATGATATTTGATTATTAACAGATTCAACAATAGGATCAGAAAGGGGAAGGTTTTGATTTGAAAAATATATATCATCATATTCACTTCCCCATTTTTTCTAAGAAATTTTGCTCAAACATGTCATACCCGGAAATGCTATTGGGCTTCAAATTTAAGAACCAGATCTCAGCTCTTTCTTTGAAGGACGAAGCCAATAGTTTCATACACACATCCTCATAGATTATGGATAAATCTTTAATAATTTCCCTAAAAAGTTCAAGGTGTCTTTTAGCAGATACTTCATGACTTCCATCAAATTTAGACAACCTTTCACGGGCTTGATGAGGGATTTGATGAGGATACCCAACAATTTTTGAAAAGTCAAAAACTTTCAAACAACCAAAAGTCCTAGGCGCTCAGAAGCAGCCATGGATGGCAAAAATTTATTTTTTATTTATTTATTTATTTTTATTTTTTATTTTTTAAATCAAGAACCTAAATACCAAATGATGCACCCCATGGGTTCTAGATAATGATAGGATCGATCACCAGTGGAGTCGCTTATGTGGAGTTGCCAGGTAGATTTTAAAACTCTTCTACCAAGATGTATGTCGTTTGAAATGCAGGGAGAAAGTGAGACAAAACAGGCATGTTGAACCAAGGTAGGCCTCTACCTTCCCCGGCAACGGCACCAAAAGTGTTATCACACAACTTGTAGTTGTCCCTAGTGATATCCCATCCAGGACGATAGAGGAGATGGACAACTAAAGAGGTGACCCAAGAGATGCCACGGTTCCCAATGCAAGGAGGGAGTCACGTCAACCGAGGCACTCTTCACTTTAGGTCAAGGTGAATCAAGACCTAGGGGGAGACCCTAATAACCAATCAAAGATGATTGGACCCAAACAAAGGTTCCTAGGGATAAGTAGATAATGAGTGACGGAAAACCAATGCAAGGTTAAGTGGACCTAGAAGTTAAAGTACGGTTGAAGGTGGTTTGAGAAATGATTAGTGTTTCAACCAATGTATGATTTAGGCCACATGATTAATTATAATGATAAGATATAGTACCATGTGTTGCACAAGTGGTTCCTACTTTCTTGGGATATGTGAGATGGCTTAATATGGACCCACGAGGTGAAATTAAGGGATGCAATTGGCACTAGAGGATATGTAATGAGTAGATTAATGGATCTAAGTTGAAATTAGGAGTACCCATGTATCGGATCTAAGGTTTGACACAATTCCCAAGGAGTGCGACTTGCTTTAGGAGGACTAGTGCCTTGTTGGATGGGTTAATGGAGTCAAAAGATATGTCAAAGTGTAGATCGGGACACCTAGAAGTCAAGACAAGTGGGCTAATTGAGATAGAGTGGTTGGATCTTGCTAGATCTAGGATTTCATGAAATGACCCAAGTGGACCACAATCCCTTGAAACAAGGAATGCTACCCCCAAGGCAGATCGTCACAAAATGATATTCTAGTCCTAGGTTTCAAGGTATGCCCGTTCCAAATCCATAAAAATCTCCACTACCCACGTCCTCAAAGTGGGCAAACTCAGTCACCCAAGGAAGTGCGACCTTGCTCAAGGAGGGCTAAAAGGTGGATAAGGTGTGTCAAATCAAGTCCAATGGCCACCAAATTGTAGATCCAAATATCTTAGGCATGATCTATGTGGATCTAAAAAAATCAAGTCAATCCAAGGGTTAGATCTTACTAGATCTGAGTTAAGGTGCCAAGTAGTTCAAAAAGGAGGTTTTAATCCCTTAAAATGTGGAATGATGCCCACAAGGTAGAAATCACCCAAGTAAAAGTCTAGGGGTAGGTTATCAAGTGTGTAGATTGCAAATCAAGTGGGATCTCACCTACCCATATGCTAGATCTAACCAAACAAGCCTCTCCAAGGAAGTGCGATTTGGTTCAAGAGGGCTTTATTGCCTTGAAAAGTGTGTCAAATTTAACCCAATCACCACCTAAACTATAGATCCAACTAGGGGTGGATGTTATAGAGGTGGGTTTTTAATATCTCTTCAAAAGCAAGGCTAGATCTAAGTAGATCTAAGAAAAACCAAAATGAGGGTTTTGATTAATTAGAGTTTTTATGATCTAGAATTATGGATGATTCAAAGAAGAAGAAGATCATACCTTTGCAGCATACCTGGATGAAGAGATGAATGCTAGTTGAGATGAGGATTACTTTTGCCAAAGATCAAATGGAGAATTTTTGAAGCTCTCTTGCAAAATCGATTTTTCCAAGCCACATATGTGTCTCCCTCTAACCTGTCAAAACCAAGGAGCAAAGCATCAATCAATTTAACATGTTGAAGGTAGATACAAGCAAGAAAGAGATAAGCAAAGAATAGTTGGTGCAAAGACAAACCCACTCCCTGTTTAACCCAAAACGTCCTCCTCCAAGCTTGAAGGGCAAGCCTCCCCACCAATTCACACTTGTTGAAGAAGTCTTCTCCACCTGTAAAAAGATATGGCAAATATGCAAGATAGCTACAATAGATCCTCCAGTGCAATGGACAAAAGCATTTACAATCAAAACAACCAACATCCACTCCAACCCAAACATGTACTCCAAAAGATAGAAATTTTATTCCAAGAGCCAAGAGCCAAAAATCTCTAGATGATTTTACAATGAGAGGCTCTCTCCTTAAATAGGATGGAGAGAGACCATAATCCTAACCACTTTTTACATGAGTGGCTAAGATTAAAAGATCAAAAAATCTAATCAATGGTTGAGATGAGCTCAACAATAAAATACATGGATCAACCATAAAATATAACAATAAGTGGACAAAATCGCCCTAGAAGAGGGGATCCTACCAAATCATGATGACAAAATATAACAATAAGCTTATGGTGGGTCCAAAGGGTAATTTTAGCCACCCTTGGTCAATCCCCATAGCACAATAATAATAAAATAGTCATCAATATACCAAATCGTGCCTCTATGGACAAATCGTAGGCCTTAAAAGACCTCAGAAATCATCAGAAAGTGCCATAAGTGATGGATGTGGGCCCCGATGAAGCTGAAACTACTGGAGAAGGTGCGAAAGACATCCCACTCATCATCATTGATCATCCCATGCCAAAACGTTTCCTCAGTAGCCCAAATCGAATTCCTCTGTAGCCATTTCTACCAATCCTAAACTGCCTCGGGAAGCGTGTACCTGCCCCAAATTGCCTCCTGGAGTGCCTGCGCTGTCAAGGTGAGGGCACCAGTGTGTCCGGAAGGGGGGTTATATGGTAAAAACAAGTGGCTAGACCACCCCCTCCATCATCAGCGCCCTAGGTGAAACCAATAAAAATCATCTCTGCTCTGACAGGGTCTCTGACAAACCAAAACTGCACTAGGACAGCCTACTGAGGCTAAATCATCACTGTAACTGCCCGGGAACTGAAAATAGACTGTCTCATTGGACTCAGAAGGTCCAAAACTATCCAAGATGTGTACTCATACACCATATAGATCTCTGCATGATCATACAATATATCCAATATACCGGAACAGGTGAAATAATAATAATCTATAAATGATCAAATAATGCTGAAAAACATAGATCATCATCATAAACCTGTAGCTGATGCATAGAACCATCATGTACATGTACATAGACCATATATCATCTACCTGTGTCATCATAAGGTCCAATAATCTCATGTCCTGTGATTGACCTTGGTCAACCTAGGTTTGACCGGGTCAATATTGACCAAATATAACTCAGACTACCATCAGAAGCTGCTACAAAGTGTCAAAGGTTAATGCATGCTCTACAACTCATTCAAATAGCAATTATAACACAAAGTAATCATTACCAGCGATCTAAATCCAAATATATATTGTCATTAATTATTTATATGACTCAGACTAGACTTTCAGGACCATACTCACTTCATAGTTGTGATCAATTTGCTAGTGAAGGGTGAAGGTTAAAATAAAATGGCGAGGCTAAAGGATGACTAACTAACTTAACATTGTGACACTTTGGATATGGGAAAGGAAATACACACCATAGTATATACTGAATGAGCAACAACACAGGGAATGGCGGTGTCTCACAAATGGATAAGTTGTTTAGAGCGTGCTTATTCAACTTAGGCATCATGTCTACATCAAGTTGATCCAGGTTCATTAAGATCATTCAATTTCATTTCATGGCCTTTTTGGCCTACATAACCCTTCGGATCTCAGGTGTGCTGATAAGCACAACTAGTTGCAGCTTGCATCCAAGGCATGTTTTTTTATACATACATAAGGTCAGCAATTGTTTAGATATAGCTTTTAAGAATCATTGCTTTTTGGACCTTCTTTTATACTCTTCGAGGAGTATTAACAGTTCATCGCTCTTGCCCTTTTTAGTTTCCATGGGCGAATTTATAAGTTTCCATAAGTAGTACATGAGCTTTCAGTTTTAGCCAACAACATCTCTAGTGACTAGGGGGAGTTCGAGCCAATGCCAAACATCGGGACAACCGACCAGAATGATTTAGGCCTACAATCCAACTCACCAAAGGTAAGTTTTGTCACCAACTCAGAGCCGAGACACAATAAACAGGGAAGCTCATCCAATACAGAGGCTATAGTAGGGAAAAAATCCTCCATGCCACTAGTCAAGTAGTAAGTCAGGGTGATAAACTAAAAGGTAGGTAATGGATGGATAAAGACAATGAATAATGGAGCCAACACTAGCAAGCCAAGGTATGGTGGAATGATCACCTCTATTCTCCCTAGGGGGGGTAAAACCAATGAGTATGAGTAGTGAACTTCTAAGTCTGAGTAAGGACAATAGAGATTATATATAATAAGATCAACAAGGTCCACATATCTATATGATCGCCAGATCATGACACTAAGTGCTAAGACATGCCATAAGAATTAATATAAAGGCAATATAACCATTACACCATGATATACCTGCTGAGTCATATACCTGAATGCTCATCCTCTGGACCATCATTTGTCCTCTGAAACTGCTACTGTAACTCTGGGCACTACTGACTGCTCTGCATAAATGGTATAATGGCTACATTGGTCATCTCTCTGAGTGTCCTGAGACTCAGTCATCGCATGGGGAATACATATGTTGTCCAAAATCTGATAGTGATCCATAGATAGATGCTCATCTCATTATCTCAATGTAAAGAAACTGGCTGAAGAGTGCTCTGGAATCTGAAAAATAATGTGTGGTAGCCCGGCTACTATATATGTGATAACAGGTACTATGGTTATTTGACCACCTTGTGGTATACCCTTGGTTCTAAGGGTCATGGATCATGTACCCACACCTATGTTATTTTTGGGTCATTATACCCTCACCTAAATAACCATAGAACCCTACTCTTGATTTATGACCATTGTTTATATTTCTTTATTTTATTTTATTTTATTTTTATTTTTTATTTTTTTTATTTTTATTCTTTTATTTATTTTTTTATCTTTTATTTATTTTTATCTTTATTTTTATTTATTTTTATCTTCTATTTATTTTTTATATTTTATTTGTTTAAAGGTGGCCACTTCCTAATTTAATGAAATTCTAACTTAATTAAATTATTATTTCTATGACCTTTCTAGAAGGTCTAAGATCTTATATATTAAGATCCATTGTTCCTCATATTTTTTATGATAATCATCACACCATCTTCACTCTGATTCTTTGCTTTCTGCTGCTAGTTCTGGAGGTCGCCCATCTGCTGAAGTATACCTTACAGATATGCTCTTCGTGATTTGTCTGAGATCTGATCTGCTGTTGTAGTCCTGTTTGAGATCTGATTTGCTTTGTGGTTGACTGTTGAGGTTCGATCTGCTTTGTGGTTGACTGTTGAAGTAGGTCGTGACTCTGTGCTGCCCTTAAAACTTAGTCGTGACTCCTTTCAGACCTCGATCTGGCTGCTGAAGGTTTAATTGAAGTTCGTTATGTTTCCTGCTTCTTTGTTTAGCTCAGTCATGACACTGTTAAGGTTTATTCAGCCTGTTGTGAGTTTGTTGAGGACAGTCGTGGTCATGTTGGGTCTGATCTACTTGTTTGTGGACTGCCTAGGGTTTGACCTGTTGGCTGGTTGTTTTCTTTTGTGGAGGCTGTGAGGCCTGAGGATCTTATCTAGTCTACAGAGCACAGCATAATGGTAACTGTGATCCCTGTTGGATAGATCCTATGAGTTGAGGTCCCTTTATGGTCAGATCTCTACTGCTGAGATTTTTTCTATGAGCTGAGATTTTATCTGTGGACTAAACTTTTTGATAAGACCTTGTTAGTGGTCAAACTTTTGTGCTGAGACTTACTTAGATTTGTTCTACTGTACTGAGTCTTGTTTGACTGCCACTGTGTTCTGAATGTCATTGATCTTCACTACTGCAACCTGTCATCTCTCTCTCTCTGGTTTGTACTTACCCTCTTGTAGGGTCAACTAGTTCCTAGAGTTGACTGGCCTCTGAGAGGCACAGTCTTTTCTGAAAGTAACTCTTCTGAGTATTTTACAGGAAAGGTTTCAAACCCAGGTAAGTACATCATCCGTATCTTTTACTGTTAACAAGTTAATTATTTTAATTACATGTTACTGAAGATTACTTTAACACGGTGACCGATATGGTAGTTGTTATCACATATATAGTAGTTGGGCTACCATATCTTTTTTGTCATATCCCAGTACATTTTTCAGCCGGTTCCCTTACATTGAGATGCTGAGATGAGCATCTATGATTAGATCACCATTATGAGTATGGACAGTATTATATTCCTATGCCATGACTGAGTCTCAGGAAACTCAGATTTGATTACTGATGTAGCCATTTAGCCATTTACAGAGCAGTATGTATTGCCTAGAGTTGCAGCAGCAGGTTCCCAGTGGACAGATGATGGTTCAGATTGGTTATGCACAGGTATATGACCCAGCAGGTATTATCTTGTGTTATGGTTATTATTGCTTTTATACTCATTCTTGTGGCATGTCTTAGCACTTAGTATCATGATCTGGCGATCATATAGATATTTGGACCTGGTTGTTTTATATATATATATATATACGTCCCCACTCAGACTTAGAAGTTCTTGACCTATACTCATTGGTTTTACACTCCTTAGGGGTAATAGAGGTGATCATTCCCACCACCTTTTGTCTTGCTAGTGTTGGTCTCATTATTCACTTTCTCCACCCATCCATTACCTTCCAGTTATTGTTGTTACCCTGACTTACTGCTTGACTAGTGGCATGGAGGACCTTCCCCCGCTTTAGCCTCTTTGTTGGATAAGCTTCCATGTTATATTGTGTCTCGGCTCTGAGTTGCCTAAGTTGTGTTGGCTAAACCTAAAACAGATAGTGCTACCATCAGTATAGTGTATATGGAAATGAAATGCATATCTTAAAGCCCATTCTAGAATGTGTTTCTTAACACACGTGAATGCAAGGCAAGCCTAATGAAATTGGCTTTAAATGTTAAATGTGAAATGTAAATCCAAGAATGTGTTTCTTAACACACACGGATCAGAAAGCCTTAATAAATGTAAATCCAAGAATGTGTTTTTGAACACACACGGATCAAGGCTATGGAAATGTATCAAAGGCCTAGAAAGCAATGGTTAAACAAATGTTATATCTAATGATTGTTGGCCTCACTTGTATTGATTTATCCCTCACTAGCTTGCAAGTTATCATGTGAGATGGAGTAAGAGACAGCTCGCATTTTGTCCCCTAGAGTCCTGAGTTACGGTTTGTCGGGCACCTAGTCATGGTGGCTCTAGAAAAGATCCTCACGGAGCTGTATCAGCTTGGATGTGAGTTGTAGGCATCTGTCAAGGTTGAATAAGCACTTATGAAACAACTTACCCATTTGTGAGACACTGCCATCCCCTGTGTTACTGCTTGTCCATCATATGCTAGAGTGTGTATCCCCTTTCCATTTCCAAAGTGTCGCAGTGTCAAGTCAGTTGTCATCCTTTAGCCTAGCCTTATGAGTTTTAACCTTCACCCTTCACTAGCAAATTGGTCACAGCTATAAAGTGAGTATAGTCTTGAAAGTCTGGTCTGAGTCATAATAATAATATTGAAAACATTTTATATTTGATTTTAGATCGCCAGTGAATTGATTGCTATATGATATAATTGCTACTTGAATGATTTGTAGAGCATGTTTTAACCTCTAACACTTGCAGCGGTTTGATGTTAGCCTGGGTCATTTTATGGGTCATGTTGACTTGGTCAAACTTGGTTTGACCAAAGTCAACTATGGGACATGAGGTGGATAGACCTTGGTTGATGTAGATGGATGATATATGGTCTATTACAGGTCACCAGATGGTTCCATGCATGGGTTACAAGTTTATGATGATGATTTGGTATTTCGAGCATATTTGATCATTTACAGATTATTATTATTTTATCTGTCTAGATATATTGGAGATATGATATGATCATGCAGAGATCCATATGGTGTATGAGTACACACCCTTAGTAGATTTGGGCTTTCTGAGTCCAATGAGACAGTTGGTTTTCAGTTCTGGGCAGTTACAGTGAGTATTTTCCTCAGTTTGTCATTCTTGTGCATATTTGCCATATTAAATGGCCTGTCAGAGCAGAGTGATGGTATGATTGGTTTGCCTATGGCGCTACAGAGGGGACATGCAGTGTAGCCACTTGTTTTTACTATATTGTTTTTGTTCCTGGACACATTGGTGCAGTCCGATTTGGCCCCAGGTGACCAGGCAGAGAGTTACAGGCATTTTGATTCTTTCCGGGGGATTTATAGAGGATAAAAAATGGTAAAAATGGCTACTGAAGAAATCGATTTGGGCTACTGAGGCAAGGAATGGCATGGGAATTGTTTTGATGATGTGTTGGATGTCTCCCACACCCTCCAGAGCGGTTACATCAGTTGGTGGGGCCCTCACACATTTCTTGGGCACATTTTATGGTTTTTTGGAGCCTTTGGAGGCTCACGACTTTCCCAGAGAGAGCACGATTTGATGTTGGGTTGGTCATTTGATATTGTTGTGCCATGGGGACACACTAGGGGTGTAAGATATTACCCCGTAGACCCACCATGTGCTTTTATTCATGTTTATTTTATCACATCGAGTGGGACCCCCTCTCCTGGGGCGATTTTGTCCATGTATGTTATATTTTTGAGTTGATCCATATATTTTATTGTTGAGCTCATCTCAACCGTAGATTAGAACATTTTGATCTTAGCCATCCATTCAAAAGGTGGTTAGGGTTTTGGTATCTCTCCATCCTATTTAAAGGAGAGAGCTTCTCATTGTAAAGGGACCTTGGGCTCTTGGAATCTTGATAATAAAGAAATTATTTGCAAACATTTCTTGTATCTTCTTTGCGGTGATATTCTTAGATGGTGATTTGAAAGTCTATTGCATCCTAGCATTTGTGAGTTTGTGGTGAATCCATATATTTTTTTGGAATACTTTGTCTTGTCTATAGGAGGGCGACTTCACTTGGGCGTTTTTGCTGGGCTTCCTCAACTCACTCCATTGTTTCGTCTTGTATCCGGGGGTTTTCATTAGCTTCATTGTGATCTATGATTTCTTCTTGGTATTTCTTTGTAGCATTTGTCTATTTCTCTTGATACATCAAATCTGATATTGTTGACGTTTGTTGTGCAGGAGAGGGCGCATTGGCTTCCTTGGGCAAATCGATTTTCATTGGACACTCACTCAAATCTTCTCAAATTGATCGAGAAGGCATAGATCATCATCATCAAGGTATCTGCAAGATTTTCCAGGTAAGTTTTGCTTTTATTTCATTAAATATTGGGTTCAAATCCATTGGGTATCTTCATCTACTGTCAAAACCCTCACTATTTTTATTTGAAAAATTCTCTTGGTCAAACCGCTTGATCAATTGGAAAACCATTTCTGGGTATTTTAGCTTGGACCAAACCCAAAGTGGGTTCTCCTAGACGTCAAAGTTGGAGGACTCCACAGGGCCCAAATCCCAAGGCACTAATCTCCAAACCCTAGCGCACTTCCCCAACTGGCCAATTTATCTGTGGTTTGATGTTGTCTCTAAGGCTTGTGTGTTTTGATACTGGCATACCTTCCTTCAAGTCTATCCAAAGGTACTAGATAGCCCCAATCCTGTTTCTAACCTCCCTGCATTGGACATGGTTCCCAAGGCAGTGAATTTTTATCATTTGCTGGTACCTTGATTCTGGATCTGTTAATTAAACTCATAAGTCACTTGTATAACTACGTTGGATCAAATCCATATTTCTTAAGCCTCTTGATCCAACCCATAACTCACCTTGTGACTTCATCCATAGATCTAGGGTTTACTATACCTAACACCTTACGTACCTCATCCCACATTGATTTGATCTGGTGTCCTGGTTTGATCTCTTGTGTCGGGAGTAGATCTGGGTCTCCCCCATTGTTGTCTTGGGCTTAGATAACATCAAGTGAATAGTGCCTCGATTGGCATGACAACTATCCATTTGGGAGTCGAGGCTCTCTTGGTTCACCACTTTGGTTGCCCATCCCCTCTACCATCCTTACGGATCCACTTATAGGGGCAACTACAAGATCGGTGATAACAATAGTGTTAAAGGTGTGAAGTTGAAAGAGATTAAAATTATGTTATGCTAATGATTACCACTGCACTATTTCATATTCAGTTTTAGTAATTGTTTATTAAATGTTTTTTTTTTGCATTAACGTATATTGAATTGTTATTCTTCTATGTAAAACCCTAACTCGATGAAAAATTAACACACATAGCACCACTGGTCCAACTCATCACGGATCCCAAGGTTGACTTGGTCAAACTAGGTTTGAGCAGGTCAAAACTGATCAAAATATGACCCAGGCTAGAAGAGCCTGCTGCTGCAAGTGCAAATGGTTAAGACATGCTCTTTTAATCATTCTCATAGCAAGACTTAAAGCATTAAGCATCATTTCACTGGCAGTTAATACTTAATTATAGCAATAAGTTTAAATAATAGTTTACTTACAAAAAACCTCAAGGATATACTCATTTTGTAGACATGATCAATTTGCTAACAGAGGGTGAAGGCTAAGAATCCAAGGCTAGGCAAAAGGGGGATGACTTGAAGGACTCAACACTGTGATACTTTGGATAAGGGAAAGGGTATTACACACTTAAGCATATGTTGGACAAAGAATGCACAGGGAATGGCAGTGTCTCACAAATGGGTAAGTTGTTTAGAGAGGTGCTTATTCAACCTTGGCAAATGTCTATAAAACCACATCATATTAGAAGAGAGAAAGATATGCTTGATTCATTCTTCAATATGATGGGATGTTGATACATATCAGACACGAATGATTCATGATCTTTGAAGATATGACATTGGTTGATGATCCTAAGTCTAGCATATAGTTATGAAGCAACAAATCATTTACCATCAAAGTAATATAGAATAGGGAATCACTGTCATTTCCTCTCCCTTGATTCATGCCTTGAAACACTACAAGACAATCTTCATTTATCTCATCAAAGCCCAAATTTTTTCTCAACTTCTGCCTTTGTGTTGGAATCGTCATCAATTCAGTTAGGGGCACACATGTATTTTTACTTTTGACAACTCACTAGACAAATCCAAATTCAATACATTAGCACTTCACATATCTTCATGTAATTGATCCAATGGCCTCCTTTGGACAGTGTTTGTTGGGCAAGGATCTTCATTGGTGTGATAGCGTGGAGCAGCTTCTTTTTCTTTTTCACCCTCCTTGCAGCCAAAAGTCTGCAAAATTACTCTATTGATCCCCTTAATCCTTGAAATCTGCACTTATACTTTTCTCTTTTATTTCACCCAAACATTCTTTGGAAACAGCATAAGACTTCCCTTCCTAAGTGCATATATAATCCACATTATCAACAAAATTCAAATCATTTTATTCATTAACATTTTCAAACATACCTTCTTGTACACCTTTCTAGTGGATCCATCCTCTAAATTCTAGCAATGTTACAAACATCGGCAATATATCGCCACAATATATCGCCGACATCGCGATATATCACGATGCTCCTAGCTCCGCGATATTATCACTAGAAAAAAAACACAGTTTGAAAATATCGGCAAAAATTGAAAAATATAGACGGAGTCAAAAAATGAATATTTTTGTACTTTTTAAGTTCGTCGATATATTGTCAATGTTTGCCAACATTTTCCACGATAAATCCGATACGTTGTTTTCTAGACCCTTGGCGATATATTCACCAACACGATATATGTAACTTTGGTCTTCGACATGGAATTGGGGGTAATACCTGCACCACATATCTTCTTCTGCATCCATCATATTAGTGGGATTCATAGGTATGGGAAGTCTTGGTTCTTTCGTTCTTTTATTCTTGTCAAAACTAAAGTGTCTAGTGTCTGCTTGGCTAATATTTACTTTGTTGTACTCTCTCCATTTGAACCAACTAGTTTTGAAGTCTCGAAACATACATTTGGAGTTTCTCCACACTTTCTTCCAATTTTGTCATTACATCCAAGCCTAGATCAGCAGAATTCATCACCTCGGCTTTGTTTCAGACTAAGTTTCTCAGCCCCTAGAATTTGATGCCCTTGAAAAATTAGACAAGTCAAGCTTTCCAAGAAAAATAAAAGATAGGAACAACCCTTCAACATACATAAATGATAGCATCACTATCTAAGTATTGAACAATGATAGCAACAAGCCACAAGGAGGGTTTCACCTCAACCTTATTTCTTCTTAATGGAGCATATTTTCCCTTCTTCAAAGATTATTACGGCATATTTGCAAATCTAACTTCGGCAATAAAATTCATCCAAGAAAATACAAAAGAAGATGACAAACCTCACTTGAAATGCCCTTAACTTCTTCACTCCAACTAAATATTCAACTAATCCCTTTGGATATTCTTCATGCTTCTTTCACACCATTTGGAAAATGAACTTATTATTTATATCCATCCCTAAACAAGCCCTAATTAGGGTACTTCTTCACAATGGTCCTTTAGGGTTTGACAAGTCCACATAAGGCCACATGGAAGCTCTTCAAGTTAGGACACACCTTCCAAGGCTCTTCTAAACTCTTGCACCTCTTCTCTCCTCCACATGAGCGCTTCAATAATAAATGACCTTTTTCTTCATTGTGATGGGTCTTATATGTCTCCTTCAAAGGGTCAATGCTGACCTCTTCAATATTAAAAGTCAATCTTTAAAAAGCACTTTTTTAAGTTGTGAGCCCCTTTCATTAGAACTGACCTCATCGACACTAAATGCAACACCCAAAGTAATCATTCCAATTGTACATGGCCTACTTTATGCTTGGCCATTCCACCACAATGGTCATTTATCAACTCCTCCTTACTTCCAAGTGGTAATTTGTAACATAAGCTATTTATCTCTTATGTGTTATGTTCACATAAAGTGATTTTTGTGAAGTCTACAATTCCATGTTTATAGGCTAATGGGTTGATATATGCCTAGAGATTTAGTCTAGGTAATGTTGCGAAGCATTTGCAATGCTTGTAATGTCACTCTGAAAGTCATGTATTGTTGATGTACAATATGGTTATATACCCTGATAAAGGTATGCAGAATACTTGATAACATTTCTTATCTTGTTTGAAGATGTCATACTCAAGGGTTAAGAGTCAAGGAGTGTATTTGTTACATTGATTTAGTCGATGGCTATGTAGATTTGATGGGATAGTTGTTCACATGTAAAGGAGTTGTCAAAACTTGTCCACTGAGTGTGTCACATGTTGGTTGTGGATTTTGGGTAATGTGCATACCCTGGAAACCTTTATATGGGTTATTGTATTGTTAGAGACCAAGACGATGACAAAAAGATTCTCCAACTTCTAGGGAAGCGTTTCTTGTTGAGAACCAAACAAAGACAATTTGATGATGCCCAATATGGACCAATGACTTTGCTAAGAAGAGGTGGTGGTTTACAAGAAGTATTCACAATAGGGGAGTGTTGGAGATAAGTTGAGAACTCCTATTTGTTATAACAGTTGGTGTGGGATACGTTGCTTGGATGTGTCACATATGCATGAGGTGTCATTAGGTTGCATAAGCTCAAGGCGATTGACACAAACCTATTTAGTGTAATTGTTATTATGATTGAGATATTCTCTCAATCATGTCTATGTTTGATGTGAATGTTTAAAATTAGTTGCTAAAGTTGTTAAGCACCTAGATGTGTGAATGGAGTGCTTAAGTTGCATGTCAAGAGAGTATATAAACACATGTAATATTTCTTTTATTAAGATATAAAGGTAATACCACATTGCAACATTTTTTATTATCTTTTTGTGAGTAAATTTTCTGCATTGGTATCTTGCTTACTTCCCAAAAATTCCAACACATCAAATTATTTATGAAAGGCACGAAGGCGCTACTTGGTTCAAAGACAACAAACTACATAATTGATAGTAGAGAGGCTAGGAAAGAAATCCAAACCATAGTTACATAATCACCGATATATCAACGCCTATATATCGTGACATAAACGATAACTTGAATGTGTCACGATATATTCATTAACTCACGATAAATTATGAAAATATCATGAGTTGATAGAATATATCACCTTGTTCATCTGAAATGCACGGAATTTGGAAAATAAAGCTATGAGTCAAGTTTTTTGGGGTCATCATGCATTGTTGAAGAAGAGGATTGAGCTTCAACAAGGCTTGTGACAATTTCTATCTATAGAACAAGGGGAAATCTGGGGTTTTCATTGCCATTAGCGGAACAATTGTGGAGTGGGGATTCACTACAATCCATCTTCTCCATTTTTCTGGGCATGTATTAAATTTTATGCCTGAAATTTGTTTGTTTTAGATTTCGTGTAGGGATTTCAATGGCCATAATATATACCTCTTTTTGTTGTCTTCCAATGGAAGATTTGATCATTCAACTCATTTTCAAGCATTCTTTTCAAAGATTCAAGCACTCTTTTGTGTTTTTTTTCATTTTTTTTTGTGCCATAGGTTTAACCTCAACTCAACACAATGACAAATCCATTGGATCCAATGTGTGTGTATGGTGAACCAAATGACCCTCATAATAAACAAAGGTTGAATTGCAAACTATGTGGCAAGGAAATTTATGGTGGAATTAGTTGCTTGAATTACCACCTTGCCAAAATTGTCAAGCATGAAGTGGAGGATCGTTTTTCAATTACCCCAGAAGTTATGTGTATTGCAAACCAATCCCTTCTTGATATGGCTAGGAAGAGGAATGAGGAGGAATTGAGAGCCGAACTTGTATCTAGAACACAATTAAGAAGCATTGGAGCCACAAGTGGCTCGGGGGGTGGGTGAAATGCATTCCTTCTCCTCATCCACACGGCCCACAACTTTCACAATGCCCTCGACATCCTCACCTTTCTTTGTGCTAAGGTCAACACCTGGGGAGCAACCTTCTATTCAATCATTAATTAAAACAAGGGAGGAGGAGGCCGACAAGCTTGTGGCCAAATGTTTTCTATGGGATGATGTACCCTTTAGCATTGCCAAGAACAACCCCTTCTACCATTCCATGTTTGGAGTTGCTGCTAATGTTAGCCCAAGGTATACGGGCCCTTCCTATAATGATTTGAGAGGAAAACTCCTTCAAGGGGAGAAGATCGATTGCACCTAGAGATTAGATGAGCTCAAAGAATAATGGGAGATCAAAGGATGCAATGTTAATGTCAAATGGGTGGACAAATGGGAAGGGAAGATCCATTCTAAATTTCTTGGTTAATTGTGCCAAGCGGACCAATGTTTATCAAATCTATTGATGCATCTGCATATGTTAAAGATGCACAATTATTATGTATGAGGCCATAAATAGGGCCAAGGAAGTTATCCATCAGTACTATGAGGACAAGGGGGAGGAAGAATTCACCAGGCGAGCTGAGCTATGGGATGTGATTGGTGAACAACGGAATAATACTCTCCATCGTCCCATTCATGTAGCAAGGCTCTACCTCAAATCCACGTTCTCTTATGCATGTGGATTTCAATTTGGTGTTGAGGTCGTGAATGGATTTCTCCAGTGTGTTCAGAGGACGGTGTTAACTCCCTCTAACACTTAGAGATTTCCAAACAAATGGAGATATATACAAGATAGAACCACGAGGATACCAAGTAAGCTTAAAAGTTCAACCTTCAAGAACAATTTGTTTAAAACTTTCAGATTTCAATGTCTTTAGTATTTACTCTTTCCTTTCTATCTATTTGTTACTCGATGGAAATTTAATTCGTTGTTTTTTGTTTCCTTCTATTCATTGTAGATGTGTGGTTGACACACTATAGAGGTAGAGTCCCAGAGCTGCAAAAACTTGCCATTATGGTGCTAAGTCAAACTTCCACCTCTTCAAGGTGTTAGCAAAATTGGAGTGTCTTTGAAAAGATACACTCCAAGAAGCGCAACATGTTAGAAATGTTCAAGAATTAAAATCTAAATTTAAATTGTTTATAATTTTATTAATTTTAAATTTTAATTTGTTACAATTTTGAATTTATCATCACCCTCTAACTATGGCCCTCATGTTGAATTTTCATCAAGTTAGGGTTAAATGCAGAAGAAAAACGGTTCAATATACTTTAATGCAAAAAAAAATACATTTAATAAACATTTACAAACATTGAATATGAAATAGTGCAGCAGTAATCTCTAACATAACATCTCTTTCAACTTCACACTTGTAGCACTATCAGATCGGTCACTGTGTTAAAGTAATTTTAACACTACCACTTAGATCACTATGCTGAAGTAATCTTCAGTAACATGTAATATAAAATAAACACATTGATCAAATAATAAAGGAGATAGAGTTGAAGATACTAACCTGGGTGTGAAACCCCTCCAACAAAAATACTCAGAAGAGTTACTTTTAAAGAAGGCTGTGCCTCAAAGAGGCCAGTCAAATCTAGGAACTATCTGACCCTACAAGCATGTGTGTACAAACCAGAGAGAGAGAGATGACAAGTGTAGTACAGTCAAACAGAGATGGTCAAATACAGTCAAAACATACTATGAGACTCGATACCATAGGTCTGAACACCAAGCAAATATTAAAGCTTGAGACAGGTAACATAGGGAATCAGATCACAATTAACCTTGAGTTCAAAGATAGACCCTAATTAGTTCTCAGCATAAAGATCAAATAGAGATCTGGTCCAGGGTAAGTCTAAATAAGTCTCAGTGAGTCTCAGCTCAACAAGTCTTGGCGAGTCTCAGCAATAACAAGAAGTCAGCGAGTCTCAGCAATAATAAGAAGTCAAGGGCAAAGACTAAACAAACTGAGGTCTTCACAAATGAACTATCATCATACTGAAACAACTCATGTCCTCCACAGGTGTGCACACAGTAGAGTACAAACCCTAAGGCCTCACGGCTTTCACCAAGTGTGCCACCATCAACAGAAACATGCCCTAAGGTCTTACGGCCTTCACCAAGTGAGCATAAATATAAAGGATCAAACCCTTACTGAACAGACTGGAGCTTAAAACAGGCTGAAGTGTCCTCCACAAGGCATGCGGCCTCCATCAACACTGAACAGCAGACTCACAAGATCACGGCCTCCCTAAAAAGGACTCACGGGTGGCAGAACCGTACTTCAAGGGCTCATGGCTAGGTTAAGATACAAAGATCTGACCTCAAACAAAACAAGAACAACAGACCAAGTTTCTCCAAGGTCACGGTTTCGGTTAAATCAGATGTGATATCTCACTTCAGTCAAGCTTCAACAGGTAGATCGAAGATAGCAGCAGTAAGATCAGCCCTAAATAAAAGTCCACAAGACAGATCTGAGATAAAAGATGAGTTTCAGCAAGTGGATGACCTCGAAGCAAGTGAACGAGCAGCAGCAGATAAACCAATAACCCTTGACGTCAAGCAGGATAATAAAACAGAGCTGAGATGTTACATTGTGAATGAATCAAATGAGAAGCAATAGATCTCTATACATAGGATTTTGATCTTCTAAAGAGATCATTAAATTAATCCTTTAAATTAGGATTCCATAGATTTAGGAAAGATGTCAAAAGATAAAAAAGAATAAAACATAAAAATATAAAATATAAAAATATAAAAATAAAATATATATAAAATAAAAAAACATAAAATATAATTAAAGTGTCTTAAGTGGTTGTCAACCCATAAAATATAAAAGTGGGTAACTTAGGTGGGTACTAGGGTACAAAGACCAATGAGATGGTACAAGTCAAACCATACAACAAGGATGGGTACATGACCCAAAACCCTAGTACCAAGGGGTGTACCACAAAGGTGGGCACACAACCCTACTACCCAAAAACATCAAAACAACTCAAAGTGGGTAAACAACACAAAGTACCACAAGACCAAGAACAATAAGGTGTAAGGACCAAAAGTAAATCAACCAGGGTGGAGAAGGTGCAACCAATCATCTCTCTCTCAAATGTACAAATGTTCCATATAACTTGAAAGTTCATCATCACTGTATAAAGGAAGGGTTCACATGGATGATGTGATCATGTGGTCCCCTAAACTGCTCCTAAGATCAAATGTCAGTGGCTTCATCAAGGGGTGGTCAGTCCCTTGAGAAGACCAACTAACTCATCCATCTCGAAGACCTAGGAGAAGAGGACATCACACATCATAATCTTGGTAACTGACCAAGTGCCTCCATTCTCAAGGAATGGCTCTCAGCCCAAGGCGAGCTTCAGTCTCAGACTGAGTCATGTTGATCAACCTCTAGTCCATGACCAAGTCCTCCATTCTCCCAGAGAATGGTCCTCAGCCTTAAGCTGAGCTTTCAGTCCTAGACTAAATGTTGATCAACCATCTGCAAGACCTACTTGGTTTTTTACCAAGAATCTGCCTGGTCCTAGACCAAGATGTCTCTGTCTCAACCTGCAGGATCTGCTTGGTCCTCATGACCAAGAAACTGTCTGGTCCCAGACCAGAATACCCTAGAGACAAATAGGGGCCCTAGCCATATGCTAGGGACTTTGCCATGGCATCAACCTGCTTGGTCCTCGACCAAGAACCCCAGGAGACAGTTGGGGGCCCTAGGGTACCTTCTAAGGTCTTACTCATTACTCTGCCTGGTTAACTTGACCAGGAACCCTAGTTAACTTACTAGGGTACCATTCTCTCTGAGAATGGATCTCGCAGCTGCACTAAAAAATTAACACCTCATACATGTTAAATATCAAACGCCTTAATGACATGGCTTATGTCTACTACAATCTAAGGTTGCAGGTGAAGCAGATTGAAAAAGTACCCAACACAGATGCTATTTCATTGGATGAGATTGACACTACCAGTAAATGGAGAGTGGAGACTAAGGAGCCCACAATGGAGGAGGCACCTGACTGGTTGGAGGGAGAGGAGGGGAGGAGGAGAATGTTCCACTTCCAAAGGATGAGGAGGAGAGTAATATTTCGGTGCAGCCAATGCCAGCTGGGACTCGGAGGAGACAGCTCACATTGGCTTCCACCTCAGCCTCATTGCCTTTCACCACATCCCAAGCAATTGGAGCTTCTAGTTCCATCCCAGGCTCATACAAAGCACCTACAGGACCTCCTGCTTCCACAAAAACAGTGATGCCCCTTGCCCGTAAAGGGGTAGAGGGAATCAATGATTCCTATAATTTATCATCGTACTATGTAGTATCTAGATGCCTCGGGAGTCATGATGATTCATCTCACAAGATACAGTTATTTTGATCATTTGATGCGATTTTGTATCATTCTATCATGAACAGATGTCAAAATTTTCAATTTAGTGTCACTATGTGATCATGGTGTATCATTTGACATCTTATGCATCTTATATATTAGTTGTATTTTCATATTTATGTAGCAATGTATCTATTTGATGTTGTTGCTTTAGATGTTAAAAAAATTGAAATAAATGATTATTTTTGTATTTTTTATGTTTCCTAATATTTTTCGATATATTCCCCGATATTGCTGAAAAATTATATTGTCGACCCTTGGCAATACATTTGCTGACACTACTATGTTACTATGATCCAAACTGCAACTAACCTGAAAGTTGATTATGGCACCCATACGAAATCTAAACATAGCCGGCATGGTAATCAAACTCCCTAACTAAAAAAATCTAAAAGCTCCTTTGCAGGCTCTAATCTATATAGTATTTTTTGGTTATTATTTTTCAATGAGTCAATTAAAAGTGTTGCAGAACAGGTGGATAAATCAGCGAGTTCTGCCTGGAGTGATTAATCTGCACAAAAAATTGCCAAAAGTTTGCAGTATGAAAAAAAATTTTAAAAACCACACCAATTTTATAGTTTTTGAAAAATTCAACAGCTATGGCAGAAAAGTCAGTTAAAACTTTTCTACATACTCCCTCATTCCAGTACTAACATTGCCAGCAGTTTTGGTATCATGCCTTGTGGACCTGCAGTTTTGGTATAATGCCTTGTGGACCCTCTTTGACTTGTCATTCTCTATGTAAAGTTAAAGGCTATCCCTCTGTTGGGATTTCATTCCACATTAATACTAATCTTGAACCGAGGGTTTTTTTAATGTAACATTATTACCTATCTCTACAGTAGCATATCCCCGTGTTTGGATTGTGTTCCCCATTAATACACGTCTTCTCTCTTCTTCTGCCTCGGATTTCTACCTATTTTTTATTACTCTGCATTCTTGACAAGTGATCTTTTGCCAAGTTGCTCCTGATTCTGCAAGTTAAGACCTTGCCGAGTTTTTGCAGAGTCCAAGTTCTACGAAAAAATGTTCTTCCAGACTTTTAAGTTAAATAAGAAATTTTGAAATTTCTAAAACAAATTAGAGAAGATTTAACTTCAAGTTTTAAAATTTCCTCTTAGCTGCATTAAATTTAACCTTGTCATTTTTATTACTGACAAACCGATATACAGAGAACATTCGAACCCTAGTTTACTAAGAATTGAACCAAGTAAAAATTACTTGTACGAGGGCAGCAACAGAACTGTCGTCGCCATGGCAATCACCGGGCTCCAAGTTCAGATAAGCCGCAGCTCCCTTGGTTAGCTCCCGGGCCTTTTCGAGTGCCTTTATTTCCGCAGGTTTGGTCCCTTGGCCATACAAAAAACCTTCCCCAACAACCTTCGAACCCCGCACAATAACACATCCCGCATTTGGATGTGGGGCGGTGAGGCCAGCCGATTTGTCTGCAAGCTCTGCGGCTCTCAGCATATGACGGTTGTCCACGCTGCTGCATATCACCGGAGGCGCAAAGGCCCTCAAAGCTAAGGCCATTTTTCAGAGATGAGCATGGATGTGCTTTGAGAATGGTCGCTTGTTCATTTTTTTAAATTTTTACTATTAGGATAATATTGTTTATATATTTAATACATTAAATATATATGTTCCGTACGGGAAAAGTGCCAAGACCACCTTATTCAAATGCTGTGAAAGTTTTATACCAAGGATTCATTGATATCAAATAATAATAAAAACCTTAATGGACTGCAATAGCTCTTTCACTCTCCAGAGTATAAATTTCCACTCTTGCGAAATGGTTTATGGCAAAGATGATACGGTCCCAACCTAAATCTAAGACGAGAGTAATTAGTGAACCATGCACAGGTTAAACATTATAATTATAATTATATATATATATATACACATAATATAAACAATATTATTTTACTTAATAATAATTATGATATAAAAAATTATGTTTAACCTATAAAATTGTGTAACATCCTATCATGATAATCAAAATTGTGACAAATTTTCATTTTAATCTATTAATTTCAAAGACAATATCAACAAGAGCATGATATGGAAAGCCAAACTAAAGCATAAATATGTTCATTTTAATCTATTAAATTTATTCGAGTAATGATTTGTAAGGGAAAATGTTGCATAGTTTGTGGAGTAATCATTTGTAAGGGAAAATGTTGCATAGTATTTTGGATTTCATGGTTGATATATAGTCAATGTGGAAGGGGGAATGTAACATATATTGTTAGTTTGTTGGAGCTTTAATCATGTTTCATTGGAGAATATAGTTCGATTTGAATTTTGTTTGGTAGGAGTTATAGTTGGGTGGCGGCTTAAGGTCTACTACAAAACCTGTACTTGGGCTTTGGTTTGGTGGGAGCTACAAGTTGGTTTAGTTGGCAATCAAGAGTATAGATGAAGAAGGAAGAAGTTGTGGTGGGAACTTGGCAAGGATTCCCATGACATTGAAAAGATTCAATGTAGCCTGGTGTTGCGTCGTCTTGTGCACGTAGAGGGAGCCTTCAACCAAGACTCTTGATGTAGCCTATCATAATATGTTTTCTAGAAGGTCAAGCAGGAGGTGGAAGGCATAGAAAATGTAGTGAAGTTGAAAAGAGGTTATGCCTCAATTATCAAAGTGGTTGAAGAAATCACTTACTGGCATCATAACGTTAGATCTTCAAGAGCACAAAAACAAAATATTCAAAGACAATGGACTTAAATTGGAATGTTAAAGGGTTTCTAGCTAGTGCTGTGGAACAAAAAGGGAAACAAAGCAATGAGATTCTCGATAGGGTGGACCAACTAGACAACAAATATGAGAGTCTCATTAAGGCTGTGTGGGGTTTGAAGGCCAACAATCAAGAGGGCATTGATGAATACATAAGTACGGGGGGAGGATCAGGAAACAAGGCAATAGAGGAGGAAAAGAAATCGATGTCTTATCAGCAACTTTAAAGATGTAGTTTGGGTTCAAGGGCAAGAGACTACTCTTCCCGCACTCATTGATGTGTCTTTAATTCCCACGAATGACTACCAAGTCTTACTATTTTCCAAATCATTCAATATTATAGTTTTGTTTTAGGCCCTCAAGGTCTTTGTTTTAGAATCTCAAGGTTTCTGGTAGTGTTGGGATTCAAGCGCATGAGAACAATGTTAGGGTCTTTATTTTGTTTTCTAATTCTAAGTTCGAAAACAAATCAAGAAAGACTACCATATTTTTTACTATTGTTTGGTTGTCCACCCTAAATATTGGCCACAATTTGTGGTGTTTATAAACTTTTATGTATGTTATTAGCAGACAAATATAGCTAACTTACAAAAAATATATAATATATAAATTTAATAAAAATAAAAATAAATATATTTATCAATATTATGATAATATTGTTTATAAATTTTGTAAATTAAGTTGGATTTGGATTCCTTTTTCTCTAAGTGTGAAATGGCCCTGGTAAACATATTCATTACGATCCCTTGTATAGGGTGACAAGGGAGGTAGTACATATTTTATGCCATGGATGACCACCATCAAGGGAAGAAGATGCTCACCACACCATCTAATAGGAGCACGCAAGGGTGCATGTTTGCATAATGCATGCAATAAGTGTTGAAGTGATGATGTTGATGATTTTTCATTTCGTATGTTTGAAGTTCTACTCACCACCCACAATGAGAATCCAATCTCTTCTAAACAAATCTATGGTAACAATAATGAATTTGCATGGAGCTTCCCTTGAAATGGCAATAAGGTGAGCTATGTTGGCAACTAGAATATGTAGCATCCCTTGCGATGTCGTGAAGGGTCAACAGTCTTGAAATTTTTTATTTTCTTCTTTTGTCTTCCTTGTGTAATTAGAGGGGTTGGGCAGGTTTGTACCCATCCCAAGAGGATGGATCGCTCTCCCTAAGAAACACAGCACGGATTTGGGTTTTAGCGAGTGTATGAGAGCAATGGGATTTGCCTTCCCTAATATCGAGTTTCACAATTGGGTAGAAGTCGAGTATTGGTGTTTGTAGTTGAGTATTGGTGTGGGCAGTCACGACTTCCAATCATCCTAGTCCTCCAATTCTTTCTCTCCCTGTGAGGTCAAAATCTTAGACATAGAAGAGGGTGGCAACCAGCATATGAAGGAAGAGGTTGCAAAAGGGAGCGGGGCTACTAGGAGGGGCCAACCCAATTCCTTTAGAATTTTTCCTGAGGAGATGGAGCATTAGAGAATTATCAGAGCTAAGAAGGAAGCCATGAGAGGTTTTATGAAGTTGTTAAGGCATAAGTGGAGGGAATTGAGAAGAAATTCAAAGGAAAGAGAAACAATACATCAACTAAGGAAGTTTATGAGGGGCTTCTTCATTGGATTCCTAACACCATATTTTCTCAAAGTCGAGATGCAAAAATCTTCAAGATGGTAGAGTTGTATTGGCGTAACAAAAGTCTCATTGCGTAGGTAATAAAGGAGGAAGAGATGGAACATAAGGAAATTCTAAACAAGTTGGATTTCCTTGACATATGATGCTTTGGTCGAAGCCATTTGGGGTTAGTGGCAATGGTCATGGAGGAGTAACCAAAGGACCAACATGCAGGAGCCACTCAGCCCAATAGCTAGCTAGTCTACATCCAAGTAGACATTGATACTCAGAAGGAAAATTAGCTTTATCATATGTCAAGTTTTGTCTTTTTTTTCTCTAGTAGATCAATCTGTATTTCAAAGGGATTTTCCTATACCCTATAGCATAGTATTGTCATACCTACAAATGGCCATAGTTTCCAAGCTCAAACTCTATTTTGTGTATAAAGCTATATTGAAACTTTTAAGCACTAATTTGTTGATAATCTCATATTCTCGTAGGGAGTACCATCTCCACTCTCAAATTGAAGTAATTTTTGTATATATTATTAATGAAGGAGTATCTAACTTCCAAAAAAAATACATTCACTATGATTGATTTTTTAATTTTAATATTTAAATAATATTCATTTAATTCTAAAAATGCATTTTGAACAAATGTTTCATTTATTTAAAAAAATATTGTTGAAACATAGTCCTAAAGATTAATTCAATTGGTGGATGCTCTCAAATCCCGCTAGTACGGTTGGTTTCGACAGGCTTGGAACCCTACAAGGTAGCTGAGAGGAGACACTTAAAAATCAAGGCATGTTAAGGGTTGGTGTGGCTCAAGCTGGGTGTAATCCTAGGGTGATTTTGATGGCTTAGATGCCCTTGGGTCGCGATTTCTTAGACCACATGCTAGTCTTGCAAGCCATGGACAAGCTACCAAACAAAAAAAAACAATTGGTAGATGTTATTGTGCGAAAGTTCCCAAATGTATCAAGATCAAATCCCTTGAGGTTAGTAACCAATGTTTAAACTATAAATTATTATTGTCCTCCCTTTGGAAAAGCATGAAGATGGGAGAAATCTATGAGAGTTGGCAAGGTGACATTATTCTCACTTAGAATGCTTAATACACGAGGAATAGGGTAGAAATCTAAAAGGTGGCAAGATATCAACATCACCACTTGGAATGCTTAATACACGGGCAAGTGAGAGACTATTCCATATATATATATATGTGTGTGTGTGTGTGTGTGTATAAACACACACACACACAAATTTAACAATAATAATGAAAGTAAATAAATAAAATTAAAATTAAAATAATAATACTAATAATACATAAATAGTATAAAATAATCAATACACCTATATATGTCATTTGGGATTAACTCGAGTGGTTGTGGGATGGAGTGTTATCCTCCCCACCTAGGTTATATTACCGGTAAGTGACATGTTGAGCCCTTAATGAGTATATCGTTGTACTAGCTTTAAGCGATGTTGTTGACTTCACCTTATGTGCCAAAAGAAACTAGGGTTTACCCTACGTATAATCCTTGAAATGAGGGGAAGTACCCAAGGGTTTTCCCTAAGATATGTTAGCCTTGAATTTTTTATATATATATGTATAAGAGGTTAGGGTGGACTATATACTTCTTGAGGTATCGTGGTGGATGAAGAAGAAGGATTGAATTACTCCAAAGACCCATTTGAGGGCATTCATATTTATCCCCAAGGGATCTAGTTCTTATATAAGGGATAAGGACTTCACTCTAGTGGGGGCCACACCTGCCTTTAATAAGCCTGTGGAGAACATTGAAAAAGTGGGTACTGTAGAGGTATGAACACCTTTAGGAAAATTCCTTATAGGTAAATTCTTTAATCAATATATCTTATAGCACTCCTTAAACGAATGGATCCAAAGGGTTTGATTTCCAATCTTAGGGCATGGGATTTCATTTCACCTCTTAACCAGAGGGCGGATTGGTTTAATATTTTGGTGGGGAGAGGACTTGAATAAAATTGTAAGGGATGACAATATTCAGGGTCAACTTTTTTGGCACTAAAAGCTTAGATTGTATGTTTTGATCCCCAAGTAGAGGTTTCTAAGTGAATTCCTATATGGGTCAAGTTACCTGGAGTTCTTTTGGAGTTGTCGTCTAGGAAGAAAAATACTTATGTCAATAGGCAATAGTCTAGGGAAAACCCTTGACATTGAAGTTTCCTTCAAATCTACCGTTTGTGGGATGGTGGACGAGGTTTTGGTTAAGATGGATATAATTGAAGGTCTTCTGGAAAGCATTAGCATTATGGTAGACGATGTAGTTCATTCTCAAATTCTAGATTACAACATTCTTTTGTTAAGTTGTGCTTGTTGCCATGTTTCTGGACATATTGTCGATGATTATCCTCATGCATTCTCACAAAAAAATTGGAAGAAAAAATGTAATGTGAAGATTGCAATATAAATATTATATTTTTTTGTAAGCTCAACAAAACATTATTATATTGTATGAACAAAAGATACATAGTCTTATGTGGTTGGATTTCCACTGGGGAAACCAAACAAGCCACATAACCACGGCTTATCAATAGTTTTCCATAAAGGTCTCGAATAAAAAATGCATACTAACTTTCTAGGATTGCTATTAAAAGGTCTAAAATGTTGTTTAGAACACTTGAAAGTATTAAAAGATTGTCCGAAGTACCTAATAAAACTACTATCATAATTATCATCTCCTATGCTCATAAAAGGAAAATTGTCCAGTAGCCTAACAAAAGAACTAGTCATCATAAATGGAGATTGTTGGCACCTCTAGTGCTGGTAGAAGAATGCTAGATTGCCCCATGACCTGTTCTTTGAAGACCGTGTCAGTGTTGGTTTTGTCCAACACATTGATATTGGCGCCTAGTCTTAAGAGTTCCGTGGTAAGTAGTTGAAGTTGTCTTTCACCCTGTAGATATGTTCCTACATCTCAACCAACTAAAGCAGGTTTTCTTTTCGTTCCTCGCTCTCATCCATTATGACCATCCCTAATAGTGTTTTGCCAATAAGGAGTGACTATTTTCATGTACTTAGTATCACAGGTTCTACAAGTGTTCACATCATGAACCATGCACCCTAGGTTTTCCAAAATTACTTACGGACATGTAGGTTGCAGCTTGTGTTTTTCCTAGTTCTTGTCCATTTCTTCAATTTCTCACTACGCCAGAGACGAAATTGCCCCTTTCTATACCTTCTTTCCCTCCTTTGTTTCTTGGAGTACCTAGGGCATATGGGTTTTCCCTTGCTTCTTCTGGTTTCTTGTAGAGCACTTATTAGTGATCATGTTGACAAGCCGAAGCCAATAAGAGAAATTATTTGCAAAGTGCCTCTGGTGATGAAGAAAAGTAGAAAAACACCTTACCACTACTTGAAACATGTATCATCTTGCAAATCGTCTATGGAATAGATAGGACCAACCAGAAGGGAGGAAACATTCTTTGCGATCTTGTCTTGACTATCCTATTCTTTCCCTTTTTTGTGAACATACCAAAATGAATGTCGGCTCACAGCTCCTTATCCCCATCATTATCACACATTCACGTCATATTCTAGCGCCTCCAGTTGAGCTAGATAATTATCAGCACGAGCGGAAGCATAAATGGAGCCATATAAACCAAAACCATCAACATATCCAACACTCAGCGGAGGTGACATTTTAGACTTTTGTGATGTCTAACCATGATAACCAAGAGTACGTGATTGCGGGAGGCATGCATCATTTGGTATGAGGGCATCCCCCCTTATCCATGTTGCCCTCTCATCCTACTAGGTTTCATGGCAGCAGGGATGGCCTAACTAGGCTCTTCAAGGGCCATTAATAAACACCCTACCACCCAATACAAGGGATGTAATATACCTATTGTTAATATTAGTTAATGTATTTACTTAATTGGTTAGGGGTCACCATTCTTGAAGTGAAGAGTTGCATCTCTTGCACTTTGTTGTATTTATATGAGTGCTTAATCCTTGTAATTTATCATTGAATTAATAGTAAATATTTATTTTGCAACAATGCATGTAATTGGCATAGAGTGTAATGTCCCTTCAAAGGAAAGTCCTTGGATTCACCTTGTTTTGACTCTAGGGTTTTGTTTACAACTGGTTCCAAACACCTCCAAATGATTTTGAATTTGGGGAGGAAGGCATTGATGGGGAATAGGACATATTAACACACCTATCAGACATCCAAGCAACTGATATACCCATCCATTATCTGCAAATTGCATGGGAAGAAGTTTCAGAACAAGACTAGTTAATTTGAGAAGTGGAGATCCCCCTAGGTCTGCCATTAGATGCTCTTCCAAACACTTTACAGCCTTCACTAATTATTTGTCTGAGACTTGGATATTTTATAGGACATTAGGAACAATATATATGCAACATTATATTTGGTTGTAGGGTCGAATAGGCATCCTAATGAACAACATCTTCTAGAGTCTAGTTTTTGAGGTGAAATTGGTGGGAAAGGAGTCTCGAATTTCTTCATAAATCATAGTAACACTTCAGAGATCTGCACAAATCATTTGGGCCATCAAGGTAACTTCATATGCATCTCATAACATGATAAATAACTCAGCAAAATCTTATATAAAATAGGTACAATATCATTCCAAAATCACTATGCAAATGCTATGGAGAAAATGGCTTGAATGTCTTCCTTGAATGTAAATATCACTTGAAATACATAATGTTTAGAGATGTGTCTCTCATGATATGCTTATTACAGAGATATGTAGCTTCTAACATGTCCATGAAGTCGAAATAACAGTCCTTCAATAACTATATGCAACAACAAGTGCGCTATGCAAAAGCTATGGGGAAAATGGCGCGAATCTCCTCCCTGCATGTAAATATCACTTGAAATACATAATGTTTTGACCTGTGGCTCTCATGATATGATTATTACAAATATATATAAAAGCTAACATGTCCATGAATTTGAAATAACAGTCCTTCACTAACTATATGCAACAACAAGTGCGCCCTTGCACATTTACATGACATTAAGAGAAAGATAGTAGAGTAGGCATAGAGAAGAATGAGAAAAGATGAACTCAAACTCAGTTGGGGTCTGAACCTGCATCAAAACATATCCATGAATCTCTGTTGAGAGTTCTTAATGGCCTCTCCATCAACCAACTAGTATGGGAATCTTGCACCCTCGAAATTGTTTATAAGGCAAGAAAGATAAGCATCCACCTTGTGAGGACAAGCTAAGATCTCCATTTTTTTCCAAATGAGAAATCATCAAAAGCCGCTCTCCTTATTTATTATTGTATTTGATTAACCTCCTAAGGCCTCCTTAACTCGAATTCCCTCCAAGACACTCATCCCAAATCAAATTAGGGAGATATTCCCACGAATGCCACTTGTCCAACTTTTCCTAGCTCTCCTCTTCCATCAATTCGAATGGGAAATCTTGGCTGCCACAACTCCCCTTTTGCGCCATCTTGGAGGCTATTTTTAGTCCTGACATGTCATATATGTCAGATGTCAGCAATCAGGTCTGAACTTTGTCATAAGTGTCATAGAATCTTCATCATTGTTGTCATAGGAGTTAGGGAATCTAGCTCCAAGTGTCACAATTCTTCTATGATGCCTCTTCCTCTTCCATTGGAGTTACTCTGTTAGGATATTCCTATACTCCATCCTAGTCCCACCAGTATTTTGATCATTTACATTTTCAGTCATGCATGCACTTTTAGGGTTTGCATGCATCCCAATCATCATTCCAACGCCTAGCCCTCAGTTAGCCAGCCCCCAGGAGCTTCTCACTATTCAGTTTTAGCCCTCCAGTTGCTTAATGCGCCCTTCTTCCTTGATTTTAGGAAGCAACTCGCCCTTCTTCACCTACCAGTCCAGTTGTCTTCAGTTTACATTCAGTTACACTTAGTTACAGTTAGTTACACTTAGTTACACTCAGTTACACTTAGTTACAGTCAGTTACAGTAAGTTACACTTAGTTACAGTCAGTTACAGTAAGTTACACTTAGTTACACTTAGTTACACTTAGTTACACTTAGTTACACCTACTAGACTCAGTTTGATTGATGGTTGATAGTTACTTAGGCATTGATGACTCCACTGATGATGATGAAGACTTCCAGCTGTGCTCCGATGATACTAGTTGTGCTCCGATGACACTCCAGTGATCCTTTGATCACTCCATGAAGGATAATTCGAATTGCCACCTTAGGCATTCAAATTCCTCATGCATTGTATTATTTATTTGTCCTTTTATGATTAATGATTAGTGTGTGTGAAGTATTATTGCTTCTATCCGAGTTCTACTGTACCATATTATTTTGTTGCTCATTATACTGTATTGACCACTCTTCTTTTATTTTCCTGCTTAATCATAATTACTCTTGTGAGGTATACATCATCTCTTAGATCTGTTGTGAGGATTTTCACATGGTATCAAAGCATGTTGAGAGTATTGTTTATCTCCATTCTTGAGAGTTTTTTGCAGGTTATTACCAAGATTTCGAGTGCAGTAGTTGCAGCAGTTTCTGCAGTTTTGCAGCAGTAGCAGTTGCAGTTATTCTATATTGTTTTTGCAGGTCTTCTACAGCTTCAATGTATGATTTAGAAGGAATCCCTTTTCTTTCTCCATTCAACTATGATGAATGGAAACCAAGAATGATAGCACACTTGAAGATCCATGATCTTTTTTATTGTCATTTTGAAAGAGAGTTCAAATCCCCTGAAGAGAAGATTGATTGGTTAAATAAAGGTGATGATGCCTTTGGAGAAATGATGCTTTCTTTGCCTGCATACCTAAGATTCCATTTCAAATATCGTGATGGTGTTGAAACTCCAATGGAGTTATGGACTCCAAAAGAGCTATGGGCTCACCTGGATGAAAAATTTGGCAGAAAGAATGAAGGACTTGGTCCTAACCCATTCGAAAGCAAGCAAAGTGATGCATTCGCTCCTCTTGATGGTCTCTTAGATCATGAACCAGTATCATCTCATATTGAAGTTGTTGACAAAGAACTTGCAGATTCTCCACTCATGCTCAAACCTTCTTCTCTTTCTGTGCCAGCTCACACTCTAGATATTGCAGAAGGTCCTAAATCCTCTCTTGCACCAGAGTCTGTTGGTTTGCATCATGATCACATGATTATTTCGGAGGTCAAAACAACTATTGAAGGTAATGCATTCTCTCCTCTCCAGCTATCTCCTCTTTTATACTACTATATGATCATAAATCCATGCTTTCAGAAGGTCATTGAAGAATATGGCCATTGCCATTCGCTTGGGATAATTTCTCATGCATCCACTCGTTTTGATCTCACCTCTCATGGTTCAAAAGAGATCTCAAGAAACCATAATTCAAGTCTTGTATCTAAATTGGGTTTTAAGCAATTACTGCTTGGGATAATTTCTCATGCATATGATAGTTTTGATCTCACCCCTGCTGGTTCAAAGGAGATCTCAAGAAACTGTTTTTTAAGTCTTAAATCTGATTTTGATTTCAAGCAAACATGTAATAGTTATTTTTGGCATAATCTCACCCATGGTGGTTCGAAGGAGAAGACAAAAGACTATATTCACTTTCACAGATTTGATCCTACCTCAGCTGATTCAAATCACAGGTTCAAGGATCATTCTCATACTGTTGGATTTGTTCTCATCACATTCGATTTGAAGAGCAAGTACAAGCACATGCTTTTTGAGCATCATCCACTTCTTCCCAAGAAGAAGATACCTCCAGACATATGACCAAGCATCACACCTGCTTGAGTTTGGAGCATTTTTTTTTATGTGTGCCTTACAGTCTGTTTTTGAGGAGGGGGTATGTTTCCCATGAAATTTTCCCACTTCCTTGGTTTATTGACTGTTATTATTCATTGTATTGGGTGACCTTTGGTCTTAGTTACCAAGGCCCAGGATGGATTAAGGGGGGTTGTTAGGATATTCCTGTACTCCATCCTAGTCCCACCAGTATTTTGATCATTTACATTTTCAGTCATGCATGCACTTTTAGGGTTTGCATGCATCCCAATCATCAGTCCAGCACCTAGCCCTCAGTTAGCCAGCCCCCAGGAGCTTCTCACTATTCAGTTTTAGCCCTCCATTTGCTTAATGCGCCCTTCTTCCTTGATTTTAGGAAGCAACTCGCCCTTTTTCACCTACCAGTCCAGTTGTCTTCAGTTTACACTCAGTTACACCTACCAAACTCAATTTGATTGATGGTTGACAGTTACTTGGGCATTGATGACTCCACTGATGATGATGAAGACTTCCAGTTGTGCTCTAATGATACTAGTTGTGCTCCGATGACACTTCAGTGATCCTTTGATCACTCCATGAAGGCTAATTCGAATTGCCACCTTAGGCATTCGAATTCCTCATGCATTGTATTATTTATTTGTCCATTTATGATTAAGGAATTAGTGTGTGTGAAGTATTATTGCTTCTATCCGAGTTCTACTGTACCATATTATTTTGTTGCTCATTATACTGTATTGACCACTCTTCTTCTATTTTCCTGCTTAATCATAATTACTCTTGTGAGGTATACATCATCTCTTCGATCTGTTGTGAGGATTTTCACATACTCTTCCACTCCAATTCTACCTTACATGATTCATTCCATGAATAATACCTGTTCAACTCCCCCAAGTATGTTACCCTTCGTCTTGAACTCGAATTGGTGAGAGAATAATGCCAAGTGTATTGGGGAATCTTGCCACATGTGGGTCCCACAACCTCTTATGTGCCCTCATGATCCAATGCCACCTTATTTTCTTTGTATTATTATTTATTTGACCCATTTAATGTGAATTTGTAAGTCTAAGGTCATTTTGGGTCTTGTATCTCCCTTATTCCAACTTTTAATGCTTCCACCCCCAACCTAGGGAACTAGTCATTTTCCTCCATGATAGTTCATTTGGATGGGTATATTACAACCTTTGAATTTGGAATTTTCTCTTAATGTGACCCACCTTGTCCATTTGGATCTAATTTTACATTATTACTAACTTGGACATCATTCTTGGCAATTATTTGACCCTTAGCATCAATTTGACAAACTATCATGAATATGGCCAAGTGGCTTAGGCCATTGTGACCCAATGAAAAATTTGGGGACATGACATAAATAGAGGTTAAATTCTATTGCTCATAACTAGCAAACTACTCGTTATTCCTCTGGTTGGATGCTTGAATATTCTAGCCTAAGATCTACTACGGGAGGTTGTGTGTGAGATATCGGAGATGTGTAGAGTTGTGTGATCTCCATTCCACATGAGACATGTGGAGATGTAGGGTTTTGTTGCTCGCATAGGACGTGTGTGCTCTCCATTCCATGTGGATCTGTTGTCCAACCTTGCTCATTCTGCGTGGAGCTACCCATTTTGCATGGAGCATGAAGACTCCTACCCCTTTTTGTATGGAGTCACCCGAAGACTGCGTTAGGTAGAGTTGCTTGAAGATTCATTTCATATCTAGACCTGTTCAACATACCCTATGTATATTGTGTAGAAACTCAAGATATGCATAGAACTGCGTGAAGACTCATTTTGAGAACAACCTTGCTCAACATACCCAGTGTATATCACATTGAAGCTTAGCACCAGCCACGTGAAGATTTCACTACGTAGAGTTGCATGAAGACCCATTTCTTGCCTAACCTTACCATTATGCGAAATGAGGAGCACATAAAATTCAAGGAAGAACGAGACTTAAAGTCAAGTGAGTCATTGAAAAAGATGCAGTCCAATGTTGAAACCAAAATTGCAATGGCATTACAAGACTTCAACAAAAAAATTTGAACCACTCTTAGTGTTGAAAGATGAGTTGGAAACCTTAAAAACAAAATAAAGGAATAAATAGAAGTACTGAAATTTCACACTAAGGATGACTAAGGAGGCACAAGATGGATTAATAAAATTTAACATTATTTTCATATATACTAGATTCAAGATGATGATGAGAAAATTAATGTGCCATCTATGAACCTAGAAAGATCGGCTAATGACAAGTTCTCATGGTGGAAATCCAAACATCAGAGCTGGCAAGAGATGAGGACATTTTCAAAAATAATTTTTTCAGAGGATTTCAAGATATAGAGGAGTATGAAGTCTATGTTGAGCTCGCTGGACTATAGTAGTTTTGGACAGTGGAAGAATATTTTAGTGACCTCCACATATTAGCAACCAATGTAAAAAATATATATAATAGACAACTACTGCAAATTGTAATATTAAGATCGAAACCAAATATAATGAATGAATTGAAAGTACTAGGTGTCAAGGACATCAAGCAAGTGTATAAAAAACCAAACTCATTGAAGAAACACACATGTCCCATCGACAACCTCCTTATATCTTCACTCACCAAAGGATATCGCCATCAAGTACAAGGAAGGAAAAAAGTCAATATTTCAAATGTCATGCTCCAAATTGGAATCCAAGGCATAAATGGAAGGATACAAAGTTCTAACTATGTGAAAAAAATAATAGTGACACCGACAAAGATGAGAGAATATATCTTATTCCGAGGAAGAAGCAAACAGTGGAAGTTCACATAAATTTATAGATACGAAGATAGCATATTTGGTTAATCTGTTTACGATTATAAATATGCTATCCTTCCCTTGAAAGGTGGAAAGACTCGTGATAAAATTCATTGATATTTATGAACATTTTTGGCAATTAAATATGTTCGTCTACCCTACCTCTGACTTTCAAGTCATTATACCAGGGCATGAGAATACTTCATGTGATGAGAAATACCATATGGTAGAGTTAGCTATTAGTGACTACAAATTAAAGTCTCCTATGTACGCCATGAAAATTGGAGGAGTAGATGTGGTATTAAGAGCCCAATGATTGGCCACTCTTGGTACAGTGGGATTAAATTTACAAAAACAACTTTAAATATTTTTTGAAAATGGAAAAAAATATAAATTTCGTGGAATCAACTACCCATTTCCCAATATAGTCTTGTCTAATAAAATGCATAAAATAGTTAAGAAAGGAGCCCAAGCTTATCTTTTACACTATTATTCATTGGACTGAACGCCTAATGAAACAAATGATCCAGGAGGATTAGATAAGATGCTTGGGAAAAATAGCACCAATTTTCAAGACCCACCTCGTGGTCTTTCTCCAGCACGTTCAAGATATCAAATCATAGGATTAATGCCTGGTTCCACCCTGGTCAAAAGGAAATCTTACAGACAGTCTCATAGACATAAAACAAAAATTGAATGCTTAATCCAATAATTATTGGATTGTTGTGTTGTTAAAAGAAACAAGAGTCTGTTTTCAGTACCATTCATACTTGTAAGAAAAAAGGACGGATCCTATAGGCTTTGTATCGACTACCCAGCTTTAAACCAATATCGACTATCGACCTTTAAATCAAATTACCATGAAAGATAAGTTTTCCATTCCATTTATGGATGAACTATTGGATGAGCTTCATAGTGCTAAATATTTTTCCAAACTTGATTTGAAGACAAGTTATTACAAAATATTTGTTAAAATTTATGTAGAGATTGATGCTCCATTAAAAACATTATTCAAAAAAGATGCCTTTAGATGGGATCATGAAGTCGAGGCTTGGTTTAAGAAGATGAAGATCTTAATGACTTCCACTCCTGTTTTGGCTTCCCTGGATTTCATAAAACCTTTTGTACTAAAACATGACACATAAGGCACAAGAATGGGAGTTTTGCTATGCAGAATGATCACCCCATTGCCTTGGAAAGTCAAAAATTGAAACCAAGCGAGCATTCACAATCTACATATGACAAATAAATGTTGGCAATCATTCATGCTTTGGTAAAATGGAACAATACTAATTGGGAACCAAATTCCTCGTCAAAATAGACCATAGCAGTTTGAAATATTTCCTAAATCAAAGGAACCTATCATTAGAACAACACAAGAAAAATACAAGTTTTTTACTTCAAGATTCTTTATAAGAAGGCGATGGAAAATTTAGTTACCATTAGCTTATCAAGGAAGGATGAAGGCAACGCCACACTATGCAATATTTCAATATTTATTCCTGAATAGATCAAAGATGCTCAAGCCTAGTATGTGAAAATTAGAGTGATACAGAAGCTAATAGAGAAAGTTGGAAGTAATAATGCAACAAGCTTATAATTTACGTTGGAGAATGATATACTCTGTTACAAAGGAAGAATATATTTACCTAACTTGTCCAAATTCAAGATCTAGATATTAAAAGAGAATCACAATTCTTGGATTGCAAGACATATTGGATTTTTCAAAACATACTACAACATATGTCAATCCTTCTTTTGGAAGGGAATGAAGTGTGATATCAAAAAATACATGACAAAATGTGACACTTGTCAGTGCAGAAAGTTTGAATTAGTTGCGCCATCAGGTCTCCTTTAGGATTTTATAATGGGTATTCCCACCTCTAAAGGGTAGGATAGCATATTTGTAATTGTAGATAGATTAACCAAATATTCTCATTTTATTGGAATATCATCCAAAGCTAAAGTTAGTTAGGTCATTCTATAGGATCCATGGGTTGCCCAAACTCATCGTTAGCAATAGGGATCATGTTGGAATTATTGGCAAGCAAGGGGGAGCATATATATACATATATATTAAAAAGGGGTTCACGTGAAAACATAAAATGTGAAATGCACGGGTTTGGAAGCCCATGGTATTTGGAAAAGTGAAATAAAAAAAAAGGAAATTAATTATTTAATTAATGAGTGCCATGTCTTTTTGAATGAACATGTCCCTCCATGAAGGGATATGTTAAAGTATAAAAAGAGAAAGTGTGTAGGTGAAAACTGTAATATCATTTGAAGAAGTGGATGAGCAAAGAAGGAATATCATTTCAAAAGGGGAGTTATGAAATTAGTTTCAGGTCAACTTGGCATTTTCACTATAACTCATTTTCCGAGACATTTCAAATCATGAAATTTGGAGGAGGTGGAGGTGAGACGTGAAAGACATAATTGTGGACTAGTGTCAAGTACCAAGATATATTGTGGTTGGATTGATGGATGGTCATGGATTCATTTGACCATATGTTCGATGACTTCATATCGTTGTGTATCATTAGTTGTAAACTCGTGCAATGCCCCTCTTAGTTACTGATGATGGCATTGGAAGTGGTCGACCGAGGATCGACCCGATGTGACATTCGACTAGAGTTTCAACTGAGTATCTTTCAACTGGAATATTCGTTGAAAACTATTGCCCCTACTTATCAATACCTCGAGGAGGGAATACTTGAAGTTATTGATATGCTATCCCAATTGATGTCTTCTTGTTTCTTGTTAAATCATCATGGATTTCTTGAGACTGACTAAACCATGTTCGACTGTAGTTGGAGATGTACTATTGCTTATGTTGGATACAGAGACTGATTATCTTGGGATATTGGTGACACTACTCTCTACATTTAAACAATAAGAGAAAATCAGTTGATTGTTGTGATGGCACTATTTTTGGAGGCAACATTAACAAAATGTGCCAAGAGTTTGCAATAGAAATGTAAAAGGAATTTGAGATGTCTATGCTTGGTGAATTGTCTTTCCCTTTTGGTTTATAGATTTCTCAATTTGAGAAAAAACATATTCATTTCACAACCCAATTATATCAAGGAAATGTTGAAGAAGTTTAGAATGGAAGATTGTGCACCAGTCAACACACCCATGGTCACATGTTGTAAATTGAGCAAATATGATGAATATCCATAATCAAATCAAACATTGTACAGGTAAATGATTAGCAACCTACTATATGACACAACATCAAGTCCATACATTATGTGACCTATAGTATTGGTTGCATGGTTTCAAGTTGTGCCAAAAGAAACTCATTTGCAAGTAGTGAAAAGAGTATTCAAATATCTAAAGGGCACCTTCAACTTTGGCCTGTGGTATTCAAGAGGTGAAGTTTTTACTCTAATAGCATATACATATGCAAATTCGGCAGGCAGTGTTGATGATAGGAGAAGCACAAGCTTAGGGGGAGCATCCCTTTGCCATTGATGTCAAAGGGGGATATTGTTGGAATTATTGTCATTGATGTCAAAGTATTAATGTTGTCATTGATGTCATATTAAGGCATTACATTGAACATGTTGTTATCATGTCCCCGACATTTAGTTTTCGGTCGGGGGCATTAATCCTGGGCCATCTCCAAATTTTTGCCATGGACTAAGGTTTTGGCATAGTGTGAAGAAATTTTTATTTTGGTGATTGACTTAAAAAGCAATTTTGTTGAGCTTCTATTGGATCTGTGCACACCATGTTGGCATGGGTTTGTGTGCCCTAGGCCTGGGTGGCATGGTGATGTCATGTTGGTTTAAATGCGATTGCAGCTCACGACAATGAACAGGACACTCCAGCTTACCAGGCCGACCTACAGGTGTTCAGTCGGATTTTTCCCCGAAACCGATCGAGAAGATCGTCGGCAGGGAACTGATGGTTCATAAACTCAACTCTATGTGCTAACTTGGTCGCTAAGTTAAATGTTAACTATGATTAAGAGCACACGAGCTAGTTTTAATACCTGGATGAGGATAACTTTACTTGGTTTTGCTTTTACAGAACAAGCAGTTCGTCATTTTTATCTCGGATTTTGGTGAGTTCTTGCCCGAAATCTAGTTGGGCATAGCTAGACATGCCTGGGTTTGTGCGGGACTTGTGGTATTTTTTGGTTTGTTTTCAGGATAAAACCAGTTCGTTGCAGTGAAACCAATCCCTCATAAGCGAGTGAGGATCTCGTAGTTTCATTTCTTGCTACTTCTACTTCTGAGCCAAGCAGGCGATCGAGAAAAAGAAAGAAATGAAAATTTAAGGATTGTCTTCCTAAAATTGAAAGGAGCTTGATTCAATTCATGGTGAAGATCTTGCGAAGCTTTGCACAAATTTATTTTATTTTATTTTTGCAAAAACCCTTATTAAAGGCTCAAATTAAGGATAATTTATCAAAATAAGGATATCAACGGTTCTTGGAGCGTTTTCTTGGATTCAAAATTTTCTTTGAGATTTTAGCGATCAGCAGCGTCCCTTGGCAAGAGAGCCATGTGCAGCGTGAGCTTATGGAGCGATTTGGGTTGAGTTCTTGGCAGAGTGAGTCTTGGCATCGATCTGGCATCTACCTTCACCTGCATGCAGGCTTCCATGGCTCCCGGAGGGGACTCCGAGGCCTCTCTACTTCCCCCTGAGATAACAGCGTTTAAGTTGCTGGTGGCTGCAAGTGGTAAACGCCCATCTAGTGAGTAGCAGCAGAAGTTTGTGAAACGCCTGGCCAGCATCCCTACCGTCGCATTGTCGGCTGAAGATCCTTGCAAATCCGCATTGAATCTTGCAGAACGTGGACTTATTGGGCAGTTCACCAGTCTCTGGCCATCACCCAAATCTGTGGATATCTTGGTTTAGAGGAACTGGAGAGCTCTGACACAAGAAGGCATCATAAGTTTTTTAGTGGGTAAGGGATTTTTTATTTTTGTATTTGACAGTGTAGAGGACAGGAATTTGATATTTCGGAATGGACCTTATTTTATGGGCCCTCAGGGGTTGTACTTGAATAAATGGACGTCGGACTTCGATCCTACACAGGATGTGCCCTCGGTTGTTCCGGTTTGGGTTCGACTGCCGCACTTACCTTTGCACTGTTGGAATCCCAAATCTTTAAAGGCCATTGGTAACAAGCTTGGAAAATATATAGACCGTGCAAAGAGGAAAGATCAGTACACTTGTGCATGAATTTGTGTAGAGGTGGATCTGGAAGTGGGCCTCCCTGAAGCTATTAAGCTCACGGTAGCAGACTGGGCATACATACAAGAGCTGGACCATGAGCAACTCCCTTTTAAATGCCGCTTTTGCCATGGATATGGTCATTTTTCCAGGTACTGCAAGAAGAAAGGAGAGGAGGAGGCTGAGAAAAATAAGGGAGAGCAATGGGTTATGGTTCATAAATCAACTACTATTAAACACACCAGCAGATCGAAAGGAAAAGGAGCTCTAGCTAGGAGTGCAATCCCACCCTCTAGATAGGCCCATGGGGAAGGGAGCTTAGTCCCCCCAAGAACAGAGTCAAACTCCAACCCTTTTGAGCCACTTAGTGTCCCGGAAGATCAGCTAGTTATAGCTGCGGATGAGGTGGAGCAGCAGTCTACCAATAAAGTTGAAGTTAAAAATATAGAAGAATTAGAATCTTTACATGCTGGATCCCGAATAGGAGTCACTATCCCTCCCTCCTACGTAGAAATGTTAAGGACAAAGTCTCCGAAGATATCAGGATCATCGGAGGACGAGACTTTCGAGAAGCCCTCGAAAAGAGTCAGGCGAAAATCTCATAGGGAGACAAGGGGGGAAGAAGCTGAAAGACAAAAAATGAAAGGTAGCCAACCTACAATTGAGATGTTCATAGGCAGAAATACGAGGAACATGCCTCCCAATGGAGGAGTTGCCCCCTCACCTGCCAGTAAATAATGTGCTTAGTCTCTTGGAATTGCCAAGGACTGGGGAACCCCTTAAAAGCTGAAGTGGTAAACAATTTGCTGAGATCTGAAACCCCCGAGATCCTCCTTCTCCAAGAGACTAAAATTGAAGGGGAAACCCTTCTTGATGTCAACACTTCGAAATGGCAAAGGAATGCTGGGAAAGCAGTCATCTCACGTGGTTCCTCCGGAGGGATGGCTACTCTTTGGGAGGACAACAAATTTCATCTCAATAACTCCTTCGAGACGCAACACTGGATATTCACCGAGCTTTGTCATGTTGCAAGTAAGTTAACCATTGCTCTTGTCAATCTCTATGTTCCTGTCCACTATGTTGAAAAGAAAGAATGCTGGCATTCTTTATCCGAATTCTTAGAGTTGCGGCATCCCAAGAACTTAATTCTCGCTGGAGATTTTAATTTAGTTTTCGAACCCAAGGAGAAATGTGGAGGCATTACCACCAGAGACAATTTTCTCCCATTGGTGGAAGATATCATTCAGCAGTGGGACTTGATGGATTTCAAGCCTAAGAAAGGGCTTTACACTTGGACTAATAACATAGTTGGTAGTCAGCACATCACTGCCCCGTTGGATAAATACTTAGTGCAAAGTACCTTTCTGATGGAGAAGAAGATCATCTCAACGAGAATTTTGGAAAAATTGTCTTCTGACCATAAGCCTATTGGTTTACAGCTTGAGGAAGAAGCTAGAATGGGTCCTCTCCCCTTCCGTTTCAGTCCACTCTGGGCTGCGAGAGAAGGATTCATGGACACTGTTATAAATTCCTAGACTATTCCTGTCATAGGCTTGCCCAGCTATGTTTGGGAGCAAAAATTAAAAGCTACTAAAGTGGCCTTGAAACAGTGGATAAAAAAGCCTTCCACCTCTCCTTCAAGTTGCAGAAAGCAAACCACAGCTCAGCTGATTGATTTGCAAATGGAGATGGAGTGTAAAGATATAACCGCTTCTGACATTCAGAATGAGCAAGCTTCCCAACTAAATTTATTACGATCTAACAGGTTGGAGGAAGAGCATTGGAGGCTGAAATCCAGAAGCCTCTGGCTCAAGTCTGGTGACATAAACACAAACTTCTTTCATAAACAATTTCAAGCCCGTCTCTCACGTAATCATGTTGCTGAAATTACTACTCCTGATGGCATTGTACATAAACAAATCGATCAACTTAAAGAGGTTGCCACCACCCATTTTCATCAGCTCTACACGGAAGAAGGAATGGATTATGAACAAGAATTTTCAGAATTTCTTATCAATATCCCAAGATTGGTAGATGAGGAGGAAAATGCTGGTCTCTTGCAACCTTTCACCGAAAATGAGATCAGCAACGTAATCTGGTCGATGGAGCCGGACAAATCCCCTGGGCCCGATGGGTTCTCCATCCACTTTTATAGAATTTGCTGGGACACTATTAAGTTTGACTTACTACGGATGATCAAAGGTTTTCACAATAAAGCCAAGGTTGGAGGCAGTACAAACTCAACTGTTTTAGCTTTAATCCCCAAGGAGACAAACCCTGGGACCTTTGATCATTTTCGTCCTATATCTTTGTGTAATGCATCATACAAAATTCTGTCCAAACTCCTGGCAAATCGCATCAAGTCTCTACTGGTTAAACTTATCTCCCCCAGCCAAGGAGGGTTTGCCAAAGGAAGACATATCATGGACAACGTGATCCTTGTTCAGGAAACCATCCACTCCAACTACCATCGTCATGAGCAAGGGATGCTCATAAAGCTTGATATGGCTAACGCCTTCGATCGGGTAAGACACTCCTTTCTTTTTCAAGTTCTCCTTTCCTTTGGATTTAGTATTGACTTTGTCAAGTTAATCAAAGCATGTATAGAAAAGCCGTGGATCGCCCTGTTGGTTAATGACAGGCCATCTAACTATTTCCAAGCCACGAGGGGGACCAGACAGGGCTGCCCCCTGTCCCCTTTCTTGTATATTATGATGGCATACTCTCTTAGTCGAAAATTTACAGCTGAGAAGAATGTTGGGACAGTTCCTAGCATCCGAGTGGTGAAAGAGTTAGATCCATTAAACCACGCATTGTTCGTTGATGATTCCCTCCTGCTGGGTAGTGCCTCATTAAAAATTGTCAGGGCCTTCAATATTGTAATCCATAGCTTCTGCAGAGTCTCTGGCGCTTTGGTAAATAAGCGAAAAAGTGTTGTTTACGGGTGGAAGGTTGACCAGCCAACCATCCTTCGGATTGCCCATTCCTTAGGTTTTATGGGTTACACTAAGTGGGAATCCATCAATTATTTAGGTCTGCCATTAACTCTTGGCATTGCAAAGTCTTCTCAGTGGCTTGGATTAATCAGCAAGATCAAGGCTAAATTGGTTGCCTAGGGTGGTCATTGGCTTACCACTGCTGGCAAGTTGACACTCATTAAATCTGTTATCTCATCCCTTCCCATATATCAGGCTTCGTTTCTTCTGGCTCCTAAAATGATTGCCGATCAGATGGCTCAGTTGATTCGTAAGTTTATGTGGCAGGGAGGTAAAGGGAACCAAAAAAAATTTCAGTTGGTAGGTTGGGACATTGTGAAGCGGCCTTTCTCTGTTGGTGGTCTTCAGATAAGAGACCCAGGTCTGGCTAATATGGCTCTGGGAGGGAAAATCCTGTGGCAAATATTCTCAAACCACAGTCATCCTGTCAGTCAAATGCTCATAAAAAAAATCTGAACGACCTCTCTCTAAATAGCATGGAAGTTGGAATCCATAGTAAAGGAACCACGACTTAGAATCTTTGCAGTCGAGGATGGAATTTCTTTAAAGGCCATCTATACTGTATCCCTGGTAATGGGAAGAACATCAGACTTTGGGATGACAAAATTATGGGGAAGCCACCGCTCAGGCAAGTTGAAGAGATCTCAGACATTCGTGATTGGCTAATTCTGAATGGCATCCAGACATTAGCAGAAATTTTGACATGGGATCCTGGTGGCAACTGGAATGCATGGTGATACCCACGACCTCCTGAAATGATGCGTGAGCAAGAGAATAAGCTGCTGGTGGCGCTATCTGGGTTAGCCTCGGTTCACCTTCGAGCTCGCGACAAATGGGGATGGGGTCCTGCTGGAGTATACTCAGCAGCCCAAGGGTATGCTACTCTACAAAAGCAAATTGCCCAGAACCATTCTCAAGAGCTGTGGAAGCACGTTTGGGACTGTTATAGTATCCCAAAGATTAAAAAAAAAATGTTGGATTCTCATGCATCGAAGATTACTGACAGGGGAAAATCTGGCCAAACGTGGAATTCATGGGCCACACAGATGCCCTCTCTGCTGTCTGGCACTGGAGACAATTGATCATTTGTTCATTGATTGTTCCTACACGCAGGAGGTGTGGAAGCTGGCTGTGCAGGGGCTCAACGTTTTGGCACCTATGCAAGGCACTATTGTTCAACTTTTCTCTACCTGGAAAGACAGTTATCCTCATGTGTTAAAGAGCAATTCTCTTTGGTCCAAAATTTGGCATGCCCTCCCAAAATTCATCTGCTGGGAAGTTTGATTAGCCCGGACTGAAGGGATTTTTCAAAACCGCTTTTGTTCCCCTACCATCGTGGTGGCTAAAGCCAAAGCTCTGCTGATTGAAACTTTGGAAAATTGCCCCCCAAAACAAGCTAATCTTCTACTTTCGGAAGAGATCAGCTGGCTAGGTGCTCCTATACTCAGTTCTCGGTTCAAGATCTCCTCTCGTCCAATCAACAATCCAAAGTGGAGAATGCGGAGCACTGATACTGATTTTCATTTGTGGTGGCAGAACCAAGGTAAAGTCACAATTTTCTTTGATGGAGTAGCGAAAGGTAATCCTGGACCAGCAGGAGCGGGTGGTATCATTTACGGTGCGGATGGCCATAAAGACACCTTCAGTTGGGGACTAGGGCAGAGTAATAATAACCAGGCTGGAATGTTAGGCTTGCTCAAAGCTTGTCAGCTCGCTCAAGGTCATGTTGGACATGACATACAAATTTTTGGAGATGCGGAAATCATAATAAAAATCCTCAACACGGAAGACAGATTTAATAACTCGATGCTCGACAAGATCTTGCAAAGGGTCCGCAGATTGCTGCAGAACTTCAAGTCTACCTCCATATTTCATATCCTCCGGAATCTTAATCAAGAAGCGGATGCTAAGGAAAATTTTGGCTGCCGCTTAGCTCAAGCAAAGCTGAAAAAGAATGATAATGCTCCTCTTTGGTCTCCTATCCCATAGTTTGTAATAGCTGGATTGGTTTCTTTCATCCATGTGGGCTAATGACTATGTAATGGAGGTTGATTTGGCTATGGCCTAACCGTGATGTCCTTAATAAAATATAACCGTTTTCTTAAAAAAAAAAACTATTATTTTCCTTTTTCCATTGGTCAAGGTCTGGAGAACGAATCCCCAGTCGTTCAAGACTAGGCCATAGCAAGTCAAGGCATGCGTTTTAAAGGTAGAGAGTGAGAATCCTGTCGGAATTTTCTTGTTTTTATTTTTCGTTCACTTTAATGGTCGATCACGACATGGATGAGATGCAAATGGTGTTGCAGATGGACTTGTAATAGCACCATGGGATCCATAGAGGCCAAATCCATTATATTTTGCAATAGCTGCTTCAACACCTAAAATGCCAGGCTTCCAAATTCTGCCAAATACATCTATATTTGGGGAAAAAGTGGAAGAGTATTTTCTAATCGGCATCACTCATTTGTTTTGCAGGCTAGGTCTTTTCAACTAGACAATCAAGGGAATTCTAGAGAACTTTCACTTGAGAATGCAGACTTTGAGCATATTCCTAGGTCATTATCTAGTTCTCAACAACAAAAAATACTACTGCCTAAGTATACTTCCTTAGATGAGTTAGAAGGTTGAATCTATTGCCTAGCCATGGATCGACATGGCTATCGTTTTCTACAAAAGAAGTTTGACGAGGGAAGGCCAGAAGATGTGCAAAAAAAATTGTTGAGATTTTTTATCACATAGTTGAACTTATCACTAATCCTTTTGGAAATTATCTTGTGCAAAAGCTTCTCAAAGTTTGTAAGAAAGATTAGGGGATACAAATTCTTTAAACCTGGAGAGCTTGTCAATATATCACTCAATATGCATAGGTGAGTATCATTTCAATCAATGAGCTATGGGTTGATTCCTTTTTTTGGTACAAAAAATTATTGAAGGGATATGAGCAAAATCAATTACTTTTAGCTAAGTGGTTACAACATTGTTGTTAGTGTGCAAATAAAGGGATGTTTGATTAATGATCACAACTATTTTTTGTTAGATATAGATTCTATGACCCATTATTTGATATGTATATGGTGGCACGCCAAAACTTATGCAGTACAAAAATTGATAGAAACAATTGAGACTCCACAATAGGCTTTTATGGCTACATCCTCTCTTATACCGGATGTTGTGACCCTGATAAAGCACCTTAATGGTAATCGTGTTATGCAATGTTGCTTTTTAGCTCTCACAACTGTAGAGGAGCCTGCAATGTTTGCATTTGAGCTGTCAGAAAGACGTAAATGTTGTTTTTGCCTACAAAATGGAATGAAATTAAGAAAAAAAAATAAGCATACCTGAGAATCATGTTGCCACAATAATTTTAATTTTTCCCTTGCTACTTCTAAAACTCTTAATCTCTTCATTGGAATCCAGTAAGGTAGGCAAGGGTTTCCACACTTGTACCAACTGAGCCACCCTCCTCAATATGCATTCTGGATAGCACTCTTCAGTTGCAACAAGTTGAAAATTCAAATTATCATGGAAACAACACTTGATTCTTAAGAGGAAATGTATAGAAAACGTAGTGTAACCTAAACCAATGTTGATACAGACTCGTAGTAGGAAGCAGAATGTAGAAAACGATCAAGCATTTGACCGGATCATTGACTGGAAAACATCAACAACCTCACTATAATGGCTATATGATTCCTATACCACAGAAAACGTCAATGCAGTATAGACACCATCACTGACTATAGGGTTCTTTGGACATACAGAGCTCTAGCAAGAAATGGTTTGACCAAAAAGAAAATTGTTACAGATCTTGAGGGGGTTCATAGAGTGGAGTTGTCGAGTGACCAACTCAAGAAGATTTGTGATCAACATGCACAGGTTTGTGATACATGCATGCCGCCATGCATAGTTTGAAAGAAGATCGTAGTCTTCACTAGACAACTCATGAAGACTAATTGCCTTGCAACCTATCCAAACCCCAAGCTATCGGTTGTCATAAGAGCGTCGTTGTCTCACTCTGATTCGCGGTGGCATTGGTCTTCCGTTCATTTCACAAGCCTTGCATTAGCCACGTCCAACTGGAGGGATAGCCTTGTTGTTGTCTTACTCTTGAAAATTTATTGTTTATGCTTACTTTTCCATTACAATATTACTCATATAAAACATTCATTTACTGCTTTAAATTTACTGTCGGTAAGGTTGTAGCGGGCCTAGTTGTGAAGCGAGTGTGCTTCCAGTCTCGTTGGAATTGTATTAATGTAAAAGAGGAAATATTGAGTCCATTTACTTTGTATGAGAAAAAATATCTCGCCACATTTGAAGTGGAGATTCTATTTGTCATTGGAAGACAGACAACGCTTTCAATTAGCTCAAAAAAATTCAATAATAATGTTCGGTATCAAAATTTCAAGCTGCAATCCCAAAGTCATTTGCCAACCATGCAATAAATATTTATATATATCCCATTACAATGGAAACTTTCCTGCTATGGGATTGTTAAATATCCATATTTTCTACTATCGGTACCAGATATATCCGTCCAGCAAGTATATATGATATCACCAACCATCAACCATGCCACTCACTCTTGTTTTTTTTAACATTGGATTAAGAGGAGTAGCAGTAGATTACACTGTACTTTTGAAGCCATTAATTAAAATAATCTTGTAATCATCAATTCTCAAGCCTTTGTTGGCGTCTCAACTAGCTTCTACGTTATCTTAGAATGTGAAGACTCCTTAGAGTTGTCACGTGCATTTCCCGATTTAAAATAACCAGACAGTTCCCGAATACCTCATCAGTCCATCTTTGACACTAACCATGACATTTCTGAACTCTCCATCATAGTTTGGGAAATACGATCCGCTTGAGTAAAATTTCGTTATTACTTGGGTTTTCAAGAAGAGTATACACAACACAACAAAGATATACCGTTATCTTGAATAAAGAAACTTTAAAACTCATCTTTAAATCAAAACCAAGGAGACAACTTTAAATATTCATGTTTAAGCCCAAAACCAAGGAAACAACTTTAAAATTCATTTTAAGACCAAAACAAAGGTTTGAATGCTCAAATCCCTTACACGAGACGATCGTTCCAACAAATATTCAATGGTGTTGGTCCTATGATATCAGCTCTCCATATATACCAATTTGCTTCGCTTTGTTGATTGGAGAAATTGTGTTCATGTACAATCAACGTGTGATGCCACTTTAATTATAACCATGCGACATTCTATCTTGAGTGCTTTAGCTTGCTGAATACCTTGCACTTCAAACTTTGATAATTTGGATTGCCTTGTAACTTTAGGTTGTGTTTATTTAAGAATGTCTTTGATATTTTAATCCACATAGGATGCCATTTTTTTAATGTCCAAGTGTATATATATGTGAGACAAATCAATATGTATGTTGAAGTGTATATGTATGTAGGAGGTCCAGGTTTTGCCAGGGCCAGATAATGTATTGGCCTTAGTAATCAAGTCACTATATGTATAAAAATAATTTCCTACAACCGAAGGAGTGGGGAAATAATACAAGATAGCACTTCCTTGCCTACTTCCACAAATACATCCGTTGGACTTGCTTTCAACACATAAAATTGTATTATCTACATACACAACTTTCTCTCATTTTGCAACATATCGAAGTTCTATTCGGCGTTTCATTTCACCCCGCTTAGGGGGTATGCTAGTTTATTATTTAAGAGATATCAAAGATCTAGAGCATCCTTATTCAATAGATGTAGAGGAAACAAAGTACCAATCTGTCAGTTAACAACGTGATGAGTCAAGCCGTCATGATTTCAAATTATGACAAGATAAGGTATATTTTATTATTTTATAATATCCAATAGCTATAGGGAAATGATTATTGCTTTCTTTATATTAAAATATATCTTTTCATATGGTAAAGGGGAAGAAAAGTGAAGGGAAGCTTCCTTCACAAGGGGAGTATCATTCAATAAACTTGAATGCTTTTGCTTTCTTCCAATGTAACCCTTGCTCCTTGACAATACAGCTCCTCGCAGTTGCAAAAAAGTAGCCACTGCAATAGCAATGTCGGGGACATTTCCATCTCATGGATCTTGTTAATATTATGCTAATACATTTATAAGCAAGGGGTTCAAGTGAAAAATTAAAATGTGAAATGGTGGTTTCAAACCTAGGGGTATGGAAGCCCATAGTATTTGCACACGGTATTTGGAAAAGTGAAATAAAAATGGGGGAATTGATTATTTATTTAATGGATGCCATGTCTTTTTGAATGAAATGTCCCTTCATGAAGGGTTAGGATAAAGTATAAAAATAGAAAGTATTTAGAGAAAGTGTTTAGGTGAAAAATGTAATATCATTTGAAGAAGTAGATGAGCAAAGATTATATATCATTCCAAAAGGGGAGTTGCAAAATCAGTTTCAGGTCAGCTTGGAATTTTCGCTATAACTTATTTTCTTGGATGTTTCAGACTATGAAATCTTGAGGATATAGAGGTGAGACCTTTGAGCACATGTGGTCAAAATTTCAGGTGTTGATTCGTTATGTTTTCTGAGATATGACCCGTGGAAGTTATGGTTTCTAAATGGTCTTGAAATCAATTTTAAACATGCAAATTTGGAATTTTTGCTATAATGTATTTTATGGGATATTTTAGACCATTAAATTTTGAGTATATGGAGTTGATATCTCTAAGTACTGTAGTCAATATTTCAGATCTTGTTTCACTATGCTTTCTGAGATATGCATTATATAAGTTAAGGTTTTTGAATGGTCCTAAAATCAATTTAATCAAACATGCCAGCTTGGCATCTTCTCTATAACTTCGATTTTGGGACTTTTCAGAGTGTGAAAGTTTCAGGGATCTCAATATACATACAAAAGTACGTCATGTAAAAATTTCATACTTTGTTCCTCTATACTTTCCGATATATACCCTGTGGAATTAGGGGTTTCTCAATGGTCCTAAAATCAGTTTCAAACTGGTTAGCTTGGCATCTTCTCTATAACTTATTTTCTGGGATGTTTCAAACTATGAAATTTTCAGCGATTTGAGTAGACATATAGAACTACTTACATAAAAAATTTAGTCTTTCGTTCAAATTAATTTCTAAGATATACCCCATGGAATTTAAGGTTTTTTAATGGTCGTGAAATCAATTTCAAACATGCCAACTTGGAATCTTCTCTACAATTTATTTTTTGGGACTTTTCATATTGTGAAATTTTCAGGGATTAAGGAAACATACTGAAGTACCTCAGGTAAAAAATTTAGAATCAGTTTTGCAAAATTGGATAAGTGGCGTGTTGTACAATTTCATTCTTGGGAAGAGGCCAAAAACAACAAGCTTTGGGAAAGCTACCATAAATCTCATTTGGAAATTCAAATTTTGGTCAAACTGGGTGAAGGAAAAAGTAGAGAGCAGACTCAGTGAAGGTGTTAGATTCTATGGTATCTTGGGATGCCCTCCATGGTTCAGTTTCCTTACATGGAGGTACAACAACAATATAGGCATCAGGATGGAGTAGAGAGTGAGATAAACTCTACTCAGTGGCATGAGCCCAGTGGTGGCTGCATGCGGACCTTCCGGGGTGTTTTGACCTTTGCATGCATGAGTTTTGCATGACCTCTTAGCGATCATAGGATGAATGCAAAAGTGACCTTTTGGATGCACCGAGGTTAGGTTTTTGGTAAACATAATTCATCGGTGAGATTATTTATATAGGAAGGGGGTCCCCGGATGAGGTTGCTCAGTTGACTTATCAGAGAGTGATAGCTCAAGAGTGAGGAGGGGGCATTAGCGCATGCAAGGCGACTTTCTGAGAGAGAGAGGAGCTGCTGCAGGAGCTAGGGTGTTCAGATCTGAGCTGTTTCAGTGACCATTAGATCCAAAGGCACTTGGCACTCATATATGTGGACTGAGATAGTTCACTGAGGTGGTTTCTCCTGAGTTTGAGGAGGACGTGTTCCATAGAGGAGGTGGGCGCATTACCCGAGGAGAGAGGAGCTCATTCAGATCTCGATCGATCGATTTAGAGTCTGAGACGTTCAGGATAGCCTTGCCTCAGCATTCGAGGAAGGTTAGGGACGATCAGAGCTCAGATCTGTTGATATCTGGCACAGTACGAGCATCAAACATCAAGAGGGGAAGGCACATTTCTCCATGCAAAGGAAGGCACATTTCTTCAGTTGAGCAGTTGGTTGTCTTCTATTACAGAGCAAATCAGAGCATTGTGATAGAGATAGGCAGATCAATTAGGGGCACCTGTAGAGATTCTCAGAACCAGTTTGGCAGTTAGGGCACATTCTTCCGGTGCATGCATCTGTTGATGCATGCAAATCCAGAGTTTGTCATGTTCAAGATCGAGTTACTTCTGAGGAAACACTGTCTTGTATTTGTCATTTATATATATAAATTGGGATCGAGAGAGAAGATAGCCCCACAGGATTGCTAGTTTTCCCTGGTTGGGGTTTCCAAGGTATATGCAGTGTTATTTGTGTGATTGCATGTGTGTTAAAGTTGTAAAGAGATCTAGTTGTTGAGTTTATGTTTTTATGAGCACTAATAGACATACGAGACTCAAACCGCTTAAGATCTATGGGATATACAGAAGGAGTGGTGATCTCTAGATTAATTAAAGTTTACATGGTATCAAAGCCTTGGTAAGGGTCAGGAAGGGAAATCATACAGATATCAGTGACGATGGTGACTATATCTACCAGATTTGAGGAGCAGAGCTTAGATATGAGGTTGTAGAGGTCAGATCTATCAGATTTGTGAGTTAAGTGGCTAGATCTGAGATAGATCTACCAGATCTATGATCATGAGTGAGTCTTGTTTCACTATGGGTTACAATATTTCTGTACAGAGAGTATGGCCACTAGCTTGAGAGTGGAGGACTAGTTGTATGGTGCCTCCAACTACAGTGCATGGAGGGCACAGATTGTACTCTTATTGAAAGAGTGCGAACTGTGGGATGTTGTGAACAGTACAGTCAGAAATCCAGTCAAAGTTCCATCAGATGCTACTGCTAAAGCAACGTATAGAAAAAACAATGTGAAATCTCAGAGGATCCTTCTTGATGCGATCAAGGATCATGCCATTCCACGTGTCTCGACCAAAGACAATGTTTATGAGATGTGGGATGCATTGACTAGTTTGCACCAGAGTTCCAATGCCAACAGGAAGATGGTTCTTAGAGAGAGACTGAGAAGCATCAATATGGGCAAGGATGAGAGCATGTCCACATACCTCACCAAGATCACTCAGTTGAGGGATGAGTTAGGAGCTGTAGGTGAGAAGGTTGAGGACAACGAGTTGGTGAGACAAGCGCTAAATGGTGTGTCTGTGCCATGGGCAATATTTGTCTAGTCCATCATTGCTAGAGAGAACCTTCTCAAGTGGGATCGTTTGTGGGATGACTTCACCGTGGAGGAGATACGTAGAGGATATATTCAGAGATCAACTTCATCCATTCCATAGGAGGAGGATGTGGCACTTGCCGCAAAGGGGAAACAAAGGTTCAAGCAGAAGAAGGATCTGAGCAAGATCAAGTGTTTCGTCTGCAACGATTAAGGACACTATGCGGGACAATGTCCGCATAAGAAGAAAAGGAAGTAGGAGAAGGATGAGCAGATAACAATAGCAGAGGAGGTTGATGAGTTTACCTCTTGGTTTGAGAGGAAGTTCTCATTAGCCTCATATCAGTCAGGGCATGACAGTAGTCATCCACAGGATTAGGTTAATCAGAGATGGAGGGTTGACTGCATGCACAAAAGTCACATGACATGGATGCGAAATGAATTCCTCGTCCTAGATCACACACCCAGGAAGATGGTTAGGGATGTGCAGGGGACATATTACTTGGTCACCGGAGTGGGTAGAGTGAGATTTCTACTTGACCTTGGAGATCTCCTTGAGGTATCAGGAGTTTTGTTTGTTCCAGGATTGAGAGGGAGTATCCTCTAAGTGGCAGCTCTGGGAGCTGCTGGTTACTCAGTTGTGTTATAGCGGGATCTAATTTTCACCTATCCTAGAGGAGTAGACCCAATCTTGATGGGTCACAGGATCGAAGGTGAATACTTGATTCGGGGACAACCCACTTCTGGCACATCGGGTTGGATGAGTGCATCCTCTTCCTCTGAGCCAAATGAGTACAGAGCGAGATGCTCACAACAAAGATGATGCCAGGAGCAGTGAGTTCAGTCAGCAGATGGGTGAGTGAGATGCTCACTATGATGATGAGGGTCGGAGGAGTGATTTTGGAGTTCAGATGGATGAGCGAGATTCTCATGAGAGTGATGAGTCCCAGGAGATTAAGCCCTTGGACTCTTATCAGATGGATGATCATGCTGCTCATACAAGCACCAACAAGAGATTGAATTGGTATGAGATGGTGGAGATGGACATAGCTCAAGAGAGAGATGAGTCATCTCAAAGATAGAGGGAGTTGACTGACAGAGCCGAGTTATCCCAGAGACATAGAGAGATCACCTACAGGGCAGTGGATCCACTTGACATCAGTCTTCGAGACTGGTTACAACAGTAGAGATTCAGAGGGAGTTTGAATTAGAGTACAGTGACAGAGTCAGTGGAAAATCAGGGGGCTTCCTTGATGGAGCTATATGAGGGTACTTCAGGTCAGAGGGCAGCAGTGACAGACAGTACAATTCATTCAGTGTCAGCAGCAGAGGACTTGTTGTATCCAGGCATCAGTGGTAGGACATCCCTCGTTGAGAGGGAGTGTTAGATTCTATGGTATCTCGGGATGTCCTCCAGGGTTCAGATGCCTTACATGGAGGTACAACAGCAATATGGGCATCATGATGTAGTAGAGGGTGAGATACACTCTACTCATTGGCATGAGCCCAATGGTGGCTGCATGCAGACCTTCCGGGGTGTTTTGACCATTGCATGCATGAGTTTTGCATGACCTGTCAACGATCATAGGATGCATGCAAAAGTGACTTTTTGCATGCATCGAGATTAGGTTTTTGGTAAACCTAATTCATCGGTGATATTATTTATATAGGAAGGGGGTCCCCGGATGAGGTTGCTCAGTTGACTTATCAGAGAGTGATAGCTCAAGAGTGAGGAGGGCGCATTAGTGCATGCAGGGCGACTTTCTGAGAGAGAGAGGAGCTGTTGTAGGAGCTAGGGTGGTCAGATCTGAGCTGGATCGGTGACCATTAGCTCCAGAGGCACTTGGTACTCAGATCTGTGGACTGAGATAGTTCACTGAGGTAGTTTCTACTAAGTTTGAGGAGGACGTGTTCCATAGAGGAAGTGGGCGCATTACCTGAGGATAGAGGAGTTCATTCAGAGCCTGATCGACTGATTCAAAGTCTGAGACGTTCAGGATAGACTTGCCTTAGCATTCGAGGAAGGTTAGGGATGATTAAAGCTCATATATGTTGAGATCCTACACAGTATGAACATCAAACATCCAGAGGGGAGGGTGCATTTCTCCATGCAGAGGAAGGCACATTTCTTCAGTTGAGCAGTTGGTTGTCTTCCATTGCAAAGAAGATCAGAGCAGTGTGATAGAGAGAGGCAGCTCAATCAGGGGCACCTGCAAAGATTCTCAGATCCAGTTTGGCAGTTAGGGCACATTCTTCCAGTGCATGCATAAGTTGATGCATGCAGATCTAGAGTTTGTCCTGTTCAGGATTGAGTTACTTATGAGGTGACACTGTATTGTATTTGTCATTTATATATATGCTCTGGGATCGAGAGAGAATATACCCACACAGGATTGTTGGTTTTCCCCCATTGGGGTTTCCAGGGTATATGCAGTGTTATTTGTGTGATTGCATGTGTGTTAAAGTTGTAAAGAGATCTAGCTCTTGAGTTTACGTTTCTATGAGTACTAATTGACATGTGAGACTCAAACCGCTTGAGATCTCAGGGCTATCCAGAGGGAGTAGTGATCTCTGGATTAATTAAAGTTTACAAAAGGAAATGTGAATGTTATCATCTTTTTAAGAAGTTATATGTGCTAAATAATAAATTGTAACTTGAATGTTGATGTCGGTCAAACAAAGAGAATGGTGTCTCTTGCTACGTTGGTGCTTTGGGGATGGGTGTCTCTAGTAGATTGGTGTCTATGAAGATTTGTAAGAGTAGGTTGGTGATTACCAGGGTGTGTACAAGTGGGGATTGGTGTCTCCAAAAGGTTGATGCCTACAAATATTTGTAATAGTATTTTGGTGCCTAAAAAGAATTATAAAGATAATTTTTGTCATTTTATCCTGAAAGGGTTTCCACATAAATCTTGTGTTCCATGTTCTGCAAATAATATATCTCATATGTAATTGTTTTCTTATGGTTGATGAATGTTTGAAAAAGTAAAAATATTGTTTTATAGCGATTCACCACCCCCCTCTCAGTATAAGTGTCTGCTCAACAATTAGAATCAAAGCAAGGTCCTTCCAAAATAGCCTAATCGCTGGAAGGTAGACCTTAGGAGCACACGTGGCCAACCAAGAAGGTTTCTCCACAAATAGGGCTCTGTTGTTTGATGAAACAAACTATGAATTATGGAGAACAAGGATGCGAACATATCTAGTGGATCTTGGGTTTGATATTTGGCAATCGATCATCACTATTTAAATAGCCCCAATAACTCCTCCAATAGATGTAGTAGAGAAGAATCCTAGTGAACATAATTCAAGAGCCATGAATGCCATCTTGTGCAACCTATCAGAATCCAAGTTTCTTAAGGTGATGCATTGTGTATCAACAAAATAAATTTGGTACAAGCTTCAAAATATCTCAAGTGCTTTACAAGGATAAGAAGGCAAAGCTCCAAACTCATAGAGGACAGTTCGAGGGTCTGAAAAATGAAAGATGAAGAGAATGTTGCAGCCTATCTCCTCCATGTGGATGAAATTGTCAACACCATCATAGGACTTGGTGAAAAAAGTTGAAGATTAGATGATTGTAAAAAGGGTGTTAAGGTCACTCCCCTTAAGATTTGATGCAAAAAAATTTGCTATTGAAGAAATGAAAGGTATTGATAACAATGGATGAATTGCATTGGATTCTTACTATATATGAAATGACGACTGAAAAAGAAAAGACATCAAGGAAAGAAGCATCTTTCAAAGTCTCAAAAAGGATGAAGAACAAAGAACACAATTCAAGCTACTATTCCAGCTATGAGTCGAATATAGAGGAAGCACATTTCATGAGAAAACTTAAAAATGGATGTGGAAAATACAATGGTAAGATGACCTTTAAATGATTTGATTGTGGAAAAGTAGGATATTTTGCTGCTAAGTGTTCATATGTGAAAAATGAAATTATTGATGAAGAAGAAGACCAAAATGTAAGGAAAGGAAGCAAACATAATCAAAATAACCACAAACGGGACAAGCATGAAAATAAGAAAAACTCTTATAAGCAGAAGAAGAGTCTCTACCTGAAAGGGGTTAGTGACTCATTTGAAGAGAGTAATGAAAGCAATTTCGATAGTGATAGAGAAGAAATTCTCTTTATGGCAATCGAAACCAAAATTGATGAAGACAAAGAGGAATAAACAATGGATTCAGAACAAGAGGAAAATGCCAAAACATATGGGGAAGTGGATCTTGTAGAAGAACTCATGTGTGCCTTAAGTGAATTAAAGAAGCTTAGAAAAAGGAATTTGAATGGAGCATCTACAAAAATTGAAGAAGAGGATCATTATTCAGAAGCCAAAATATCACAAAGCCTTCAAGAAACAAACAATACTATCATGAACCTAAAGGTTCAATTAGAAGAAGCAAAGGATAAAAGATATGGTGAGGATATAGCTAAAATAAAAGGAATAAAACTACAAAAAGTTGGAATCTGAAATTGTTTCCTTAAGAAAGGAACTAAAGGCAACAACTATTAAGCTGAACAAAATCTTGAAGTTTGAAAAGATTATTGAAACCTTAGATAATATCATCAATTGTCAAAGGTATCCATTCATCAACACAAGTATTGGATATGATGTTGTTGTTGCCTCCCTACCTACACCTGGCCTTGATACAACTAGGGAAGATTTATTTGTTGCAGGTGGAGTTCAAACTGGTTTTCTAGAATAACAACCTATTATTGATTGCGATGAACAGATTGATGAGTTTCTTATTCCTCACATGCCGAAATTTGAGCATGTTGTTACAAATGACATCATTGCTAATATGCCTGATTGTTCTACTCATGTAAGTGAACATGACACTAAGCATAGTTCCTCTGATCAACCAACAAAAAAATCTATCCCCTATCATCATCCTCACCATAAAAGTCAAAGGAATGGCAATAATTCTTTCATATCTTTGTAGAAGAGACATGAAAGACAGAATTGTGGACCAGTGTTGACTATCGAGATATATTGTGGTTGGATTGATGGATGATCATATAATCATCTAAGGAGATGTTTCAAGATTTCGTGTCGTTGTGCATCATAGGTTATATAGTTGTGGAACATTCCTCTTATTTAATAATGATTTCCTTGGAATTGGTCGACCGAATATCGACCTAAGGTGACAGTCGACCAAAGTATCTATCGACCAAAATATACCACAATAACTATTGTTGCTACTTATTAATCCATCAAGGGGGGAATACTTGAAGTACTTGATATGCAATAAGCATGGGGAGGCCCTGTATTAAAATGTTTACAATAATTTTAGAGTTAAAGGTAAAGTAGATTGCCAAGACCAATTCCTATCCAATGGATGATGGTTGTAGGATCAACAATCAAGAGAGTTTGAACTTGTTAGGAATAAGGCATAACTGGGATATTTACAAGATGCCCTAATAAACCATATGGATTCACTTCAACAAGAAACAAATAGGAGGGCTATTCCATAGATGTTCCTCACAACTAGTACAAAATCAACCAACCGATAATATGAAACCATAAATAATTAAAGGACAACTAGACAAAACCACGAAATAAGTAGACAAGAGCAGGAAGACTTGTTTATAGAGTGAACAACCTTCAATACATCATGCTTCAAGCACAATTTCACTAAGGGATGAAAAGGGACTTAAACGTGGCACACTTGACCTTTAACCTTGGCTAGGTAGCCCTCCAATAGTAGTGGACAAGTCGAATAAGAATGTTACAACAATAAATATCCTTCAACAAACACAATGATTACATCGATAAGAAGGGGGGGGGGGTTCACCTCAACTTTGACATCCTCTTATTGGAGCAAAAATTGTCTTCTACAAAGATTATTCCAAAAAATATGTACTACTAATTTCTAGCCATCAAATTGACCCATGAAGACAAATGAAAGAGGAACATCCTCACAGTGAAATGACCGTTGAATTCTTCCTCCCAATAGGTCTTCAACTCAGATTGGAGGGCAACTCCTACAACTACAAACCATGCCTCTAACAAATAAAATCCTTCTCTATTTTACATCCTTCTACTCTCTCAAATGAGGGTTGGTCCCTTCTAGGGTTTTAGAGTGGAAGTAATATCTTAATCCATAAACCATGTCCTCCCACCTAGGGTGAACCTCACCAGGGCCTTCTTAAAGTGGTCTCGGGCCTCTTGAACCCTAATGCATTACTTGCAGAGTCCTCATGAACCCTAACACTCCTCTTATAACATGCAAATGAATTCACATTTGACCCTTCTTTTGCTTATAGGTCAAATGATTAACTTGGGACTTCTTTACCTTTTGCATATGTCCACTTGCAACATTTCATCATTCTACTTCTATAGTCCTCATGAACCCTAACACTCCTCTTGTAACATGCAACTGAATTCACATTTGACCCTTCTTTTTCTTATAGGTTTAATGATTAACTTGGGGCTTCTTTACCTTTTGCATATGTCCACTTGCAACATTTCATCATTCTACTTCTATATATTATGCTTTAATTCTTTGTTTAGGAGCTTGGATCGTTTTTTCCATGCCACATGTCACTCCCTCATGTAAACGACTCTCCTTTAAATATGTATAGTGTGCCTTGAACAAAGTGTCCTCGTCGAAATGTCTCAAAAGTAGGCATGCCTCTAAAAATATGGAATACGTCAAATAATTTGTAATGTTCCAGAAAGTCACTTTAATATGCTTTGAATGGCTTCTTTCCCAAAACATATCTCCTACGAGGGCTAGAATCATGATCAAGCAACCAAAATGCTATCTTGAAGTGAAATGCTCATCATCAAATGACCTATTTTGAACAAACAATTATTTCCATCATCATACTATCTAATCTGAGCTATGGTATTCCTATTCTATCATCTTTTCTCACCACATGTCAAGTTCCAATCCTAAGTTCTAAGCTAAGGAATTATGCTCTCCCTATCATCTTTAATGTTTTGGACCTCCCATGTGTTGGACATTGCATGATTATGGCTATATTTTAACCTAATTTCACCATAAAGCATGCCATGGACATCTCCCGAAGTAGGGGATTCTTGTTTTATGTATCCCTTTCTCATTGGTTAACAATGTGGTCCTAAATTAGCTTAAGAACAAGGCTTTCCATCACACCACTGCTAGACTCCAAGGATATTTTATTGTGCTTGTGAGAGAAGAAAGGGCCATGAAAATGCGTCATGAACCATGCATTTTCAAGGGTGTAATAGTGTGAAAAAGGGTTAGAAAGGTAGTAGGTTTAGACCGTGTCAAGAAAATTTCTCCATACATAGTTGGAAGACAACCTTTTTACACCATGCACAAGACAAAATTCTAAAAGAGATTCAATAGGGTAAGCATATTTCCATTAAAGGGGTCCTTAGAGTGGGACAAGACCTCTCTTAGGCTACCAAATGATTATTTTATCTATATATGCAAAAGGTCTTAGTAGTCCCTCCATATGATTTGCTTTGTTGCAATTATTGGAAGTGCACAAGCCTTGTCTTTTATTGGTCCAAGAAACTACAGGTGATGGTAAAAAGCTCAGTCTTATGGGAAGGGGTTTTCTCTTAAAGGTGTATCAAGGAGGAGAGGGTTATCTTGGATGGACACTTAAATTTCCCATTGAGAAGAGTAGACGTTTGGGGGGATGTGTTAGACTCGATAAACCGACATATTTATTTAGGCACAACATTTTTTAATGAAAACATATATTTTTGTATTTATAAAAAGTTGAAAAGGATTTCAACATAATAGTACAAAATTTCAAAATAAGGTTTCAGAGGTTTATGAGCATTATTTAGGTTTGTTACAGTCATCCATGAAAATATAAGTCTTAAACAAAAAACATCTTCTCCTAAGCTACTATAAATTGTAACATATTGTCCTAGCAGCAACTTGCAAAAAAAAATCATAAGAAATCAAGATTAAATGGTGCTACGACCATTTTCCATGAACTGGATGTCTAGGATGTACTCAACATCTTCCTCTTGGATGTCCTTGACACCTTCCTCTTACAGCTCATGATTTTCTTCAGCACTCTCCTCACTGTCCATCACTTGAATGGCTTGGTTGTCCTCTGCATTTTCATCAACACGATCATTCGAGCTAGAAATTTTCACTGTTGTATTGATAGGCTATGAACCGAGGTATCATCATTTTCTTTACTTTTAGAGTCAGAAATTCAGGAATGTTTTTCGCTAGAAGAGCATCATGATGCTCAAGGGTTACTTCAATTGCATCTACTTGAGCTTCATGGGCTCAGCCATTTCCCTCAACATCATTGAGATGAGAATCTAAGCATGATGTTTGGGATGTGAGTTGAAGAACAACCTGCTCAGCATTTTCCAATCGAGAATCCAAAAGGGAATTTGTATTGTTATTTGATGAACAACGGCAACAAAACCCTCTATTTGTGAGTTCATCGATCATAAATGGCTCTGAATGTCATGGATATATGCTCGAGCGTCTCGAATTCCATCTTAGAGCTCCTGCAATTTTCCCTCAAGGTCCACCGCAAGCTTCATAGTTTCCAAACAAAACAAAACCTCCAACGTTCTTGAATCCTAGGCCTTCCAAAATAGAGACAAGATGGATCCTGAACCAAACCTGAAAATAATTTCCTAAAGGATATTGTACTCATGCCTAGTAGACTCTGCATCCAAAAACACTCCCCTAAGGCGTAGGGGAAGGTGTCTATATCCTCATCTTCCTGCAACACCATCACCAAACCACAACAAACACCAAACTTCACCCCCTCGGCTCTCTTGTAATTGAAAATTGAGTCGAAGTGTAGGGAGGAAGGAGCACATTTCAATGGAATGCAGAGTATCCTCGAGAACATATTGCCTAGAGGATCCTCCATGCACGAGAAAAGGTGACATATAATAGCCTACATTAACACCCAACTATGACGACTATGTCTATTAATGGAGGATGCGACCAATATCATAGAGATTCAGACCATTGCTTTGAACCCCAAACCCATCTTAAATATCTTAGCTACAACCTTAGGGGGTCGATATACCTCTAAAATCCTTAAGGGAGCCAACATAAGGAAATTTGTTGATCACCATTTATAATCATGCTTTTGATTGTCAAATGAGATTCCTTGTTTGCAAGATGATCTACTTGTTGATTATTTTCATGTTTCACATGAAGTAACTGAGCATCAATAATTTGATTAAGAATCCCATTGATGCGCTTTTGAATCTTGTTAGCTAACCTATCATCAAGATCCTTTTTTTCCTAGCTCGAGAAAGAATTAATAAGGAATCTCCAATGATGGCAATCAATTGGATTCCAAGGGAAATAATTCATAAGACCTTGATAGAGAGTGTAATGCTCGGCTTCATTATTTGAAGTGATTCCTAGACCCTATTCAAAATTAATACAACATTTCCTCCAGGATCCAAAAGGATACTCCCCGCACTACTTCCCCAAGATTACCCTTCGAATACCCATCAAAGAAAAGAACATGACACTAAAGATTTGAAATCCATTTATGAAATTCATCTTGCTTCATTTCCAATTTCCAAGAAGACATGCTAACTGGTATTTTCAGAGAGGGACCCAAAGGTTTTGGTAGGAAGTCTTGAATCCATAATTTCTCATCAGCATCCAAAGTATCGATGTATTTATTATTTTGCATCTAACTTGAATTGCTTCATTGAGTAAATCCTTAGCACAAATGGTGGTTTCTAATGATGAAGTAAATTTATTGTCAAATATTTTCGTCTTTCTTGCTGCCCATACTTTCCAAAACAACATACTACGGAAGAGCATACCATATTTGTAATAAAATGGGGTTTCCTGAAAAAGATCCCAAGTATTCCTTATTCCTGATTTAAAAAATAAACATTCCAATTTCCTGATATCCTGAATTGTTTAGTAATACCCTTTAAAATATGATTCCAAACCTGTTCTATATACTCACATTTAAAGAATAGGTGATTAATTGATTCTTTCGTTGCTTTACATATGATGCATCTTGATGGCCCTTGTATTTGCCTTTTTTTAGGATTTTCTGTAGTAACAATTTCACCATTGTAATACCCCAGTTGTTAAGCCCCGGACTTATGATCTTTTATGTGACTGTGGACTTATGTTCTTTTGCATGTTAATGTGATTATGAACTTATGATCATTGTTTGTTGTTATGAATTTGGATTTTGGCACTATTAGTAATATTAATGTTTGATGGGTCCCTAAAATTGCTCATTTCCCAATTATGTTCCATTAACTTGGCATCACAATTCACCACAATTTAATACATTCATCATTAAAAAGAGTCTCTTTTACTTTAATTTAATAATTAAAATCAATAAAAGTAAAATATGCCTAATTCATTATTTTTAATGTATTAAATACGATTTTTACGATGCTAAATTGGTCCTGACGCCAGCAAGTAGTGTACTTAGAAGATTATTGGACATGGGACCTAAGGTTTGTGGTTATCTATAATCTTTTTGCATAAATGAGATGTAACTTTGGATTTTCTTTTGGTATCCAACACTTGTTTCGGCACCTAGTTCTGCACTAGAGTTAATGCCACTATTTAAGTTCAATTGCCAATGGCTTGATTTCATGGGATATTTTGGAGCATTCGTCTTATTGGTTCTTTGGCTTACTAACTAGTTGATTTACCTTTGTCTCTTGGTTTTTGCTGGACCTGTAATATTTGTATATGCATGATGAATTCGTCTGAATTGATGACGAACTTTGGCATTAAAACAAATAAATAATTATGAAAATAAAGAAATAATAACATATTAAAAGAATTATAACTTTAATTTAAACCATATATACAAATTATTTTAATAAATAATAATAAAAAGAAAAACATTTGCAAATAAAGATTATTATTTGTTTTGTCAAAAATAATTCTATTATAGCTCATGGATGAGGTGTGACACCTCAACTTTTGTGTTTCAATATAAAGTCTTTATACCATTGCATATTACATGACATAACATGACTTATTATTTTAAATAATTTTGCAATGTTAATCTGCGGACCTCCCACTTATTAAACAAATATTACAACTTAAATTATTAATTCATCATTTAATGAAGATCACAGATATCATTCACAGTTTGTGCAAAATGAAAAAAAAACATGTGTAGCAATCAAAGAGGAACTACAACCTGGGAGCCATGTTTCATGGAGAAAATAGAATCTTATCATTGTTCAATAAGGAATTTGATACCAATTGGCCATATACATTCAACACCGAGTTATACATGCCAAATCTCAACACAAGAATCTCCATCGTATTTATGACATGATCAGCCATCTGTTTATCATATATTTATTCGAATACATTTTACTTGGCCATTTGGTGAAGAAGGATGTGCAGACGGTTTGAGATTTTAATATCATTGTAAAAAAACTCATTCCTCATGCCACGTTGTGGCATGATGATGAGTCCAGACTCTATTTTTTGTTAAATCCATCATTATGATCCCAGGAATCGAGCTGGCTGTGAAACCTATTCTCATTTTTAGAAAATAGTTGTTATGCGGAAATGTTAGAACATTATTACACCTTAGGACCTTAGTCATACATCATTTTGGTGATTAATTGGTCCAAAACTGGTTAATAATTACAATCCAAGGTTGTTAGAAGTTAGTTAGGGAAAATGATGGCTTATCCACCAAAGTATGGGCCAAAATTGGTCAAATATAGTTGTTGGTGCACTAATAATGACCACCACCAACATTTATTACCACTATTTGAGCTAAGGCATCCCGTTTCCCTGTTTTAAGGAAACTGTCTTTGACTTGAGGCGCCCATGCATTGAAACTAGTCATTTTGACCCTCTCTTAGCTGTTTTGGCCTCTCCTTGGATACCTAACTCCACCCAATCGTATCCACCACATGTGTGACCTTCATTTATGGCTTACCATGCTCACCCAACATTTACATGGACAACTCGTACATGTTTGGAATGATTTGGGAGCCTTTTGGTCAACCTAGGGGGGAATGAGGTCCAATCTAAGCTAGCCACTTGTACAGCCTCCAAAGGAAAACAAATTCTTCCTAATGTTATATAAGGAGGATCAAAACTCATTGTTGGGTTGGAAAGTTAATAAAATCTGATATTTGATCATTTGTTTCTCTATTTTTTGATCATTTATATTACTGGTTTTTTATCATTTGTGATTGGTTTTTTATCATTTATATTCCACAATTTTGTTTGCACAAATAAATTGCATACTTAGCCATTAATTTAAATTATGAGTTAATCTATAGATTCTATATCCTACTGTGATATAGATTTCACATGGTATCATAGCTCTTAGAGCTTCTATTTGAACCAAGATTGTTTTAGAAGTGCACCAGAAGCAGTGGAGAAACCACATAAGTCCCCGGGGCCATTGCCTTGAAGCCATTGGAGAAATCCTTTGGAGTCTACCCAAGGTGTGACTCTCTCCCGAATGTGCCTTCTATCAAGCAGGGTTCGAAACTGTTAGTGTAGATCCCCTCCTCAGTGTTGAGAGTTTTTATTGTAAGTACAAAGTGCACCATTGTCACCAAGTGCGCAAACAACAGAAGATGGAGCAAAATCATGTAAATTTGCTCACTCCATTCAAATATTTTGAGTGGAAGTCCATAATGGTTATCCAGCTGAGATCCAAGGGTCTCTTCAGAATCACCATGGCTACTGAGGTTGAGCCAAACTCTATAGTTGAGAAGTCGAAGTTCTTCAACATAATGGATGGAGCATTTGGCATGCTTTGTTTCAGTATTTCAAGAGACCTCCTATTTCATGTTGAAAGTATTGCTACACCAAATGAAGTTTGGCTCAAGCTTGAGTCTCTCTTTGGGAAGACTGATGAGATGAGGAGATATCAACTTGAAAATGAGCTAATCTCACTGAGCCCAAGCAACTTCGAATCCATCTAGGACTTCTTCACCAAGTTCAAGAGCTTGGTCTTGCAAATCAAACAGTGTGGCATTGACAAGAAAGAAGAAAAGTTGGTTATGTCCATCATTTCGAAGTTGGGTCCTAAGTACTCAGTCTTTGTCTCTACATTTCACTCCACCAAGCTTACAGTTCGCAATTGGAAGATGCCATCTTTGGTTGATTTCATGGAGATGCTAACTCAAGAGAAAGATAAGTTGGTCTTGATGGGTTCCATTAATAAAAAAAGATCAAGTTCTTGTTGCTGGAGATTCAAGAAAAGCAAGAGGAAAGCAAAAGCCTAAAGGTTCGAAACCACATGAGAAGAAGAAAGACAAGGAGAAGCCCAAATCTTCTGATCGGGGTTCGAATCCTGTCAAAGACAAGGGAAAGAAGAAGGATAAGACAAAATGCACATACTGTCAAAAGGGTTGGCATCGTGAGAGTTCATGCATGAAGAAAATTATTGATATGATGACCCATCTCCTACAGAAAAACAACATTCATCTTCTAGAGAGTTTGAAGAAGAAAGAAGATGTTTCTGAAGACAAGGAGAGGTGCCATGCATTGATGGCTAGTACTTCAGAGTCCTCTTCTTCCATCATTGATTCAGGTGCCTCAAGGCACATGGATTCTTCAAGAGATTCATTCTCTACTCTTGCTCCATACAGTGGTTCTTCCATTCTCATGGGAGATGACTCATAAATCCCAGCTAGCATTGGGAAAATCTCACTAGAAAATGGGTACTTCAGTAATGTACTGCATGTGCCGGATATTGCAGCAAAATTATTCTCTGTATACCCAATGACCCATAATGGTTCGGCCAAGAGAGTGATCTTCACTCAAGATGATGTGAAGATCTTAGAAGTTTCGACTGGCAAAGTTGTAGCAGTGGGTGTTGCAGATCATGATTCGAGAATGTACAAGTTCTCTCATTTTCTTGAGTACTCTTCTCCAAATGCACTTCTGTCACATGGTAATGAAGTCAAAAATCTATGGCATGATAGGTTTGGACACCTCAAATACATATATATTCAAGTTTGAGCAAAGAAGAGATGGTTGAAGGGCTTCCAACAATCAGATTTTCCAATGGCACTTGCAAAGGGTGTATTGTTGGGAAGCATGTTGAGAGAAAGTATGAGAAGGGGAAGGTAAGGAGAGTTGCTGAACCTCTTGGTTTAGTGCATTCAGATCTGATTGGTCCTCTTCCCATACCCTCCTATGCTAACTCCAAGTATGTCCTTACTTTCATTGATGATTTCTCAAGATATTGTTGGCTGTATTTTCTTAAGCAAAAATCTGAGGTGTTCCAATCTTTCAAAGTTTTCAAAGCTTGCGTGGAAAACTTCAGTGGGAGAAAGATGAAGGTATTAAGGATTGATAATGGAAGGGAATATGTAAATAAGGACCTGCAGCGGCTCTGTGAAGAGAATGGCATCCAAATGCAACATTTTGTGCCCTACACACCTCAACAAAATGGTGTTGCAGAGCGCAAGAATAGAGTATTGAAGGAGATGGCCACATGCATAATGGAGACTAAGTCTTTGTCTCCTAAACTATGGGATGAAGCCATGAATTGTGCTGCATATGTTCAGAATAGAGCACCACACAAAGCCTTGGAAGGTATGACTCCATTTGAGGCTTGGATGGGCCACAAGCCCAATGTTTCTCATTTCAGAGTGTTTGGCTCAAATTCCTCCAGAGAAGAGAAAGGCCTTGCAGCCCCAAAGAAAGGAGTTTGTCATGGTTTGATATGCAAAAAATAAAAGGGATACAATCTCTTTGATCCATCATCTCACAAAACCTTCATTGAAAGAAGTGTTTAGTTCGAAGAAGAAGAGCCCATGCATGCTACAGAACAAAGTGATGGGGAATGCTCAAACCCCCTGCTTGGAGATGATGTAAGTGATGTTTCTTTCTCTGATATTTCTTATTTTGATATGGAGGATGAAGATGATGATATTGCTATAGATCATGACCCTCTCTCAAGGCCCAAGTGGGCTGAGAAAACTATACAAGCTGCTGGTGATCCTCAAGATCCTAAGAAGACTAGATCACAGTTTCACAATGCCTTTGCTTCTTGTGATCCAGATATTCATGGTAGATGTTTCCTTATGGTTGGATCTGATCCTCAATCATATGCAGAAGCATCAAAATACAAAAGATGTCAAACAACCATGCAAGAAGAGATGAACTCCCTCCATGACAATGAAACTTGGGATTTGGTCCCTCTTCCTCCCAAGAGGAAACTAGTGCAATGTAAATGGGTTTATAGGACCAAAATGGCCTCTGATGGTTTTGATATGAAGTATAAGGCCATGTTAGTGGCTAAGGGCTTCTCTCAAGTCCATGTAGTAGACTATACAGAGACATTTGCACCGGTGGTAAAGATGGACTCAATCAGGTTAGTTTTGGCCATTGTTGCTTCCAAGTGATGAGAGGTTCATCACATGGATGTGAAGAGTGCATTTCTTCATGGGGATATTGATGAGGAGATCTATATGCAACAACCTAAAGGTTTCATTGAAGATCATACACTTGTTTCCAAGTTGAAGAAGTCCCTCTATGGTATCAAGCAAGCTCCTAGAGCTTGGTATGCCAAGATGGACAATTTTCTGCTATCACAAAGGTTTGGGAGATGTAAGTTTGATACAAATGTTTATATGCAGCATGTTAGTCACCTAATATTGATTATTGTATTGTATGTTGATGATGTATTGATCACTGGTAGCTGCACCAAAGAACTAGGCTCAGTTAAGGTTGCATTGCACAATACATTTTCCATGACCGATCTAGGATTGTCGGAACAATTTATGGGTTTAGATATTGATCAAACTATGGATGGGATCTTTGTTTCTCAATCAAGACATGCTTCAGATCTACTGCAAAATTTTAAAATGCCTGAATGTAAGTCTGCAAAATTCCTATTCCTTTTTGGAGTTAAGATCACTGATTGGGGTTCTTCACCATTGGTTGACAGTTCACTCTATAGGCAACTAGTTGGGAGCTTGTTGTATCTCACTCACTCTCGACCAGATTTGTCTTATGCTGTTGGAGATGTTGCAAGGAACATGCAAGAGCCTCATGATGTCCATTGTAAGGCTGCCAAAAGGATTTTGCATTATGTGCAAGGTACCAAGCACTTTGGCATACACTATGCAGCTGGTTTATCACTTGAACTGGTTGGTTTTACTGATTCGGATTGGTTTGGAGATAGTTCTGATCGGAAGTCTACTTCTGGTTATGTGTTTATGCTTGCACATGGTCCCATTTTCTGGTCAAGCAAGAAGCAACACACCATCTCCTTATCTTCATCTGAGGCCGAATACAGGGGAGTAGTGAATGCAACTACACAATGTGTGTGGTTGCAAGGCATTCTTGGAGAGTTTGGATTTCTGTTTGATTCACCCATAGTCATTTGGTGTGATAATCAAAGCACAATCAAGATCTCCATTGATCCAGTACAGAGGCAGAGGACCAAGCACATATAGATCCACATGCACTACATTTGAGGCTTGGTGTATGACCAGATTATTGCATTGCAGTATTGCCCTTCTGCTGAGCAAACTGTTGATATCTTCACCAAGAGTTTCACTGAGAAGACCTTCACTTACCTTAGATCACTCCTTGGGGTGAGTGATGCATGGTGAAGACTGGTATATTTTCCAGATATGCTTCATGTCCATTTTTTAGGGGAGGTTTTATTTCCCATGTGGTTTTCCTCCTTACCTTGGTTACATGGACAAATAAAAATTGTTGTTGTGAAAGGTGACTTGAGCCTTAGTTTCCAATGCCTTATTTTTCATTATCTACACAAGTTTAGCTTATGGGGTGGTGTTAGAACATTATTACACCTTAGGACCTTAGTCATACATCATTTTGGTGATTAATTGGTCCAAAACCGGTTAATAATTACAATCCAAGATTGTTAGAAGTTAGTTAGGGTAAATGATGGCTTATCCACCAAATTATGGGCCAAAATTGGTCAAATATAGTTGTTGGCGCCCTAATAATGACCACCACTAGCATTTATTACCACTATTTAAGCCAAGGAGCCATGTTTCTCTGTTTTAAGGAAACTGTCTTTGGCTTGAGGCGCCCATGCATTGAACCTAGTCATTTTTACCTTTTCTTAGTTGTTTTGGCCTCTCCTTGGATACCTAACTCTACCCAATCTTATCCACCACACATGTGACCTTCATTTATGTCTTACCATGCTCACCCAAGGTTCACATGGACAATTCGTACATGTTTGGGATGATTTGGGAGCCTTTTGGTCAACCTAGGGGGGATTGAGGTCCAATCTAAGCTAGCCACTTGTACAGCCTCCAAAGGAAAACAAATCTTCCTAATGTTATATAGGGAGGATCACAACTCATTGTTGGGTTGGAAAATTAATAATATATGATATTTGATCATTTGTTTCTCTGGTTTTTGATCATTTATATTCCATAATTCTTTTTGCACAAATAACTTGCATACTTAGCCATTTCTTTCACCTGTGAGGTAATATATAGATGCTAGATCTTACTGTGATATAGATTTCATAGGAAACTGAATCGGTTATCTTCTTAATGAATGATGTATTGAAGGATGAGCTCGTCCTGCTCTATATATTGATGAGCACTCTGTATGTAAACACAGTTAGACTCAGATAGACATTCGATAATGGAATACTGCTATATTATTCTGATTCAGTGTTGATATTTGCGTGTTCATGAAATTTTCTCATTAAGATTGCAGCATGCATAGTTCACAACTCGGCTCTGATCTAAGTCTTCTGGCTGACGATTTGGCTGGTAAGGGCTTGCCATTCTGAATCGTAGAAGCCAATTTTCCTTTGTAAACTAGATTAATTTAGTTTTGTAGATTTATTTATTAATTAGGTTACTTTATGTTCTTAGCAATTTATAGAGATTTCCTGCATTCTTTTTAGTTTTTGTTTCCAGTTTTAGGAATAACAATGACGACAATTCGACTTAGACTTGTAAATTTAGTTTAGTGACATGCTTAAAAAACCTTCCAAACCTTGTTCGAATTTTGCTTTCATTTTCTGTTACATTTGCAATTGGTGTATTGTCTTATATTTGAGCCACACTTTTCATCAACGTCCATTCTATCCGGGTTATACATTGGCTATAATATATAATTTTTAAGTTACAATATGCAATCTACCTATAAGCATGACTCTAGGTGCATCTTATTTCCTTCAATATGCCTCTGAAAATTATAATTACTATGACGAGCCATAGCGGTAACTCTCCTTAAAAAAACTCATCACATGTTTGTTGTTCACAATTGATGTAGCATTCTTTCCATAATTAAGAACTATATCATATGGATAAATTGTATGTATTACCACCATAATTTAATGTTATGTAGATAGTAGTTAGGATGACATTTAGGAAAACGTGTCATATGGTGATGTGTATATTGGATTTTCATGTTTACCTCGAAGGCATTCTTTCTGTGAAAGACAATCCATGCCCCTGTAGTAAGATTCCTTGTCTATCCAGCGAATACAATCTAGCCACGTACATTTTTCAGTGAGTCACCATTTCCGTCAAATTTACATATCATTTTGTAACGAGCTTACCTTTTACGATTTATTTTTGGCGATACAAATAGCATCCACCCGAAGTTACGAGGCCATGATATTTAGCGACACGGAGAACGTCCTCCCTAAGTTACGGGGCCTGTCGTTCGAGTTTTGGGAAACCTTCCACTACAGAGTAGACCCAGGTGCAGACGAGATGAATAGTTTGTAAAACCTCCCCGTACTGCCTTGGTCCCGAGATCGGAATCTCCACAGAAGCTTTAGAGTTTGAGGGTGGTCTTTTCTCTTGTCAATGATGTACATTAAGGAAAACCAGGAGCTATGGAATTCTATAATTTTCGTAGACACTGCCTGAGGGTTTGTCCAAATGTGCTAGGGGCCAGGGAGATTACCAGGTCCGCTTTATTTGGCGGCGTTTTGCTTTCTTTGAGAGAGAGTGCGAGATTATGCTAAATAGAGTGTTGGTGCATAGTATCAATTTGGGCTCGCTGAAAATTGAGCAATAATGATAAAAAAATTCAGTCTTAGGAATGAAAAATTTCATGGCAGATGGGTCAGTCAAGAATATTTTCATGTAGCCATATGCGTCGGCCATGGGAATCCACTACTCTTAGGGCTGCAGCGGCCGCAAAAGGAGCGACAACACCTGGTTTTCGAGGATGGTCGATCCGACCTCTCTTTTGATCACTTGTAGCGTCGTGCAGTCGTTTTCTTCCGTCTTTAAGAAAAATAAGCTTGCACTGCCTTCTACTGCCGACGAGGTTGAAGGTATGTTTTTTCCCTACTTTGTAGCTGCAGCAGGGTTTCGTTCTAGGGTTTTAAACCACGGTTTTGCTCGTACCATATCACCTCCATCGATTACAACAACAAGTAGTAATTGCAAGGGTTTGAAGTAGCTACCATGAAGTCGCGGTATCGAATCCATAGAAGCTCCCCGCATAGAACATAGTAGCAGATAAAAACTTCAAGAAAACACAAAAATGGTGGATTTTACACAGAAAGTAAACCCTAGTCAAGCTTCACATTCGTAAGACGAAACAAAATTGGGTGAAAACTGTGAAGAATATGAATATTCATTCGGAGAAGAAGAAGAACTTGTCCTTGAGCACAATGCGGTCCAGCTCCGGGACATACAACTGATTAGCATTGCCGCGGTATTTATTTGCAAGTAATATTTGGGTATTCATTTGTGAGGCTTTTTGAAATCTCTACATTTGCAGTTGTGCATGTCTCTTACAGATTCCCAACTCATTAGCGTAATCTTTATTATTAAATGAAAGGTATCACATAGATGAAACAAAGTTTACAGTAAACAAATCCAAATTCACCTCCTTGCGGATGTTTTAACAAGTGGGGTAATCCAGAGCTTCGAGTGGAAGATTCAAAGCATTTTTTTTGAAATTCCTATCGTTTCTAGGTGTGTTTTACGTTTTAACCGCGTTCGATTTCTGATAATAGGGTTTCTAGTGTTTTTGAATATAATTTGCCAAAAAAAAGGGAACACGCATGATGTGCTTTTGAATATACTATGCATTTCCCTTATGGAACTTCTCATGGCTCCCTGGTTCACAGACACGGGTTAATGAAGAACCTTTTTAAACTCCAAATACAAAAGAATGGAACTTCAAAGTTCAAACTCGAAATGTCCTACACACGGATATGAATCGTTAAATAAAATACCAATCCAAGCCATAGGAGGGTACCCATGATCACTACTATTTTATCTTTTGCAGCGATCTTTCAGTGTGGTGCCTTTCATGTGATGCTTATTTAGATGCACAAGTGATTGCACAATTACGTCCAGCTTATGAAACTAGGCACCTGTTGAAATTCGGAGTGTAGCCTCCACATCGCTCTGATATGAATGGGATTGAGCTGCATTTCGAATACGTGGATCTCATGTGTAGTTACAAGTATATTGAAATTTTTTTGCATCAAATGATGGATTATAATTGATTTTCTTGAGTTGGAGTTAGTTGTGGAAGTGTATCCAAAGAAGTAATGATATGAGCGTAAATATAAAATGTTGTTGGTCTTTTTCTCTGTCATTTTGCATCGTGCTTTTCTGTGTCTCCGGAAGAGAAGAAATTTGGGTCAACCACTGACTCTCAATATCTGAACAATTTCTTGTACATATAAAATGGGGATAGCTATGGCCATTGTTCTAGAAGAATGGATGAAATAAGCCTCGATATCAGGTTTCCTTGTGATTACTGAAGCTGCCAACCAACCCAGCAGTTCAAGTTTGGGAAAATGTTGCAGTTTGCCCTTGTTATGAGAAACATGTGTGATTTTCTTGAGTTTTATACAGATATTACACCTATACCATTTTGTAGAAGGGAGATTACAATTAGGGTCATGATGTTCTTTTGTCTGCAAGGTTGTATCCTCCTTAAAAAGCATTTTTTTGATGTTTGTAGAGTGATCTACCTTCCTTGATACTCAAGGGGTGAATACTTTGTTTCGGAGTTTGTGAACATACACAAACAATCCAAGTCAAAATGTTTCATGCCTCTGCTGCGAGAGTTTTAGGTTGAAGTGGAGATACTGCATTGTAAAAGGCCTGAACAAAACAATATACTATGTACAGGTTTACTGTCTAGTGGTAGATGGTCAAATGGTGGGCAAGTGGAATGGGTTGCTATATATTTATTGAGTAAACACTGTTACAGAATAATTAGGCAAACCAATATTGTATCCTGTATCTTTGGACAAATGGGGTTTTGGCTTTGCAACAGTTGAAATGAGTCTCCCCCCCTCCACCTACATTTAATTTAAGATTTTGTAAGTCATATTTCCAGTTGAAAGATGCTTTCTGTAATTGTTTTTCGAACTTTGTTATATTTCACTCTAAACGCTGCCACATTCCATACTTGAGTACTAAAATTGGTAAAATCTCTGGGATTGAAAGTTTTCGGTCACCTGTAACCCATCATCGAAGCGATGAGAGAGAATGAAAATGAACATGAGTATTAATATTTGGTTCCATTATTCCAGTATAACATTGTGTTGCATTTAATTTAAGATTTTGTAAAATATATTTCCAGTTGAGAGATGCTTTCTGTAATTGTTTTTCATTTGAAATTTGTTATAGTTCACTATAAACGCTGCCACATTCCGTACTTGAGTGATCAAATTCGCAAAATGTCTGGGATTGAAAGTTTTGGGTCACCTATAACCCATCATCAGAGCCATGAGAGAGAATGAGATTGAAAGTTTTGGGTCACCTATAACCCATCATCAGAGCCATGAGAGAGAATGAAAACGGATATGAGTATTAATATTTGGTTCCATTATTCCAGCATAACATTGTGTTGGCTTTTGATCTCTGAAGAGGTTGAGGATGGGCTTCTAATTCCTATTTAAGGCTTAATCCATCCTCTTTGAATTACATATGTCTTGATTCTTATCTATAAAGGCACAGTGCACAACAATGTTTTAACACCTTCCACCTCTTTTAAATCATCGCACCCATCAACTATTAGATCCACGAGCCATGTACACTGCTCCAACCCCTGTATGCTCTTCAACTTCACGTATCCCATTGCCCACAACCCTTCCAAAGATACCAATGTCTCCATACTTGGCAACTCTTCTAACTCAGAGCACCCTTCAACATTTAGCCACCAAAATTTTCATAGTCTTTCTCACTTGGAAACTCCTTACACTGTGTAATAACCATTTCATGATTTCATGGAAGTCCATGTCTGCGAGGGCTTTTGTCCACCGAATAAAATTTATATATTTGAACTTTCTATCAATCACCGTTGCGAAGATTGTGTTCACGTCCACACACGAGACTCGATCTTCTCCGGCTAGAAAGTTAAAACAGAGAAAGAAAAGGGTCCTTTGGTAAAATTTCAAAACCCAATCGTGAGGGATGCCGAATGCTGAACTGTAAATCATATTCGTTTTCCGAAAGGTACATTTTTCCCAAAAAAATTATTCATTATTCAAAATATGGTAAGAATGGTTGGAATTATAGATATCATAGTTTAAATTTCATAATCTAAATAGGGGTATTTGAGAGTTCAAATATTTTTACATTGAAATATACAATTTCAATAATAATAATTTTTAATTTGACATTCAAATATACAATTTCAATAATAATATTTTTTAATTTGACAAAAGATGATATCAACGATATTAATTAATTGTTCACATGCCAAGTGCATCTTAATTCGATATCAGGGTCTGTGCCCCTGCGTGGGTGCACGTAATAGTAATACAGATCTCTTAAGTATAGAAAGGGATCCAAAAATTCCAAGTGCATATCTCTATATGCTTAAAGATATGGGTTAAGATGGATCTATACTTGTGTGTAGAGAGAAAACACAAACTAATAAACATCCTCCAACCCAAGCTGAAGCACGAAGTAATAAATATCCTCCCACCTAAGTTGTAGAGCACCCCACTTCTCATAGTTGCCCCACTTCTCTCAGTGCAACTATGGATTCTCTAGTTGTTTTCTATTTTTAACGTATATCATCCATTTGATTCTAACAAAAACAACTATATGTAAGATGTGCATTCTCTTAGAGTCCTGAAATATTATTTTCCGCAGAAGAAACAATATGCAATTAAGCCTCAAAATATTCCTAGTGCAAAGTTCAAACTGAAATGTTCTGTTCAACAGAGATGATGGCAGATCTGATCCTTTACCCAAATCTCATTGTAAATATGAAAGTTGGATGATGCTCAAGAACAACTTACTAGTGTCAATGGATAAGAGCTCATTCACTAATGATCTATGTTTTGAGGTGGTGGCTTCATCATGTGTCACGTATGCTCTTTCATTAGTACCTCTTTGCTTATCCTTTTTCTTTGCTACATCAATGCTCTTGCTAACACATCTAGAACATCAACTCCATGTGTTAATTTTTGTATATTCTCTTTAGATTTCAGGGCTTAAAGGACGTTGATAAAATTCTATAGAAGCTGAAGTGTTCTTATGTATCATTGTTTATTCCTTTGAACCCAAGCCCAAATCATCTTTAGGACCTTCTATTGAAGACATTGTTTTGTGCATGCCGTCAACCTTGGGAACACTAGAACCATGCTAAATCTTGAGAAGTTTGATTATGAACACTATCATGCTCTGTCTCACCATAGACATCATGAATATCTAGTCAAGTGTTAACAATATATATGCATTAATTATATATATATATATATAAGTACCAAGCACAAACAAATAACATATAAAGCACAAAAAACACAGTACCTGCATAAGCTAACACATTTATGTTAGGCATCCCATTGCCCATCTTGGCAAGGCCAATATTTGATTCACCACTATACTATCAAGTATTGTACAGTGGTCAGAGTGGGCTACAGATTTTGGGTCTGTTGGAGATATGAAGTTCTGTTCAAAACAATCAAGAATGTAGGAGAAAACAATCAAGAATGTAGGAGAAGCCCCATACAGTGACCTTTTGCTATCAATTTTGTTGTTATGGAATATGACTAAAAAGTCCCTCCATGTTTTCTAATACATGAGCTAGGCCATGTGTAGTTAGAAATATGTTTTTGAAGTGAAAGGATCAATAGAATGTGGCACTGATGGTCCAACAAACCATGAATTCTCTTTCAAAATTCACAAACTATAAGCATGGAAATAGTAGGACAACACCCATATACATGACTATATCAATATACATGCATATCAATAGAGTTTTAGGCTAGCTACTCATAATAATAATTCAATTGTATGATACACAAATGTTCTGGAAATCGTATATTGCAGTTATGATTGCAGAAACACTATGGTCAGTGTTGTTGTATTGAGGAGCAGAAACCAGATGGAGCAACTCATATTTTAAAATAAGACTAATCAACAACCAATCATGTGGATGTCATTCAAAGCACTGTAAGTGTTTAGTAAAGTGGCACATTCTATTTATAAGCAGAGAAATATCTGCCATCATGAGCATCATCTGGCTCTTTGAATAAAACATTATTAAAATATTTTTCAATGGTCAGAAGAAAATAAGTATGTAAATGCTAACAACATAATATAGTTTTAACTTTTGATAGGTTGGAGAAAACTTTTGTTGACACATAAAATGGGAGGATGAAATATGTGAAATATCAAAGTCTAAAGTGTTTACGAGGGTAACATGACTGTTGAACTTACAAACATGTGGGTCATTAATTTAGGCCTCCACTGATTTCACATATCCTCATCATTATAAGGATTTTTGTTCTTGTCTACTATTGCTATGAATTTTTTTTTAATGACTGCATAGCTATTTACATAAGTCCTCTGCTTTTAAGAAAGTTTCCACTCATTAAAAATAGTTTCCTCTCATTTTACATATGCTCATCATTATAAGGATTTAAATTTTTGTTCTCTCTGCTATTGCTATGAAATGTTTCTCTTTTTAATAACTTAAGTTTTCTGTTTTTAAGAAAGTTTCCAAATATTTTTTACTTCAACTGCCTAAGATTCTTTTTTCTTAAAGACACCTTAATTTGTTTACTGAATTGATTTGTTTGTTAAATTTTATTATTAATACATCATATGCAAAATTTATATGCATTCCAATATATTACATTATATATAACCAATCGGTCTCATATAAGCGCATGCCTATATGATATAATATATGATTAAAATCTTGATATGAAGTATATGGTTATACTGATTTTAGTTATATAGAATTCTTTAATTAATATTATAATTTTGTTAAATGCTTACATGAGAAGATACAGATTTACTTTCACAATTCATTTATGGGTATCAATTGAAAACTTCAATTATAAAGCTTATGAGTTAGGAAATCAGTCGTGGTAACTAATTAGATCTTTTTTTCCATCGAAAAATATAACTTACTATTAATATCACGAAATAGTAAATAGTTCAAATTACATCAAAGTGACAGGGAATACTGATCCCAGCATGTTTTTAGAGTGTTACATATCACGAGCAAGAAAACAACTCAAATCACATAGACTAAAAGTTCCAGAAACTATGCCACAATCATACGAGGCTCATACATTCGCCAAAACAAAGCTTCTACACATGGTAGCGGCCCTGCCCACAATAATCATACAACATAGTAAAAAGTACCGTGACCCCATGGGTCAAGGGACCAAGGATCCGTCACAGAAAACATACATAAACAAGATATATAGTGCCGCATAAACTAAAGATCATAAGACCAACAAGTAGTTGGTGGAAAAGAGTCTATGAACCTGCAAAAATGATATACCGCATAATATAAATCATATATTCGCTAATAATACCAAAATACGGAAAGGCCAATCCACAGGTATCAGAACCAATGCAAATCTATCGAGCCTCGAGATATATTAAGATCCCCGTGCCATTCCTCCCACATGATGTTCCCCGCCAAAGAATTCAAAGCCATCTTGGAGAGATGATCAGCCTCCATATTCATCTCTCGGAAAATATGAGAAAAATGAATATGCTCAAAGTCGTTGATATACTTTCTGACTGCAGCCAGCCAGTGCGCAAGAAGCATCACATTGATTGGGGAGACACCCTTTGCCCAAGAAATGATGGATGAAGAGTCACCCAGAATCAAGAGGGTTTCGTGCAAAGTGTAAAAGGAGCCAAAGAGCACATAATTCACTGCGGGTGTTTGTACCAATCCCCAAATTAAGATGGATGCGAAAGAAAACAGTGTTGGTAAGGTGCAAAACCACACCAGCTCCACAAACACCCGGGCCCCCAACCGCAACACCATCAAAGAACCCACAGGGGTATACCAATACTGGAGGAGCCACTCAACATCCAGGACTTCTATTGTTCAAATTATTTCGACCACCAAGAGGATTAGATAGAGAAATGTATTCATTATAAGTAGCAATAGTCCGGCTGTAAATCCAATCCAGGTGAGGAATGGTACCCTCAAAGATTCGCCTATTACGTGCCTTCCAAATTTACCACATCATAAATCATAGAAGTTCTGCCCAAGAATGTGAGTCCCGAATCCATGATCCAAGACAGTTGATCAGTGAGGATAATCGCTAGATAACTTGGATACCAAGGGTAGATGCAGCTAAAATCCAGAGGTCTTGTATGAACGAGCAGGATGAGAATAAGTGGTGAACCGATTCCATTTGTAAGCAACATAATGGACACCAACCAGGGCCACTGAAACCACGGTGGCATAGATTATCCCATGTGAGGATTTTATTACTCAAAGCCAACCAAATGAAACATTTGATTTTCAAAGGTAGAGCAAGTTTCCAAATGGTGTGGTGCCACCATATATTCTCAGGCCGATTATCAGCAAATAACGAATCATATGCTAGCTTCGCAGTGACTGTGCCGTGTGCCACATCTTACGACCACACCAATTGATCCAGAGTCTCAGATAAATGAATATTGGCCTGACAAAGATCTCGGATATACTCAGTCCATTCAATCCCCAGAACACCACTGATTCCTAGCTGAGTAGCAGTGATCCACCCATTACCCCCATCACCATTAAAACAAGACGCATGAGCAAGTGTGCAGAGCCCCCTGGCCTGTAGATGAGCCAATAATTCAGGAGACAGATGGTATGATGTGGATCCCCCCAGTACAGGATCAATGCCGAGTCTGATTTCCCGGCCATCTCCAGGTTTCCATGAGAGCCACTGAGCAATGATAGTGAAAGAACTCAAGGGTCCATTCCATATATTTCCATTCAATCCCCAGAACACCACTGATTCCTAGCTGAGCAGCAGTGATCCACCCATTACCCCCCATCACCATTAAAACAAGACGCATGAGCAAGTGTGCAGAGCCCCATGGCCTGTAGATGAGCTAATAATTCAGGAGACATATGGTATGATGTGGATCCCCCCAGTACAGGATCAATGCCGAGTCTGATTTCCCGGCCATCTCCAGGTTTCCATGAGAGCCACTCAGCAATGATAGTGAAAGAACTCAAGGGTCCATTCCATATATTTGAGGCACCAATGGCTGAAGGTTGACCTTTACGAATCCAGTTCACAACCGAAGAATGTTTTAGATACTTAGCCCGAATGATCTTGCCCCAAACTGAGTTGACAAATAAGGCCCGCCATAAGCTCTTTGCATGAAGCCCGCCATAAGCTCTTTGCATGAAGGGCCATTAAGAAAAGGTCCAAATTTTTTACATTCCAACCCCCCAATGCACAAGGTTGTGTCAATGATGTCCATTTAATCAAGTGAATTTTGTCCTTCTCCACCCCACCAAACCATAAGAATCTGAAGAATTTCCTTCGTATAAGGCACGTAATGAACTTTGGTGTTTTACAGAGAGAGAAAACCAGTATACCCCCAGGTTCTGAAGAACCGCTTTAGCCAGCGTGAGTCTGCCACCCATGGATAGATACCGCAAACTCCAATGTCCAATACGAGAATCAAAACGCCTGATAAGCCAAGACCAATCATTCAACCTGTAGTTTGAAGGTTTGACAAAGTAACCAAGGTACTTCGTGCCATTTGACAACTCTTTGAATTCCAAAGGTAGTAGCAGGCGGATCGACCGTTCCACATTCTCCTCCAAAGAGTGCTTCAAGAAAAATGATTTAACCAAACTAATGAGCATACCGGTTACAAAGCAAAAGAAATCTAGAATTTTCCTATATTGTAACCATTCAGCCAGAATGCCCAGACCAAAGAGCATTACATCAAAAAGTGTGTGAGTAACAAATATACCAGCAGATACCTTGATACCCACAATAGAGCCGTCACATTTTTGTTTATGGATGGTGAGGCTCAAACCTTCAATAACCAAAAGGAAAAAAAGGGGCGTGAGAGGACAACCTTGTCTGAGGCCCCTGGATGCCTTAAAGAATTCAGTCAGCTGGCCATTTATAAGAACAACAAAGTTTACTGAAGTGACACAAGCCATAATCCATTTCATCACCTTTCATGGCAGTCCAATTTGTATGAGAATCAATTTGAGAAGAGTCCAGTCTACCCGGTCATATGCTTTCACTAAGTCCAATTGGAGAATGAGAGCATCAAGTTTCTTTTGATTAATGCTGTGGAAGACCTCCTGTGCCACACCTACCGCATCAAGTATCTGTCGACCCTCCAAAAAACCATATTGTTCCATGGAAATGTGCCTCGAAAGGATCAGCTTGATGCGCATAGCAATAATCTTGGATATAATCTTGTAGACTAAATTACACAAGGCAATGGGCTGAAAATCATTAAAATTCTCAAGATGTGATGATTTAGGAATTAGTGCTAGATAGGTAGAATTTAGTGCCCCAGAGACCAGCCCCATGGTCCTAGATTCGTCCACAGCATCCATGAGGTCCTCCCCCATAATATCAAAAAAGTGGTAGAAAAGTTCCACCGACCACCCATCGGGGTCAGGAGATTTATCCTTAGCAAAACCCCGTAGTGTATTTTGTACCTCCAATAAGGATATGGCCTCAAAAATATTATCCCCCTCCATGTCATTGAACATCCGAGGGTATTCCTTGATGATCTTAAATTGTTCCGACAAAGTTGTATTTTTGGGATCACAATAATAGTCCTGATAGTGATGGGTTGCCTCAGACATCAGTTCCTTATCTCCTCTAATCCGCCGACCAACGTGATCATTAAGATCCCAAATATTGTTCTGTATTCTGCGAGAATCAACAAAGCAGTGAAAAAACTTTGTATTCAAATCACCAGCTTTGAGCCAAATTGCTTGACTTTTTAAATGCCAGGTTTCTTCCTGGATGAGAAAGATTTTCAATTTCCTTTCCTCCAAAACAGTAAGTTTGGCACGACCCATGAGAGATATCCCATTCCTCAAAGATTGGTCCATCAAAATACCAATTTCCTTTTCCACCTCAATGAGTTCCGCAGCCATCTCAACTTTTTTGGATCTTTCCCACTTAATAGTGAAGTCTTTTAATGATTTTAATTTCACGGCCAACTTATCCATTACAGATCTCTCCCTCGATACATCTAAATTCAACCAGTGTGTTCTCACACCCGCATCATAATCCTGATCAGTTAACCATACGGAGTTGAATTTAAAGGGGTAATGATGATGTGTTACATCGTTGTCAAATTGCAGAACAATTAGATCTATCCATTCACTACTTTATAGTGAGAATAAAAAATTGTTGGTTTTACTTTATCTTTTCAAGAATTTTTTAAGCTTTTTATATGTTATTATTTTTAAAAATTCATAAAGTTTAAATTATTTATTTATTTATAGAGTATTTTATTTTTCAGAGTTTTAGATTTTTATTTTAGATAGTGACGGGATGTTAAATTAGTTATTAAAGTGAAAAGTGAGAGATTTGTAAGGTTAATTGGATTGGTAAAAGTAAGGGTTTTTATTATTAAAATTCATTTTTTTTAATGACATGGTTTCTCACTATAAGTTATTTATGGGTGTTTATCTCATTCAAAATTTAGGTGACCTTTGTAAAATAAATATTCCTACTTATGACTTATTACTTAAATTTTAATTTGAATATTATAAATTGGTTTGATAATTGTAAATGCTTTCAAATTGAAAATATAATAAGCTTCACACATTGTGATAAGAGATTAAACTAAAACAATAGTGCAAGATTTAATAGATCAGCTTAGATCCAAATTTTAGGCTCTATCAAGTCTCGGGAGGGATCAAATCTCCTGAGGTGCAAACCTCTCCTTGAATAGCTTCTTGAATGCAATATCTGAGCCACCTAATCCTAAGCTCTAAAGTCTCTAGTTTAAGTCTCATATTTAATTTTTACTTTGTATTATTCTTTTTTGTTTATGGCCGACATAATATTTATTACTTTTTACTTTGTATTATTATTTTTTGTTTACTTTGTATTATTTTGTTACTCTACAAACACTAGACAAACACTCTAAAGTCTCATATTTACTTTTTACTTTGTATTACAAGTAAAAAGTAAAGTCTCTAGTTTAAGTCTCATAATTACTTTTTACTTTGTATTTTTTTTTTTTTTTATGGCCGAAATAATATTTACCACTTAATCCTAAGCTCTAAAGTCTCGAGTTAAGTCTCATATTTACTTTTTACTTTGTATTATTCTTTTTTTTGTTTATGGCCCACATAATATTTATTACTTTTTACTTTGTATTATTGTTTTTTGTTTACTTTGTATTATTTTGTTACTCGACAAACACTCGACACATGTTACAAGATCTCCCTCATACTAGGCTGTAGAGCGCCTCTTGGCGCAATAATATGGATGCTAACAATTGTATTTGTTTAATAGATAACTCATGTTTTCAGTCAAATGATAACCTTGATATTTGAGATGGTGGAACTTAGGTGAAAGTTATAATACTATCAAGGCTTGTATAGAAAGTGAACAAGGTAAAATTGTAATGTGGATTAACATTGGGACTCCAAGGTTTTAAGGCATGATGTTGGGGGAATGCACAAGCTTGCAAACTTATATTGTTGTATGATGGATATGATAGATAACTTATATTGTTGTATGTCGGATATGATAGATACAACACCAGAACCCTTAAGGTTATAGGGATTGTGGATGAGACAAAGTTGCAAATGTAGTTGTATGTACAAAATCAAGAGTTGACAATATCATTTTACGTCTTAGAGTTATTCTTCTTTGATTTGGAAATGCATCTTTTTAGTAAACTAAAAAAACTATGGTAATTGTTTTCTTACTAGATCCAACATTGAGCTAACTTATGAGTTTTACTATTTTGGATTGTATGGGCTCTTTTGAGAGATTGTTGCTTTTCGAAAGTTATAATGGTGAGAGTATGTATCCTTTTGGAATTTAACCCCATGTAAATAATCAAATGCATATTACATTTGGATGGCATTCCCTTTTAACAAAAATGTAATTGTAGGATTTGAAAATGTTGCTTTTATATTTAAACAAAAAATCTAACTATAGTTTATCCCTTTGTAATTGAAGTATTGTAGTGCATGCAAAACTAAATTAAACACCTTGGAGTTATTGTCTTTGGATATGGAGATGCATTTTTAGCAAGAAGTGTGGTAATTGTATTCGTACTAGATCCAACATTGAGTTAACTTATGAATTGGACTATAGTAGATTGTATGAGATTTTTTTAGAGATTGTTTCTTTTGGAAGGTTATAATGGTTGAGTAAAATCTTGAAGCTGAGATATTGGGGATTTTAATAAGGAAATGAAAGGATTGAGGATTCTCATGAGTGAAGACTTATCTAATTCAATTTTATTTTTTCTTTACCTAAGGAGATAAATTATTCATTCTAATCCTAACATTGTTGTTAGGAAATTAACTAGTGACTCTTGGGAAACCTTTGTTTCTACTATATAGATCTTATGACCTTTTATGGTTGATTATTTTCAAGCTCCTAAGCTGTGAACTAGGACATGCTTCCCTAACTTGTCATGTCATGTGTCATCATGTTGGACATATTTAAAAACACTATTACATCTTATAATTTTAAAGGTAATGGTCACTAGGGAGGTAATGTTGATAAAGATTTGCATGAGTAAGATAGTGTATCATAGTTTGAAATTGTTATAAAACTTATATTAAAAATTATATATATATATATATATATATATATATATATCTTCATTCAATATCTCTCTTTTTTTACTAGGTTTTATTACAATGAAAAATGTAAATAAAATATAAGAGTTTAAACACAAAAAAAATCAAAACTCATATTTATCTTGATGGATTTAAGTCTAATTTTGAAGTTAATCATGGATGGGTTTAAGTTACTTTAATCTTTGATCACATAATCATGTGAGACATCAAGTGATATCGCTTACTAACACACCATTGATTGTAAGGCATATGAAGTAGAGCTTGAAAAAATATGTTGAGGTGCATGTTTTTCAAATTTTCTACAATGAATCATAATTAGATAAAAATGAACATTAATATTATTGCGATTTTGTAAAATCAAAAAATGGTTTTATATTTCATTTTAATATTTTGTAAGAGGTAGCTTATTATCTTTCTCTTGCATAAATTATTCACTTTGACTGCATGACATGCTAGAAAATGGGGATATCCATGCTAAAAGGATGCTAGTGTCAATGTGGATGCACTTCAACCATCCATTGAAGTTTTTTAGAGCATTTAGGTAAATCTTGTGAAGCTTGCTATTTCAGGTTGTGCTTCAAACAACTCGTTTCTTTGTAGCTATTTTTTTGATTGGGGGGGTGATTATTTCCCACATAATTTGTGAAAATTGATTGTACACAGAGTGTAGTAGTCTAAATGAGTTTCACACTTTGATCAAGTGCTCAATTGTATACTACAAACATTTATCAAATCATCTCTACATTTTATCTCTAAGGAGGTTTAAACTTAGTAGCATACACGTAGTTGTGATGATTAAAGTAAACACATTATCTTGGATTTTGTTTACAAGGTGTTCCCCGATGGAAGAGTACATGGCAAATTTCAAGTGAATACAAAATCATCTAGGAAATTTTATTAAGTTAAATTTCTATCAATTTGCCAATGTTTTACAAGGTTTTATAGTTCAGTGAAAGATTTGCCAAGATTTTATAATTTTGTGAAAGAATCGCCAAGAATTTTAAAATGTTTTATAATTCTGTGAAAGATTTGCCAATATTTTACAAGATTTTATAATTATGTAAAAGATTTGCCCAGATTTTACAAGATTCTAAAATTTCATGAAAGATTTGCCAATAAATTATATATACATATTATATCATTGATAAAATAATCTTCACACTTTCCCATGTATCATGGGGATTCACCCATGTATTATACATATAAATTTTGGGGGATTCATAAATTTTTCCCTGGCAAACACCGTTTTCTGTAGAAAAACTCGTCCCAAAATCCAAAAGCTTGATAGTAATCTCTCATATGGAAGACATTTGTTGAGATCCCACTGCATGCGAATCCACGTGCATGTAATTATGGCATTAAGCGTGTAAATATTATTGTTTTGAAATATACATACCAAAAGCACCCTTGATCTCCATTAGTGAATCCTTTGTAGAAGTTGTATTAAAATTAGATGGAGGATAGTTCTGGAGGATAGTTCTAGAGTTGTTCAATTAAATTCAAGAAATATTTTTTTATGAATAGTCCTGCACTCTGCTTTCCATGACTATGTTAACATGGGATGTGTTAAATGACAAAACTTGTTGAGCATGGAACACAACACTCAAAAACCCCAAATCATAGGGAAATGAAGAAAAACAAAGCTCAACCTAAATTTCAAGGCCTAAACCAATGCAAATATCACCAACCCCACTCAACAATAAAGTGAAACAATGGTCCTCCTGAAACCTCTCAAATGGATCCCTTCACATCATGTGTGGCACATTAACTCTAAATTTCCTAGATGAGACTTTTGATAGCTTTGAATCTTTCACGAACTAGCGAGGCATATTCCTATTCAAAGTGGAAGAAAAATATACCACATGTTTTCATTATGTGAGGAAGGGGACATGAATTGTAGTGTTAGAGATTAGACACTATTTACACTAATATTTTATTCTAGGGATTCACAACCATGGGAAAAGCATCATAGCATCGATGCCTTTCATAGTCTTAATATTTTCGTTGTTGTTTTCATTTGAAGAGGGGCATAATCTTGGGTAGTGAAGGAGGAGGATTCTAAAGGAATGGGAGGAGGCTTGGAGGTTAAAAAGTAGAGCCATATGATTGGAATGTGGTCATGAAAACGCAAAATTATTCCAAGCATTTGTGAACGGTAGAAAAATGCAAAACACTATCTAGGGTCTAAAGGATCATAATAATGAGCTTGTATCTTCTTTCGAAGGATTGGCCAGTATGGGTAAGTCACACTTCTAGAATCTTTTCAAAGTAGAAGATTGAATCACCATTGCATAAGTGATTCGTATGACTCAATTTTTCCTTGGTTTTATGACCTCATAGGACAATAGAGAGCTAATGGAGGAGATTATAGAAGAGGAACTAAAGGAGGTTTTGCATAGTTTTCAGAAGAATAAAATCCCAAGCCTAGATGGATGGACGATTGAGTTTTTCCTTGCCTTATATGATACCTTTAATGGATAGGATCTTCTTAATCTTGTTGAAGAATCCAGATCTAAGGGCTTTATGCATCCTCCTCTGAACACCACCTTCATCGCCCTCATACCAAAAGCAGATCACCCTCGGTAAATGGAAGAATCCAGGCCAATATTTCTTTGTAACATCACATATAAAGCGGTGGCCAAAATCATTGCTAGAATACTAAAGAAGATTATGTCAAGAGTCATCTCATGTGAACAGTTCGAGTTCTTATAAAGAAGGAAAATTCACAAGGCAATAGGTGTGGCATAGGAAGGTCTACATAGCCTAAAAACAAAGAAGCTAAAGGGGGTAATGCTGAAGATAGACATCTCAAAATCCTATGATTGAGTAAGTTGGTTATACTGGCACTTACTGTTGACTCACCTTGGTTTTGAATATTCTTTTATCAAGTGGATCATGGGCTATACAACCACAATATCCTTTATAGTCCTTCTAAATGGTTCAACCTCTCCTTTTTTCACTCGAAAAAGGGACTTTGTCAAGGATGCCCATTATCCCCACTACTTTTTCTTCTTGTAACAAAAGGTCTAAGTAGAGCATTGATTGATGCAAAAAGAAGAGGCTCATTTATAGGGATTTTTATTTCCACTACTCTTCGACTAACACACCTTTTGTTTGCAGATGATATACTAATTTTTTGCAATGGCTCAATTGAGGATGCTGAAAAACTCATGGAGATTCTGTATTTATTTGGGAAAGCCGCAAGTATGCACATTACTGCCAGGAAGTCTCCCTTTACACCATAAACATGAGGGATTTTAATGCCTAAAAGTCGCACACATGCAATATTTCGGTGATTCATCTACTAAAGCGTCATTAACATAAAGAATGCAGTTCACCAAATACATCCTCAATGGATCCATAAAACAGTTTGATGCTCATAGTACAAAAGACATGAATTTTGGGCCACTCGCGCGACTTTTCCTTCAAAATTCGCGCTATAGTGGAGGTTTATAACTATGTACCCGCACTTGCGTAGCTTTTCTTCATATAAGTCATGCTATGTGCGGATTTTCTTCAAAAATAAACGCTACACGCGACTTTTATTCATTAAGGCCATGCTATTGTCAAAACAAAGCGACCACTTGCTTCCCACGGCGCATTGAAGGCTCAATCATCTCCAAGGATATGAATTCAGATCCTCACACACTTGGGGGAATTAACTAGCCCCTTGGTGTACCTTGGAACTAGTTCATGGAGAATATTTCTTCACATTTGGATCAAGTTGCTTGTTGGCCACCTCTTGGCTTAAAAAAGGAAGCCATTAGCATGCATTTTGTAGAGATAAATTAGAGCAAGGTTATTCTGCTGGATTTGAGTTGGAGCTTCCTCAGAGCCCACCATTTCCTACCATTGTGAGCATTCCCAAGATTGCTTTCCACCTACCATCAAGGGGTGAGTGTTTCTCTCCATTGTTCCTCCACCTACTTAGCATTTAGTTTGGACCTTAGGGATTTTGTTGGATTCCCTTGAATCCTTCACCTCCCGGGTGTTGTAAAATTATTCCATTGGGCAATACAAGAGTGGTTTAGCATATATTTGGTTGTTGTTGAAGTTTGCATCCCCCGCCATCTCATTCATTTTGTTTTTATTTATATTTCCATGTTTGAATGTGAACTACATTAACAATCTCTTGCATAATCACTTGGAGCAATACTACCAACCACCAAAAGGGGCTCCAAGGACTAAGGTCTTGCAGCAACCTACAAGGATTAGCCCCTCACCAATTGGAAGAGTGCACCTGTGTAATTTTTTCCATAACAAGGGATTTCAAAATTCGCAGGTACTCTTTCTTGTTCCCAAATGAGCTAAAGATTGTTTACGAAGGACTCAGATATTGGTGTTTCATGCTTAAACCAAAAAAATATAAAAAATAAGACTAGACATGGTTGATAGCAAAGTTAGAAAAAAGATTGAAATGTCGGAGTCATAGGTGTCTATCAAGAGCAGGTAGACTTGTTCTTGTAAAATCCGTCCTGGAAGCTATCCTGGTATACTGGATGTCATTGGCATGGATTCCAAAAGGTATTCTTGATAAAGCAAGGAATATATATTTCAAATCTTTATGGGATGGCAATAGTGAAAATTTTGTGCTTCCATTGGTTAAATGGGAAGGAATACCTCAACCCAAGTTGATGGGTGGATGGGGCTTAAAGAATATTTTTCTCTTCTCAAAATCCTTAGCTTCATAGTCTGGTTGGAGGCTACTCACTACACACAACCTTTGGACCAAAGTTGTTACTCATAAATACATCGCCCTTGAATCCTTAGAGGAATGGATTAGAAATCCAAATAAGATACGTCAAATTGCATCAATTATTTGGAAGGCTTTGTTAAGATCATTTCATATTATTGAAGATGAACTAGTCTAGAGGATTGGAAGGCGTACAAATGTGTGAATAGGAGCGGACCCTTGGCCAGGTGTTAGTACAAAAATATCCTCCCTAAACCAGTGATCCAACATCTCCATCTTCAAGGCATTTACCACCTTGATCAAATTGTGGAATTGAGTCATTGTCAATGTGGAATCAAGGATGGAAAGACACTACTAGTATGGGCCTGCTAGATGCAATGGTAGATACTTGGAACACTTTCTTAAATGCTCTACGCTCATCTCATGTCAGACTCATAGATAGGCCATATGAATTGATTTAGATATTTGCTCCCCATATAAAATACACTCCAAAATTGGGATATACCCATCTTATTGCAGATGCACAAAATAGATATCAACAGTGGTGGTGGAAGGGAATTTGGAAGTCTAGGTGTCCACAAAAAGCTCGAATGTTTTTGTGGTGCCTGATTGCAAACAAGGTATCTACATTGGATAAAATGACCAAAAGGCTTATCAGAGGACCTGGCTGGTGCTCTTTATGTCGAGATTAAGAAGAAACTGCATCCCATCTTTTCATAAACTGCCCCTTTTCTGTCCAGACATGGAAAGAATGTAGATGAGAATGAATTTAAATTTCGAATGGGCTGGTGTAAATGAAGTGGAAGGATGGAAAACATGGGTATCATCTCCACATACTGCAAACATCCGAGCCTTACCCTTGATTAGTAATTGGGGATTGTGTATTGCCAGGAATCAATCTATTTTTCAAGACAAACCCTATGTTCCTGATCTTATAGCAATTCACTTCTTAGATATATTATCCCATTTTCCTCAACAAAAGGATGCTCCTACCATTCAAGTTATATAAGAGGAGTAGGTGAATAAAGCCATTCCTTGGGCGTTTTTTTATCGTGCCTGATAAAATCAGAACCGTGGATGCGGGGCTATTCTATTCTTATCTAAATCTACATATTTCAAAATTCAAATGGGACTAGCAAATGGCATAAACAACTATGTAGAAATCATGGCCTTAAAATTTATTTGTTTTGTCGAGGATAAAGGATGCACATCATTCCAAAGATTTTGTGACTCAATGAATGTCATTAATTGGATTAACAAAGCTCAAATCTATCAAAATATGTTTCTTCTTTCTTTGATTGAGGAGGTGCACCATCTTGTGGACAATTTTGATTTTTTTTCATATCGTCATGTCTACAAGGAGAAGAATTTTATTGCAGATAAACACTCCAAAGATGGATTACAATTAGCATATGGACAATGGAAGATTGCAGAAGCTCAAAATGAGTCTTTTTTTTAATTTTATCATCGGCCCTTCATTGATGGGATTGCCTTTCATCAACACACGCCATATACATAATTCTAAAATAGCTTCTTCAGAGATACCAGCTCATGGTGCATGGGAATATACCAGATTCTGTCTTTTTTCCTTTTGTTCAAATCTACATGGAAATTGTAAATTTTGAAATGTGAACAGTTTTCTTATGTGACAGTGTGCATAGGCATACACTTTTTTTTGTAAATACCATTAGGTCGAAAGACATGAAATGCATAGATTACATGCATTATGCATAACGTAATTTGGTTACTATTAATAAAATTATGCTTTTTCCAAAGAAAAAAAACAATATGACAGCAATTACACCGTATAAGAAGTTATTATTGATGTTTTTTAATAGACATATCTCACAATTTTTCAAAATAAATATGCATGATCTTTTTCACGATTTAATATGCATGATGTTTATACACAATATAAAATTGGAGGAATTTTTTGTTTTATAGAAATCTAACAATCACATCTAAAATACACATTTAGCAAACACCAACATTCTCTAACAACATCATGTAGCATACACACCAAACGTCACTTAACATACACATGTAAACTTTACCTAATATCATCTAATGTGTACATCTAAGAAATTTAAACATCATCTAACACACAAATCTAATAATCACATCTAACAAAACACAAGCATTATCTAACATAACCATCACACACATCTAACAAACATCATCAAACATACACATCTATCATCACCTATCAAACTTAAGCATCATCTAAAATACTCATAAAAAATTATCTGACATAATCTAACATATAGTACATCAATCACAATTAATGTACATGTCTAAAAAAACACAAGCATTACCTAACAACATCATGTAGCATACACATCAAACATCAACTAACATACACATGTAAACATTACCTAACATCATCTAAAAGATTTAAACATCATTTAACGCACAAAGCTAACGATAACATCTAACAAAACACAAACATTATCTAACATAACCATCACACTCATCTAACAAACATCATCTAACATACTCATAAAAAATTATTTGACATAATCTAACATACAGTACATCAATCACAATTAATGTACACGTCTAAAAAAACACAAGCATTATCTAACAACTAACAACATCATGTAGCATGCACATCAAACATCACCTAACATACACATGTAAACATTACCCAACATCATCTAACGCATTTAAACATCATTTAACACACAAATCTAATAATAACATCTAACAAAACACAAACATTATCTAACATAACCATCACACACATCTAACAAACATCATATAACATACTCATAAAAAATTATTTGACATAATCTAACATACAGTATATCAATCACAATTAATGTACATGTCTAAAAAAACACAAGCATTATCTAACAACTAATAACATCATGTAGCATGCACATCAAACATCACCTAACATACACATGTAAACATTGCCCAATATCATCTAACGGATTTAAAACATCATTTAACACAAAAATCCAATAATAACATTTAACAAAACACAAACACTATCTAGCATAACCAAGACACACATCTAATAAACATATCTAACATGACCTAACATACACATCACCATCAACATGAAAAATGCAGTATATATATATATATATATGAATGAAGGCGCAATGGAGCTTGGAGCTAAGGACAGGTGCGCATGTCCGAAGGCTGAAGGTTTAGGTTCGCATTTTTCGTAGATCTCTGCCCTCGCCCACACCATGTCGCAACGCAACTTTTTCTTCTCCCTTCCATTTCCCTTAATCCATCCCCGTTCAATTCCATCCCTACCTGTCTTCCGTACCCCCGCCACTGTATCACAGAAAGACGTCACCCCCCATTACAGATGACCTAAGGTTCTTTCTTCACATCATGGTAATAGACGAAGTAGATTATGATTTCAATACCCCTGATGCCCCCATCTTCTGCACGGATAAAGAGGTACGGTGCTCACTCCACCTTAGTATGCATACATCAGAGTCCCCTCCTACCCTCCCCTGTAGCCCTTCTTCTTCCCCCCTCCCCGGCCCGAGTTTTAAAGAAGTATCCACGTCGCCCTTACCATCTCATTCCTTTGTCCCTTCATCCTTAACTTCCCCTTTGCCCAATCACAACAATAATGATCAACGGTATAGCTCGCATCTACCCAGATGGCCGGAAAAAAGAAGCATCAAACCAAGAAAAACCTGCCCTGAGTTAGTGGTGGGTAAGGATATCCGTCTTTCAGAAATTCTGGACTATCTAAAATACACCCTGGTCGGACGTTTCTGTGGAAAATTAACGGGTAAAGAAGCTCTCTATTCCTGGATGGAGCGGAATTGGATTCCCACAATTGGATATGTCCCGGATTTCCACATTCTACCACGAGGCTGGTTCCTTTCAAAGTCCGCTCAGAGCATAATGCGGATGCACTACTGAGCTAACAATGGAGTTAGGGGCCATCTGGCTTAATTCTGAAAGCTTGGTCAGTGGATTTCAATGTGACCAGAGAACCCCACAACTTACAACAAATTTGGGTCATCCTCCCCGGTTTACCAATGGTTTTTTGGCAAGAGCCAATTCTGGAAGCCATTGGCAACAAATTAGGAAAATTTATCGCTCTGGAAGATGATTAGAGTTCGAAAATGGATAGATGATGCACTCGCATACTTGTAGAATTGGATTTAAGGGACGTACTATCTGAGGAGATCAAACTTGAAATGTGGGGAAGCACTTGGACGCAAAGGCTCCATTACTGGAATCTACTTTTCCACTGTTTTAATTGCAGACAAGTCGAGCATCTACATAGAGAATGCATAGCACCGAAACAAGACAGAACATCTAGACCCCCATATAAGAAAACCTGGGTTAGAAAAAACAGGTTGACGGATGTCGCTGCTGAAGCACCAATGGAAGACACGGCAGTTAATACTTATGAGGCATGCATGAAGACAAATGCTACCCCTGCAGCTCCCTTGGATGGTTTAGAGGATAAGCAAAATTCGACATGCAAGGTGACAGCACAAGATCATCAAGACGTTGCATGCATAAAGGTGGCAGCTGAAGCGGACACTTCGGGAGATGGATTTACTCTCCCACTTGTCAACTTTGAAGGAAGCCCCAGCTCGGAAGTCGTTGCGCAAAAAGGTATTGCTTCAGGTCCTGTTTCATCTCCTTCTTTTCCCTTTACAATTTTCGTTGTTCCTTCACAAGTTGTCCACTCGGACCCTAATCCCTCTCACCAAGTTTTACCCCAATCCCCCAGCCCTGTTACATCACTTTCCTCCCCCCCAAAACGGAAATACGACCTCTGGTCTTACTCCACCATAGAACCCCCCGCAATATCCACAGGTGGCATTGCTTTAGATCCAACACCAAAAACCAAAGTTGGAAGGAGATCCCTTCTTACCAAAGCGCAATTACACTCAGCCAAGGATGTCAAAACTGGGAAACAAAGAACTATCGGTAGGGCTCTTAGAGTGGACAAAGCCCTCTCGAAGGGTGCTTAATGTTAGCGCTCTCTTTAAATATAAGGGGTCTAGGGGGAAGGCCCAAACAACTCTCCCTCAAAAGGTTAGTAGAGTTACAAAACCCGAAAGTTCTTCTTCTACATGAAACAATGATGGAAGGTTCTAAAGCAGTTGAGGTGATAAAAAACCTCTTAAAAAACTGGAATGTGGAAACCTTGGACCACTCCGGGGGCCTCCTCACTACATGGAGCTCAGACATGAAGCTTCTCTCCACTGCTATTTTTTCTTCAACCCTCAAAACGGAATTTTATATTCCAGAGCTAAACCAACAGATTTCTTTTCTAAATGTTTACGGTCCCTTCCATGACCGCAAATCCTTCTAGGACACCCTGAGTCTCTCAGGCGTGATGAATACCCATTAGCTCATTCTCGCTGGAGACCTCAACCTGACTCTGGGTACGGGAGAATTCTGGGGAAAGAATGCACGTCCGGACTCTTTAACCCCTTTCTTCCTCAACTTGTTCGAAAGGAAAACCTTAATACATGTGCAACCGTTTAAAAGCACTCCAACCTGGAGGAACAACAGAGGCGGAGATCAAGCAATCTCCAAGAGATTAGACAGATTTCTTGTTTCGGAAGACCTTCTTCAGCTAAGACTTATTTGTCACTCCTCTGTCGAAGAAGGGGGCTCCTCTGACCACAGACCAATTTCTCTGCCCATCACTGTGCCGGAAGAGAAGCCTCCAGCCCCTTTTAGATTCAACCCTTCGTAGTTAGAGCATGAAGACTTCTGCAAACTTGTGAAAGAAAATTGCAGTCCTCTATCTCCCTCTCCCTCTACCTCCTTCATGAAGCAGTTTGACTCCAATCTTTCTCGTGTCAAATCCCTTGCAAAAGTTTGGGGAAGGGATCGGGAGGAAAACGACCGGAGGGACCTAAAAGAAATTGAACACAAACTCAAAGAAATCCACAATTCGCTGCCCAACAGAACTTTCCCTAGAGAGCAGTTACTCACCCTAAAAACTTTAGAAGACAAGAAGGCTTCCTTACTGGCCAAAGAGGAAGCATCATGGAGATTGAAGAGCAGAGCTCATTGGATAAAGGAGGGGGACAAGAACACCAAGTTCTTTCACCGTTTCACATCTCGCAGGAAGAATGCAAACACCATTGTTGAGGTCAAGGATGACCATGGAAACCTTGCTCAGAAGTTTTCAGAAAAGACCAAAGCAGCGGAGGCACATTTCAAAGCTCGGTTCACGGCCCCTCTAGGATTCCCGATAGGAGAAATCCTAGAGGTAATTAATCTCTTGCCAACCCTAATCTCATATGAAATGAAAAGTTATTTAGAAGAGGAAGTTAAAGAGGAAGAGATCCACTCAGTTCTCAGCTCCTTTCACAAAGGGAAGAGCCCGGGGCCAGACGACTTCACAATCAAATTCTTCATAGGGTTCTATGAACTTTTGAAAGAGGACCTTCTAAAGGTTGTCCAAGAATCCCAGAGATTTGGTAAAATCCCGGGGACCTTTAACTCCACCTTCTTAACCCTGATCCCCAAAAAACAAAAAGTGAAACCTTTGACGATTACAGACCCATAGCATGCTGCAATATGATTTACAAAATAATCTCCAAAGTCATAGCGCAGCGTCTCAAACCCATCCTCAGCAAAACAATCACTGAAGAACAATTTGGATTTCTCTTTAATCGTCAAATACATGATGTTGTGTCTATAGCCCAGGAAGTCTTCCATACTATCAATAAAAAGAAATTACCAGCTCTATCTCTAAAACTAGACCTCTCCAAGGCCTATGATCGAGTCAATTGGACCTTCCTCCAGCTTCTTTTAATCCAAATAGGGTTGCCTCTCCCAATGGTTGATTGGATAATGGGCTGCATTCACTCGACTTCATATGCTGTCCTGATAAATGGCTCCCCCTCTTCCTTCTTTCGTCCAACACAAGGAATTAGACAGGGCTGCCCTCTGTCACCCTTCCTTTTCCTGCTTGTAGACGAAGCACTAAGTCGAATGTTGCATAAAACCAATACAGAGGGGTCCCTAAAAGGAATCAGTGTTTCCAACTTGCCACTCTGACTCATACCTTATTTGTCGATGATGTGCTACTTTTCGGAGAAGGCACCCTGGGCAATTTCATTACCATTTCAAAAATCTTGGACCTCTACAAAAAAGCCACAGGAATGGTAATCAATACATGGAAATCCAGACTGCCTTACAACAACCTTTCAGTTTCTGTAAAGGCTACTTTGACTCTTTCTTCGCCTTTTCCCCCATCTCCTCTATCTGAGGGTCTAAAATATCTAGGGTTCTCACTCAAACCCAATGCCTATGCTTTTCAGGACTGGCTTTGGCTTTATAAAAAAATTGAAGATAGAATATCCTTGTGGGCAAATCGATTTCTTTCTAGAGGAGGAAGATTAATACTACTGAAATCGGTCATTAAAAGCATCCCAGTCTACTGGGCCTCGATAGCTTACATTCCAAAAGGCATCCTAGTCAAAATCAGAAGAAAAAAAAAATGCTTCTCCTTTCTTTGGACAGCCAGCAAACAAAGAGAAGGAATTCTGTTGGTCAATTGGACAACCATTTCCAAGCCCAAGTCTATGGGTGGGTGGGGAGTCAAAAACCCTGATCTTTTCTGCAAAGCACTAGTTGCGAAAACATTATGGAGATTAGCATAATCTCCAAGCACACTTTGGGGAAGAACCCTTCTCTCCAAATATTGTCACCCCCTCACCATCATAGAATGGTTCAGGAAATCTAACAAAAGCTTCAAGAACTATTCCATAGGTTGGAAGGCACTGGTACTAGCCTTCCCACTAATTGGAAATTGGGTGGCCTGGAAAATAGGAGATGGGAGATGCGTTTGAATTAGAGAGGACCCCTGGGCTGGGGCAGGTGAACTCTACAGATTGTCTGATGACCTCCTTACAAAATTACATTCAAATAATATTTACACACTGTACAATGCTTGCAACCATGAGCACATAAGTTTTTGCAGAGGAGAGTGGAAATCTGCCACTCTTTTGGGTCTGGAGGAGTACAGGAAGAAGAATGGACACGTTACACTAACCTCCTAAAAAAATATTTCATCCTCCTAAGAGAAGGTGAGACAAACAAGCTAATATGGACCAAGAACAACAAGGACGAATCTTTCTTTGCAAAGATTGGTTATGAAGCTGCTACAGAACCAGTGGCAAGGGAGATTTCTCGACCTTGGTGGAAAAAAAATTGGAAAATCTAAGCTCCTCTAAAGTCCATCATCACTCTATGGTTGGTCTTGAGCAATAAACTACTCACCTGGGACAATCTGCAGAAAAGAGGTTTTCAAGGCCCAGGTAGATGTGTTACACCAAAATGTTGTCACCCTTGTGCAAGTGTCACAGGTGTCGCAAGTGTTGCAAGTGTCTTCGTCATGACCTAGTGTCGTCATCATGATCGTTGCAAGTACCGTCATTATGACCAATTGTTGTCATCATTACCGTTGTGATAATGTCGTCATCTTGACCATTGTGTATACACCCCTGAAGATACCTGGACTAAGTAATCATCCTAGGAGGATTTGCACTCAATTCTGCAGTCTTTTGAGAGGTCATCGCAGGTGGCACATTAGCAACATGCGACGTCGCAGCTTGCTCCACTGCAAGGTGCGACGAGGTCTGTTAATGGGAAAAAATAGCCTATTCGAGATCCTTCTCGAAACTTGTCCATTTAGGGGCTTATCCCTGACCTCTAGGGGAACTGGTACTCGACCCATAGCTCTTTGGGAGGATCCCCTATCTCTCTCCTACCATCTCTCAACCTACCCTATCCATACCCTATCCATTTAGTCCTATATAAGTGAGGTTCACTCTCATCCAAAAAGGAGGAAGACTAAGGTATCCATACGCTGGTGAAATCTACCTTGGGGGAAGGTCTATGGTACCCTTATGCTGATAGGATCCATCCTGGTGATTGGGAAGCTTGTACCATCTTGGAGACTTGGCTTGGACATGTTGGATGGAGGATGCAACGTTGAGGCTTTGGTTGTAGCTTCATCCTTTCTATGTATTCTCGCTTTTATACACTTAATATAATCTCTTTCCATAAACTGTTGTCTCATTGATGATGATGTTTAGAGTTTTCTTCCTTAACCGTTAACTTAGATCAATCATATGAAATGTATGCTTTCATTGTTTGTTAGTATCTATAAGTTCAACAGGGTCTTGCAGCTTGAGATCTAACGACGCTGGAGCATTGGATCAACAAAGAGCAAAGGGATATGCAAATCTAAGGTAAGCTATCTATCCACTAGTTTGCACTTCTATTGATCTAGGAAAGTAGATCTATATTCTGTTTGATTTGTTCTAGACTTGCATTAAGCTAGGGAGATCACGCCTTAGATCCGTCTTTGGTAGATTTTCCGTTAACAAATCTGGCGACTCCACTGGGGAATGAACATTGTTTTAGTTTTCAATCTGAATGTCAGTTTCAGTTGATTGCTTTTCCAAGCCATCTCTTTGGCCATTTGCTTCTTAATCCCTTTCACCATCAGATCTTCGCTTTGAAGAGTCTGATTTCCTTCCTTTGAGTTTGTACTTCTCATTGGCAGACCTTTTTATGCTCATTATCTGGATAATTGGTTCATTTTTGGACTTAGATCTCGCCTGTCGCACCTGGTCAGTGTACCCAGAGCGACACTGTGTGATTTTTTATCGGTGTTCTTATCCTGTTAGTTTGTCGTCGCAGCACTTTCATTGGTAGACTATGACGTCGTCGCACTTCCCGCATTGGTGAGCTGCGACGTCGCACTATGAACAAGCAGATCTGCCATTTTTTCCATACAGGCAACTTTTCTCCATTTCTGATTTGAGTTTTGGTTTGTGAACTGACTCCTCTGCACTGTACCTTCTAGGCAGAGACCCTTTTGTCCAACAGTGTTTTGTTTGGCTTATTTGTATTGGTTTTTGGGTCTTTTGAGTTTTGGATTCATGTTTGGCCCCTTGAGTAAAAACTAGTGTTTTGCTTGCATTTTTAAGCAAAATGGGTTCTTCAATCGTTCTGACCCATCTCAAGGTTTTGAAATCTTTTTGGTTTGGTGTGCTTGAATTGTTTTAAAAACTTGAAGAGTGTGGGATATCCATGTCTTTTTGAGCCTCTCTTTCTTGGGTTATGCATCTTGTTTCCCTTACATGCTGAGCTATTAAATCATTTTTGGGAAAGATTGATTCTTTGTCTCCACTTTAGTTCAAAGAAAAGCTTGATTTTGTCACTCTTTTGCTATATTCATGAATTTGGAAAACGTAAATATTCTTTTTACTTTATTTTTGATCATTTGATATTCTTGGTCTTACCATCATAAGAGGAAGAAGGGCTTGTTTCGGATTTCTGTGTATTTGAGTTAGATAAGATTGTTAAGTGCTTATCTTTGTCTTGCATTTGATTGGAAACGTTTGTGGAATCCTTCTTTCCATAGCTTAGATGTGTCTTTTTCAAGTGTAAAAAGATAGGAAATGAGTTATAATTATTGCATTTGGTAGATTTTGAGCCTCTCTTGAGTGCCTTTGAGTTGTTGGGGTGCTTGCCATTTTTCTTTGGGAATTTCTGAAAGATTAGAGTGTTGTAGATATCCTCTCACTTTCTGTATATAAATATGAAAAGCGTTTAGTTATCAAATTCCATTTTTGGTACATGCATTTGAAAATTGAAAGTGCTTCATTATCTTGTCTTATACATTGGTAAGATTAGCTGCATCTTTCATTTTCTTTACGCTTTTTGGCTGATTATTGTAGAAAGTTAGAATTATTGCACTCTAGGAAGGAATTCTTCTTTTCGCTACTACTTAATTACTTTTGGTTTGAAAGAAAGAAAAATCTCTCCCTACCTTAAGTAGTTTTCATTGAAAAGGAAAGGAAAATGTGCATTATCATGTAGTTGAGGATTGCATTATGTTTACATTTATGTACTCACCTCATGCATCCACCTAACCATACAAGATAAAATTAATGCTATCTTAGGTTAAAATCATTTAGCAATTTGTGTGTAAGTTAGAGACGTGTTTCGGCGTCGTTAAGCGTGGCAGCTGTCGTTATTTTCCAGCAATGTAGTCGGGGGGTATTGTAGTCTTCCACGTACATTGGTATATCGAGCTCCTTCACGTACCCACCAAGTACCATAATCCGTACTTGGCGTATATCGAAGGGTGTATCACGTACTCAACACGTATATCAGAAGGTTTCATGCCAACGATTGTGCATTAGACAGCACCACTATGGATTTGAGCTCCCACGTACCTTGCGTATATCGGGAGACACCATTAGGATTCCTGAAACCAACTGATTTAACCATTTGGACGTCTTGGCAAAGCAATACACCGAGAACAACAATCGGGGAGATTAACACGCACGTGCTGTCTAGGTAATCGGGTATGCAGGCAAGGGTACGGTCCCAATCCTCCTTGTCGCGTCATATTGTTGGACCCTGCAGTATATAGCAATTTGCGATGCCGTGATAATCCCGTGAGGTTCCAGACTTTGAATCCACTCCTATTCACACAGTTTGCTTGTTGCTTTTAGACTTGAGTAGTGTTTGTCTTGCGTGGTCTTTTAGAGACTCTTAGGAAGTTTAGATATGGAAGATTCTTCCGGGACTACCAACCAAGCCACCCCTTTCCAAGGTATGCCATTTGTTATTCCCCCTTGTGGAACTGTTGGTCCTCCCTTTATGGCTACGTTGAGTCTTCCTGGATTGACGATAGGATTACCAGTATGGTTATTCTCCAATCCAGTTACGCCAAGTGCACCAATCGTGTCGGACCTAGGTCCTTCACCACATGAGCATCAATCTCATGATGACCCTTCTCCTTCCCCGTCGAAAGTTGAATCGACTTCTATCTCTTCCTCTTCTCCTACTGAAAACTCTGATGTTAGTAAGAAGGCTGGTGTGAAGAAGAAGAAAGGGAAGATTAAAAAGAAAAAAGATAAGAAAGAGACCAAGCGTCAACCATCTGCCTCTAGTGGCACTCATTCTATGAGAACACCTCGTAAGCCAAAGTTCCCTTGCAAACTTTGCAAGGGTGATCACCTTCTCAAGAATTGTCGCGGTCTTTCCCATGTGTCAGAAGTGTGGTCTAAAAACACAAAACCGCTTGTATCGTCAACCTCTGACCATCATATTGATGATACTCCCTCGACCAGTGACCCATTGGTAACGGGTCGGAAGGGTAGAGCTGCAGACCCTTGCTGGATATGCAAGGGCTTGCACTGTACTTACCTTTGTCCAAGCATGGATGAAGCTTCACGGTGGTTGGAAGATATTACTAGTTCTCAACAGGTGCTTCCAACAAGCGATAATAAGTTGTCCCTCGATCCCCCGCTGGTTGATCAAGTGATCAATTCAGTTTCATCTGTAATTGATCCCACACTTCCTTATGAGAGTGAAGTGATCGAGTCGCTGTCATATCCACTCGATCCCCCTTTTTCATTGGAGAAAGTCCAGATTGAAGCAGTCACCATGACACAATCTTCGTCTCATTCTTTTCTTCCAAGTGAGAGTGAATTGGAAACGGCTGATGTTTTCCTAGTCAGTTCAGAATGTCCTAGGCAAGGGGAAACCCTGTCCATTCCTACAGGACCCCCCCAAGTACTTAGGTCATTTCCTTTGATTGGAATGGTCTAACAGATTCTCGTCTTCCCTCGAGTGTTCCTTTTCAAATATCTGTAGGAGTTTCTGATAAAGAAATCTTCCGTACGATAGTTGATGAGGGAGCTTCTGTTAGTATTTTATCCTCAACTGCTTGGCAAGCTATAGGTTCCCCTCAGCTTGTGCCAGTCATTGACCAGATTTTGGCTTTTAATAGAAGGCCTACCGGACCTTTAGGGATTCTCCCGCAGTTACCTGTCACGTTGAGAGGTAAAACTGTTTATGTTGATGTAATGGTTGTCCAAGGTCCTTTAGATTTCAATCTACTCCTTGGACATGATTATGTCTATGCTATGAAATTTGTAGTGTCCACGCTCTTTCGAGTGATGTATTTTCCTCATCATGGGAATATTGTGACCATTGATCAGCTTTCCTTCGTGACACCCACTCATCATATGACTCCTAGTCATCAGACTTCCCTGAATGTTCCGCATGTTTTAGTGGTTTCTTCCCCCTGAGGATGGGGGGTACGAGCATGGTTTCTGTTCTGTTTCAAGCTCGTTAAAAAATTAAACCAACCTTCAAGCAAAGTTTCTCTTTGATTTCAAGCTTGCATAAAAATGAAACCATTTCACATGAGCATAGTTCCCGTTCTATGTCAAGCTCGTTAAAAAATGAAACCAACCACCTTAGCATAGTTTACCTTTGGTTTCAAGCTTGCATAAAAATGAAACCATCCCTTGGAGCATAGTTTTATTCTATTTTAAGCTCATTAAAAAATGAAATAGACCCCTCTAAGCATAGTTTACCTTTGGTTTCAAGCTTGCAAAAAAATGAAACCAATCCACTTGGAGCATAGTTTTATTCCATTTCAAGCCCGTTAAAAAAATAAGATGGGCCCCCTCAAGCATAGTTTTATTCCATTTCAAGCTCGTTAAAAAATAAGATGGGTCCCCTCGATCATAGTTTTATTCCATTTCAAGCTCGTTAAAAATTAAGATGGGTCCCCTCAAGCATAGTTATTGTCTATTTCAAGGTTGGGTAAAAATAAAATAGATCCCCCTCCCTTCAGTTCGAGTCTCTCGCTAGAGTTAGAATTTGAACCTTCATTTCATTTGATTCTCGTTTTCCCCTCCTTGGTGAACATTTTCATATTAGTAGCCAGGTTGGTAGTTGGGTTAGCAAGCATCATTTTTAGACGAAATGAAGCTTGGGGGCATGTCACATGTCATACCGTCAACAATCATGTTGAAGGAAGACCACCATGTTAAGCCGTTAGCAATCATGCTGGGGGCATTTACCAACCTCTGGGCGTCATGTTGGGAAGGAACCCATCAATGGACCTTAACCATGAGCATAGTTCCCGTTCTATGTCAAGCTCATTAAAAAATGAAATAGGTTCCCGCAAGCAGAGTTCTAATCTTGTGTAAAGCTCATTAAAAAATGAAATATATCGTTTCCCTTTGAATCGAGTCTCCTCGTAGACTTAGTACCTGAACCTTCTTTTCACCCGCCTATGCCTTAGGCGAATGAAATGAAGCTTGGGGGCATGTCTTCGTCTTCAACCTCTGAAAATTACGTTGAAGTCAACTCGATCGCCTCTCCACACCACATTGGAGCTAAGTCGCTTGCTTCTAGCAATCATGCTAGGGGCATGTACCAACCTTTGGATTTCATGACGGGAAGAAGTTCACCAGTGGGAACATTTTCGAGCATACTTTCCTTTTTTAGGTTTCGAGCTCATTAAACCATGAAAATTATCCTAAGCATACTTTCCTTTTTTAGGTTTCGAGCTCATTAAACCATGAAAATTATCCCGAGCATACTTCATTTTCTGTCACAAGCTCGGTAAAAAATGAAGCAGACATCATGAGCATTCTTTTCTTCTGTCTTCGAGCTCGTTAAAAAAAAACAGTAAGATGGTGTTGAGCTTACTTTTCACTTTTTTTCGTGCTCTGGTTGAAACATGAAAATTGGTTTGAGCTTAGTTTTTACTTTTTCGTGCTCTGGTTCAAACATGAAAAATATTCTGAGTGCTTTTGATACCATTCTCGTGCTCGTTAAAAATTTGAGTTAAAAAGGTGTGTCTAACGAGTATAGGTTTATCACTTTATCCGGCCTTGCTAGACTATTTACGGAAAAGGAACTGTGCCGATTTTACTTTTCCTTTGTCGTACGCGGTTATCAACCATGACAAAGTTGTTCATGGAGTCCTTTTAAGCTCTTTTCAGACTCCCTAAATAGGAAAAGATTGCCAAGCGAACTTTATGCTTTCACGCTTGTAAAAGAATTTGAATGATCGTCTTCCTGGTGATAGTTTACCCCTCTTTCGGACCAGGAAGCACTATTTACAAAAAAAGAATACTCCAACCAACCATGCCTGGAAGAGTCCTCTCCCACGTTGTTTTACCATTTTTCGGGCAATGAGGCTAACTTTACGAAAAAGGACCGTTGGAGTCTCCTTTAGTTATTTTCAGACTCTCTAAACATGAAATGACGTCGAGTTTTCCTTCTCTGGACTCGTTAAATTTTAAACATTGAAGGGCCCATTATGGGATGAACCCCTCCTTTCCTAGGTTCGTAAAATGTTTGGGATTGGACTCATTTATGAGATGAGCTATACCAAGCATCTGGTTACCCTCATCAAGCTCGTCAAAAACACATGAGGCACTCATCAATCATGATGGGGAAAAAGGAAAGATTTTGTGTTACATCTTAATTACGGCAGTACATAGTCACTCTTGAACATGGCACTTGTTTACATTTGCATTCAGTACTTGGATAATCTGTTTGTCCTCGAGTCTTGTCAATTCCATGAGTCGTGTCGCTCCTTTGGATCAGCCAAAGAATGCGTCCACCGTCAGTTGCATTAGGGGTTGGTATCATTCTCGTCATGTCAATACTTCCAAGTCATGCCATGCCCATGTTCAAGAGATGTTCATTACTCATCATCTACAGTCAGTATACCTTCAATCATGTCTGTCTACCTTGAGTCATTCTTGCACATTACTGTACCATCCGATCTACTCTACACATCTTTTTCGTGTTTCGTGTCTATTGATGGGGCATTCATCATGGCCCTTCTTCGACGGATGCATCCTTGTCGACATCAACTCATCATCCGAGGATTGAATCTAGAAACCAACCAAGTACCTTGGCCATGCATGCCTCAATGGCAGGTTACCTCGCTTTCATCATGAGTTTACATCATTGACTCTTGATTGGAAGATTTCATCTTGCGTTCGACTTCAACTCATTTATTTACGCTTGATGATATGTACTGTGATACCTTGGGAATCATTGACATCAATGGTGATTTCCCTCTCACTTGTTAACAGTATACATTAATAACCGGTAATCAAGTGGTTTCTCCCATGTTCAACTTCAAGACATTTGTAATCACATGGATAGATTCGTATCATTGCGGGTTCAACTTGAAGACCCTGGGGAGTCATATTTTACCCAGGTTGCGATGGAGTTTGTATTGAGTCATATTACACGGATCCACTTTTGTATTGGTAATGGTTTTGTTATCATCTCATCATGGATATACGCTTGTGTCTAATAGCCATGATTGTGTTCAGTCGGTCTTTACTATTATGGATCTGCAATGTATTGGTCGGCAACCATGTTTTGTGTTGTACGAGACTTGTGGATCTCAGGTCATTTTCTGCAGCAACTCCTTCCAACCAGCAAGTCCTTGCCATTTTTCTTACTACAAAGCATTTCACCTGTCTCATTCCATCAGCTTCATGCTTTGGGGGGCATTCTGTTACACCAAAATGTCGTCACCCTTGTGCAAGTGTCACAAGTGTCGCAAGTGTCCTCGTCATGACCTAGTGTCGTCATCATGATCGTTGCAAGTACCGTCATTATGACCAAGTGTTGTCATCATGACCGTTGTGATAATGTCGTCATCTTGACCATTGTGTATACACCCCTGAAGATACCTGGACTAAGTAATCATCCTGGGAAGATTTGCACTCAATTCTGTAGTCTTTTGAGAGGTCGTCGCAGGTGGCACATTAGCAACATGTGACATCGCAGCTTGCTCCACTACAGGGTTCGACGAGGTCTGTTAATGGGAAAAAATAGCCTATTCGAGATCCTTCTCGAAACTTGTCCATTTAGGGGCTTATCTCTGACCTCTAGGGGAGTTGGTACTTGGCCCCTAACTCTTTGGGAGGATCCCCTATCTCTCTCCTACCATCTCTCAACCTACCCTATCCATACCCTATCCACTTAGTCCTATATAAGTGAGGTTCACTCTCATCCAAAAAGGAGGAAGACTAAGGTATCTATACACCGGTGAAATCTACCTTGGGGGAAGGTCTATGGTACCCTTATGTTGATAGGATCCATACTGGTGATTGGGAAGCTTGTACCATCTTGGAGACTTGGCTTGGACATGTTGGATGGAGGATGCAACGTTGAGGCTTTGGTTGTAGCTTCATCCTTTCTATGTATTCCCGCTTTTATATAGTTAATATAATCTCTTTCCATAAACTGTTGTCTCATTGATGATGATGTTTAGAGTTTTCTTCCTTAACTGTTAACTTAGATCAATCATATGAAATGTATGCTTTCATTGTTTGTTAGTATCTATATGTTCAACAGGGTCTTGCAGCTTGAGATCTGACGACGCTGGAGCATTGGATCAACAAAGAGCAAAGGGATATGCAAATCTGAGGTAAGCTATCTATCCACTAGTTTGCACTTCTATTGATCTAGGAAAGTAGATCTATATTCTGTTTGATTTGTTCTAGACTTGCATTAAGCTAGGGAGATCACGCCTTAGATCCGTCTTTGGTAGATTGTCCGTTAATAGATGTGTCCTATGCAACTTAGATGAGGACTCTATCTCACATTTATTCTGCCATTGCTCTTGTGCATATTACGTATGGAGGACTACAACCAAGAATCTCAATTGTGCTTCGCATATTCAATAGAATTTAGTGGAAAAAAATGTTATGGACTGGTGGAATGATTGCAGGGTATGTTTGTTCCAAGCCTATCCTGCCCTTTTCATTTTTACGATTTGGGAAGCCATAAACAAGATGATTTTTCAAGACACCCTTATTCCTCCAGACATATCTGTATTGATTCTGATGCAGAAAACAAGAGAATTTAAAACATAAACATCATAAAAATCTCCAAGAGTTCTGGTACATCCTTCCATCAACAAAGATATCCCCTGGGCCTTCTTTGATGGAGCCAGTCAGGGTTCGCCCTCTTTGGGAGGTGCGGGTGGAATCATACACTTCTCCAACATTAAGAAATGGCACATTAAGTTTGCTCCAGGACAGGCTTCCAATAGCAAAGCAAAATTAGAAGCGTTATGGGCTATCTTGATGGTTGCAGCAGAAAATCGGGTCAAGCAGATCCAACTTTTCAGAGACTCAAAAATGACTATTGACTGGGCGAATGGAAAGATCCAAATAAACGCACCTCATCTACAACATCTCCTGCATGCAATCAGAGCTCTAATCTCAAACTTTGACCACATCCAGTTCTAACATGTATATCGGGAATTAAACTCGGAAGTAGATTACCTTTCAAAACTGGCGCTTGCATTACCTCCTGGTAGACTAGAGGTAACATACATGCTCAACAATCAACAAAATTTCAATCAGATGATGGATATTTAGTTTCAGACAGTACATTATGGAAAGCAAGAAACATCGGGAAAGACATATATTTTTGATTAGTTGTATTTTGATATATTTGTGTAGCCTCAAAGGCAACAAGACTCTTAATCTCATGAACAATATTGTAATCTTTTTGATGATATGTAATGAAGTCCCCTGAGGACAGTCCACGATCACTTTTTATTTAAAGTGATGGATATTTTCCTATTGGAAAATATATATATATATGAACAATAATATCAAACTCATGATACAGGCCAAATATACATTTACATTCCAATAAATGCTATGAGATAGTCGGTCCACCTTCATAACCAAAGGCATCGATACCTGTGCCAGTAGAGCTAGAGGCATTGGTACCTCCACCGACCTCCACCAACAAAGCCAGAGGCATTAGTACAAAAATGTAGATTAGAGAGTATCATAGATATCTACTTGAAGATCAATATCACCCACTGCGACCATCCTATCTAGAAGTGAGACAAGTGGAGTACAAGATGGTGGATGGTTGACTCGTTGAGTAGGAGAGGGTGGTCGATCGACTGTGTATGAGCCGAAGATGGTGGTCAGCTGGTGTAGAAGAGGAAACGATGGTCGGTCGTCATGCTGAGGAGGAGGAGGAGATGATGGTTGGTCGGCTCGGTGAGGAGAAGGAGGAGATGGAGGAGGAGGATCGATACCCTCATCAGATGAAGTAGAGAAAGACTGACTACCATGGCCATCCCTCTAAGCTAGAAGGTTGGTTGCATCGACAATATGATGCATCAAACTCATCATATCATGAGTAGGAATCATATATATATCTACTTGCTTGGGATCTCGTAGGATCTACGAGTTGGTGGACTCCCTAGCGATCCAACAATGCAGATAATCAATCTTCTAACTCCCGTTGGAATCTAGCATCTGGATTGCTTTGCAGGCCAAGTCTAGACAACTAATGCACTGCCTTAGGCTCAACTATCTCCTCATCTTCTACTGGGGGAGGCCCCTCCCCAACATAGGTGCCAATATCTACAAAATATATAGTAAACAATAATAATTAGACAATTTCATTAAACAATTTAACAAAACAATTTAAAAAAAATGTTAGAATAAATTTCATTTGTATTGAGTAAGACAATAAAATGCAACTAGATTAATTTAAACATAATGCTAATATTATCTTTGTCATCTGGTGGCTCATCCTGGGTGAAAAGGATGTTATGAAATCCTCGCCAGTCCAACCTCGCATAAGGATATGGCACAAGGTCTAAAGTATGATCATCCTCTCTGGCTAGTAACCGAGTGTCTCTGAGGTGATTCTAGCTGGGAACTCTGACTGGCCCCTCTTGGGTAGCATATGTCCCCAAATATGCATTTGCACCTCGGTGATCTCCCTAGTAGTGCGGTAGTCAAATGATGGCCTCATGACCAGAAACCTCTAAAAAATAAACAAAATAACTCTAAAGATAAAGGGAAGTTGACCCTCCCCTTGAATTGTGCACAACATCAATCAAGAGTAAAACAAAAATGCCACAAAAAATGGAAAACCATTTAATGCATCTAGGTCTCTACACTAAAGAATCTACATAATATAGTAGAGGGAAACTAATGCATTTCCCATCATTAGTGAAGTGCGTCACTGTCTTAACCAAATGTGATAGGCACCTAACCTCCTCTACACTGAAAGAATAAATTCGTAGTCCTCCATTAGAAACCTCAAAATCAACAGCATCAGTGATGTGCTGACTAATATATGTATGCGCGTACACAAGCTAACTCTTTTTTGCAACACTAGGTGGGACATCTAGGAATTGGGGAAAATCCTTTCATCTCCTGGATAGCCTAGTGATGAAGTAGATGTCCTCCTCTGTGGGATGGAATCACAAATCGGGACCAAACCGAAATGATTGTCTACACTAATCCCAGCGACAGATCAACTGCATCAACAACATTGAGTTCCCCTTTAGGGATGTAACCTCCTCATAGAAATTGAGGAGGCCAACAACCTTCAAGAGGACTTGGGTTTGGGTTGTAATGGGGCGAGAGTACAAATCTCTCTCCCTCTCTCTAGCCTCCCACTCCTATACAATGTTGTGTAGGTCCACTTGCGCCTACTATTCCTACTACATCTCTCACCACTCACGTCTTTGATTCACATATAACTTCCATCAGTCTCATACATAGACATGCACATGTATATATAAAACATTAAAAATTTCATTAAAGGATTATTTTATTTATTAATATAAACAAAACAATCTCAAAATAAATGAATTTAGTGAGTGATGCGCCAATATAACAGTAAAGCACCATGAATGGTACTTTTTGTATTTCCAGTGCATCATCCCTAGTGCACTACAATAATATAAACGCATTGAATATACAAATCAAATATACAAACATTACAATAGCATCGATGCCCTATCATAATTTTAACCCCTGTTGCATTACAAACTACATAAGCACCATTAACAGTGCACTAAGGTGACCATAACACACTGTCATGTTGAAAGTTTATTCATCAATAAATATAAGCAGTGTTCTTTCCTACTTAAATGCACCAGTGCATTGTGAATCAAATAAGCACTGTATATGGTGCATGTGTGATACTAAAATGCACCGCATTTTCTAATGAAATCTTTTATATCGGTGAGTCCGATATTTGGGAGCACCAATGATTTACAAAAAAGTGTATGCACCTTTAATGGTGCACAAAATTATTTAAAGTGCACCATGTTCGGCGTTGCTATGTGTGAAGATACCATGCAATGCGGTGAAAAAATAATTTTTCAAAAGCCATGTCGGTGTGTATGTTAAACATAAGCACACCAACCTGACGGTGCAGACGTATCATTACGACGCATAGATATTGTGGTAAAAAATTAAATTATTTTTTCGCCAGTGCTCTTACCGGTGCATCTAACAATCTAGAAAGCATCGTTTAAACGGTGCTCTAGGAGTGTATCATCATCGATGTATTAGTATATATGACCGCACCACTCACAGTGATCTATGGTTTGTGAAATGCACCGAAAATCATTGATGTGAAAATGCTTTATTAAGTTATAGCGGTAGGTTATTAAAAGTATAACGCACTGTCTTGGCGGTGCGCTATAGTTTAATAATGCACAACTACCTGTGCACACTGTGAATTTTTAGGGAGCACTAGCTAGGGCGGTGCAAGCCGAACAGTTCGAATGCACCGTGCATAATTTTTAATTTTTTTTTTAAATGTGCAAATTTAAGGTGAATTTTAAATTTTAATCGTCTAAAGGATTAAATTAGAAGGTAACAAAGACATTACCTGGACACTTGCGTGTCGGCGAAGCATGGTTTCCACATAGGCGAAAAAATCAAAATTTCCCACCGTTTGGAAAAATTCAAAAGCCATGTAGGAAGCACCGGACATAAGAAATCAAATGACAGGGAGAACCGATGGCAGGGCACTTCAAGGAGTTAACTATAGCAATGGTTCTTAGGTGGCTGACAACATTGAAGGATGGTAAAAATAGTTTCTCCATTTGGTAATTTTTTTTACCGTGTTTTGGTGCGCCCTATAACTAGACACATTGGTGTGTTTATGTGAGATGACAGCACTGATAATGAATAAAAAAATAAAAAAAAATTTCATCCCACATTTTTTTATTTTACCCTAATTCGATGTGTGTTATTATGGGATGCATTGCTGCATTGAGGATATATAAATGCACTGTTCATAAATATACAATTATTAAATATATTTTTTCGTCTGGTTTTTTCAAGTTTACCCTACTTCGGTGCTCCAAATTACATGATGCACCAAGACATTTTGAAGATAAAAGCACACCGTTAATGAATATAACAACATAAAAATAGTTTACGTCGTACAATGTTTTTAATATTACCTACACCGGCCTATAATATTAGACAATGCACTAGCGACGTGCTTCATTGTCATGGCACCTACAGTAGTGATGATGCAATGAACACAACGCAACTCCATAACTCTTAAGCGTGCTCCCACAACAAAATTGACACTCTTGGGAGCAATCACGGTGAACAACCCTCAATGAACTTACTACAACATCACTATCCTAGCCAAGTAGTAACGAAGTGCTTCTATTTCGCAGCTATGCTATGATGTAAACGCATCACTAGTTAACATAAAAATATTTAAAAAAGTTTTCCATGCGACATTTATCATAATTTCATCTATCTTCAGTGCTTCGAATTACACAATGCACCGATGCTATTCAAATCTCTAAACGCACCGTCAATGGATCTAAAAAAATTTACAAGGTTTTATGTCCAACAATTTTTTTAATTTTATACAACATCGGTGTGTGGAATTAAATTGACACACTAGTGCAGTATATTATATAGAACACACCATAATTTTTTTTTTAAAGACAAACTTTTCCAGGTAGGAGGATTGCATTTTTGGCTGAAAGCAGTGTGTGAATTATGTGTATGCATCGGTGCATCCCGTTATGTTAAACACACATGTAATGTTGGCTACAGAGATAGAAAAGAAATGTTTTTTTCTCCCCATTGAACGATGATTTTTCGATATCAGGGTGTTTTGTTTTTGTACTCAATGGTGTGTCCATAAGAAGGTCGCAACGATGCATTTGTTATATATAAAAGCACCATATAAAAACCTTTGCTCGTTCGCTTCCACTAGTAAACTCCGCTATAAACAGGGATTTGGGCTCTTTTTAGATTAGCATTCTCAAAAACATTCACTAGAAGGTCTTTTCCTTGTAGTGTGTCAAGCTGGAAGAGTAACATGTCTCGATAAGATGAGGTATCTAATAGATTATATAGTTTATAATCTCTAAGAATCTTTAGGTGATTCAAACATGATCCAACCCTGGGTGGAACATGGGGAGGTTCTGGTCACTTAACCATTCTAATCCAAACAAAGAGGCGGGATAGGAAGCTATCTAGTCCCTTCAAGCTTATTCTCCTCTAACTAGAATAGGAGGATTTCCAAGAGTTAGTCAAGAAAGTGTCGGTAAATCGTGACGTGGAATCTAGGGAATCTGCAAGCTTTTAGTTTGGGCATTCTTTCAAGAAGGTAAATGGGGTTGTGTTATCATGGGCTTCAAACGAACAAAAAGGAAATGGATAAAGATTTGAAACTTGTTGAGAAGGAAATTGGTGATATGTTTGAGATGAATGGGGATGGGATTTTTAGGGAATAATATAAATTTAGAATTCAAGGGTTGAATTAAAAAAGATTAAATTATTGGAATAAAGAGACATTGAATGGAGGTTGAAAAACAATGTTGTATGGCTAGATAAGAGGGACGAAAATCCAAAATTTTTCATTAACTATGCCAACCATAGGAAAAGGATAAAACAATCCATGAAATTCAAGATGAGGCAAGGCATTCATTTTGCAAGTTCTCATAGATAGAAGACTTGGGTTCCCATACTTCTAGTCTATTTACAAAGATCCAAATAATAAAAACACAATTGAAATCCTGAGAGTAACTTCACATTTTCCCAATTTTGTCTTAGAAGATGAAAATCAAATGATAATGGAAGAAATCTATATAAAGGAGGAGTTTAAAATAGTGTTAGCATAATTCAAGAAGGACAAAAGACTAGAAACAAATGGTTGTTCTATAGAGTTTTTTATTGGTTTTCATGATTTAGTAGAGAGGATCAGGTTAGGGTTATTGACGAAGTGAGGACCTTTGGAAAGGTATTATGATATCTAACCATTTTTTGTCTTAGTTCTAAAAAAGAGTAAGCCATGAAATTTTGATGAGTTTAGGCCCATATCCTTGTGTAATTATGTGTACAAAATTATTGCTAAGATTTTTCTACTTACAATAAATAAAATATTTTAAAAAGTTATCTCGCAAGAGCAATTTGGAATTTTAGATGGAAGATAGATTTTTGAGGCCACAAGGGTAGATCAATAGGGCCTTCATGCAATTAAAATGAAAAAGTCATCCTACTATGGTTTTGAAATTGGATTTGTCCACAACATATAAAAAAACCATGTGGTTATGTATTAAAGGTTCAACTTCGATTTCTTTAGGACATATAGGGCCCCAAGGCAAGGTTGTTATTTATCTCCTTACTCTTTTTGTTAATTGTTGAAAGTATGCGTAGAGTTATTGTGGATGCTAAAAGAAGATGGATTATTTGAAGTATTGGAATTGGTCGGACTTTTTATTTAACACATTTGTTATTTGTGGATGATCTCTTGATCTTCTCAAATGCTAGCGATGGAGAAGCAACGAAGCTGCAGGAAATCTGGGATATGTATGGCACTACTACTAGAATGAAATTAAATGTGAAAAATCCTCAATTTGTTTTAATGATTTGGAGCAAATAAATGAACATAAGTTGACAATTAGGATGTTTCCATTTACTCTTTTAAATTTCCAAGAAGTGTTTAAATACATGGGATTTGTTTTGAAGCCAAATAGATATGGATAGAAGGATTGGGGATGATTACATGAAAAGGTTGAAGCTATATGACTCTCTACAGGGAGGAGGTTGACCTTAGTAACGTCATCCTTAGAGGTTATTCTTGTGTTTTTGCACTCATTGGCATATATTCCTAAAGGAGTTCTAGAAAAAATCAGAAATACTTCTTTTAAATTCCCCTGGTCTATGAATAAAGAAAGTGAGGGAATCCACATAATAAAATGACAGATTGTGGAAGGGTTAAAGAAAATTTGTAAGTGGGGTTTGAAAAATATCCACCTCTTTGTTAGCTTTCTGGTAGGAAATTTTTTGTGATAAGTTCTTACAAAAAGAGGGATTATTAAGGAGAATTATAAACAAGAAATATATTACTAGCTCTGGGTCTTTCATTGATTTGATATGGCACCTGAGAAAGAGGATTCAAAATGTCTAAATTCAATGGAATGCTTTAGTTTGGTCTTTTCTAGTGAATGGAAAGAAACCAACTTGGAAAGTAGGGAGTGGTGATCAAGTTAAAGTTGGAGTTGACTATATTTTGGGTTTTAGAGATAGGATAACACTGCTAGCAAGAATTATTGAATTCCTACAAGAGAAAGGTATTTACAATCTTAGTAAAGTGGGGGATCCTTTCTCCATGGTTATTTGGAATCGAGGGTGGAGAAATTATTAGTAAGTGGTCTTGAAGGTAAATATTCAACTATTTGGAATGATTATACTAAAAGTTAGAAGATAAGTTATGTCAAGTTGAGGGATGAAGCAAATTCTCTTTCATGGGAAATAAATAAGACTAGAAGTGAACTCAACTTAGATTTAAAGTGATGTTTAGTGTAGGTCCTTATGAGCCATCTCGGTGGCGGTGGCATATTTGGAAGCTAAGTGCACCCAAAAATACTCAAATCTTACTATGGTTGATATTGGAAAGTAAGCTCTAACTTGGGAAGTCTTACAAAAGCGAAATAGACATAGTCCTAAGAATTGTATGTTTAGAAGAACAATCTAAGAAAATATCTCTCACTTGCTTACTAATTGTCCTAATTTTTAACAAATCTTAGAGGAGTCAAAATAACTCACATGAATCCCAAATGTTTTGAAAGAGTAGTTAGCATAGGAGTGTTCAAAGCAGTGCTATAACACAAAAATGGCTAAAGGAACTTAGAGCTCTGTTGTGCCTTATCATTTTGAGAATTTTGTAGGCTATGAACTCACAAATTTTTTAAGACAAATTCTTACCTACTTTTCAAGTTTTCTCTCAATTCAAATATATGGTTTCATGTGGAAGAGTGCATATTCAGAAAACTGCTCTTTGTCTTTTGGGGGAAATATCAATTAACAAGTCACAAACCTAGGGTTTCTTCATTGGAGCTAGGTAGGGTCCCCTCGAGTTCAATCACATTGAAGGCATATTGTCTCTCTTTGATTCTCATTATGTCAAGTTTAAGATAGGATTAGGGATGTTCTAGTAATTATGTAGAACTTATGGCTTTGAGACTATTGCTCAAATGTGCTTAAGATTTGAGTTAATCAATTTTAGATTTTTGGTGACTAGTCCCTTGTTGTTAACTAGATGAGTGGAAGTTCCAAATTGCACAACACACTTCTCAAGCCTTTAGGATATTAGCTATTGGTGATAATAACATCGTTTGAAAAGATCTATTTTACTCATATATGTGGAGAGTTAAATGAAGTAGTTGATTCATTGCCCAAAGAGGGGAATTAGATCACAGATTGGTCTATGGTTGTGGAGGATGCCAAGGATGGGCTCTTTGCGACTTTTCTCACCAAAATCCAATCAGATTGCTCTTATATTTTTGGCTTTGTGTCCTTTTTTTAAAACGTTTTGTCTCTCGACTTCTAAATGAAATGGACTTTATTGCTAGTGATTGAGTAGAACATTTATGTTATTATCATGATGTAAAAGCATATTGATACATAGGACTATTAAAAAGACTATTTTTTCATAGTATTTTAAGCTCTTGGTTTGGGAAAGATATTGAATAAAAGGGATTTAGTTCTTACTAGCCTTAGCCTTTTAATCCAAAAGTGCAATAGCACATGAGGAATATAATTTCTATTTTCTCCTCAATAGAAGTTGTGATCTTTCTATTGGACCCCTATGGACATTAAGGTCAAACACCAAATGATGTACGAGACTCCTTGTTTGTGTGCCAAGGGACCCCCTCCTTGAAACAATTCGCTTTCTTAGTATATGGAGATGCACATACCCTACGAACTAAGTTAATAAGTAGACAAACTCAACCTCTTTTTGGCATAAATTCTTCCCCAAATCCATTAATAATTTTCTCGGAAGTTATAGAGGCGGAAAGTGTAGGGGAATCATCATCGATCCCAAAGGAAATCAAGAAATAACTTTGAATGGGGTTTGCGGAAAGCAACAAATAAGCAAGCTACAAAGTTGGCACTCTATCAAGAGTTGAAAATCCTTGACTTCGGGCAGATCATACATCTCTTTATTTTGAGGAACTCGCTTATAAACATCAAGCTTATGAATGATATCAACATTACAAAAGAAGTACAAGTTCACCAGGTGTATTCTCATAATACAAATTGAAGCAAACAAGCATGATAATATAACCTATTTTCATGGTATATTCTCATAATACAAATGGAAGCAAGCAAGCATGAGAATATAACCTATTTTTATGTGCTAAGAGAGCACAATGGGCACAAATAAATTGTCAAATAGAGGACATTGTTTGAGTGAGGGGAACCTAAGAACCAATAAAGGGGCTTATAACTACCCTATACCATATTCTTTTTTAATGAATTAGTCAATGTCCCTCATGCCTTCCATGTATCTAAGGTGGAAAGGCCTTACGATCAAGGTTAAGAGCATGTACTTGAACTGCAATATCACAATACCTCCACACATTTTAGAGTTAATGTGGGAGCAACATTATAAATTTCTAATGGAAAAATGCTTTAATGAAGGTGGGATTTTGCAATGGCTTTATACTCGAAGATTGCAGATTGTTAGTTTATTTGGAAGACTGGATAATGGAATGTTGGGTTGAATTGCAAAGTATTGAAACCATCCATTATTCCCAAGTAAGCCAGATATCTCTCAAGAATTATCCTCAATTGAATTTCCCTATGTCTTATATGATCTCTTCTCTCTAGTTTGGCATGTTTCAAGCTTTGGGAAATTTGTACACTATGCTAGAAGTTACATGTCTCTAAATTTTTGTAAATCTTGGTTATCAGTGTCTACTTTTAGTTTCCATGCATCATCCTATGGAACTTATTGTTAACTTCTGATGAATGGTATATGGTCTACTTTTAGTTTCCATGCATCATCCTATGGAACTTATTGTTAACTTCTGATGAATGGTATATGGATAATAAAGAATATTTTGTTCCTTTGAGGATTAAGATAATTATTGGGTTTGCATTGTTGGAATTAGGAATACAAATAGAGTTGTGGGATTACATTAGTTTGACGTTTTGGTGGGTTGTCTCTTTGTTTCCTTAGAACATTGTTCATTCTCTTTTAACCCCCATCGTCTTCAAGAAGAGATGCTTCAAGGCTCATTTCGCATCTAGCCTTGCTCAGCATACCCTACGTATATCGCATTTTGTGTGGAAGCTCAGCATATGCATAGAACTACGTGAAGATTCATTTCACGTACAACGCTACTCAACATACCCTAATCCTATGTATATCACATGGAAGCTTAGCACCACCTCGTGAAGACTGCGATACGTGGAGCTGCGTGAAGACTCATTTCGCGTCCAACCTTACCATTTTGTGAAACGAGGAGCATAGAAAATTCACGGAAAACCGGGCCCATGGGACCTCGCAACTCAAAGGCAAGTGAATCAATGGAAAAGATGGAGGATGAAGTCTACGCCAAGCTCGCTCGACTACATGAACAATGGAAGAATATTTTAGTGATCTACATGTACTAGCCACCAATGTCAAAAATTAATATCGGATAAACAACTACTGTAAACTGCTATATTGGGATTGAAACCAAATATAATGAACGAACTCAAAGTACTAGGTGTCAAGGACATCAAGTAAGCACATCAAAATGCCAAATTCACTGAAGAAAAACACATGTCCTATCAACAATCTCGTTATATTCCCCCTTACCAAAGGATCTCGCCACTGGGTACAAGGAAGGATAAGAGTCGATGTTTCAATTGGAATGCTCCAAATTTGAGTCCAGGGCATGAATGCGAGGATAAAAATTTCTACCTATGTCAAAAAAATATATTAGTGACACCGATGAAGATGAGGAGGTTGGGGATATACATTATTTCAATGCAGAAACAAGCAGTGGCAGTTCACATAATTTTATAGATACAAGGATAACACAGTTGGTTAATTTGTCTACTATTACAAATATGTTATCCTTCCCTTCAAAGGTGGATAGACCCATGATAAAATTCATTAATATTTCCAAACATTCCTGGCAAATAAATATGTTTGTCTACCCTACCTTCGACTTTCAAGTCGTTATATCAAGGCATAAGACTACTTCGTGTGATGGGAAATGCCATATGGTAGAGTTAGCTATTAGTGACAACAAATTAAAGTCTCTTATGTATGCCGTGATAATTGGAGGAGTAGACATGGTCTTAGGAGCCCAATAGTTGGTCACTCTTGGTACGATGGGATTAAAGATACATAAATTACTTTCAAGACTTTTTGAAAATGGAAAAAATATAAGTTTCAAGGAATCAAATTTGCCCACCCCCCCAAGATAGTGTTGTCCAATAGATTGGAGAAAATGGTTAAAAGAGAAGTCCAATATTATATTTTACATTCAATAGATGAAACTCCTAACCAAATAGTTGATCTAGGAGGATTAGATAAGATGCTTGGGAAATATAGCACCATTTTTCAAGACCCACCTTGTGTTCTTCCACCTTTGAGTTCGTTTATTTTATTTGGTTTCAATCCCAATATGGCAGTTTACAATAGTTGTTTATTAGATATATTTTTGACATTGGTGGCTAGTACATGTAAATCACTAAAATATTCTTCCATTGTTCCATACTACTGTAGTTGAGCGAGCTTGGCGTAGACTTCATCCTCCTCTATATCCTAAAATCTTTTGAAATTTTTATTTTTGAAAGTGTCCCAATCTCTTACCACCCATGAGTTTCCCAATCTCTTTCAATGTCCCTCTTAGTTGCATCATGAATGATAGGGATTTGTTGGTAAATAATGAAATGTTTAGAAGATTCTTGCTTACCTTGAATGGGATGATTTTTGGGATAAGGTTTCCCACAGAGGGAGGATTGATCATTATGCAAGTGGGAGCTAAGGTGGTTAACCTCCAACTCCTCCAAATCCTCCTATTATAGCCATACAAACATGGATTATATGTGTATCAATTTTACACCTAGACAAAAAGATTGGAGATGACAAAAAACTAGGGATCCTAAGAGAGCACCTACGATAGGAAGGGTTCACAATGGTGGATTAAACTCAAGTATTTTGAATTAGCTAAGTGTCAATATAATAAATGTCTCGATACTACAAATATTGCTAAAGTAAAAAAGATATGCAAAAAATAATTAAAACTTTAGCATGGTTTGAGAAAGTATGAATGGGATAAATGTAGGCATCCAATTGAGTATCCATTAAGGGTGCACCTAAGTGAAGATAAAATGAAATAATAATAGTGTCTAACCCAAGGCAATAAAATTTAGGGGATGATGCAATATCTATCTTAAGCATTGTTCACAAGCCCATGAGCAAATCACTTATGTAGAAGTTCTAAATGATGGCCATTAATTTGTCTTTTCATGATGAAAGGATAAGGGGAACAATTGTTAGTCGAGTGTTCACATTGGGTAGGGACATATGGAATGAATCCCAAGGTTGAGACCTCTAAAAGAAGGAACCCCTTTGAGTAATGTGGCAACTAAATGACATCCCATGATACATGCTCACCCACTAGTTAAGTTTGAGGAGGGATCTCAACACTTATTTATCTCGATCTAGTGCTTGGAACATGTATGGCATGTACTTTCCCAATAAACACTCTTTGTTACTAAAGCACTCACACTCAATGTAGTAAACTTCTAAAGTGTACCATTGGGGTGACTTTGGAACGTTGACCTGACATCCTTGTTTCTAAAATTCCACTCTAAATTAAATACGAAAATTTCTCTATCCAACTAATGAAGTTACTTTTATATCGAGATGTTGATTTTAATGCGTCAATGGGTAGTACAAACCAACTATACAATCACTAGGAGTGTTTCATGTGCATGTGTAATTGTTGAACATCAAAATATATATGTGTGTGTGAGTGTGAACTAAAATGTAAATTGAAAGCAATAAGGATAGAATGTAACCTCTATATTTGCTTTTGATTTACTTAATTGCAAAAGAGCATATGCAGACTACTGGGATGTGTCCCTACACCAATATTTAATTTAACAAAAGTACAAGTTACTCCTTTTTAATTAGCAATGATGAACACACATAAGGTAGTAAAAGCTATGCAAGTTTAATTAAAATGTGAATTAATCATAATATGTTTGTTTATTTTTATTTTATTTTATTTTTTTACAATGGAACACACATCTTGTGAAATCCATTAGGCACTTCCCCTCATTCCAAGATGGTACATAGGGTAAATCGATCACTTGTAGTTTTGGAAACGGGTAGGAAGATCGAGGGAGGCCCACAATATTCACAGAGGTAGTTGGCTTGGGGGATTGACCCCTCAATCTCCTACTTGTAATTCACAACACTCAACCACTCAAGCTAACACACTGGGTTAATTTTGCATAATATACTGTGTAAGGATAGTGATAATTCTTATAAAACTAAGAAGTGATTTCCAAGGAACAAATTGGCTAGAAAAAATTGTAGAAGTGAAATTTGAGCTTGAGTTAGCAAGAATGAAGCATCAACAAAGTGCATATTACACATGTTTTAGAGCTTGTAGGTTGCACATGTAAAGAACTATGTGATTGTGAAAACTAGCTCTTACATACTAGTATTATAAAATTGATGGAAATGGAAATTTTGAAAACATGGAAAGTTGTATGGTTTCCTAACTAGATGTTGAGGTAACCATAGGATCAACTCCATGGTGGTGAGTGACAAGGGAAGTTGAATGGTTTTGAGAAGGTCTCAAATCCATTTCAAGAAAGAAGCAAGTGGAGTTGAAATTTTGTTATGGGTCATTTGGCGCACACGTGTACTAAATGAACTCTACCAATATGTTTGAGCATGGATGGCACCATTGGTGTAGCTAGAATATTGAAGGGTATAAGTGCAAACATTGAAAACAATGCTATGTATTTCCCTTAATGTGCAAGTATTTGAAGGTAAGAAGAATGCATAAAGCAAACCTATGTGATAACTTATTCATTGAATCTTTATAGGTTGTGGAGTAGGAGAAGGTAGATCCACACACTAGAGTCTACTTAACAATCCTACACACAATGACAAACAAGCAAACAACACTACAAATCTTTCACAACATCAATAGGTAGAAATGAAATTTGTGATAAGATATAATAACCATAGAAAAAAACCCATTTTAAATGGGGGACAGAGAACTTGAAACATTGTATCAATGAGAACTGGGAAATAATTTTACATAAAAAGGAATACTAACATCTAGGAGGAATTGTGAATACATAAAAAGGAATACTAACATCTAGGAGGAATTGTGAAGATGACCTCTGAGCTTTCTCTTCAGGAGGGTCTTGTCTTTTTGAAGGCATTTTATTTGTGAAATGTAGCTATTTTAGCTAGAAAAACATCACTTCTCATTGAAGGAAGAGAATATCAATGCCAATACGAATGAGAAAACTTGATGTAGCAAGTGACTAAATATTACAATATACTTGTGCAACATAATCTTACATTCATTCAACTTTCGAAACTCATGGGAGATCCATGTATTTATATTTTTTTGAAGAATGCCATGCATGGGGAGTGAAGATGTTTCCCAAGTTAAGTCATGTAATTGCCTTATTAACTCTAGTACTTCATCACAACTAGCGAAAACATAAGCTTTTTGAGCTTTTCCCATCTTCAAGTGCGCATGGAAACACTAGATTGCGACATTTAATGCATGGATGTCGTACAAGAAGAGTGTGTGACCATCAAAGGTTACCAGTGCATGTTGCGCATCATGCATAACTGATGTGCCACACAACTCATAGTTTGGTCAATTGTATGATTTCACTTTGATTATTTGTAGATAAATGAGATACTCCTTATGTTTATTGCTTCATTGGCCCCATTTTATTTATATATGGTTATAAATTATGTTTTCAATGAAATTCCTTTCATTTATGCAAGCGAACAAAAAATATGTGATAATGGTAGCTACATATTTTATTTGCCATAGGTTGATTTTTTTGTAAGTTATGGGGTAATTATATTGATCTAATTGAAATATTCAAAGGATGAGTTTTCTGGTTTGCCACAAGGGAAACCATACCAACAACAAAATAACAAATAGTCATTTGTGATCCATAAAGTCTTACTAGTCACGGCAACTGATTTTCGAAGCTGAAGAGAATAGTAATAAGAGTCTAATATAACCTAAACAAAACTATGGTAACTAGAAATTGAAAAAGAGATCTTAAAAAAAACTACTCTAAGAAGCTGTATCATCATTAATATGGAGATCATATGCACCTTGTGTCCTTGGGAAGTATCAAACGCTCTTGCTATGAAGTCTTGACCAGTGGTAGCTTTGATTAGAATGTTAATCTTGGTATCCATCTTTTTGATCCGCTCCTGCATCTCATCCATTTGCAGTAGTAATTCATTATGTTCCTCTTTACTGTCTAGGAGAAATTTACCTAGGAGTGACTTCACTTGCCAATATAGGGCCATTGTTTTGAAATACTTAGTGTCTCTAGAGTGAGAGGTACTTGCATCAAAGACCTAGTGTCCCTTTTAAGTTTCAACCTCTTCAGTGTTGATGTAGTCCTACTCAGCCTTGACCTCTCCTCATACAATGCCCTCGACCTCGACCAACCATAAGAGTGAAAACCTGAGATTAGCTATCCGTCCGAGGGGACAATTCTATCGAATGAATCCTCCAAATCCTATCAGTCCTGGACCGAGAGAGAAAACCCGACAGAGCTGTAGAAGGTAGATGAAGAAAGTTAGAATAGGGAGAAGATGTTACAGAGCATTCTCTCGGTGTATAAAAGCAATGCAAGGGAGGATCCCCCCCTATAGAGAGAAAGTCCTCTAGAGGAAAGAGTGTTGAGGCACCTAGAGGACTAAGAAAGTGGAATGATAGACCTCGAAAGAACCCAAATTAGGATTGAGAAAGCTAAACAATGAGCTAAAAAAGCCGCGTCCAAAACATGAAAGAAATACCTACCATGAGGAAGGTGGAGGCCAAATTGATAATTGCCCTCGTAGCTTGCCATTCCTAACACCATTAACACCCATGGACCACATTAACAACAGTCGAACGGTCATCATTAGAGTCACTATCATGGAGGAAGCTAGCAATCTAACAAATTCATGCAATAAATGTGCTAAACGTTAATCATTACACAAAAGAGAGAAGTCAATAACAAGAGAGAATGCTGTATTACATTGATTTACAATGAATGAGTGATGGAATATGTAAGGGGCAATTCGAATTAGGTCATGGAGGCAATTCAAATTGCTCATGTAGTGCATGAGATATTAGTTAGGCTTAATTAGAGCCAGATTACCCATACACACTCTCTAAGATGAGTTAACTAACACATGACTACCCTAAGTGGACTTAGCTCCCTACATGCTAGGAGCAACTCACTACAACTTACAAAAGGTACATGCAATTGACTAAAGGCACATGCAATTGACTAAAGGCACATGCATGAGATGCACATCCTTAAAAACACTCAAAGAGAGCATTAGTGTCTCATAATAGCCTCTCCACAGTGGAAACACAATTAAAAACTAATTTTACTATCACATAATAGCCTCTCCAAAATGAAAAAAACAAATAAAATACAATTTTAAAAGCAACACTAAAGAATTTGCTGTTCTAATATCCAACCTTCACATAAATGATGAACGTATAATAAGACCTCAAGCTTGGTAACTTCAAAGTCTATGTCCATCACTGATTTAGTCAGTCATGATTTAGATTTTTTGTTTTGCCCATATTCAACCACACTAAATTTTAAAGGTAATTTTTAGATAATCCTCATAGATGGTCCTTTGCAATTTCAATAAAGATAATCCTTCAATTTGAAAATACATGTATGGTGATATCCATTCCCGTCGGTCGCACTTTTCACACTCAGCTTCCTGTGTCATTCTATCCACGAAGATGGAAGTCGGCCTCGCAATTACCACACCGGTATGTTTCTCTCATTTCCGAGTTCATTTCAATCTTATGCTGTATTCTAGTATCCGAATGTTTAGTTTTCAGTTATTTGCTCCTTACGGTTCCGAGCTTCGCCATCCCCAAGATTCAAGGGGGAGGCCCGTGTATTGTAGTGGTCACATAATCCAACGAGGACCAGGTCAGCCATGATGGGCAGGCCTAGCAGTGAGGGAGAGAAGGGAGAGCTGCTCACATGGCTACCCTTAAGCGCCTCAATGCTCACTTAGTACTGATGAGATCCTATGTATTGACTTGGCTGTTAGGGAAGGTGAGCGACTGCAGTAGGATGCCAATGCAGTGTGAGCCCCCCAATTTCAGTTGAGCCTCTTAAAGGTCTTGGCTGGTCCTCGAAGCATAATGATGATCAGCCACCACCCTCTGCAACCATGGCGGTGTTGGGTGACTGACTTGGGGGTTGCTTGCCACGCTGCTGTTTATTTATTGCTCCAATTCATCCCGCACATCATGTTAATAACTATTTAATTACTGATTTTGCATGATACAAGTTAAGCCGCTTGGTTCATGTTTGTGTTCGAATTCAGATAGCGAAATTCAGGAAAAAATGGCAATGAAAAAAATGATAAACTTGGCCATTAAAATTGGGCAAAGAGAATTCAATGAATTTTGTTATTAATCCCTAAAAGGATATAAAAGGATATTAAAACATCATTGCCGTGGCTCTCCCCCGACACACATATTGTTACTTTTATCCTTTATAACTTGAAAAGAAAACAAATATTAACATTTTGTCTGGCCATTAAATTCAACATTGCCATCGAATTCGTCAATGCTCGAGATTCGGCGAATTTCAAATTTTTTAGGTGACCAAGGATATAATCATAGAAGTAGTTATTGAGGATCTAGATTCGAGTGAATATTTAATGTATCCCTAATTTTGCTTCATGGTGGCGGTCTATGTGAGACACCTTTTTTTGTTAGAATATGTTTTGTACATTATTGTTCCATTTACAGAAATTTAGAAGCATATGTTTTTTTTTTTGACAAAAACGGTTAGTTTATATATTAAAAGCAGTGGCAAGCCACCCAAATGAGTACATATCCAAAAAACAGAGAGTCTATCAGTTCTCCATCCGATAATTACAGAAGCCTGTGTCTAAACAGGGCTAATTTTTAAAACTAAAGCAGTAAGGAAAAGTAGAGTAAAACAGGACCTAGACAGAAATTAACGATAATGCGCCCCTGCAGAAGATTTTGCAGTAGTTGGATTCTTGCTCGAACTTGGCTTCTCAGCCCCTCGAAGATTCTCCATAGCATTTTCTAGGTTCTGGAGTCTGCGTTCCATGTTCTCAATGGCGTCCGTTACCTTCAGTTCCAAAGCTTCCAGTGCCGCAGCAAAGTCCTCCCTAGTATTACCTATTTCTTCATCCAAGCTGTCAAGCCTGCGACCACCTTGCGCGTCCATCCGGTTCACGAGCTCTCCCTGTCTTCTTACCCGTCGACGAAGAACACGAATTTCGGCTTCCAGTTCCAGTAATGGATCTGGGGAGGAAGCCGCTGAGTCTCCCGTGTCGGCTATTGCACTAAGCATATACCAGATATTTCCAAAGTAGAACAAAGGGGACGCCACGGTTAACTGCAAAAGCTTTCGTCTCCCTGGAGAACTCTCCTTCTTGGCAGGTGTAGTGACTCTTTTAAGTCTGAACCGGAAGGGCTTATCCTTCTTATTACTGGCGTCTTTTCCGGGAAATAAATACGGCATAATTGCTCCGAGTTCGACGCATGCCGCAGGATTAACCTTCATTCTTGGCGTGGCTCCAGTATCCTTATTCGTACCGCTTATTAAATAACGGTTCGCCCTGCCGCAGGAGATAATTGTCTGAGGATCATGACCAAGCATGTCACCATAAATGGAATTGGCTTCGGAGAGCTCTGTGACGCAAGCAATCTCGAAGTGCCGACGGAACTGAGCATAGGAGAGCAAATCCGCACGCCTGGAGGCGCTTGAGGAGATCTTTCTCCGTAAATCGTCCTGATCCCTGGTACAAATCCTTGTACGAGCCTTCATCATCTGTGGCAGGGGTGCCATCATACTTGCAGAAAGAGGGCAGGTGAGCGATCGCTTGAAATAATGCGTGGTAGTGGATGGTGGGGTGTCTTCAGGGGGAGAAGACCCGCCACGTCCCGGAGTGAAGACCATCCGGCAGTGAAGGCGCCGGACACGTGCCGTGAAACCAATATGCCCGAATTCCATACCGTCCATGTTCGAGATTGGGACCAAAAGGTTACGGGATAGCCACCCGATTAGAATCATCGTTGATTTTTAGAACTCCTTTCCCTAAGCTAAGTGCTGCATTTGCTGTTTTATCCGCCTGTTCATTGTTCCTTCGGAGAACATGATAGAATTTGATGTCCCGGAAGAGAGGAATGAGCAATGCAATTCTTCGTAGAAATTGCCGGAGGCGAATGGACGCGGGGAAATTCATAGTGTTGATGCTATGGATAATCAACCTGGAGTCCCCCACTACAGTTACTTCATGAGCGCCATAGGATAGAGCTTGGTTTAAGCCTTGCCATAAGGCCAGAGCTTCCGCCATGTTGTTGGTTTCTACTCCCAAATTCCAGGAATAAGTGAATATCTTTTCTCCGTCGGGGCCAAAGAGCACCCCTCCCCCTCCTGCCTCCCCTGGATTTCCTTTTGAAGCTCCGTCAAAGTACAATAAGTTGTTTCCAAGATTTTTACACCACTGGTCATACTCTTCCCCCTCGAACCTGATTTCCCATTTCTGCAGCACCGGGGCTTTGTAAGGGAGGCTTGCAACAGTACCGGGAATACTCTGAAGCCAATTAGTTTCCTCAATAGAGAGAGGAGAATGAAGATAGAGAGAGGTTCGTGAGCTAATGAAGTCCCCTAGCATGGCTTTTATTTTAACCACCACCTGTAAAGGAGAGGATTTGGTCCCTCGGAAGATTCGATTATTTCGTTCTAGCCAAAGCTTCCAGCAGATGAACTTGGGGAGGGTTAACCAGGCGGTAGCCAGAGGATCCTTAGGATGGGTTCTGATAGGGGAGGACAAGGACCATTGAGAGAGAAGGGAGGGGACATCGTCAAAATTCAGGGGAATATGCCATGGGAGGGTCATCAGATTCCAGACAAAGGTGGAGAAGGGACATGAGATAAACAAATGAGTGGACGTCTCTTCAACCGCAAGGCATAAGGGGCAACGAGATGGGCCTTCCCATCCTTTCCTACGCAGGACTTCGGTGGTAAGGACACTGTTATGAGCTAGAGTCCATATAAAATGGTCTACTTTGGGAAGAGATTTGTTAGACCAAATGTATTTCCAGATTGTAGGATTCCTGGGAGCATTGGGAACGACTTTGATGCTTCTGTAACCTTCAGCGACAGAGTAGTGGCCGGATTTGGATCCCCAGCCCCTTACATCTTTATATCTTTTAGCTACCGGTGACTTCCCATCCAGGCAACGAAGAAGGATGCTTTTTTTAGCAGCAAGTGTTGGGGGGCATTCGGGGATGTCCCATCCGATCCATCTCTGTTGACCATCCGGATGCCATTTTGATATGTCCCAGAGTTTGGAGATCCCAAGGCTTGAAAGGAACTTCCGAATTTCTCCCATCCCTTCTATGGTTCCAATTGGAGGGTTGCCGTGGATGGAGTCTTCCCATATTCTGATTTTTTTCCCGTTTCCAGGAGTCCACGTGAGTTCTTCAACAAAGAATGGGTAGGCTTTGGAGCAAAGAGCAAACAGGGGGGAGCCTTTCACCACCTTCGGGCCCTGATCCAGGCATCTTAGTCTAGTTCCTGAAAAGTATTTTTTCCATAACACCTGTTTACTCCATGAGGAGTTTCCTGACACAAGATTCCATAGTAGCTTGGTTCCAAGGGCAAAATTTTGGGCTCTAAGATCTCGCATGTGCAATCCGCCTTCCAAATAAGAGGCAGTGATTTTTTCCCATTTAACCAGGGGTAGACGATTCTCATTTTGTTTCCCCCCTTTCCATAGAAATCTTCGAAGAAGGACCTCAATCTTTTTTAGGACAGATATGGGAGCCAATAGCAAGGAGCATTGAAAGACAGGCATACTGGCCAGAACAGATTTGATGAGAACAGATTTCCCAGCAAGATTTAGCCACGAGGCTCCCCAGGCTTTGATTTTCAGACTCAATTTTTCAATCAGCGGTTCCCAACTTGAGACTTTTGGCTTATCCTTGAATATTGGTACTCCAAGATATTTGAAGTCAGTCCAATGGTATTTCCCTTCTATCATAAGGATTCGGGATATAGCTTGTAGCTCAATTGGAGGGCAGTTCCAACTATAGATTTGGCTCTTGGTATAATTGATTTTGCTGCCAGAAACATCTTGATAGATGTCAAGTACTTCTTTGAACTTTCTGGCTGTAGTTGGGCTTGCTCCGCTCATGAGGAGAGTATCATCAGCAAATTGAGTATGATTTACTTCTTTAACTCCACGCACAATTTTTAGCCCCAGGAGGTCTTCATGAGTTCTAAAATGATCCAGAATAAAGCTGAGAGAGGCCGCTTGAATGGCATAGAGAAGGGGGGACAGAGGACATCCCTGCCTGAGGCCCCTTGAAGCCTGGAAGAAGTCAGCTGCTCTCCCGTTTACCAGGGGGGCGATCCAGGGAGTGCTGATGCAGGCTTTGACCCAAGAGATCAACCTTGGTGCAAACCCAAACCTGGTCATTACCTGAAACAGGAAGCTATGTCGGACTCTGTCAAAGGCATTGGAGAGGTCCAGTTTGATAACCATTCCTTTTTCTTTCCTTGTCACACTGGAGTGGATGGCCTCTTGAACTAAGATGATATTGTCAGAAATCTGTCTGCCTTTGATGAAGCCTCCCTGGTTCTCTGGGATAATAAGAGGGAGGACAGCTTTCAGTCTATTGGCAATGACTTTGGTGATTACCTTATAGCCGATATTGCATAGGGAGATAGGACGAAAGCGGGAGTAGGAAGAGGCTCCTTTTTCTTTGGGGATGAGGGCTAGAAAGGAGGAGTTGGTTCCTCCGCCTATTTTGGGGCAAGACAGGGATTTCTTTACCATCCGGAACAGGTCATAGTGAATGATGGGCCAACAGGATGTGAGAAATCTTGCTGTGAATCCGTCCGGTCCAGGAGCTTTGTCAGGACTCATTCCATCAACAGCTGTTTTGATTTCATCCAGGGAAATAGGGTGGAGGAGCTGGAGATTCATTTGATCAGACACCAGAAGTGGAATATTGTTGAGAGAATCAGATTGATTGAAGACCCTCCCTGGTGAAGTTTCTGTGTACATATCTTGAAAATGTTCATGAGCTGCTTTTTTAATTTCATCAAACTCAGATATCTGCTTCCCCAGATGGTCTATCTTAGTTACTGTCTTGAAATGTTTTCTGATCTCAGCTTGTTTGTGGAAAAACTTGGTGTTTTTGTCTCCTTCCTGAAGCCACGTGTTTCTTGATTTTATTTTCCAATAATTTTCTTCAAGCCTGCAGGCTTCATGCAGCTTGTTGTGGAGGTAAGTTTCTTTATCCAGAGAGTCTTGAGAGAGGTTCCCTTCATTACCAATGATATGATCCTCCAAGGCTTTCTCAGCTTCTGTCCTTAGCTGTTTAGGAGATTTGAGACGTTTTTCCCATTCTTTGAGGGCCTTTTTCACCAGCCACAACTTTGACTCCCAGACGAAGAAGGGCGACCCTTTGATATTTGTTTCCCAGGCAGCTGCCACAATATCCGAAAATCCTTCCATAGGGATCCAGGCGGGGTTGAATCTGAAGGGAATGGGTCCCAAATTCTGGTCTTTAAAAAAGGAGAGGGAAATAGGCTTATGGTCCGAGGCACAAAAGGGGAGGATGGAGGAAGACAGGTCGAACCCTTGCATATGTAGGGATTGCTGGGCCAAGAACCTATCCAATCTGGCGGCTATGTGGCCTGGTCCAATTCTTTTGTTCGTCCAGGTATATTTTCCTTTGCTGGGCTTGATGTCTTCCAGATCCCATTCCGAGATGATGTCCTCTACCCATTCCCTGGCAGGGTCTCTAACAATATTACCTCCTCTTTTTTCAGCAGAAGAGAGGGTAAGATTTAGATCCCCCGCAATAACAAAATTATCTAACTGGGAGGAAGTCATATGGTCATTCAAACTAGTCCAGCATGATTTCTTTTCGGAGACATTCATGGGAGCATAGACGTTAAAGAGGCTTAGACGGATATTAGCATCTTTAAACAGAAATTCAGTAAAAACCCAGTGAGTGGATTTAGCATGACTTACAATTTCAATCTTAGATGGATCCCAGAGCATTGCAATGCCACCAGACGCCCCTCTTGAACTAACCGCAATGCATTCTGCTTGATTCCAGAAAGAGGGAGTAGCCTGAAGGCAGGCCTGCTCTTCCATTTTTGTCTCCTGGATTAGGAGGATATAGGGATTCGAGATTTTGATTAAATCTTTCATTGATAACGATTTCGATTTACTACCTAACCCCCTACAGTTCCAGGAGACGATCTGCATTACTTACCTTTGGATGTATTGGTTGCCCCTTTTGAGGCATTTCCTTGCTGTCTGGTATTTCTAGGGTTGAGATGCTTTTCCAGAGTGGTTTGGACTCCTGCTAACCTATCCTTGTAAGTGGCGACTTCCCTTCTTTCCCTTTCAGTTTTCCTTCCTCGACGATCCTTTTTAACAGTCTTTGTTGATTCCGGATCATCTTCATCGGTATCCTCTTCTTCTGTGCCTTCTTCAGTTGCTGGATCTTGCTGTACGCCTTCCATTTCTGGGATTGTAGCTTCTATTTCCAGGCCCAGGGTTTCTGCTGTTCTGGCTTCCTTTCTTTTGGCTAGTACCGTGGGAGAGATTTCCCCAATCTCGCTTGATTTAACCTGGGTTTCTTGCTCTTCAAGAATGGCGAAGCTGTTTCCAGCACTAGGGTTTGGATTGCTTTCTTGGGCTTTTGATGACTCCGGAGCTGTCGTGGGGTCTTTTGATGGGCCATTCTGGGGGATCCCCTTGGGACCTTTCCTTCTGGTATTAGCTTTTTGCTTCTTGGCTTGCTGCCAGTCTTCTTCAGGATTCTTCTCTGCTTCAGCTTTTTGAATTTTTGGGCAGTTCCTCTGGAAATGGCCGTATTCATGGCAATGCCTGCATTTGAATGGAAGCTGTTCATAGTCAAGTTGCTGAAAGTGCTTCCAGCCTTTAATTGACAGTTTTACAGCTTCAGGAAGTCCCGCCTCTAGATCAACTTCCACACAGATCCGCGCAAAGGAATATTGACCCTTTGGGTCAGCTTTATAAATATATTTCCCTAGACCGTTGCCAATGGTTCTTAGAGATTCTTCGTTCCAGCAATGCATGGGAAGGTTTGGTAGTCGGACCCAGACTGGAACAGCTTTGGGCACATCCGACGCCGGGTCAAAATCTGGAGACCATCGATTCAGATACAAGCCCTGTGGCCCCATAAAATATGGGCCGCTTCTGAAAATCAGGTCCCTATCTTCTTTCGAAACGAAATCAAATAGGAAATACCCTCTACCTATCGAATAGCTTGTGACCGCTTGAGATATCAGAGGTCGCCAGTTGTTTTGGATCCAAGTTTCGGTGGAGCGAGGAGATGGCCACAGACCCGTAAATTGCCCTATAAGGGCCCTATCTGCCAGGGAGACAACCAGATGGATGGGCTTCTCAGGCGGCAGTTCTATTTCTGGAATGGCCTCCAGTTTCTTGACGAATTTCGGTGGTGGGGCAGAATCGATCTTTTTCCCATACTCGCTAATCAGTCTGGCGAACGCGATTTCCTCAGTGGAGGGAGGCGGGTGCGGACCTCCTCCAGAGGCACCCATCCTCAGCAGGAACACGCAGCGGCGCACACTCGAGCAAACCCTAGCTTAGGTTTTCAGTTCAGCGCAGTGAGTCCAAACCTACATGAAATTATTATAAGTAGAAGCATATGTTAAAATATTACTTATGTTGAATTACTTTAAAAGATAAAAGTTTTGTAGATAAGTTGTGTGGTCTTAAAAGTGCTTTGAAGGCTGCAAGTTCTATGTCATGGTGATTGTTTCCACGTGTAAAGTCAATGTAGTAACCATGGATTTTGTCATTTACTTAGTAAAGTCTCCAGAGTAGTATAAGTGTTCTACGTTTTGGAACACTTTTTTAGTTATTTTTCCCATTATTTTTGCATGAAATCCGGTTGGAATTGTTGGAATTGCAGATCTAAGTTGTTGATATTGCACAATCCAAGTGCAACAGGGATTTTTGAGGGTGCTGAATCCATTTCCACAATTAGAAATAAAATTTGAATAATGAAAAATTCAGATTTTATTAAACATTAAATTGCCAGATTTCAGTAATGTTAGCCGAAAAAGTCTAAAACTTAGAATGTTTTGACAACTCCAAAGTCTGCAATATCATATCAACCAACAAACTAACCCAATAATGAGCTCTAGTTGTTGAGCAAAGTTGATTCCGCTCTTTAGCCTTGAGGGTTAGTTCAAGCGATCATGACCCAAACATGAGATCTCTCTCCCCAAAGTTGAGGAGGTCACAAGTTTGATTCTCTTGATACCTTCGGGGTTAGGCTCCGTAATTAGGGCCGATGATTTACCATCCATGAATCATGGGAAGTATGTAGAAGGTTTTCCGGTTGGTGATTGTAGCTTCGGGAGGTCTCCTCTAACAAGTCGCCCCCCAAAGAAGATAAATATTAAAGCATTTATTATGTATGAAGCAAGTCGACCCCAACAAACTAAGCAAGTCGGCCCCAGCAGAAAAGTGAAAAGGCACTCATCAAACAGTATAAGTAAAGTGACGTTTCATTCATTCAAAGCATGCAACTCGCTCAAGCTAGCTAGACAAGTGCGTAAGAGAGAGAGAAGAAGGACGAAGGCAGCAGAAGAAGACTATCTCTGGGTTTGCTATCTTTGGGATTATTCTTATATTTGGTTACTCTTATATCTGATGTACTTTGTATCTTGAATTGATTCTCTACATAAGAAAGGTTGCTAGGTTTTCTTCCTTTGTGTAGAAGGGTTTCCCAGGATAAAATCTCTGTGTCTTTGTGTTTCTGTGCATGGTTATCATTCAGTGATCCTTATTTATTTCTGCTACAAATAAAGATTGAAATTATACTGCTATATTAAAACTTCAACATGGTATCAAAGTAGTACTGAATAGAGACCATTGCCGGAGACTATTGCTGCCCTAATCCGGAAACTAGGGCTTCCAAGTTTGGACACTTCTCTCCATAGATTGACTTGAAAAGAGCACTTGTGAAATATTGTTCCTCACTTGCCTTTGTATTAAGCATTCCAATCAAGGGTTTTGGTAGTAGGTATCTTGCTAGCTCCTTGTGGATTTCCCCCCTCTTCCCCATTTTATGGATGGAGGACGGTAGTAATCACCAATAGAAATTCCCACTGGTAACCCAAAGGGATTCAATGAGATCCAATCTTGAGACCTTCATAAAATCGCACAAGAGCATCTACCGATCGAGCTAACCCTTGGGGCGTTACCCTGAAAACATATATGTAGTTGATGCATGCCAATGGACACACATGTTATTTCCATAACCTAATTACTAAAGCATCGATTTGGTTTTCAAGCCGATGAAGCTCAAGGCAAAAGTGCAACTCCATACTTATTAAGCATACCCATGTTCCGAGGGTCGCCTGGGATTTATGCACCAGCCTCTTATGAATTTTCAATCAACATTGTCTATCCACTTACAATTTCAATCATACTGATACCAGTGACCTGGAGCACTCCGAATCAACATCCCTATTACATGTAAAGTATAAGCCAATGTAGGAATTTTGCATACATTATAACCAACCATCTTCTCTTATAACATTGACATTGTCGAGGATCCTTTATACCTATCAAGTGTTTATGGAGGGATTTATCATCATCAAGCTAAGCATTTCAGTTTCAACGACCATATATCATACGGGTTTGAAAGTCAAAAGTTATGTGAAAAAGGCATCAAAATAGCATACCAAATTGTACTAGAAAAAACTTTATCCCAAAGTCACATAACTCAGATTTAGGATTGACCTGGCAAGCCAAAGAATAAGAATCAACTCGCTACTGAACAAAATCTCAACAAGGACTTGACAAACTCTAAAATGCGAACCCTAAAATATATAAAATACTTAAATTTTGAGGCAAAACTAAGATCTAAATTCATCCATGACAATTCCATAATTTAGACAGCATAATACTCTATGCTTGTCTAAATAGGCAAATGAAATCATGAACATGCATCCAAAGTCGTTGAAGGTTGATTTCTCTAATCTGATAAATAATTTGCAAAATTGCAACCAAAAAGTACAAAATTACATACTACTTAACATGGGTGACAAATAGAAACAAGTTACAGTTGCAAACTGTTGGAAATTTCACCTGAATGAGATTTCAATGCAATTCATAAATTTTACCTTCTTTCTAGAAGGTTCCTTAGATCTTAACCCCAGAATTTCAATTTTCTGCCCTAGGACCGCTGTAAATTAAAGTACAAACAACAACATAAGTACAATAATTCACTTTCAAACAGCCCTAAACTTCTCGACAATTAAGGAGAAAAGACACCAACCTATGAGATAAGTTTTCAACCCTTCTAGGGCAACTTATCAGTCGATATTCAGATCTGAAAATGTACTTTTACAGCAGAAATAACAGTAGTAAAATCAGTCATTTTATTTTCTTCGTTATAGGTCAAATCACTTAATAATTTGCCGTTTTACGTTTGTCCAGTCAACAAGACCATGCATAAATGTAAATAGCAAAATATGGAGAAGACTTGTAGTTGAAAATCAAATATGAAATTGACACAAGATATGTATGGCTGGAAACTTCATATATAGGCTCAATGATTAAGTACATACCATAGCCTCCTCTCAAGCCTATGAAATCCAACCATGCAAATATGCCCTAGCCAGGGTAAATCATCAAATCTTAGTTCCACCAAGAAGAACAAGTGCAAGAATCCCTCCAAGACAATCTCCAAGGCAAGATGTCATTCTCTTCTCTTCTTCTTCATAAGTCCACCCTAGGGATTTCTCCCAAATCCCTACTCTCCAATCTCCAAGGGTAAAACCCTAACCCCAGAACACCAAGATGCTCCAAGAAACTCCAAAGAGACCAAGAAACCTTAGAGCCCAAAGAGAGAGAGAGAAACAAGTATAGGTAAAGACCTAGAGAGAAAGAGGACAAGTACGATCTTCTTCTAGGTCACATCTCTGCACAAGAGTGAGAAAGAACACACAAGTCATGTTTATGAAATACTCTCTCTTTCCTCTATTTATATGAGAGATAAGGGAGGCCAACAATACTATGTCGGTACAGGCCTTTAAAAGTAACCTACATGAGCCCTTTTAGGCCACACAAGTGAGACGTCTGCTCTAGACTACAAGTGTCATCCTCCAATGATGGTGTCATGCACAATAAGGGATCCATGGTGATGTAGCTACACAAGGAAAGTCCACAACACTCCATCTTGAGCCTCCACGGATTCCATTTTTCCTCTAGAGCAAAGTACTCGACTGGGTCAACTACCCCCTACAAGAACATTGTTGAAACCCCAAGCGTCCTTGAGCCATCCACAATCCTATGAATAGGAATTCGAGCTACCACATGCCATCTAGGGCTTGAAGCCCTCCTCCATGATGCACAATACTCTGTTGAAAAAGTACCAAGGAAATGTTGTTCACTAATGTGCCTTGGGGTGGACAACAACCTTAAAAAGTGGTCCCTAGTACTTTATAAAGTGAGATACACTTTATTTTATAAAGTTACTTTATAAAGTGAGATACACTTTATTTTATAAAGTTACTTTATAAAGTGAGTTTGAGGTTATATTTATTAATTGACTTTATGAGAAAATTAAAAAGGTGAGTAAAGTTAATGTCATTAATTATTTAAGTGAAGTGCATTAAATTCATTTAATGAGAAAAAATGAGCATTTAATGAGAGCCTTAGATCTCATCAAGTCAAGTTTTGATCCTAGCCATTGGATTAAAAGAAGTTAGTTGCCTCAAACAAAACTAGGGAAAGGCACTCAAACCTAATTCATTGTTCACATTCCAAATGAGATTTTTGAAGGAGAAGGAGAGCAAGAAAAGAGAGGAGAAGACGACTAGGGTTTGAAGAGATTTTGACCTAGGGAGAGAGAGAGCAAATCTTTTGCACAGAAATCGAGGAAGCTTGAGATGGGCACGATTTCCAAGGAGATGGCACGAATTTCTAGAAGACTGTAAAACAACTGTTAAGCACGGATTTCGAGGAGCAGGTGCACAGAATTCAAGGCAGTCGTACAACATTAATTACAGTCCGTATAGGCACAAAAATCAAGGCAACAAGTACAACAATTGATGTAGGTCGTACATGCGCAGAAATCGAGAAACAAGTGCAGCACTGAAATCGAGAAAAGTCTGTCCGTACAACTCGCACATGTGAGTCCATACAGTCCTCTAGGCAGCCGTACAACATTTTGTTAGTGAGAAGTTGGCACAAATTTCGAGGCAGAAAAAGGGAGATAAGTACTGTTGTAAATTTGTATTTTATCTCTGAAAGAATAAAATTTCTCTCTCTAAACAGGTTTTCCCTTTGGGGTTTTTCCTGAGTCTATTTGTCTAAAATTCTGAGTTTGATTTTTATGTGTTTGACTGTTATAAATTTTCTGAGTGTGAAAAAGTGAAATTAAATTCCATGTGTTTCAAGAAAAGTTAAATTTTTATGCATTGAAGCTAATATGCAGTCATGGGGTTTGGGCATTAAACTCTATGTGAAAAATAAAACTTGAAATCGGGTTGGGGTTCCAAAATTTTCATGGTATCAGAGTTGAAGTAAAGGGTAGGAAATAAATGCTTAGAAAAATTTCAGACTTGGGAAAGAAGGGAGAACATGTATTTTGTGAAGAAAACAAGTTCTTGAACAGTGTGAGGTTATGGCTACCGGACTTAGACTTGAAGATAGGCTGGATGGGGCTGTAAATTTTATCCCATGGAAGGCTAGAATAGTGTTGATACTGGAAGAAAATGAAGTATGGGAGATAGTAAACATTACCACAACTAATCCAGTCACAGTACCTACTGATGCTACAAATAAGGCTGCTTTTCTCAAGAAGGATGTAAAAGCAAGAAGGATCATACTTGATGTCGTGAAGGATCATGTGATCCCACATATTTCAGCAAAAGACCATGCTTTTCAGATGTGGACTGCTTTAACAAATCTTTACCAAAGTTCGAATGAAAACAAGAAGATGGTATTGGGAGAAAAGTTGAAGGGTGTTTGCATGAGTAAGGGTGAAATCATGGCTTCCTACCTTACTAGGATCACACAAGTGAGAGATGAACTTGCAACGATTGGGGAGGTTGTACATGGCAGTGAGTTGGTGCGGACAACATTCATTGGCGTGAAAAAACCATGGGGTATATTTGTGGAGTCCGTAGTTGCTCGTGAGCATATGCCTTCCTGGGATCGTCTCTGGGACGACTTCATTCAGGAGGAGACTCGGAGAGGGTATGTATAGGGTAGTTTGTCTTAGAGTAGGGAGGATGAAGAGAATGTGGCATTGGCAACGAAGGGAAAGAATAAGAAGTTCAAGAAGGGCCCTAAGGGTGGGGTCAAGCAACAGAGTGGCAAGCAAAAGAAAGACATGAGCAAAGTCAAGTGCTTTGCTTGCCAAAAGTTTGGACACTATGCTGGACAGTGTCCGAACAAGAAGAAGAAGAAACAACAGATGACAACAACAATTGACATTGATGAGTTTGCTACTCGATTTGAGGGAGAGTTTTCTATCTATGCTGGTTGTATAGAGAGAGCATCTATCACCAACAGTGATGTGGAGGATCAGACATAGTATTCCTTATTGGTTGGTCATTCGTTGAGTGCTTCCACCACTCCTTCCACTTGGTATATTGACAGTGGAGCTTCGAGCCATACGACAGGTGTTTGAGATATGTTCACCGAGATGACTGAGACTGGCTTGAGTCTAGAGGTTGTGTTGGGTGACGATACTGTTGTGAGAGCAGTTGGGCGTGGGACTATCATCTTTCAGAGGGAGTCCATGCAACCCATGACATTGAGGGATGTCTTGTACTTCCTCGGGCTGAAGAAGAACCTTGTTTCAGTTTCCACTATTGAGGACAGGGGCTTTGGAGTGTATGTCCTAGATGGGAAAGTGTATGTTTTTCCCAGAGCAGTAGGACCATCTACTTCATTTGCCATTGGAGTTAGATGTGGGAAACTGTACAAGCTTCTCTTCCAGCCTCATCATGCATTGGCCCACACTAGCAGTAGCAGTGAGTTGTGTGAGTTGTGGCACAGGAGGATGGCCCACCTTCATCATTCAGCTTTGAGATTGTTGAGGGAGATGTCAACAGGTTTACCATAGTTCAGAACAGAGCAGAGTGGTGTGTGCAGAGGCTGTGCTTTGGGAAAGTACACCAAGACTGCTTTTCCAAGCAGTGATAGTAGTGTTATCACACAACTTGTAGTTGTCCCTAAGGATATCCCATCCGGGATGGTAGAGGAGATGGACAACTAAAGAGGTGACCCAAGAGATGCCACGGTTCCCAATGCAAGTTGGAAGTCACGATAACCGAGGCACTCTTCACTTTAGATCTAGACAAGTCAAGACCAAGGGGGAGACCCTATAGCCAATCAAACAAGATTAGCCAAAGCAATGGTTCCTAGGGAGATGTGTAAATTGAGTTATGGAAACCAATGCAAGCTTAGTTGAGCCCAAGAGTTTAAGTATGGTTGAAGAGGCTTAAGATATGAGAAGTGTTTCAACCAATGAATGAATTACCACCTAGGGAGATCAAAGAGATAGATCTAGTACCACAAAATACACAAGTGGGACCCACTTCCTTAAAATATGGAAATGACCCAAATGGGACCCATAAGGTGAAGTTAGGAGTAATATGGCACTAAGGGGTGTTTGATGATGTGGATCTACAAATCCAAGTTAGATTAGGCAACACCCACATATGGGATCTAGCACATGACATAATCCCCAAGGAGTGCGAATTGACCCAAGGAGACTAGTGCCTTAAAATGAAGGGGAAAAGTATGCCAAAATGTAGATCGGGATGGTTAAGGCAATTATCAAGGTGGGTTTTCAGTGGCATGCCCCAAAGTAGGCTAGATCTACATAGATCTAAGGTTGAAAGTGCATCACCCAATGACCCATGTGGGGCACAACCCTCAAAATGAGGAATGGGGCCCACAAGGAAAAAATCAAAGAAGCGAAGCACTAGGGGTAGGTTATCAAATGTGAGGAGTGCAAATCAAGTGGGATCTCACCTACCCATGTCTTGGAAGTAGCAAAACTCACCCTCCCAAGGAGTGCGACCTCCCCCAAGGAGGGCTAAGTGCTTTGGGAAATGTGTCAAATGAAGCCCAATCCACACCAAACTATAGATCCGAATTGCCATGGATGCTATAGAGGTGGGTTTTCAATATCTTACCCAAAGCCAAGCTAGATCCAAGTAGATCTAGGAAAATAGAAAATGAGGGTTTTGATTTTAAGGGTTTTATGACCAATGAAGAAGAATGGATGGATCTAGGTACATACCTTGAAGAACTTACCTCAATTGCTTGTGGCCACTTTGCAAATTGATAGCATTCCCCTATGTGTATATTCAAGAGTGAGATCTTAGTGCTCCAAGCGAAACGTCCTCCTCCAAAGAAGCCAAATCGTCCTCCTCCTACAAGACAAGATCAAGTGAAACAAGCCAAGTAAGAAAACTATGAAAATGATAAAGAGATGTAATAGAAAGCATCAACTATGTCACAAAGATACAATAATGATACTCCTTGTCACCAAGATCAACCCAAGAGAGAATATGTGGATCCCTCCAACAATAACCCTCTTCAAATCGTCCTCCTCTCCACCAATTCGGCCTCCCTGCAAGAAAACAATGTGTAGCCCCAAGATCCACAATGATACATAGAAGAGATACTGTATATTCAATGTGCAAAAGAATCCACAAGACAAGAGAAGTATGCTCCACAAAGAAGTATTCTATTCCAATATTCAATAGCTCCAAAGGTGCTTTTACAATAGGGGGTCTCCTCCTTATATAGGATAATAAAGACCAAAACCCTAGATCTCAAAACCACTCTACAATACAACAAGATGAGTGGTTAAGATTAAAAGATCTCATAATCAAATCAATGGCTAAGATGAGCCTATACATCATATCACATGGATCACTCAAAAGAGGGATGATGTCATAGCCTAAAGTAACTCATGGAGGGTGACGTCATCACTAGGAGGGGGCTAAGACACTAGGGCATGACTCAATAAGCTCATGGTGGGGCTAGGAGGTATCAATCCTTACTAGCTCATCCCCATGGCACAATAATATAAAATAATGTGTCCAAGATAATACAAATGATCAAATCTTGTCTCCAAAACTGATAGAGACATGCAGTAAATGGCCTTGTGTGGCCACTGTGGACCCCACCGACTGATGATATCTGGTTGGAAGATGGGGAGTTCACCCTGGAAGACCTCTGTGAAGACCAAGTGCCAAACATTGCCTCAGTTTCCCAAATCGAATCCCTCAGTGACCCTTTTTTTCCATTTTTAATTCGCCTCGGTAACTGTGAAGCTGCCCAAACTGACACCCAGGGTGCCTGCGCTGTCAAACTGAGCCCACCAGGCTCTCTGGGAGGGGGGTATAATGGTAAAATCAAGTGGCTGGACCACCCCCTCCTGATACAGCGCCCTAGGTGAACTGGCCTCTCATGAACCCTGCTGGACAGGCTGGGAAAACAACCCCAAAACTGGTCATCAAGTGGATAACTGCATCTATCACTGTCAGAAGTGCCTGAAACTGAATGATAAGTGTTTCATTGGATCCAGAAGACTCAAATCTACTAAGAATGTGTACTCATACACCATGGGTTGACCTGAGGGGTCAACAATAGGGTCCACCATATCCGGACAATGCATATTCTGATGATTTGGAATAATAATAAAACCTGCTGAACTGCATCAATCACCATCTGAATCATATGTCCACCACATGGTATCATCAACAAGAGTATGTGGGACCATCAATCATCATCCATAAGCACATATGGCCCACATCATCACGGATCCCAAGGATGACCATGGTCAAACTATGTTTGACTGGGTCAATATACAACCAAGGACAAGATTATATCAATAGACTGAAGACATGTTCTTTTAATCATATTCACAACATAGCTTAAAGTACATCATCATTCTATGGCAGTTTAATACGTGTAGATATTTTAGTGTTATTTATATTTCACTTGCACATAAGCTTTAATGACAAACTCACCATTGGACATGGTCTAACTGCTAGCTAAGGGTGAAGGCTAAGACAAGGTTGGGAAAGGGGGATGACTTGACCAAACTCAACTAGGTGACATTTTGGACGGGGTGAAGGGGGAGCTACACTCTGTGCCGGACAAATAACATGGGGAAGGGTTGTGCCTCACAAATGGATAAGTTGTTTAGAGAGTGCTTATTCAACTTAGGCATCATGTCTACATCAAGCTTGATCCAAGTTCATTAGGGTCATTCAATTTCACTTCATGGCCTTTTTGGCCTACATAACCCTTCGGATTTTAGATGTGCTAAGAAGCACAACTAGTTGCAGCTTCAATCCAGGGCATGTTTATACATACATATAAGGTCAGCAATAATAGATATAACTTTGAGTAACCATTGCTTTTTGGACCTTTTTATACTCTTCGAGGAGTATTTTAGCAGTTCATCGCTCTTGCCCTTTACTCATGTGTGTTTACAAACACATTCTAGAGTTTACAGTTTCCATGGGCGAATTTATAAAGATTTCCAATAGGTAGTACATGAGCTTTCAGTTTTAGCCAACAACATCTCAAGTGACTAGGGGGACTTTTGCCAGTGCCAAACATCGGGACAACCAACCAGAATGATTTAGGCCTACAATCCAACTCACCAAGGGCAAGTTCTGTCACCAACTCAGAGCCGAGACACTAAACAAACATGGATGCGGTCCAACATAGAGGTAGTAATGGGGAAGTCCTCAGTATAAAAAATTCAAGAAAGACAAGTCAAAGGTAAAAGCCAATATAGGAAGGTCATGGATGGATGGAGTCAAGTGAAAGTGGTGCCTAAGCTAGCAAACAGGAATGTCTAGGAAGACCATATCTATGCTTATAGGAGGGTAATAAAACTAGTGGGTTTTGTCGAGAAACCTAAGTGTGCAAGTGATACATCCATTCAATAATTATAACATCAACCAAGATATTCAATTTTAATTTTAATAGTACTGCCATATCCTGAATCATATACCAAGCTAATGTTATGAAGATGACCAAAACAATAAGATAATATTCCATAGTCAATAATCGGAAATCCATAGGTCATATCACATCATAATAATACTCATCATAAACAATTTGAAACATTGCTGCAATAACACCACTAGGCATTGAACTGAAACTGTATGCAATAAAGGGTCACATCGGTCATCAAATCTGAGCTCCCAAGGCTCAGCCTTGGCACAAGGTCTAACAAAAGTCTGATATACAATACTGCTCTGATCATGAGTGATCTCAAAATACAATCTCATCATAGCCAATCTCTGTAAAAGCAAAGCTCTGGAATGTGTAGATATCTGCTCAGCAAGAATAGTAGCCCTGCTACTATGGTGTGATAACAAGTAGATCAGGAGGAGTATTGGATTTGATACATTATGATTTATGTGGACCCATGTCTTCTGCTTCATTTACAGGTTTTGAGTACTATATCAGTTTCATTGATGATTACTCCAGGAAGACCTGGATCTACTTCCTAAAAAACAAGAATTCTGAGGAAGTCTTGAAGAGGTTCCAAGAGTTCAAAACTCTTGTGGAGAACCAAACAAGGATGAAGATTCAAGTACTCAGGTCAAACAATGGAGGTGAGTATACCTCCAAGGAGTTTGATGAGTTTTGCAGACAGGAGGTAGTTGACCGTTCTATATACTCCACAGCAGAATGGAGTTGCCGAAAGGAAGAACAGAGCTATAGTAGGAGCAACGAGAGCCATGCTGCATGATCAGAGTCTTGCTTTCTTTTTATGGCCTGAGGCCTGTAGTACTGCTGTTTATGTGCAAAATAGGAGTCCACACCGTGCCTTGGGGTGTAAAACTCCTGAGGAGATGTTCACCGGGAAGAAGCTTGAGATAGGCCACTTCTGCATATTTGGATGCCTTGCATATTCTCATGTCCCTTTTGAGAAGAGGACAAAGTTAGAGCCCACTGCAGAGTAATGCATCTTTTGTGGCTATGATGAGACTTCGAAGGCCTTCCGCTTATACCTTCCCACACCGAGGAAAGTTGTGGTGAGGAGAGAGGTGAGATTTGAGGAGGAGCGGGCCGTCAGGAAGTCTTGTGAGTTAGAAATGGTGGAGCAGTAGGTTATTACTCCGCAGGTGACAACATCTTAGAGTTCAGCTAGTTCAGGTGTAGGGTCACAGGTTTAAGGGGTGACTGGTCCACAGGTTTCAGGATCTTCAGGTTCAAGGACTTAGTCTGCAAAGACTTCCGGTACAAGGACAGGTTCTCAAGTCACAGGTTTCACCGTCATGTGATTTAGGTTCACATAGTTTTGGTTCACTAGGCACAGGATCTCAGGCCACATGTACTTCTTCAGGTAGACAGTTGCCAGATGAGGATGTTCATGAGGAGGGCTTACCATAGGAAGCTACTTACAGGAAGAGAAAGCCAAGTTGGCTTAAAGAACTTGTGAAGGAAGTTGAGGAGTCTGTGGGGCCACCCAAGAGGGAGGTCAGAGAGAGTAGAGCACCAGAGAGGTTTTCCAATTATATGGTGATGGTGACCAACTTGCGTGAGTCAGAGCCTTCTACTTTTGAGGAGGCTACCACACATCAGGTTTGGAGAGATGCCATGATGGAAGAGTACAATTTCATCATGAAGAATGATGTGTGGGAGATAGTTTCGAGACCAGAGGGGAAGTTAGTTGTGATTTCAAAGTGGCTCTACAAGATCAAACATGTTGCAGATGGCAGCATTGAAAAGTACAAGGCTTGTTTTATGGCACGGGGGTTCTCACAGGTAGAGGGAGTAGACTATGATGAGACCTTTGCGCCAGTTGCTCGATATTCCTTAATCAGAGTAGTGATCTCCATAGTAGCAGAGATGGGTTGGAAGATCCACCAGATGGATGTGAAGACTGCATTTCTCAATGGTCTTTTACAGGAGGAGGTGTACTCAGAGCAGCCACAGGGATTTGAGATTCATGGGAGAGATTCTCATGTGTGCAGGCTAAAAAAGGCCTTGTATGGACTGAAGCAAGCTCCTCAAGCTTGGTATTCGAGGATTGATTCTTGCTGTCGATTTGGTTTCAGAAGAGTGAAGCTGATCCCAACCTGTCCTTCATTGTGGTTGGAGGTGATCCACTCATTCTTTTGCTATATGTTGATGACTTGTTTATCACAGGAGAGGAGCATATGATTGCGGCTTGCAAGAAGGATCTTGCTTCAGAGTTTGAGATGACTGATCTTGGGCTGATGCATTATTATTTGGGGATGGAGATTTGGCAGGAGGATGGACATGTTTTCTTGGGGCAAGGAAAATATGCAGCTGATGTTCTGAGGAGATTTCGGATGGAGGGCTGCAGACCGATGTCCACACCTATGATCACCAACTAGAAGAAGATTCATGCTTCTGAGGGAGAGTTGGTGGATCCTATCTTATACCGTCAACCCATAGGATCTTTGATGTATCTGGTCAACACTAGACCAGATTTGTGTTTTGCAGTGAACACACCCAGTCAGTTCATGTTGGAGCTTAGGAGAGTACATTGGATAGCTGCAAAACATGTACTGGGGTACCTTGCTGGGACAATGGACTATGGTCTTCCCTACAGGAGGTTAGATGGAGTTGGTTGGATTGGCTTCACAAATTTGGATTGGGCAGGTAGTGTAGCGGACCAGAAGAGCACTTCCAGTTGTTGCTTCAATTTGGGCTCGACAGTAGTGTCTTGGTTCAGTTGGAAACAAAAGTCAATTGCATTGAGTTCTGCAGAGGCTGAGTATATGGCAGCCAATCAGGCTAGTTGCGAGGCATTGTGGCTTCGCAAGTTATTGGTTGGTTTATTTGATCAGGAGTTGAGACCTACAATTATTTATTGTGATAATTAGAGTTGCATCAAGCTCTCTGAGAATCTGGTATTCCATGATAGGTCAAAGCATATTGAGATCATATATCACTTCATCAGAGACTATGTTTAGAGAGGAGCTGTTGAGCTACAGTACATTTCCACCGAGGAGCAGGTTGCAGACATCCTAACAAAATCTTTGGGGAGAGGGAAGCATGTTCACTTTAGAGACAAGTTGGGGGTTGTGAAGAACACCTTCCTCGGTAAGAGGGAGCGTTGAAAAAGTACCAAGGAAATGTTGTTCACTCATGTGCCTTGGGGTGGACAAGAACATTAAAATGTGGTCCCTAGTACTTTATAAAGTGAGATACATTTTATTTTATAAAGTTACTTTATAAAGTGAGTTTGAGGTTATATTTATTAATTGACTTTATGAGAAAATTAAAAAGGTGAGTAAAGTTAATGTCTCATTATTTATTTAAGTGAAATGCATTAAATTCATTTAATGAGAAAAAGTGAGCATTTAATGAGAGCCTTAGATCTCATCAAGTCAAGTTTTGATCCTAGCCATTGGATTAAAAGAATTTAGTTGCCTCAAACAAAACTAGGGAAAGACACTCAAACCTAATTCATTGTTCACATTCCAAATGAGATTTTTGGAGGAGAAGGAGAGCAAGAGAAGAGAGGAGAAGACGACTAGGGTTTGAAGAGATTTCGACCTAGGGAGAGAGAGAGCAAATCTTTTGCACAGAAATCGAGGAAACTTGAGATGGGCATGCTTTCCAAGGAGATGGCATAAACTTCTAGAAGATTGTACAACAGCTGTTAAGCACAGATTTTGAGGAGCAGGTGCAGAGATTTCAAGGCAGCCGTATAACATTAATTATAGTCCGTACATGCACGAAAATCGAGGCAACAAGTACAGCAATTGATGCAGGCCGTACAGGCACAGAAATCAAGAAACAGGTGCAGCACTGAAATTGTGAAAAGTCTGTCTGTACAGCTCGCACGTGTGAGTCCGTACAGTCCTTCAGGCACAGAATTCGAGGCAGCTGTACAGCAGTTTGTCAGTGAGAAGTTGGCACAAATTTCGAGACAGAAAAAGGGAGATAAGTACTGCTGTTGTAAATTTGTATTTTATCTCTGAAAGAATAAAATTTCTCTCTCTAAACAGGTTTTCCCTTTGGGGTTTTTCCTGAGTCTATTTGGCCAAAATTCTGAGTTTGATTTTTATGTGTTTGGCTGTTATACATTTTCTGAGTGTGAGAAAGTGAAAAGAAATTCGATGTATTTCAAGAAAAGTTAAATTTTTATGCATTGAAGCTAATATGTAGTCATGGGGTTTGGGCATTAAACTCTATGTGAAAAATAAAACTTGAAACCGGGTTGGGGTTCCAAAATTTTCATACTCCACATCCCCTGTAGGGCATCCTCCTACCAAATGAATCATCCATGTGGCCATCATGAAGTGGATCCACCATCTATGCAAGAGATCTCCAATGCCCAAGGGATGAACACTGAGTCAACAATGAACTTAGGTCAAGCATCTAGTGGGCAAGTTATCTCAATTGTGCATATCCATCACAGACTATCTCTCATGCTACAATCCATCTCGGACCATCCAAGGGATGAACATACACCATGTACCCCAAATCTTATGAAGCGCCCCCAAACATGGTGTAAATACTTTCACAGTAACTCAAAAATCTAACACAGAATTTTGGCACTCTGTCAACTGCCAACTCTAAAATCATGTAAAATATTGGGAACCCGAATATTGAGCATGGGGCAATATAGTTGCTCATTTTGGTCCTGTTTAACTAACTAAGATCCTCGTTTGCAAATGCCGCCTACTCAGCTATCACAATGCAATCTGATGTGGGGTTGATGTGTTCAGAATCAGTGGCTTCACTATCCTTGTTTCATTATGGAGTAGAAGATCGTAGTGAACAAAGACAAAATCCTTCATGTGTTTTAGCTCCATTTTGTTGCACTTATTTGCTCAAACATACATTTATACTCACAACAAGAAGTGCTCAATCTTTGGCTCAAAACATAGATAACGAGCTGCTAGAGATGAGGGGTATACTGTATGGATACCAAAGTCCTACCATTATACAACCAGTATATCCGTTACTGCAAAAGTTAATCAACAAGAAGAAATAAAATCAAGAATAAAAATGAACTAGAGTACTATGTAAAACTCCAAATTATATTCTAGCCTTCAGGGCAAAGAAAGATGCCTGGTAACATAGTCTTCCTCGCAATCATAATCAATACGCTTTCCATTAACTCTAAATTGACAATGGACAGATCTTAGAAGAATGTTGGGTTAAAAAGTACCCAGTCACATGTAATGATTTGTGTAGTTGATGCTGCAACCTGTGATCAATAATCTCCTAAAGAGGCATGCATTTGTCCTCCTGCTCACCATACATGGTTCTACTGGCCTCCTTGTCCCTATCAACAGCTGTAAATGCATCTAATTGGGAGCTTTTCACTGGTTAATATTCTGAAGACAATAGCTCTAAAACTTGATTACTTCATTGGCATCCCTCCAAAAAGTACCATGGAAGATCTATGCCACCATATCTATGGTATCTGTCCTCCTTCTGTAGTTAGAATCAATCCACTCTAGGTCGATAAACATTCTTTGCATTTTTTTTTGCACACATATGGTCTGCAAAGAAATGAAATCAGTTGCAAATGGACTAATTGCTAGGCAGGAAAGCTCTTTGTGTCTATATATTTCCTTATCAATTTCAGACCCATGCATGACTATAAATAAATTTGTAATTGACTTGGCCTTTTTGACTATAGATTGCACCCATGCAAGTATGCTTATATCCTCTAGAACGAGCTACAAGCAATGAGATTCACATGGGATTAAAAAAAGGTGGGATATCTCTCCACACAATGTCTACCATCAACAGCAATATTAGAAGCATTGTTGGTAATAATTTGTATGACAACATTAACTCCCACCTCTTCAACAATAGTCCATAGTAACATATAGTTGGTCACTCTTGACTTTATCATATGCATCAAAATTTTCTCAAAATTATTGTGCCTTAAGGACAAAAAACAAGAAAAGTAGTTATGTTCTTCCTAGCATTCCACCCATTAGACATAATCATCCATCTAGTTCTAGCCCAGGAAGAGTAATTCTTAGCTGGTGTTGCATCAATGTCTTCAACACAAGAAGGCAAACCTTATTCCTAATTTTTTTAGACGAAGGGGCTTTGTATATCACACCACAGCTAACAATGGCATCAACCATGACTTCCCAATATGGATACCTGGCAAGATTGAAAGCCAAGCCTCAGAAGAATTAGGAATTTCCTATTGCTTTATAAACAACTTCGTGGACAATATTCTTCCTTGATACTTTCAATGGCTGGCTGATAATTGGGTAGGGTTTTGGCTGGTGGTTTGGGGATTGACGACAATACTTATGGAACTTGAAGGAGAACTGATACCACCAGCATTAGCAAGACTCCTAGTAGTGCTTTCAACAATAGAAGGTGAAGATTGATGCCCTATTTCAGCTATTAATTGATGTTTTCTATCTGTTGAAGCTGCTGTGGAATTTAGATTGGGTTTGTTTGTATAAAATGTTCCTTTAATTGTCAATAAAATCACTTATGTGCATATTGGGCCTTTTTACAAAAACAGGCAACCACCATAGCAGCCGCCACAAACTACTGATGTTTGGCTTAAAAAGCCTTAAAAGCTTTCAAGATTGAAAACTGCCCAAGAGCATAAATCCTATCAAAATGGTGATTTGGGAATAAATTCTAGTCCCTTGTGATGTTTCAATTGCTACCATTCTGTTGATTGCATAGCTATGGGTGTATCACAACATTATTTCTTTGCTTGTTGTCCTAAGCTGCGTGACTTGTAAGTCATCGTGTTTACAACTGCTCGACTCCTAGTTGTTCCCCCATTTTTATGATTATTAACTTGGTTAATCCTTGCCTAGGTAGTATCAAGCATTTAATGGGTATGAAAGTATACATGTGTGTTTAGTGGTATGCTTCATAGCATAGTTACAGGATATTTGAACACACAGGAAAAATACTACTATGATACCAACTTGTTGGGTCTCAAACCAAGATACCAAATGCAGATGCCCATGATAGAGTTATTAACATACATACAAGATCACCTAGCCTATTTTGTTAGGCATAAATGAGTTGCAATCCAGGAGACATAGAGTTTGCTGGGTATAAGTGTATACCTTCAAATATTCTATATATATTGATACATTGGAGGAACAAAGCATTTTTCTGACTATATGCACTACTATCCGCAGGAAATATACTGCCCAATACAGTTTCTACTGGACCACACTATCTTATACTCAAGACCACTTAGACCATGTACAGATTTATAGTCTTTGGTTGCTTGTGCAACAAGCTACAGAGCAGGCTTACTTATGCCACGAGTTATATGGTAGGTTCACTGGTTATAACTTAGAAAGATTAACCAACTGATGGTGACATATCATTAACTAACTGAATTATGGAGATGTGTTGCTCTTTCCATTTGTCATTGACCATCTTGTCAACTTATACCTTTGTCGACATCTCTGACATGTTGATGTTGGAGTCACCACTTGTCAATGCCGCGATGTTGATATCATTGTTGGCTTTTTGCTGACTCTGAAAATTGAGGATTTTGTTAATTTTATTATCTCTGAGCTTATCTTTGTGATCTACTACTTTCAAGAATCAATACAAATCCCAGATGCATACACATTAATAAATATCAGATCTGATTGTATAAGCAGCAATACATAAACTCATTTAACTGTCTAACATGCGCAGAGGAACTGGAAACCAAACACACATTAACACAATGATTTACCCTGGAAACCCCAATGGGGAAAACCAGCAAACTTGGCTTTCTATAATCTGAGCCAGAGAAATATGAGAGAGATTACGATCAACTTTATCAAATACACAGAAGAACCTGATGTCTTGGAAAGGCGTGCTAGATCTTTGGGAGAATTCTTTAACAACTGAACTGTCTCTGAAGGAATGCGCTCCTCTAGCACACGTTTGACCAATCTGGCAAGTGCGCCCTCTGTCTGCTCTGATCTCTGATGCAATCAGCTCTGGATCGCTGTCTAGGGAAGTGTGCCCCCTCTCAGTCTCCGAAAGATGTGCCACAGTCTTCCTCTGCTATCTCAGCCTCAGAAGAATGCGCCCCCCACTCTCTGGAATGCGCCCCTCTCTTACTGCTCTCTGTCTGCTCAATAGAAATGCCTTCTGACTGTCACTCAGTCTCTGAATGATCAAGTCACCCTCTCCTCAAACTCCGAAGAATATGCCTCACTGCTCTTAGCCCTCTCAGCCTCAAGCCTGCGCCCTCTCTCACAGAAGTGCACCCCTCCTCAAGAATTGCGCCCTCCTCTCTCAGATATGCACCCTCACTCTTTTGCTCTTCAATCTCTGAAGAATGTCTTGAGTACTTTTTCCTTTGCGCCTGCCTCCTTTTAATAGTTGGTAGTGACTGATTAGGGTTTCCAAATCCCTAATTTGAGTGCATGCAAAACTTCCACATTAAAAATAACACTACCGCATTAAAAAATCTTGCATGCAAACCTCACATGCATAAGGCAAAAGTCTCCGGAACCTCTGCATGCTTCTGTCACTGAAGCCATGCTGACTGGTAGAATGTTTCTCACACACTACATGCATGCCTTCTCAGATAATGTACCTTCATGCTAGGCATGATCATGAAGGAGATCCCGAGATACACAATCTCAACAGATTTGCCACTGCTGTAAGCTTTTGGCACCAACTCCAGGATTGATGGGCGTGAATTTGAAAGAGGGAATGCTTTTGATGTGGGATTTTCAGAAGTATTTGTTGGTTGTGGGGGCATTGTTATATTAACAACCCAACTTATTCCTAGATTAAAAAAATATACAGGGGCAAAAGGAAGAGGATTCACAATTGAGGTGCAAGAACCTGGTGACAGTGTAGAAATATCTTAGATGTTATGATTTCATGCTCAATGTGGTAGATCTCCTATAATGTTCATAGCACTACCTACTGCCACTAAGGGCTTGGTACTGGGTGCACCTCAGGTACCCTGCAGCCTAAGAGTTGGAACATCCATAACTCTGCTGTAGAATGTACAGACGTTACGTCTTTTAGATGCTGCATTGATCTTGTACCCAGCAGTTTCATTTCTGATAAAAATTGATCATCCATGTTGCAGACAAAGTTGCAGTTTTCTAGATGCAGTTGGCTTCTTACAACACAGATTTCAAAACGAAATATATTGGGTGGCCACATTCGTATATGGAGACAAAGGACACATAATCACATGTGGATTGCTTCGAGTGAAAATTACCGTGGTTTTGGACCTCAACCTGTAAAGAAAGTAAAGGTAATGGAGTGATCTATCAATATGAGCTTTGTGCAGAATTGCCTGATGATTTGGTCTACACTTCTTGCTTGTTTTATGTTCTTGCTTATGTTTTCTATCAATTTAATCAGAATCCAGCAAAGTGCCAGTGATTTATTGTACCATTCCAATGTGGCTAGGGCATATGTTTGGTTTTTACAACATTTTGGACAAATGCTACTTTGAGATCTGTTTGCACATTTTGAAAGAAAATTTATTCTATCTATTTCTAATAAAAAAGTCATTTTTTCTCTCGTGAAAACAACAATAAAAAGGGAAATCTTTGTGTGAGCTTTCAAAACAAACCCTAAGTTTGGTTTCTATATCATTACCCTTTTATTTTTCTTCTTTGAAGTTAAGCACAAAAGCTTCTGCATTCAATACAGAGTGATGCGTGGTTGAATAGAAACTTGAACTGAAGTGCTTGAACAAGTTTCAGATTTCTCTCAGGATGGAAATAATGACAATATGACTAAGTGAATTACTGTGGGTGATCATAATGGTTAATGTGTGAGAGTTTGGAGTACATTATATTTATCTCGGTATATCTTTTTCTTGGATGTTTTCTTTACTAGTTTTTAGAGATGCTTAGGCAGAATCTAGTGTTAGAAAGAAGGTTGGAATTCTAGATGCAACTGGTGATTAAACATATTGATTGAGAAAGAAGAATTCGGTAAATGATGAATTTTATTAAATTTATTTTGGGTCTGGGTCCTTTTGACATTTTGTCTCAATATGCTTATTCAGAGAAGTGATGGCAAGCCTCCCGGAGAAGAGAATGATGTTGTATCAAAGGCACGGTACACTATCTAGCTTATACTGCTCTACAGGAAGCTCTTTGTGGAAGAATTTATTTTACATGGTTTATCCACATCCAATGAATGTATACTTTTTAGTTTTGAGTCTGTTTTGGACAGTTAAAACCAATCTACTTTTCTAGTCATTATTGTAAATTATGTCCTGAAATTTTCATCTGGCACATATCAACCAATGAGATTGACAGTCAGTAAATAGTTTATGCAAGAAGTGCATTTGTGATCAATGCAAACTGGAAAGGTTGACAGATTTCTAGATTTCATGCATTTATGTCAGGTTCTACTGTCAAAATTTATGTTTTACCTTAATGTAAATTTTCCGTTGTTGGTTGAGTCATGTTTTGTGATTCGAACTTTCTTAGAACAACGAAAGGTTTAGATCACTTTTAATTGTCAAGTAGAGGTTTGGATTTAGGTATACTCTTAAACTGCTGAACTCAATAGCGAATCTAACATACAAGTAGAAGGGGAATAAGGGGTTATGATGCTCGGTCACACGAGGTTTGACTTATTAACAAACTCAATGATATCTCAGAGAAAAGGGGAACCAAAATGACGTGCTGGACAAGAAAACATTAGGGAAGGGAGGTGTCTCACAAATGGATAGTCTTCAGTAGACTCTAACAAATATCCTTGCTTGCCATTCATTGCAAGACTTCATATAATTACTTGCTTTTTGTTGCAAGACTTGACTTTCATCTGGCCTGCATTCCTTTAGATATAGCATTTATGCGTTCCCATGCATTTCATGGCTTTTTCATTTCATTTCAGGACCCTTATTTGATTTTACATGTGTTGAGAAGCACAACCATTTGCGGCTTTTCATTTCGTTTCATGGCCTTATTATTGTTTAGTGTTGAAAAACATAACCAATCACGCCATGGCCTTCAGTTCAGATGAGGAAACTTGCTTCGAGGACTAAGGGAGATACCCCAGACAAAAAATAAACATGGGGGCCTATCCATACACAGAGGTCATAGTGGGGGAATGTCTTCGATTTCATGAGTAATGTTTGAAGTCAAGGGGAGTTTGCCTTCGATGCGGAAGAAACAAATGGATGGAAAACACGTGAAATGTGGTGCCAAAGGCAAGGGGAGATGGTCTCAACTGTACAAAGGCTAACCTTGTTAGAGATAGTGGTATCTCGGGATGTCTTCCATGTTCAGATGCCTAGCATGGAAGTGCATTTTCAGTATAAGCAACAAGATGGGGTAGAGAGTGAGACACACTCTACTAGGTGGCATGAATCCAACAGTGGATGCATGCAAACTTTTCATGGTGATTTGCCTCATGCATGCAACATTTTTAATTAAAAAACATCCAAAAGTGGGATTTTTGCATGCTCTCACTTTAGGGTTTTAGAAATTCTAATCGGTCAGTGAGTCATTATAAAGAGGCAAGAGGTCATTGGAAAATGTTACTCAACAATTTCTTCAGAGATAGAGGAGATTGAGAGTGAGGGCACACTTGTGCATGCAGAGAGGGCGACTTCTTTTGGAGAGGGGCGCTTCTGCAATGATATAGAGTGAGGGGATCTGAGAGGGATCTGTCCCTACTTGATCGGAGGCACATATTAGCTATTACAATGTGCAGTGAGTGCATCTGTGCAGAGTTAGGTCAAAGACTGAGCTTGGGTGACTTTCTAGAGGAGAGGAGCGCACTTCCTGAGGAGAGGAAGACGTGTTTGTCAAGAGAGTTGTTCTTCTCGAGGCTAGGTGGGTCGAGAGAACCATGAGTGATCTTCTTTAGTGATTGGAGAAGATCAGAGCAGATCTCATCAGAGTTTGAGTGAGATCTGAGGAGGGGCGACTTCAGTGCAGAGGGGGCACATTTCTCATGTAGAGGGGGCGCAGTCCATTCAGAGAGGTTGCGGTCTTTCTTCATTGACAGAGCAGATTAGGGCAAAGTGAGTAGAGAGGTTTTACTACATCCAGAGATTGGAAGTGACAGTGTTTCAGAGATCCAGATCAGAGCAGACATCAGGGGCGCATTTCCCAAGAGCAGTAGTAGCTACTACATGCAGATCTAGGGTTTTTACCCATCAGGTTCTGTTGTTTCTTCTGAACACCAGTGTGTAATTATTTTCTCTCTATTATATGCTCTGGGCTCGAGAACGAAGAAATCCCCATAGAAGCTGGTTTTCCCCATTGGGGTTTCCAGGGTAAAACTGTGATTCACTTGTGTGTGCCATTTTTGTCAAAGTTGGTAGGAGATCTATAGTGCTTTCTGTTATAAGTTTATTATTTATTTGTGATCTTCTCTGGCATAGAGAAGTTGGGTTGTTTTGGCTTATAGAGACTCAAGGCCATTGAGATCTTAGTTTCCTAGATCAAGTAGTGACATTTGGGAAAAACTATCATGTTATTAGACCCTTGGTAAGGGTCAGAGGGGTCATTTACACTCAGATCTGCGAGTTGTATACCATATCTATGTGGAGATTCAGTTGTAATACCAGATCTGTGAGATAGAGACCAGATCTACCAGATCTGAAGAGCGGAGCTCAGATATGTCGTTGTAGAGGTAAAATCTATCAGATCTGTGAGTTTGTGAAAGTTTTTGTGAATCCCAACCCGGTTTCAAGCTTGATAGCTTCTTTGCATGGTTTAATGCCCAAACCCCAGTATGCACATTTTTAACATAAAAATGACTAAATTGAAACACATGAGATTCTTTTTCAAATTCAAACAACTCAGAAATTTTTAACTTTCAGCCAATAAACTCTACTCAGAAATTTAAATCAGCCAACCACATGAAATTTTAACACATAATTTTTGACCAAATTGGTCCAGGATAAAACCCCGAAGGTAAAACTTGTTCAAGAGAGAGATTTTATTTTTCAGAGAAATTTTCCACAAATTACAACAACAGTACTTATCTCTTACTTTTGCCTCGAAATATGTATCAGAAGACTTTCTGAAAACTGCTGTACGGACTGCTAAAACAACTCGAAATCTATGCCTGTACGGCCTCACATGTGTGACTGTATGATCAAGTACAGTATGGACAATGCCTCAAAATTTGTGCACTGATACAACCTTTTATTGCCTCGAAATATGTGTCCTGTATGACCTGACAGCAGCATTAAATGATGTACCTTGCCTCGAAAATCGTGCCAATTGAAACCTCGATTTCTATGTAGAAGTACAGATCCATATAGTATGGGTTGTCCTCGATTTCTGTGCAAATTCTCTTACTGTCAATGCCTCAATTTCTCTGCCAGCTTTCTTCTAGGAATTTGTGCAATCTTTCTTGGGATCGTGCTCATCTTCAAGCTCTCGATTTCACTCCTGAAATTTTTCTCAATCTCTCCTCTAGGTCGAATTCTCTCAAACCCTTTCTTCTTCTTCTTCTTGCTCCCTCTATTCTCCAAAACTCTCTCTTGAAAAATGTGAACAATGAATGTGGTTACCTTGCCCAAGTCCCTTTTTGTTCATGGCAACTTCCTCTTTTCAATCTAATGGTCCAGATTAGATTAGATGAAGGGTTCTCATTAAATGCTCAATTAAATAATTAATAAATGACATTTAGTGCACTTCATGTCATTTAATAAAGTGAGCACCCCTTTTAATTAATCACTCACTTGAATTTTCATTAAATGTGAACTTAGGATAAACCATGACTTTACCTTTTAATAAAGCGACTTTAAAATTATAAAGTACATTTCACTTTATTAATTAATAATGACTAGGGGTCACCATTTAAAGTGTTCTTGTCCACCCCAAGGCAACACTAGGTGAACAACACTTCCTAAGTAACTTTTCAACAGTTTGGAGGTGAGACCTGAGATAGATCTTTCAGATATGGGCAAGCAGGTGCCAGATCTGTGCAAAGATATATCAAATTTGAAGAGTAGTGTTCAGATCTGTGAGAGCAGAGGTAGATTTGTGGCAGATATATCAGATCTGAAGAGTAGTGTTCACATCTGTGAGAGCAGAGTCCAGATCTGTGGTAGATATATCAGATCTGAAGAGCAGAGTTTAGATTTGTGAGTGCAGATACCAGATCTGTGAGTGCAGACATCAGATCTGTGAGGATGGATACCAGATCTATCATAACTGTGAGTGCAGGCATCAGATCTGTGAGGATAGATACCGGATCTATCAGATTTGTGAGGGCAGAGACTGGATCAGTGAGAACAGAGATTAGATCTAGGAGAGGGAACCCTAGATTTGAGAAAGAGTGGGTTAGCTTGTTCACTAAGGCGTAGATCTATAGGTTGGTTGTGATTCAGAGATTTTGAATCAACAGTGTTATCAGATTTACAGAGTCATGGCTTCACGACATTGTACAGTTATGCATCTAGCCATATGATGGGAGTACGAGAAGTGTTCTTGAGTGTTACATAGATAGACTCAGACTGCAATGAGAGGTTAGCAATGGGGAGAGTTGGTCCGATGATGTTCCAGCCAGAGTCAGAAGGTCTACTGGGGATGGTAGGAGGGATGCATGTACCAGAGCTGAGAGATTTACCCTCAATATCAGCTCTGGAGGATGAGGGGTACAATATTGTGTTCTTGGATGGACAGAGGCTTCTATATTCAGAGGGAGTAACCTTGGATGCAGAAGTGAGGCATGGAATCAAACAAGGCAAGTTGTACAGGTTGCTGGGCAAGCCTCTATGTGGGTCCAGGGATATCTTGGATGCAGTTTCAGTGTCGGTGACGGAGGGACAATGCGAGGCTTCTCTCAATGTGACAATGATAGATGAGGAGCACAAATCTTCATATCACAGTGCAACAGATGTAGTCGGGAAGTCTTCCAGTTTAGAGGGAGCAGCTGCATAAGCAAGGGATGTGTTTGATCTTGGTGGATGCTTCTCGAGAAGTACTTTCCTCGCTAAGAGGGAGTATGTGGTCAGAGGGTTGGGACGAGTACTTTTCCTACTCGAGTTTGGAGAACTCCTAGAGGTGTCATGAGTCCTCTACATTCCAGGACTAAGAGTGAGCATACTTTCAATTGCAGCATTGGATGTTGTAGGTTACTCTGTAGTGTTTCAGAGGGAGCTTATATTTACCTATAAAGAGGGAGCTGATCCAGTGTTGATGGGTCACAGGATTGACAGGGAGTATATAGTTCGGGGGCATCCCACAATAGGTGCATCTTGGTGGTTGATTGCATCTTCATCAGAGTCTGAGACAGATAGGGAGCGAGATGCTCATAGTGTTGATGATGCACGGAGGAGTGAGTCCTCATATCATATGGATGGGCGAGAGGCTCATACAGGTATCAGTCAGAGACCGAGTTGGTACGAGATGATAGAGTTGGATTTAGCTCAGGAGCGAGCTGAGTCAACTCAAAGCAGGTAGATCAAATACATGTTAGTGGATCCGCTTGATGGTAGTCTTAGAGATTGGTTGCAACAGAGATTCAGAGGGAGTCTGGATCAGGGATCAATGATAGAGTCTGTGAGAGAGTGAGAGGCTTCTCCCAGGGCTACCTTGATGGAGATGGAGCAGGTTATTTCAGATCAGAGTGCAGCAGTGACAGCCAGGTCAGATGGGGCAGTGTCAGCAACAAAGGATTTGTTGGATCCAGGCATCAGTGGTTTTTTCTTCCCTCGATAAGAGGGAGTGTTAGAGCTAGTGGTATCTTGGGATGTACTCCATGTTTAGATGCCTAGCATGGAGGTGCATTTTTAGTATAGGCATCAGGATGGGGTAGAGGGTGAGATGCACTCTACAAGGTGGCATGAATCTAGCAGTGGATGCATGTAGACTTTTCAGGGTGATTTGACTCATGCATGGAACATTTTGCATGCAATATTTTTAATTAAAAAGCACGCAAAAGCTAGATTTTTGCATACACTCACTTTAGGGTTTCAGAAACCTTAATCGGTCAGTGAGTCATTATAAGGAGGCAGGAGGTCACCATAAAAGCTTACTCAACAGTTTCTTCAGATATAGAGGAGATTGAGAGTGAGGGCGCACTTGTGCATGTAGAGAGGGCGACTTCTTCTGGAGAGGGGCGCTTCTGCAGTGAGATAGAGTGAGGGGATTTGTCCCTACTTGATTGAAGGCACAGATCAGCCATTACAGTGTGCAACGAGTGCATTTGTGCAAATTTAGCTGAGAGACTGAGCTTGGGCGAATTTCCAGAGGAGAGGGGCGCACTTCCTGAGGAGAGGAAGACATGTTTGTCAGGAGAGTTGTTCTTCTCGAGGCTAGGTGGGCCGAGAGAACCAAGAGTGATCTTCTTCAGTGATTGGAGAAGATCAGAGCAGATCTCATCAGATTTTGAGTGAGATTCGAGGAGGGGCGACTTCAGTGCAGAGGGGGCGCATTTCTATGAAGAGGGGCCGTAGTCCATTCAGAGAGGTTGCAATATTTCTTCATTGACAGAGCATACCAGGGCAGAGTGAGTAGATAGGTTGTACTACATCCAGAGATTGGCAGTGACAGTATTTCAGAGATCTAGATCATAGCAGACATTAGGGTGCATTTCCCAAGAGCAGCAGTAACTACTGCATGCAATCTAGGGTTTTTACTTGTAAGAAAATGTTGTATATTTTGAACACCTGTGTGTAATTATTTTCTCTCTATTATATGCTCTGGGATCGAGAAAGAAGAAAGCCTCATAGAAGTTGGTTTTCCCCATTGGGGTTTCCAGGGTAAAACTGTGATTAACTTTTGTGTGTGCCATTTTTTGTCAAAGTTGGTAGGAGATCTATAGTGCTTTCTGTTATAAGTTTATTATTTATCTGTGATCTTCTCTGGCATAGAGAAATTGGGTTGTTTTGGCTTATAGAGACTCAAGGCTATTGAGATCTCAGTTTCCCAGATCGAGTAGTCACATCTGGGAAAAACTATCAAACCCTACTAACAACCATATACCTGGGACTTAACACCAACACCATTTAACTGTGCTCAAATGATAGTCTACATGAAACCAAAAGGATAACTGATCACCATAGATACAACCACATATGCTAAGTCACATCTACTAAGATAAGCAAGAGAAACTATGATAATCAACCCACATGCCATATACCTGCTCAGTCATATACATGAATCTGCAACAATCTTTGATCCAGGTGGATTTGAGAATGCTCAAAAATAAAAGTGCTTGAATGTCGATGGAAACATCACCATTGCATAGAGCTCGACAAGATCTTTCCAACGGCGCATGAATCGCCTCAAACAGATGTAGTGTGAGGAAGATATGCCCTTCTGAAGTTTTGTTGGAACATGGAAAAGTTCTATAGGAGGGTGCCATGTGGTAGGCCCACTGACTATGACGTGGCAGGCAATATAGTCGAGGTGACTGACATGGGGCAAGACCGTACAGTCAGTACGATGACATGGCATGGTGACATGGCATGATGACATGGTATGGTGGCATGGCATGGTGACGTGGCACATGACTGGGCATTGATGACATGGCAGTGGCCAATGAATGGTGCCACATGGACCAATCACATGGTGCCATGTGGCACCTCCCCCTTGGCCTCCTCAATTTGCGTGCAATCCTCAATTTGCTCGCAAGTTGTTCACATGGTTCAATGTATTGTATTTATACGGTTTGTTTTATATATATGGTTTTAACTATATATATTATAAGCCAACGTATATATATTATTTGTCTTATATGGGATTTGAACCCTGGTCCTTAGGGCATAATTCCAAAAATTTAGCCAATATGCCAACAACTTTGGTTATGTTAAGTAATGACAATTAATATATTTGTTATGAAGTTAATATGGTTGTAACCAAAAAGATGCCCTTTGGGGGCTATAAAAGGGGATGCATCCTCACTATTTGGTCATGGAATTTCGAAGTGAAGTTCTTGAAGAGAGTTTTGGGTGAGCTCTTCTTGAGAGGCTTGGCACGAATCTCGAGGCAAGATTTGTACAATGCCGAGTATAGCCTTGTTTTCGGTGCCTAGGGGGGTCCTTGAGCACTTGAAGAAAGCATAGGCAAGTTTATAGTCGATTTTCTCAGAATTTCGAGTGGAGTTTGATTCTAATGTTCGTTTAAGCGTCCAAGCAGCGGATTTGTAGGGCATTGTCTTGATGTACATGCCAAAGGCGGTCTTTGAGCTCTATGTCCAAGTATGGTCGAGTTTATACTTGTTCTTCTCGGTTTTTCGAGAGCATCTCAGCGGTGAAGTACATTTGTGCATTCGAGCCATGGATTTGGAGGGTGTCTCTAGAACTTGTATTGTAAGTCACCATTGTAATTTTCATTATTTGAACATTATAATACAATGATCTCACTAATTGAGAGGGGACCCAGAGACATAGCCAGGAGGTCTGGTGAACTTTGTTATCAAAGTTGGTATGGTGTTCATATCTCATGCTCTTTATATTTCTATAATTACATGTGCATATCCTTTATGCAAGTTGAAGAAGTTTGGTTAAGTAAGTTCACTTTCATGCAAAGCGCACTGGTAATAAAATATTCTTGGTTTTAAGGAAAGTGGATTGTTGTAGTAGTTTTCGAATCAAGTGAAATCTGGGCTAACCATCCACTTTCAGATCAATCTTTGACAAATCCGAGAGGCAAGAAAAATGACGTCAGCTGGAAGCTCTGCTGCTCTGCTAAAAGTGGGCCAATGGTCTAACAAATGTCCCTCCAAGATCATGAAGAGGGCTTAGAAGTGATAAGGGTACACTGATAATACTGTTTTGCTTAGTCTAGATACCTCTAACTACGATCTGCCAATGATCATCATAGACAATGACTGCTCATCTCATGTAAAGGACTGGCTTTGGCCTGGGACAATTGGTTTGGAAATATATGGTAGCCCAACTACAATAAATGTGATAACAGGCTCTATGATCTCTTGTCGTGCTTGTTGTAATGTTTGAGTGAGCCATCTTGACCTCCGAAAATCTGTAGTAGTTGAGAGCATATCCACACCAAGTCTCACCTCAAGACCATCTAAATTTGACTCATCTCGCATCTCTGAATCTGACTCATCTCGAGTCCCTGAATTATTCTCTAGAACAACAACCTCGACATTCTCCTCAATCATTGAAAGAGAATCGTGTGAACTAGAATATCTTGCATCCTCATCAAATATCACATATTTGCTCACCACAGTCTCCCATTGTGTCGAAATTCTGATCCAGTAAGTTGTAGAAGTAGCACTGTATCGTTTAACACAATATGTTATCACAACATCTTAGATCTTCGAATCAATCACTGAAACCACAATAGGTTTTGAACCTATCACCATGGCATCCCACCATACATGAGCCTCCTCAACCCTAGAATGCCCTACTAGCCTCTTGTTGGAATGCACAAGTGCCATTAGAAATTTAGATCAACAAGTAACATGTAAAGGCCACCCTTTATCACCTCTCTAGCCAAAGTCCTTAGACTAAACTACAATCATTGATGGTGCACTGTTGTCCCTCAAAAGCAATTGTCCACTACACATACTGCATCTATTATGCAAGACACTAAAAGATGATGCTTCTTTAAACCAAGAACAAACAAAACAAAATCCAACTCAAGAACATCACATGAAAGCATCTGAAAGGAAATGTAGCCAAATCCTCTCATAGGATAAGTGGCATCATCACCAAGCTCAACAACCATGCCTCCCTTTGGCTCCTGAAATCTATTGAATAATGATTTGTCATATGTCATATGTCTCGAAGCTCCACTGTCCACAAATCATCCAACACTAAACACAGTGTCAGAGGACAAGCAAGAGACCAAAGCCATATCCATCCTAGAAAATATGCAATGTGAAGAGGTTTCTCCACCTATCATAGGTGAAAAACAAACTGGCATCTACTGGAACAAACCAACCACCTATCATAGGTCCTTTGAAGTATATCACTTGCTAAAAATAAAACCATGCTAGTCAATAATCACATAGATCTACCACCTATCACTGGAAACCACTAAACAAATCAGCCACATATCATAGGTAATCATGGGCATCACACTAGCTGAAAATACATCCACAACAACCATCAATGTGATAGATCCATCATCTCTGATCATAGGAGAAACCTATCAAAACATGCAATAGCCACAAGTGTTCATCTCAAGCACAAATCATCAATGAATGAAGAAGATAAGATAAGATAAATCAATGAATGAAGACGATAAGATAAGATAATTTTATTAATGTCCAACTAATGACCACAAAAGTAGGACAATAGGACTGCTGAGTAAAATGATGTCATTACAAAGTAGGAGTACCAAATGGTCTCCTTTAAAAGGCAGAAGGCAGGAAAGTAAAAGTAAAATAAAGTAGAATAGAGCATGAAGTCTATCCCGAAGCATGAGAAACACGAAAACCCTTGACCCCGAGCACGAGAGGTCGCACAAGGGTGAAGATGCACAAGAGTAAAAGATGCAAGAGTAAGAAAATATAGAAGTAACGAGGTAGGTTTATCAAGGAATAGATCCATCTCTCCTAACATCCGAGGCCGAATGAAGAAGACTCAAATTATCATGTTGTTTAGCGAAAGAGCTGGTGGAAAGTCTGGGTCGTTCAGTATGTTGCTGTCTAGAAGAGGTAGCCCATTCTTGAGACCCGGGGTGTCTCATTTGCCGCAAGGGGAGAGATTTGGTCATGTCATGTTGCTGAGATCTCAGGTGATGGGTGAGGGTCCTACGGGTCCACACCGATCTGGAGGCTAAAGTTGTAATGCTCTCGGGATGTCTCTTAGTGCCTCTTCCTGAGGGTAGCACCGTGAAAAAGGAAGTGATTTGCTGGATGTCAAACCCCTTTCTTGGGTGTAAGTGCTTCTCGAAGCAGACTAGGTTTTTTCACCCAATGACCTTAGCTAGGTCAAGTACCTGTTCTAGGTAATCTCAAACTGAAATACAAACTTCCTCTTACTCAAGAGTGATCTCAACCATAACAAGCTCTGATACCATGTGGAAATTTCGCGCAATGAAGGAAGTAATGCAAAATTGAAATTTCACATTCTTCCGAGAAGGTTTCTCGGACCTTAGCTCCTTAATCCTAGCAACCAACTAGTCTCCTTAATCCTAGCAACCACCTTATTTCAACAGTGGGGTGTATGGCTAAGATTATATCAAATCCAACTCAATAATATTTTAGATTCTGTAGAACATTTCATTTAGATTTCTAAGACTAAGAGATCAAATGAATTCAAACTTTCGCTTTTATTTATTAAGTGAAATTACAAGATGGTATTATTTTCCACCTTTACTAAGTGGTCACTAAGAAGTTGTTTCGAACTTCTCCCGGCATGTTCACACTTGACAATTCATACGAGACAATGCTGTATTTTGGTACCGTATGTTACCTCTCAAACCCTCACCTTTGGAGATAAAGTCCTAAAATCTCATGTGAGGCCTTAAAAGAATTAAGAGGTAGGCCATTGTCACCTCACCAACCCTTTTCTACACTCTAGGCTGTTAAAATTCAATATGCTAAGACAGAAAATAGCAGCATTACATTCCATTTCACAATAATAGCATATACAGGATCACTGAAGAAACAACAAGCATAGCATAAACACAAGAGACAGAGATTTATCCTGGGAAACCCTCATGGGGTAGAAAACCCAGCAAAGCTTCCTCAATATAGATGACCAGCAATATACAAAGATGCAAACCCTGAGCATAAGCTCCTTCTCCTCCATAGCAGACCTCTCCTCCACAAATGCGCCTTTCTCAAGTGAGTGAGTGTGTGTGTAATGAGGAACACACCTCCTCTATTTATACACTTCTCTGATATGTATTTTACACAAGTACATGTAGGCTCGTATTTAACCATTAGGTTAAATACCCCATTATAACTGACTGGGCCGACCCCTCTAGGGTGGTCTAATAACCCTTTGACCCACATAACACATTTAGGGCCGACCCCCACTAGGGAAGTCTAATAACCCGAGTTACCACATTCCGACGGAGGAATAAACATCTCCGGATATACAATAAGATCTTCACGGAGGAATGAATCATATCCGGAATAATAAAGTACAAATATAATATTCTTTGAAGTTACAATATCTCAACACTCCCCCTTAACGAGAAGGATATTATAACAGCATCTGCCCGAGCAAGGAGTCATCAACATCATACATGATACATCTATAAATCACTGGAAGCTTTCTCAGCATCATCAGTAACTCAAGCAGTTACTGGAACATCACTGTCAACATCAATCATCAACATCACGATCTTTAGCATCGTCTTCATACGATCAGCAGCATCGTCATCACACGATCAGCAGCATCGTCATCACACGATCAGTAGCATCGTCATCACACGATCAGCAGCATCGTCATCACACGATCAGCAGCATCGTCATCACACGATCAGCAGCATCGTCATCATACGATCAACAGCATCGTCATCACACGATCAGCAGCATCGTCATCACACGATCAGCAGTATCGTCATCACATGATTAGCAGCATCGTCATCGCACGATCAGCAGCATCGTCATCACACGATCAGCAGCATCGTCATCGTATGATCATCAACATCATCATCATACGATTATCAGCATCGTCATCACACGATCATCGGCATCGTCATCACACGATCATCAACATCGTCATCACACGATCATCAACATCATCAAGGAATGATGTAAACCAGTCATGTACCTTTTGAACCGAAGTCCAGGGACGATCCAGTCCTATCTTTATCGAAGACATACGTCTACGGCTCTTCTTTCGGACTTAAGTCCAGGAATGATCCAATCCCTTCATTATCGGAGACATACGTCTACGGCTCTTCTTTCGGACCGAAGTCCAGGAATGATCCCAATCCCTTCATTATCGGAGACATACGTCTACGGCTCTTCTTTCGGACCGAAGTCCAGGAATGATCCCAATCCCTTCATTATCGGAGACATACGTCTACGGCTCTTCTTTCGGACCGAAGTCCAGGAATGATCCCAATCCCTTCATTATCGGAGACATACGTCTACGGCTCTTCTTTCGGACCGAAGTCCAGGAATGATCCCAATCCCTTCATTATCGGAGACATACGTCTACGGCTCTTCTTTCGGACCGAAGTCCAGGAATGATCCCAATCCCTTCATTATCGGAGACATACGTCTACGGCTCTTCTTTCGGACCGAAGTCCAGGAATGATCCCAATCCCTTCATTATCGGAGACATACGTCTACGGCTCTTCTTTCGGACCGAAGTCCAGGAATGATCCCAATCCCTTCATTATCGGAGACATACGTCTACGGCTCTTCTTTCGGACCGAAGTCCAGGAATGATCCCAATCCCTTCATTATCGGAGACATACGTCTACGGCTCTTCTTTCGGACCGAAGTCCAGGAATGATCCCAATCCCTTCATTATCGGAGACATACGTCTACGGCTCTTCTTTCGGACTGAAGTCCAGGAATGATCCCAATCCCTTCATTATCGGAGACATACATCTACGGCTCTCTTTAGGACTAAAAGTCCAGGGATGATCCCAATCCCCTCAACTGTCCACTAAGGACTTCATTCTCGGAGACCTTACGTCTACGGCTCTCTTTAGGACTGAAAGTCCAGGGATGATCCCAATCCCCTCAACTGTCCACTAAGGACTTCATTCTCGGAGACCTCACGTCTACGGCTCTCTTTAGGACTGAAAGTCCAGGGATGATCCAATCCCCTCAACTGTCCACTAAGGACTTCATTTTCGGAGACCTCACGTCTACGGCTCTCTTTAGGACTGAAAGTCCAGGGATGATCCAATCCCCTCAACTGTCCACTAAGGACTTCATTCTCGGAGACCTTACGTCTACGGCTCTCTTTAGGACTTGAAAGTCTAGGGATGATCCAATCCCCTCACATGTTCATCAAGAACATGTATCCTCATCATCATAGCATGTATCACCTCAACATGCATCATCAATATCAAAACATGTAAAACCACAACATGTATCATCATCATCAAAACATGTATAACCACAACATGTATCATCAACATCAAAACATATATGACATGTATCATCAACATCAAGACATGTATAACCACAACATGTATCATCATCATCAAAACATGTATAACATGTATCATCAACATCAAAACATGTATAACCACAACATGTATCATCAACATCAAAACATGTATACATCACAACTAGCATGTATTCTTACTAATACATCAAAACATGTATACATCACACCAAAACATGTATACATCTAGCATGTATTCTCACCAATACATCTATCATCAAAAGCATGTATAAGTAAAGCTAAGTATTCTAAGTATAAGAGTCCTAAATCTAAATATTTCTAAGTAACTGGGTGTAGAGAACAGGTTACCTCATCAACGACCTTGTTGTTTGATGAGACAATCTCATCAGTAGTGACTATACTACTCCCCCTTTCGAGGAGGGTCCTTTTGAACTACACCAAGCTTGTCTCGGAAGTATTCAAACTTCACTCGAGACAGAGGTTTGGTTGGTAACTTCTTCACTAGACGTAGAGGCTTGGTTAGTACAATGGTAACCTGTTACAAATTCAAACTTTTAGAGTTCCTTTCTGTGTCATATCTTGTTAGTTCCCTATGTTCTTTGACTTATCATGGAACACTAGATTCTATGTCATCTTGATACAACTCTAATTATCACATAGGATCTCAGTTGGTTCTATCTCTAAGTCAAACAATCCTAAAGCCAAACTTCTTCACAACTAGCAGAGCAAGCAGCCATATATTCCGCTTGTGCTGAGAGCCACACTAGACTGCTTCCAGCTAAACCACGAGATCATGGCTAATCCCAGACAATAACATCCTCTCGATGTGTTCTTCTTGTCTGATACACTTCCTGCCCAAACAGAATCTGAATAGCCATCTGAAGTCATGATCTTCAAGATAGCATAGATCAAATTCTATCGAGTCCTTTATGTGCCTCATCACATACTTTGCAACTATCAGGTAAACACATCTAGTTTCCACTAGATACTAACTCAAGGTGTTCATAACAAAGCATATATCTAACCTAGTATATGTTAGATATATCAAAGACCCAATAATTTGACTGTACAGAGTTATATCCACTAACTCTGATGAGTTATCCCCTAACAGCTTCAAGATGGAATCCATAAGAGTGGCCATTCCAACACCTCAAGTCATATTTCTCATCATACTTTCCCTGGTTGAGAAATATTCCTTCTGAGCCTTGCCACACTTCCAGACCTAGGAAGTAAAGCATCAATTTGAGATCTTTCATTTTTCATTTATGCATTGAATGATCTTCTGCATATCTATCTGTGCCATCTCTCGTTAGATGGGTCTACTGATATGAGCCTCAATATCATTCGAACTCTGTGGTGAGTTCCTTCTTGCATCCATGTCATATGTGTATCATATTCAACCTTGTAGCAAAGGGTTGAGATCCACATCACCCATGGTGACATTAAGCTTATCAAATTATTATCGATCCTAGGTACCTATACAGAACCTGATTCATACTTCTTCTTTAATTACACCATACTTGGAGCAAACATCTTGTCGTGATTCTCTTCCCCTTTCTAAGAGAATCTTCTAGTCATGAGCCTTCTATATTTTGTTTGATTTGTAAATCTTCTTGTTTGAACATCCACCACTTGTACGATGTCCATCATTCTTCATGACCTTTCCTACAAATCAAAATTAAGTACATGATTAGTAATACTTCATAATCATCAAAAGATAACCCATTATGCATACAGATATCATTTACATAGTGATGCAACTATTTTGACCAATACTTTGGCACAACACTTTCCCATATCCTATATGCATACAGTGGCTATCTAGATGCCTTCCATCTCTACCAGAACATACTATCGAGAGTGTGCACAACTCTCAGCATGTCAGCAAGGAGGTTTCATTCTAGACAAGCAACAATGGAATGTTTGTCCAAACATATGCACATTAGTTGTATACTGTTCAATGCTCTATGAATGTTTACACTCAGCATTATATATTCTAGGAATACAAATATGCATGTAGGCAATATCATTACTATTTCAAATAGCAACTCAAATACTTATCTTTTATGTTTGTGTGGCTGCCTCCCGCTTGATCTTCTGTATGTCTTTTGAACTTCTATTCATTCTGTACCACTGTGCATGCTCAAGAGTCATCCTCATGATCTCATACACAAACATACATTCATTAGTATATCCTAAATGCTATCAAAACTAAATAATCTTGAAAACGTATAGTCATGATTATAGTTAATAAACATTAGTATTCAAGATTTCAGGGAAGTCTTCTTTTACTCATGCATATCATTGATAAAAGATATAATATGCATAATCCCTTGATTACTAACTTTATGAATAAGCATAACCAATCATTCCAAGTATACTTATATAAGGGATCCTAACACAAGGTAAGATTCATGGGAAACATACCTGGATTAGTATACCTACTTGGTTATGTACAACATACCTAAACAATCTCTTCAATGATTTAGAGATCCTGAGCTAGAACCTGCATGTCTCATAGGTTAAGCATAATATAACAAAGTCATACATACCTCGTAAGTAGAACAAAGATTATGGATGAGTCTTTGTCTTCATGTTTTTCATGGTCATGGAGCCTGATTTGTCTTTTGTGATGTACCTGTATCTTGTTAGCAGACAACCTCAACCTCACACAACACCATAATGCATTAGTACAATCATAAGTGTCAACACCCTAACCAATGAATATCTTCTATCATTCATTCATAATTTTGTTAAGGTGATACAACAAATCTAAAATCAAGATTGTACTAACTGTAATAACATGAAGACAAACATACCATAAACTTAATCATGAACAAATCTCAAAACATACCTCGATGAGTCATACCTATCGAGATCGCTTGTAATCTCCTTATGTAAAGCCTTATCCTCATCTCCCTCTGAAACATGAACTCCTTCACTTATGTAGGTGACCAATCCATCTTCTTCTAGGATTAACCCTATCCACTTGATTTGCAAGAACTGGACCTGGAGCTGGATATGGGTTTGTCAGAGAAACCCCAAAAATTCAAACTTTGAATTTCAAACTTCCGAAAGGATAGAGATATCGCCTTGATGAGCTGATCAAACTGATATATTCAGAATTTGAAAACTGCAAAGTTTTACTCCTCAATTTTGCCTTTGAAACTTTCGGATTCACTGGACGTGACCCTGAACTGGGGTTTGATGAAGCCCACTCTTTTGCCCCATCAAAAAGTTTGATCCAAAGGTCTAAGCTTCTATTTTTCTGAGGAGCTTCCAGCCGTGGTCACAGATTTCAAAAATTCCCATTTTTACAGAAGCCCTAATTTTCCGCTTTTCTGATCAAAGTCCCGAACTAGGGTCTAATCAAGCCCGGCCTTCTGCCCAACCAAAAATTCTGATCTTGGTCTCTAAATTTCTATTTTGATGAGTAGCATCCAGCCGTGGTCTCCGATTACAAAAAATTCCAACTTTCTCCAAAGCCCTAAATTCCGGAAGTCATGAATGAAAGTACCAAAAAATAATTCTGTTTTGACAGAAATATGTACCTGATTGTTTCTGGTGTAACTCTGAAATTTTTGATCCACAGGGTCTGAAAAAGTTTCCTGAGATAGCCTGACCTGTTATCTTTCCATCCTGACAGGTCTGACCTCAATTGGATTCTCTGAGAGAGAGTTATGCCAAATGTCGCAACGTGACCTGTTTTGGGAAAATACAGGAGAGCGAACTTGTACGGCGTGCCACGTGTCACTGTTTGACCTTCGGCCTCTGAAAAAGTTTTCTGAGATAGCTCGGCCTGTTATCTTTCCATCCTGACAGGTCTGACCTCAATTGGATTTTCTGAGAGAGAGTTATGCCAAGTGTCGCAACGTGACCTGTTTATGGGATAATACAGGAGAGCGCACTTGTACGGAGTGCCACGTGTCACTGGTTCAACTTCGGCCTCTGAAAAAGTTTTCTGAGATAGTGCAGATTGTGTACTACCTGTCACTTTTTACGAAATTTCATTTGGAGCTTCCTAGCCCAAGATATGACCTTTTTCCCAAGGTCACCTGATTTTGACTCAGATCTGGAAGAGGCAGAAACCCTATATTGTACAGATCATAAATCACAAAGTACAACGAATTAGAGGTTGTCCTTTGGACACAAGGTACCTGGAGATTTTAGCTTCGTCCTGTAACAATTTCAGATCCGAAAACTTCGCCAAAACGGATTTATAGCGAAAGTGCTACGATGACTGGTTTTTGCTATGTAAAACCCTAACCTTCAAATTGTCGTAAGTAAAGCAAGTGTCTTTAGTGCCATACCTTGTCTTCCTTCAGGTCAGCTCTGATACCATGTTAAAATTCAATATGCTAAGACAGAAAATAGCAGCATTACATTCCATTTCACAATAATAGCATATACAGGATCACTGAAGAAACAACAAGCATAGCATAAACACAAGAGACAGAGATTTATCCTGGGAAACCCTCATGGGGTAGAAAACCCAGCAAAGCTTCCTCAATATAGATGACCAGCAATATACAAAGATGCAAACCCTGAGCATAAGCTCCTTCTCCTCCATAGCAGACCTCTCCTCCACAAATGCGCCTTTCTCAAGTGAGTGAGTGAGTGTGTAATGAGGAACACACCTCCTCTATTTATACACTTCTCTGATATGTATTTTACACAAGTACATGTAGGCTCGTATTTAACCATTAGGTTAAATACCCCATTATAACTGACTGGGCCGACCCCTCTAGGGTGGTCTAATAACCCTTTGACCCACATAACACATTTAGGGCCGACCCCCACTAGGGAAGTCTAATAACCCGAGTTACCACATTCCGACGGAGGAATAAACATCTCCGGATATACAATAAGATCTTCACGGAGGAATGAATCATATCCGGAATAATAAAGTACAAATATAATATTCTTTGAAGTTACAATATCTCAACATAGGCTGGCTCTCCTCCAGCACAAAGGGGGCTTCCCAATGATAGGATTGCTGGAATTTTAAGAAATGAAATGGAAGGTGAAACAAAGAGATAATTCCAGCAAAACAATTTAATAAGTTTGAGAAATAAAAGTGGATGAGTGGACCGGAGACTAGTGTCTTATCAATGGGCAAACTGGGTCAAGTCAAAGTTAAATGGGAGGCTATCCTAATGAGGGATAATGACAATTGAGGCTAAATAGTAAAAGCTACAACTGCCATATCCTTGCAGTCCAAAACTGCAGAACTGTGACTTGGGAATACACTAGTACAAATGAACTCCTAATACTTGTAAAGACACGTTTATTTGGAAAGAAATGTATGTGCACCTAGCTCAACTTGGAGAAATATGCATCCATAAACAGCTTCCATTAATAAACAACAAAAGAAACAAGGAATGATGTTACTGGGTTTACTGCTTTACAAATGCATGGCAAGAAATTTCAGCAATTAAGAAATCAACATTAAGGTATGTTACCACTATTTTTGTATGGGTGTCTGCTACTTCAGATCTGGGCGTGTCCTGGGAAATCTGGCCTTAAAAGAGGCTGTTCTGGGCATCTTATTGAGGAAGTTTTGGGTGACCTAGGGTTATTTACAGCAGTTCTTCAAGTATGCCAGGTCAATTGCAGACTTACCAGAGGATTTCCAGTGGTTTCCGGCCTTACTTCTTGCAGTATTTCAAATTGAAATTAAAGGACAGCGACCAACATTCTTGGCACAGTACTCATGGGATTAAATCACCATTAAATGAGAAGATTCAAAATGAAGCTAAAGGGTTTTGAGGACTGGTGTAGCTTGCAGCAGGTAGTATTTTTAAAGGGTGCACCTACAGTCATCTCTAATCCTGTGTCTTTAACCAGCAGTATGATGTTCTTTGGAGAAGCAATCATGGTGCCATGAGGCAGCAACAGATGCACCCTATTCTCAACTGTAAAACAGCATTCTAGAACAGATCAAAGTCAGCCCAGAACTTTGCATATAAGATTATTGGGACAGATGTATTCATGGCAATTCTGAGAGCATATTTTCATGACAGAGAAACAAGGTGTATTGTGGTTGTTGTTCTAAGTACCAAACACTGATATGCCATCCTATTTTGGTTATGTTTGCACAGGACTGACGAACAGACAGTTCAGATGCCTGATCTCACAAATGCAATAATATCGAATATATGTGCAAGGTGCAGTCACAAGGATGACCGATGAATATCTTTCCTATGTAATAAATGATTACTGCCTTCCAAAGGAATCAACAAGCTTGCCACAACCTGTTGAAATATCCCTGTGCCTAGACAGAATCAGCATTAGAGGTGTATGCTCCCATACCTGTAAGGTGGGTTTTCTGCCTAAAAGTGCCCAGCACCATAAGGTTCCAGACTTGTTTCGCTCAACTTTCACATGACCAGCGTCCAGTTCTTCCATAATTGAAGAGTTACCAGTTCTCAGGCAGATTCGAGTTGATGGCTAAAGACATTTCTGGGCAGCTTTAGCTCAGCCTCAAAATCAAGCATGAACTCGGGGCAAAAAATGAAAGTTCAAGGGTACGTTTACTCATTGTTGACTTGGCCTCTTCTGTTATAACCACTATCCTGAGAGACTTGGCGCAACGCTTCATGACTTAATAATAAATATCGAGCAAGACATATGAATGTGAGAATAATATATTGTGATAGATTGATCGAGTGTTTGTTCCTTGGAATCAAGGGAAATCGCAGCATAAGCTGCCACAGAATTGTAACCTGTGACCACTGTAACCTGTCCTCACACTAATCGATTTTGAAGTGATACCAACGATAAATTGGATGGTTGCCGGTGATAGAGAGGCTGTCCACGATCTTAGTTTCTTTAGAATAGTTTTGAAATTCTGCTTAGGTAACACGACTGTCAAAGTTTGGGACTTTGCCTGTTGTGTGATCAAGCTGCTTTTATTGTCAAACATACTCTGTCTCCTTTCGATGAGGGCAATCTAGTAGCATGTGTTGTTTCCAGTGGTGCCTCTGCGCATAATTGGTAATTAATGATACTCCTGGTGTCCACGTAGAAAGGGGAGCCTCGGCTGTTCTTTGGCATGTAGAGGTTATATTTGAAAACGTGCTTGAAACAAAGGAAGATAGCTCTTATTATCACTCATGGTGCTGGGCATGAAATTCAAAATTATTGCTTCTTCCCATAAGTGCATCGGAAGATGCTGGTCATGTAGCATTGCTTTTGTTGCTTCCATTATCGTTTTGTTCTTTCGTTCTGCAACGCCATTCTGTTGAGGATTGTAAGGAGTGCTCAACTCCCTCTTAATCCCAGATTCTCTGCATGGGTTCTTGAATTCTTAGAAGTGAATTCTCTGCCATTATCTGATTGAAGGGTATTGATCTTTTTCTCAGTGTGATTCTCGATTTAGGCTTTAAAATCCTTGAACTTGCTAAATACCCCATCTTTACTTTTCAAGAAATAATTCCAAGTCTTACGGGAAAAGTCATCTATAAAAGAAACATAATATACATACCCACTTAGTGAGCTGGATGACATGGGACTGCATACATATGAGTGGATTATCTCCAATATTCCTTTTGCTTTGCTTTCACTGTTGGGAAATGCTTTCTCTACATTCTTTCCTTGCGCACATCCCTTGCAAATGCTTTCATTTCTTGTCTGGATTTCTGGAAGTCCTGAAACTGCTTTGCTTGCAATAGGTAGTGCTCTATAGTGCACATGTGCAAGTCTTCTATGCCATAGTTCACTTGGTTCCATGGAATCATGAACCAATGTTTGTTCAGGTTGTCCCTTCAATTTGTACAAGCCTCCCTCTTGCTTTCCAATTACTGTTGCATCATCTATTGTCTTTCCTTTTGGCCACATTAGGACTTGGCCATCAACAAATGCAACCTTCATTCCTTTAGCATTTAGTGCTGAGATGGAGAGAAGATTCTTCTTTAGTCCTGGAACATATAGGACATCTTTCATCTTCAAAGATTTGCTGGAGTCTAGCTTGTAGGAAGCTTCTCCGCTTCCTTTGATGGGATATTGATAATCATCCCCAAGTTTACCTTGTGAGGTGACTCATGCTCAGATAGATTAACGAAGGATTCTTTGTATCCCGTCATGTGCTTGGATGCTCCACTATCTACAAGCCAATCATTGTTCCCGTGTGTGATGGTGCCCGTGATTGCTGAGATTAGGACATATTCTTCATCGCTTGAAGAATCGTCTCTTTCTTCTCTGGTTCTTTTTCTTGCTGGTTCATCGTCTTCAGCGGTGTGAGCATGATGTCTCTTCTTGTTAGTCTTCTTGTTGGAGGAACCTTTGTTTCTGGGACAATCTCTGGAGTAGTGTCCCTTCTCATCACATGTGTGACATCTAACATTGGATAGATCTCTTCTAGGTCTCCTTTGTCTTCCGTGATGGTGGTTCTCCCTCTTGTTGTGATGGTGGTCCTCCCTCTTGTTGCGATTTCTTCTAGTGTGAACTGTGAGAACTTGATCATCATTTGCTCCCATCTTTTCTTCTCTTGCTATTAGCCGAGCTTCTTCTTGAGTGCATTCTTCCCATAGTCTGCTAAAAGTGATCAACTTCTTCCTGGCACATATACCTTGAATGAATGAATCCCATGATCTTGGGAGACCATTCAAGGTGGTCATAACGATCTCTCCTTCTTCTACCTTTTCTTCAACTGCTTCAAGTTGTTCCTTGATTTGAGAGACCCTTGTGAAGTAGGATTGCATGCTCTTTGAGTTTAGGATCTTCACATTCTTGAGTTGGTTCCTTAACGTCATCTTGCGATTGATGTTCTTCCCTTCGAATAATTTCGTCAAAGCATCGAATGTCTCCTTGGGTGTCTTCAAGGATGACACATGGGGGATGAGATGATCTTTAATGGAGTCTGCAATAATTCTCTTGGGCTTGACCAAGTTCTTCTTATGGATAGCCTTAGCCTAATCTCCCTTTGGTGCTGGAACCTTCTCACTAACATATTTGTCCAAATCATTTTCTTCAAGGACAAGAGCAATTCTATACTTCCATGCTTGGAAATTGTCTGCTCCCTCAAGCTTATCCTCAAGCTTGGTGTGGTGAGTCATTTTGAAATGAGAACCTCAAATAGAAATAGCAGAGATTTAGGTCTTACCAATTTGAGATGCCCAACTTGGTTCTGGAGCTGGTTGGCCTAGGGTTTGTTAGAGAAATCCTAATTTTCCAAAGTTGGAATTTTAAACTTCTGATTGGATAGGAAGATGCGCCTCCTCAAGGGGAGTTGTCCAATGTACTCCTTTTTCCAAATTGATGGAGAAAAACCCTAAAAACTTGATGCCCTAGTTTTCCTCCCAGCAGAAGTGAGGGTCAAAAATGAAAATTCTCGGAATTTGATTCTACTGCCTCCAAAAGATGCACCCTCCTAGGGCGAGTTAGCCTAGCCCCCTTTTTAGATGATCTGTGGAGAGAAGACCTTGAACTAGGAAGCCCTGGTTTCCCGTTGCTGCACAATGCCTTCTTTTCAGGTTAGCTCTGGTACCATGTTAGAGTTTGCACTTTAATTCTATTTAACTAGGATCTTTAACTAAAAGAATAACGAGCAAAACAAAACACAATATACACAATAATTTTCCTCGGGGAAACCATAAAGGAGAAAACCCCGCAACTTCCTCAAAGATAGATTCGTCACTAATACAATATCACAAAATGGAAAACCCAAAAAATAGGAAGTCTTCTACAACTCTCTCTTCTTTCTCCTCAGCAAACTTGTTTTCTCTCTCTTTATTATGCGAACTTGAGTGAGTGAGGGGTGTGTTCAAATGAGAGAGCAAGCTGTCTATTTATACTTTATGTTTGAGCGACCTAATTCCTAATTAGGTCGGCCTCACTAAACCTGATTGGGACGACTTGTCCTAGGGGGACTTAATAATACATTTTACATTTGACTTTAGGGGATCTAATGCCCCGACTTACAATGGAGGTTTTACCTCAATGACCTTGCATGACTAAACATAATAATGACATCCCCGAACGGAGGAAGAACATCTGTGTTGGAGGTACAAGTAAAATACAATAATAATATCAATCTAAAATTCAAATGAATATCTTCTGAAGTTACATTTACAACAACATAGGGAAGTGGTGTGCATTTGACCAAACCCCTTGAATATTAGCTTGAAAAAAAGGTGAGCCCTAGGGAAAAGTGTCAACCTCTTCAAGCCATGAAATATTATTATGACGCATGCTTGCCTCAACATATGTGCCAAATAAAGAGGGTGCTCTTAAGAAAACTTTAGTATGGCTTGCAATAATGATTCTCCAAATGTGAAGCAGGCCAATTGAACTATTGAGTTCACATACTATGCCTTTCAAGTGGTCTAATCAAGTCAAATAACCCAAAATTATCCTCATCATTTGTGTACAAGGATGGTGCTCCATTAAGGGGTATCAAACATGTCAAGAAAAGGTGGAACATGTGCTAAGCCAAACCCAATCACCCAGGGAACTCACATTAGAGGCCTCCAACCATATGAAATACATCAATAATTATGCTGGAATCTTGCAAAAGGAGTCGAAGTGCTAGGTTATTACACCCCAATGATTATTTATCATGATAAATACCTTGAAAAACCATTGCAAAAACTCGTTTTAGTTCATCATTACACCTAGAAATAAATTATTAACACTTAAAATTTTGGGAGACCCTAAGTTGATGGGTTCCCACTCCATGAAATGCGTTAAGTGTTACATAATTTCATAATCCAGGAAACCTATCACTTCAAACATGTCAACACTACCAAAGAAGGAGGGTGCATCACATCATCAAGAGCTAAACCATGTGATCTCATCCACTAGACCATCATTAGAACATCTCATCCCACACTTGACAACATTGGATTAACCATAGGTTAGCATCATCTCTAAGCCAAAATCCAAATGCACTCCCTCTCCATCAAAATTCTAGAAATGTGATCTTGCAAACTCGATCCTTGTGACAAAGCATCACAAGTGTTGTGATGAAAATCACAAGTACAATGTAATACCCCGATTTTGACCCCATTGCATTAAACTTGTAAATGGTGTAATATCATTGTAAAATCATGGTGATGAGCTCAAGGCCAAGGCCCCGCTATCGATTTAGCGTTCTTGTATCGACGATTAAAAATCGATGCATGTGGATTGTGTGCTAGCCTAGCACGATGGAAATTGCAAATATGATGTAAATATATATTTTGATAAAAAAATACCCACAACTAGCTATGCAAGGCAACAAGAGTATGGGAGCATTGTTTTTACAAGGATAGGGGGGAATATATTCAAACCCATGAAGCCAATAATGTCAAGCCAAGTGTCAATGGGAGAACCCATGAATCATTAACTACTCATGTTGACTTATGCACCCAATCATTTAATTCTTCCAAGAGGTGGTTGAAGCAGTTATTATTTTGGGCAAATGGAAGGTATGGCTATTCAAATTTTGTGTATGGGCAAGCCACCATTTTGGAAAATCGTGTTTGATTTCCTAGGCAAGCTAAGATGCACGGATTTGCTCCCCAATCCATCATTCATTCACCAGGGGGGCTTCCTCACGCAGTGCTAACTGGTTGGGCTTTTTTCCTCCATGTTTTTCCTGTATTTCCTTCGTTTTCTAGCTGAAGAAGTGCGTTTTTGGGTTGCAGGATGACTGGGAGGAAGGGAATTTCGAGTTGGGGGTTCAAAGGCTGTTTTTGCCATTTGAATGCTGGTATACTTGTTGGAAAATCGTTTTTTTTCCTAGTGGTCGCTTTCCCCTCTCAAATTTTATTTTGGTATGCACACAGTGTTGAATGCCCATGGAAATCGTGATGTAGGAATTCCCCAGCGCTATGCAAATGTAAATCCCATCCTGAAGCTCCCCACAACTGCAGTTTTATACCAAATTTGACTTTTGTGTTTCCCAGCAGAGTATGACTGAGAATGGTTTGGTTTGGTTGATTCCTGTTAGTGATGTAAATGCCCGAAAACGTTTTTTTATGCGCAGTGATTGTATCACTGTGTAATTGTTAAATTGAGTTCTAGTTGTTAGGAAATTACCTTGAGACTGTGCTAGCTCATCCAACTAGCTGATTTCCCCTTGACCCCCCTGTGTCTTGCTATGTGTGAAGTTGGATGAGGATTGGGATACACGCATCCCTTGTTTTGGCTTGAACTTGTGCGTAAGCAACCAAGAGTAGACAAGGATTTGGAATTGGCTGGATAAACCTAGTGAAAGGTGTAACCTAACTGAAGATGATAGGACTTTGGTTACTATTATCACACCATAGTAGCAGGGCCACTATTCTTGTACAGCAGATATCTGCACATTCCAGAGCTTCCTTTATTCCAGAGCATGGCTATATATTTTGGATCACTCATGATCAGAGCAGTACATTATTCAGATTTTATGACCTTGTGTTAAGGCTGAGCCTTGAGAGTTCAGATTTGATGACTGATGTGACCACTTATCCCATTACAGTTTCAGTTCAGTGCCTAGAGATGTACTACAGCAGTGTTTCAGATGATACTTGATGATTATTATTGTGATGATATTGTATGATCTATGGATATTGTTCTCACTGACTGTGGATTATTATCTTGTTGATTTAGTCATGATCATGGCATGTGCTTGGTATATTATTCCTGATGTGGCAAATTATTTAAAATGAACTGCAAATCATAAAATGGACAATTGCTTGCACATTTAGATCATTTAACAAAACTTACTGGTATTTCACCTTACATAGACATGGTCTTTCCCCGACACCAGTTGTCTGCTAGTGTAGGCTCCATATTCACTTGTCTCCATCCATACATGACCTTCCTGTTTGACTTTAAACCCTGACTTGTCTCATTTGACTTTCTGATACTGAGGACTTCCCCATTTTTCTACCTCTGTGTTTGGACCGCATCCCTGTTTATCCAGTGTCTCAGCTCTGAGTTGGTGACAGAACTTACCTTTGGTGAGTTGGATTGTAGGCCTAAATCATTTTGGTCGGTTGTCCCGATGTTTGGCATTGGCTCGAACTCCCCCTAGTCACTTGAGATGTTGTTGGCCAAAACTGAAAGCTCATGTTCTATCTATGGAAACTAAAAAATTCGCCCATGGAAACAAAAAAAAAGGGGCAAGAGCAATGAAAAGCTAAAAATACTCCTCGAAGAGTATAAGAAAGGTCCAAAAAGCAATGGTTCTTAAAAGTTATATCTAAACAATTGCTGACCTTATAAATATGTGAAAAACATGCCCTGGATGCAAGCTGCAACTAGTTGTGCTTCTCAGCACATCTGAAATCCGAAGGGTTATGTAGGCCAAAAAGGCCATGGAAATAAAATTGAATGATCCTAATGAACCTGGATCAACTTGATGTAGACATGATGCCTAAGTTGAATAAGCACTCTCTAAACAACTTATCCATTTGTGAGACACAGCCATCCCCCGTGTTCTTTTTGTCCAGCACAGAGTTTGTAGCTTCCCCCTTTCTCCCAGTCCAAAGTATTTTTGAGTTAAGTTAGACAAATCAAACCCTTGGCCCAACCTTGCTCCTAGCCTTCATCCTTCACTAGCAGTTTGACCATGTCCAATGGGTGAGTTTGTCATTTGAACTATTGTGCAAGTAATTTTATATAACAACAGAATATGTTAACTTGATTAATGCCACTGAATGGAATTTATACTTTGAGCTTAGCTGTGGGAATGATTAGAGAAGCATTGTCTTAGTCTACTGATGTGATTTATCCTTGATTATATATATTCTTGGGATCCGTGATGATGTGGACCATGTATGATGATTATTGATGATGATTTATGAGCCCACATGTTTGATGATGATATCATATGATGGACATATGATGCAAATGATGTTTGATCCAGTTCAGCAGGTTTATTATTCCTTCAGATCAGCAGATTATACATTGTCCATATATGGTGGACCCTACAGCAGGCCCATTAGGGCAACCCAGGGTGTATGAGTACTCATTCCTAGTGGATATGGGTCTTCTGGATCCATTGAGACACTTATCCTTCAGTTCCGGGCACTTCTGACAGTGATTGATGCAGTTTTACACTTGTTGACCAGATTGGGGGCTGATTTCCCAGCCTGAGCAGCAGGGGCCCCGAGAGGCCAGTTCACCTAGGGCGCTGATGATGGAGGGGGTGGTCCAGCCACTTGTTATTACCATTTATCCCCCCTTCCGGAGAGCTTGGTGGGCTCAGATTGACAGCGCTAGCACCCTAGGAGGCAGTTTTGGCACTTTCACAGTTCCCGAGGCAGTTAAAAAATGGGAAAAAGTGGTCACTGAGGAAATCGATTTGGGAAAATGAGGCAAGGTTTTGGCATTTGGTTTTCACAGAGGTCTTCCAGGGCGGCATCACTACCTTCCAGTCAGTTTTCACCATGTGGGTATGCCCAGATTGATCACAGGAGGACATTTACTGCTTGATTGTCATGGATTCTGAGGACAGTTTTGATCATTTATATTATATTGGACATATTTTATTATTTTTATTGTGCCTTGGGGATGAGCTAGTAAGGATTAAAACCTCCTAGCCCCACCATGAGCTTATATTTTCATGTCCTAGTCACCATGAGGTGGATTTTGATGCTTATATTTTCTCTTGTGGATGACGTCACCCCCTTATTGTACTTTTTAGTGGGGGCGCTATCATTATGTGGGTGATCCATGTGATAGGTTGTTATGATTTATTGTTAGCCATTGATTAGATCTTGAGATCTTTTAATCTTAGCCACTCATGTAAAAAGTGGTTAGGATTGTACTCTCTCCCCATCCTATTTAAGGAGGGAGCCTCTCATTGTAAAATTCATCTAGAGATTTTTGGCTCTTGGCTCTTGGAATAAAATTTCTATCTTTTGGAGTACATGCTTGGATTGGAGTGGATGTTGGTTGTTTCGATTGTAAATGCTATTGTCCATTGCACTGGAGGATCTATTGTAGCTATCTTGCATATTTGCCATACTCTATTTGCAGGTTAAGAGGGCGATTTTGACAAGTGCGAATTGGTGGGGAGGCTTGCCCTTCAAGCTTGGAAGAAGTCGTTTTGGGTTAGAAGGAATCACATGTGGCTTGGAAAAATCGATTTGGCAAGAGGGCTTCAACAATTCTCCATTTGATCTTTGGCAAAGTAATCCTCGTCTCAACTAGCATTCATCTCTTCATCCAGGTATGTTCCAAGAGGTATGATCTTCTATTCCTTGAATCTTCCATAATTTCTAGATCACAAAAACCCTAATCAAATTAAAACCCTTGTTTTTTTGGTATTTTTTTAGATCTACTTAGATCTAGCCTTGCAATTGAAAAGATATTAAAAACCCACCTCTATGGGATCCACCCCTATTTGGATCTATAGTTTGGTGGTGATTGGCTAAAAATTGACACACTTTTCAATGCAAAAAGCCTTCTTGAACCTAAATCGATTTTCCTAAGAGAAGCTTGTTGGGTTAGATCTAGCACATGGGTAGGTGAGATCCCACTTGATTTGAAATCTAGACACTTGATAACCTATACCCATATCCTTACTTTGGTGAAAACTACCTTGTAGACATCTCTCCATGTTTTAAGGGGTTGAAACCCCCTTTTGATCTTCTTGGTATCTTAAAACTTAGATCTACTAAGATCTAGCCATTGGGTTCACTTGAAATTTTGAACATACATAGATCGGGACACTAGCATCCCGGATCTACAATTTGGTGGCCATTGGACTTGATTTGGTCCACCAAACCCATTTTTTTACCTTCCTTGGGCAAGTCGCACCCCCTTGAAGATTTGAGTTGGTCCACTTCTAGGAAGTGGGAGTTTGAGATTTTCGTGGATTTGGAATGCCCATGCCTTGAAACCTAGGTCTATACTGTCCTTTCGTCAAGATCCGCCTTGGGGATTGCATTCCTTGTTTCAAGGGATTGTGGTCCACTTAGGGTAATCACTTAAAAACCTAGATCTAGTAAGATCCAACCATTGGATCTCCTTCAATCCACTTGACTTGGCTTCTAGGTGTCCCGATCTACACTTTGACATACTTCTTGACCCCATTAGCCCATCCAACAAGGCACTAGTCCTTCTCCAAGCAAGGCGCACTCCTTGGGATTAGTGTCAAACCCTAGATCTAATACATGGGTAATCCTAGAACCAACTCCAACTTCTAGATCTAGCCTAGATCTAACCTATAGTACCAATCTCACACCTAACTTCACCTTGTGGGCCTACCTAGAATCATTTCACACTTCCCAAGAAACTAGACCCACTTGTGTAAACACATGGTACTATACCTAGTAATCATACCCCATAAAGTGGCCTAAATCATACATAGGTTGAAACACTAACTATCCATTACACCACCTTCAACCATTCCTTGACTCTTAGGTCCACTTAGCCTTGCATTGGTTTCCGTAACTCATCATTTACCTACCCTTAGAAACCTTTGTTTGGGTCCAATCGACTGTGATTGGGGTATAGGGTCTCCCCCTTGGTCTAGTTACACCTTGACCTAAAGCGAAGAGTGCCTCGGTTGACGTGACTCCCACATTTGCATTGGGAACCGTGGCATCTCTTGGGTCACCTCTTTAGTTGCTTGTCTCCTCTACCGTCCCGGATGGGATACCTCTAGGGGCAACTACAAGTTGTGTGATAACAATTACTTTTCTATGCACAACCTGAATAGCACTAGAAGGGAAAGTGTGGCCTGAGGGACTGTGGAGTAGTGAAGGGGTTACCTTCCTAGTGTTGGGTGTGTAGGTATTATGGGTGCCAAGCTAGCTGAATCTTGTAGAGGTACCGATAGCTCTATGGTTGAGCTCACTAGCTTAGCAATTCCTTCCTTTCTAGTGCCTTGACAGCTTGATAAACCCAGCTGTGGACTGACTTTACTTAGCTATGTGAGTTTGTTGTTCCCTTTTCCTTGTGGAAATCATGCCCATCTCGGTGGTGGCAGCTGTGTTGAGAGATTGATGAGCACAGTTGGCCTATGGTTGGGTGGAACATTGTACTTGTATAGCCAGTTGCTCGGGACAACTTCATTTCAAGACAAGTATTCCAATGAATCTTTGTTGTTTTCAATTCATTAGTTCCAAGTGTTGAATTGAATGAATACTTATAATTGATGTCTGTTATAATTATGCTGGTAATTTCATGCTAGATATGTGTAGTAAAGTTTATTTCTGCTGTTTTACTTTTTATTTGGAGTATGCATCTGCACACATGTTTCATTTGTTATGAATTCATAAAATGATGATGGGACTAAATTTGGAAGCCCGAATTTAGTTCATGTTCCCTCCCTTAAGTCGGATTGATGGAAGGGGACATGACATACAAGACTCACGCAACATGAGGGGTAACACATGGAAGAAATTTCAATTTCTATTCATACAGAGAATTGAAATTACATCTGTCAGGTGCTTTTCACGCTAGACAAAAATAAAAATTGTGCTGAGAAATCTGAGCCTTTCTTCACATACAGTCTTTCACCCCCAAGCATTTAAGCAATTAATCTCAACATAAAAAATACTTAGATAGCAGTCCTTTGTAATGTTCACATATTTAATATTTGAACTGCTAAAAGAATACATCAATAGAAACACAGAAAGCATCATAGAATATGATCCCTTCTATTATCTACTCATCACAACCCAGACTCTATAAGAGACACAAAAACAGCTTCAGTCACTTGACTACAAATTTATGAATATTTTCAGAAGCTGAACATAGAAGAAACTGAGAATTCATCCCTTGTTTCTTCCAGAGCCACGGATCCTCCAGCTAGCTCTTGACCTTCCTTGGAAAGAGTGTCTGCTTCCTCATTTAATTCCCTGTAAATACTTGAAAAAGAGGCTTTTTCAAATGAAGCTGCAACCTCTTTTAACTGATCAGCAATGGGCCTTAGCTGTATATGATGATTCTGAGCATTTCCTTTCATCCAGTTGATCATCAATGATGATTCTCCAAAGTTCTGAATGTGTTTTACTTCCCTTTCGAGAGCACATTTAAGTCGTAATCTCAACACCATAAATTCTGCATAAGTATTGGAACGTGTCCCCAAACCTGCTTTAAACTTTATACTATGAGAAGTAGATATGAAAAGGAGTCCTCCAGCAATGTTGTAATCCAAGGGTCCCTGCATGGCTATATCAAAGAATCCCCATGCTTGTGCTCTGCCTATTACCATCTCTCCCAAGTTACAAGGGACACTCTGTCTAATAGCATTTTGCAATTGTATATCAACAATCTAACTGGAGAAAAGATTCTGTAGATTTTGAAGCTTACCTTTTCATTGATAATTTTCATCCATATCCTGGTTATGTATGGATGAAACATAAATTAGTACACAAGTTCATACATTTCTTACTGCAGGCATTCAAAATTCTAGCATATTTCCTGAATGAGTGTTTTTCTGCAACCTCGAGCCTCTTCTCATGCTCTTAGTTGGGTTTTAACTTTGCGACCTGCAGGCAGTTGCTGTCAAGTAAGAAAAAGGAATCAATGGGCAGTAAATCAGTAGCTGGTAATTGTTTCACTCTTTACATTATTGACTTACAATTTACTTCTCGGGAGATATCCCTTGTCTGCAGTTAATCATTTATATTTGCTGCATCATGCATGGATGTTTGTAGTATGGCAGACTTCATTATTCTCAATTTCACTATTTTTCCTTGTTGAACCTTATAGTTACAAGCCTTCTTTTTTTCTATATTCCCATTGGTCAATTTTCCCATATTTTCTTTGGTTTTAATGGTAATGAAGGCCATGCTTAAACGTTTTGCTGCAGATCTTATGGATAATGTCAATCACCTGAACAGTAGGTTATTATTAGCATTTTGTCCATCATCCATGAAGACACCAAGAGACAAGAGCCAAAGATAGAGCAAGCATGATAGTATTACTCTCCAAGATCAACCACAAATGAAAATGAGAAGTGAGCTTTCTTATATAGGACAAAAGTTCAACTTTTAGTACAATAAAATAATAATATCATGCCCAAAACCCTAGATCTGATCTAGGAATCTTCAAAAATGATAAAATAATTCTCAAACCCTAACAATATCCTCAATGAGGGAGGGTGCACTAGGTAATATGGTCAAGAGATGAGCAAAGAATAACAAATAGTCCCCAGGAGAGGGGGTGCTCCACAATAACATGAGCAATACCATCAAAGGATCATAAAACCACAATACCACCCATGAAAGGAGGCCGCCCTCAACAAATATGGTCTTATCCTCAACCAAAAGGCCTAGTAACCTAGGGCGCTCCATCAATGATCAAACCACTCTCAAAACCATCAACAAATGCTAAACCAAGGGAGGAAATCCACACGTGTGGTCCAATATGCTAATAAAGTGGTCAAATGTACCAACGCGTAGCCTCAAAGGGGGAGTGCTAGGGTCCAAATGCATGAGAGAAGGTCCAAATATGCTCCAAAACCCCAACAACCTCATTTAGATGCTCACACGTGTGGTCAAATGCTCATGGGAGACCAATGGTCCAGCTCCAAGCGCCATAAAGTATAAAGTGATGAAAGTATGGTCCAAAGTGAAGTCCAAGGCTGAACGACTAGGAGGAAAGCTCTAGAGAAGTCCATATGTTCCAAGTAGCAAGGGTCTTCATCATGAGGAAAGGGGTTGGTCCCTTTTCCTAGCTAGGAAACACAACATGCAATGTCCTCCAAGTGTAGCGCTTTATCAAATAGTGCCTAATAGCCATCAATAATGTCCAAACATCAAAATACATGTGTATTAAATCCCTTCTAGTGAAATAATAATAAACCAACATCAAAACTTAGGCAATGTTAGTCTAACATGATAATATACACAAGATGTACATTACAAACACACTTTCCCTAAGTAAGTCATCAATTAAATTATTAATAATGTTTACCTAAGAATGCTGGAAACTTTAACTAATTCTCAATACTTCTGTTACTGCTAGATCTGAACACACATAGGCGAACTGAAAAGCATGAACATCAAACTAAAAGAAACTCAGGACAGTGCACTGTGTGTGCTCATGCTGCATAAACTAGTGATCTGAAATTATGACAACAACAGATTTCCTCCACTTAATCACACATGAAGTCTCTCTTACTTCCAACAGAAACAAAGCAAACTGCTCAAAACTTTTTATCTAAACCTCCTACATGAGTTCTGTCCCTAGAGTAGCATGCCTCTGCTGGAGAACACTGAGTCTTTATGCATGCATGAGTCTTCTGTCTTTGAAACAGTGCTAGTTCTGAAAATCGGACTCCCTCATGCCAGCACCTAATCTAAAGTTGGAACTGCACTAGATTGATGTGAATTGAACCTTGTAAATCTGCTTAGAGACAGCGCATGCATATGCTATATGCCTATATCCACTCAATGTCTACTATATTATTGCGCCTGATAAAGATGATTACTGCCTTTAAATAAAGTAAGTCTAAGTTCTAACGCTGGGACATGCATGCATGTGCCTCTACCACTGTTACATAACTGCTCAGTCCCCTCTAGCACTGTCATATAACTACTGAATGCAGACTGCATTGGCTGCTTCCCTGGCAAAGAAGAGTGGGGTCATGTGAGTTTTTCCATGTCCAAGCTCAGGGCCTGCTTGATTGGGTTGTTTGCAGTGGGAGCAGATCTAGATTTCAAATTTGGAATCCTAGAAGTCTCTTCATTACCATATCTAGGGCCTAGACAGCCCCTCGGGCCCCGGGGTCACTTTTCCTCCTTGAGTGATCTTCCCAACCTTATTCAAACTTTCCAAGTTTTTCACCAGTAATGTTTCTTTACCACTATCTAAATAGTTGGCTGTAGTTATATCTAAGATGACAACACACTGTACATTACTTCAAAATTTTTAATACATTGTGCATTGTATAATCAACTCAAGCCAATCAATAATATCATTTCCAGTGTCTACAATAAAAGTGGGTAGTCCTAAAGAAATATATTGAACGTATTTGATGACTGGATGGAGATCGTAGCATTCCTTGATTCATGCAATTGTTTTTGCCATATATTATGGGGACAGAACATGATGAAACACATTAAGGATTGAAGTACACTACATATCCAATAACACCAATCATATAAGTTGAAAGAAAATCGTAAAACAAGGTTTAGCATTAGGATGTATTATCTATTCAAGTATATAGGTAGATGAATTTTGCTTGAAGTGTAATACATCTTGGATGATTACAGTTGTAGAAAATGCAACGCCTCTTTCTTCATGTTGCTTCTAGTCTTGTAAAATCTATCTGTGTTGTTTGCCATTTTTGTCTGAACATTAAATGATGCATGTACTACATAGCCTTTTTTTCCCTAACTTTATCTTATTTGTCATTTCCATCTATGTAATTGGCATGTTAATGGTGCGATCATAATGGTATAAGTTCATTCTAATATGTCCTATGATGTTCTTCAGTTTCATTGATGAAGGTGCTGTTGACCTAAACAGGATTGAAATACATTGCTTTAGTTTCTCTATTGATTTCGTGGAGCTTTCTTGTCTTTGCTTTGTCTTTCAAAGGGATTTCTATGACTATCATACTATGTGACTTAATTGACATTATCCAATATATCTTACCTAATATGACATCAAACTATGTGATTATGTGGGTAATCCACAAAAATTGCATGCTCTAGTTGTATCCGGTTAGGGTGTTGCAGCTTTATTGCTCTAGTTTTCATTGTTCACCATAAACTATCCATAGGATATATTATCTTTGCCAAGTCTTTAATAAAATAAACAATTTGTCACATTTCTCTTCATAGTCTTATTGTTAGTTTATCTTGATTCTTGTTACTTGCTTAAGGAGGATTTAGTAGGGGTTATGCTTTAATTGTAAAAAAGGGCCATTGGTGACTGCTTAAACTATTCAATTGTTGCATATTCTTTGTGGTAGATATTTAAATTGGATCAGTAAGGAAATTCCATGTCACATCACATACATGAGTAGCCATAAAGAGATTAATCTCCTTTTGGTTACCTCACTAGCAGGTAAATAATAAAAAAGTGGTACAAAAATCTAAGTTGTATTGCCTTGGAACTAGCTTTTGCTACTTTAGTCAACTCATTTATCTTTTGTTTTATAGAGGCACCAAATGTTTTGGCTGGTTCAAAGGTAAACAAGCAGTTGGACGCTGATGCTGATCCAACATTCGATCAACGACTTGATGTAATAAGAAGGTATGTGGATCTTCATTTTGCCCTCTCCTTTTATAGTATAGTTGAAATTTGCATTTGCATGCTATAATAATGATACCAAGCATTAGTATCCTAACAAATTGAAATTATAGAACTCTTACTACTGATGTTGTGCATTTAAGAAATGTACCTCTTGCCTTTGAATACATGATAACATCAAAATATCTATAGAGGATCATCAATTGAACATTAGGTCTTTACTGAAGTTCCAATGTTGTTTGCATTTAATTATGCATAATGATATTTAACTATGAGATGTTAGGTGATGCATCAATCAATGTATGTTGCCCATTCATCGTAGTGGTATTATATTCATAAGATTTTGAGTTGAATGTGTTTCCGCCCAATCCGCATGTCCAGGTGAGAAAAATCTCAACTCACTGGGTGCAGCCTTGGGGGCAAGTCTCGAGTTGGTTGCATTGTCACCACGACACTCGATTGCTTCCTTTAGGCCAATTCGTAAACAAAGCCAAGGGGGCTGGTCCCTATAAAATTGTAAGATTCCCAGCCAATCTGGACTAAAATTTTTCCCCACAATCTATGAGTTTGACTGAGAACTTTGTGCACACTTTAAACTTACTGCTGTAGCTTGCAAATCTGGCCTAACTGACTGTTAAGAGTTTGTGAAGACACTGGGTTATGAACTTCTATCAAACACTTTGCACTTGTACTGCTGTAGCTTACAGCTAGGCAAACCTTGGGATTTTCATCAATACTTGGTTACTAACAGCTGTAGGTGATATTCCTTGTTGGAGATCTGACTTTGTATATCTCTGCTATTGGTTTTGGTTGAGGACTTATGACAAACATTTCAGATGTCTTCTGCTGTAACTAACTGCTCAATACCTCTTTGGAAACTCTGTCTATGACTTATGCTGATTGGTTTAAGGTTGATTTATCAAATGGAAGTGTGTGGTATGCATCTTACATAACATTGTTATGCAGAAATAACTAATTAACACATTAAAATCAGACTTGAGAGAGCATATTCAGATTTGCATATCTCATTAAAGAAATTGATTACATGCCTGGCAATGATGGACAAGATGTTTGATGTGTACAACCCCCAATCAACAAGAGATATGCTTCTCCAAGCTTGGCTGCTCCCCGCAAGAAGGTCACGTCCTTCCCTGCTCAACTCAGTGCAAGAATGAATAGTATGGGCTGCTGTAGGTGACTCAACCTTCACTCCCAATGAGCTTTGTTGCCGCCTAATACACACCGGGGGGGGACGCGGCAGGAAACCTTCAAGCCGCTCGGTGTGTCCTTGGGGGCAAGTGAGAGTCAAGTGCTGTCACCTGATTACTCGACTCCTCCGTCTAGGCTTACTCCTAGCGAAGCCAAGGGGGGTGGTCTCTATAAAAAATAATCTAAGGCTTTTAATCTACAACAAAGGATAAAAGTCTATTCTAGGAGTTAAAAAGATGATGAGATGAAAAATTAACAACTAACCACTGCTTGCAAATTAAATCAATTGATTAACCCAACACAAGATAGATAAGCATTCACGACATTTGTGATTGAAACTTAAACATAGAAAATTAAAGACCAGTGCCGAGAAAGTAAAAATGCTTGCAATTGCTATTGTGTAGGGTTGCTTGTGTAGTCTGAGTGAAAGTATTGCAGTGGCTCGGTTGGTAATTTTTATGATTATTAAATGAGTGGTTAAGGAGTGGGTTAATTCTTGGTTTGGCCCAAAAGAAAACTAAACTTCGAACTGAGTGCTCTAGCAACCTTACCAAGTGTCCAACCAGGCGAGGATGAACCCGCTTAAGAACTTGCTGACTTTGTGGATTCAGTCCATGCTGTTAATTTTTCAGTGCAGTTGCGAGACCCATTCTCAGAGAGAATGGTACCCTAGTCAGTTAACTAGGGTTCCTGGTCAAGTTAACCAGGCAGAGTAATGTATAAGATCCTAGAAGGTACCCTAGGGCCCCCAGCTGTCTCCTGGGGTTTTTGGTCTAGGACCAAGCAGATTGATGCCATGGCAAAGTCCCTAGCATGTGGCTAGGGCCCCTATTTGTCTCTAGGGTATTCTGGTCTAGAACCAGACGGTTTCTTGGTCATGATGACCAAGCAGATCCTGCAGGTTGAGACAGAGACTTCCTAGGTCCTGCAGATGGTTGATCAACATTCAGCCTAGGACTGAATGCTCAGCTTGAGGCTGAGGACCATTCTCTGGGAGAATGGAGATCCTGGTCATGGACCAGATGGTTGATCAACATGTCCCAGTCTAGGACTGAGGTTCAGCCTTGAGCTGAAAGCCATTCATTAAGAATTGAAGATATTGTTGTCCCCTCTCTTAATCGGTTATTGCTAGGTTGCTTCTCAAGGGACTGGCCACCCCTTGACGATGTCTCTAGTACCTAACCCTTAGGAGCAGTGTTAAGGACAAAAGGATTACACCATCCGTTTGGATCTTCTCCCTTATACAGTGATGACAAAAATATATAAACTATGTATCTTAAGAGAGAGAAAAGTTTTTGGTCTTGATAGTCCTATTTGATTGCATGTCGACCTTGGTCTTGTGGTTGTTGACTCATGGTCTTTTTCTTACTTGGTCCTAGCACTCTCACTTATGTGCATTTTTTTACCATGATGACTCCTACTTTATGGAGTGTATTTAAATATTAATTTATTAAAAGATTATTGGACCATGTATTGTTATGGTTACCTTATGTTTGAGATAAGACCCTTGACCCATGATTTTTGGTCCTTTTACCTTTGTGTTGGATCTTTGATTTTTCACTTTATGTTAATTTCATTAATTATTTATTTTAGTCTTATTAATAAAATCTTTATGATTTTATTAATAAAGACTTTGTGATTTTATTTATTATTTTATTATTTTATCTTTGTCCATTTAAGTTTTATTTTTACATTGGACTATTGGTACTTTATCCGTTGACCTCTCTTTTCTCATTATTTTATTATTTTTATTTTTCCTATTCTAACCTAAGGTTGTTAACTCCTAATCTATATAAACCTTACATTTCTTATGATTCTGAGATATCTTACGTGAGCTCACACACTTCACTTTTCGTTTTGATTTTTTCTCGGGTAATATTATCGAGTCTGCTCCACGGCTTTCTCTTCACGGCTGTATCCCTGTCACGGTGATCTCTTCACGGCCTTGTCCCTGTCTCGGGTGTCTATCCTCACGGTGATCTCTTCACGGCCTTATCCCTGTCTCGGGTGTCTATCCTCACGGTGATCTCTTCACGGCCTTGTCCCTGTCACGGGTGTCTATCCTCACGGTGATCTCTTCACGGCCTTGTCCCTGTCACGGGTGTCTATCCTCACGGTGATCTCTTCACGGCCTTGTCCCTGTCACGGGTGTCTATCCTCACGGTGATCTCTTCACGGCCTTGTCCCTGTCTCGGGTGTCTATCCTCACGGTGATCTCTTCACGGCCTTGTCCCTGTCACGGGTGTCTATCCTCACGGTGATCTCTTCACGGCCTTGTCCCTGTCACGGGTGTCTATCCTCACGGTGATCTCTTCACGGCCTTGTCCCTGTCACGGGTGTCTATCCTCGCGGTGATCTCTTCACGGTATCCCTGTCTCGGGTTTATCTTTATGGGTTGCTCTCACGACTGTTGCTATCACGACTGTTGCTCTCACGGTTTTTCTATTTTTGATATAGCATTTCTATTCCGGCTGAAGCTTGTAAAGTCTGCTCCCATTTAGATTTCTTGACTGTCTTCACAGCGTTACCCTTCACGACTATATCTCCATGGGGTTTTACTTCATGGCTGTCTCTCCTTCACGAATGTCTCTCTTCATGGCTGTAGCATTTAACTGTCTATAGCATTTGATTGTCTCACGACTTCTCTATTTTTTGTTGTAGCATTAATTGTCTTACAGCTTCTCTTGACTGTGTCATGGTTTCTTTATTTTGGCTGATTGTCTTACTGTTTCTCTATTCTGCCTGTAGCATTCAGCAGTCATCTTTAAAATTGAACTCTAAGTAAGTGTTTGCTTACGGGCTTGACCTTTGTAGTCTGCAGCACCTGTGTGTCTTTCTTACTACTGTCATTTTGAGGTCTGTTTTATTCTACCTAAACCTTCTCTCTCTTAAGGTACGTATATGGTTTATCTAGTTTGACTTGTCCTTTCAGTGACAAGATCAAAACTATCTGAGTATAACGCTGATTCAAATATTGGTTATAATTCGTTAATGTTACTTCTCATGTACATGACGTTTGAAATTTAGTTTACTATTCATGTCACTTGAAATTTATTTTATATATTGTGCATTTGATGATTCTCGAGGACCAACTCTAATGCAGTGACCAAATGGAGCATTAAGTTGAAAGAGATGAAAATTATATTACTTCTGTTTTAAATTCAGCTTAAAGTTTTTATATATGCAATAAAACGTACATAACCTGGAATTTCAACACATGCAACCTCCCGAGTTCTTAGGATTGGATTATGATGGATTGTCCTATTAACACTAATTACCTTGCACCCGTTTCTGATTGAGCCAACTGTTCCGACTAAGCTGCAGTAGTCAAGAGCATACTCCGGGTTTGGGGCGTTGTTTGTTTTATTAAGACGTGTGAGTGGATGATTATTCTACACTAAACCCCAAGCATAAAGCAAGGGGGGTTAATTTTAGGATTAAATTTTAAGCACAGAATAATAATTTGAAATAGACACAAAAGCATATAAAATGATGAACGGATCCTCGGAGGACGTTGTGTGCTTGAGTGAGTTATTTAATTACTACTGCTCGAATGAAAACTAATCTAAAACGAAAAAATAAAAAAAATAAAAAAATGGTGCGAATTCCCCCTGGGGGGATTGGGTTCAGGCGCTGGAATTGCCTGCTGTGCTCTTTTTATTTTTTGATTACAACTTGGAAACTTAAAATAAATACTGCTTGCCCTTTATCATTAGGGAACAAGTCAGTTTACAATGTTTGAGAGAAATAACGATGGTGCTTGAAATCGGTTCTCTCTGGGTGGTTCAGGAAGCTTTCAAATGCTTGTCTTGTGAGTTTTTAAGCTCCAACCTGTTGGGCAAATAAATCAAACCAGAAAGCAAAAATGTTAATTAAAAAGACAATCAGAACACTTTACGAGTGTTCTGATAATGCTAGAAATTGCAAAAAATTAAAATGAGCTAAACTAGCATGTAAAAAAGGGTATTTTGGACAACTTAGGAGTCTTTAAAATGATTTTGAAATTACTTTCTGATATGCAGAACCAAAAAACCAGCTAGCTCCTTTTGTCAAGAAAGACCAAGAAACACTTAGAAAAACCTTGAGAGAAAAGCCTACAATTATCTTAAAAAATTCTAAGTAAAAAGACAAGCTAAAGATGCAAAATACTCAACTAGTAAGACAAGCTAGAAAGCTTATCTCGCTAGGATTTTTTGGCTGCCCTCTCTAGAGATAGAAAACCGAAACTATAAGCACTCAACTGCTAGATTTATCTTTTAAAATGCTTTAAAGGACACTTCTCTTCTCTAATCTAGTTAAAAAATTTAACCTTTCAAATGCTAGAAAATGAGAGATTTGATTACTAATGCAAGTAATAAGATTTAAACTTTGTAGCATACTAACATTAGAATAATAAATCTAGATCTACTTCCTTAAGAAACTTTCAACACTTGAGATCTAGAGAGTTATGGAACTAGTAACCAAGATAGAATGAAAGAAGTTGAACTAAAGGTGAGAGAACCCGAGTTGTAAGCTGGAAAGAATTGAGCGAATGGAGCCTGCATAAAAGTGGGAACAAGAGAGACTACGCTTCCGTTGAAGTAGCTTGGGAAGTGGCAAAGCTAACATGCATGCCTCCTCCTTAAGCTCTGGTAACCTGTAACAAAAGACTTCACACAAGCACTTGCACAAGAGGATCAAATGGCACCGATATTAACAATATAAAAGACTTGCGAATAGAAGCATTCAAACAAGAGATGCATAACATTCAAAGCATTTTACACTATCATCAAATAACAAACAGAATTAGATCATATTTGTTACCCTACTGAAATATAGATTTCCTTCCAAGGTCAGTGCAATCCTAACAATAAACAATAATGCTTGTGCAAAAGATACAAGTTACCTCCATGGGTTTTGAAGCATCAAGCATCCACACATGACATGAACTCACAATGCAGCCTCCAAATCCTTCTCTTTATTAACTTAAGAACTCAGAAAAATATTACAGACACGAGCAGAGGTTCCACCTTCCGATCTTTACAATGGAGCCAAGCTCCTCAATATATAGCAAATGGCAGGTGAGCTAGGGCGCAAAACCCTAAGGAGACAAAGCTCCTAGTTTGTAGAGCAAGCAACCCTAATGGCCAATGGCAATGCACCATCACACTTGGAAAAAACAGTTCAAAGTAGAAGCTGCCCTCTTAGTGAAAGCTGCTCACACGTGAGAGGATGTGGATGCCAAGTGATGTTTCCAAACTCTCGAGCTTTTCGTGTGAGGTTGGATTGGAAGTTTTAATTGGAAGCTACGTGGGTTACTGCCACCTCATCGAACTCATCCTCAAAACAGAAATGAAACCGGCCATGTGAGAAGTTGGCCCCACGTGAAAGTGAAGGTAACAAATACATGCTAATGCCCACACTACGTTGGAATAAACGTTGGTGTGTTGAGTTGATTGTTTTAAATGGGAGGTAAAACATGTGGACTGTGCCACCTCACCAAAGTAGCCGCCCCCACTCCTTGGCTCACCAACCATCAAATCGTGAATATGGCGTGAAGAGAAGAAGATGGCCCACGTGAACTTCATTTTCGTGGCATGAAATAATATTCAACCATATACCACACCTCTCCTCCAACAAATCGCTCACGACCAAGTGGAGAAGGCCCCACGTGAGGAATCCGTACTGTTATGATAATTTAATGTCATAATCTTAAATTTGCCAAAAATTAAAAGCCTTGGTACTTTAGTAAAGTCGCTCACCTTATGTGATGTCATGCCACCTTAATTGGCATGTGCATTATTCAATTTTTTTAGAACTTTGACTTTTGACCATAGTGCATTTTGATGCATTTTTTTAGCATTAAAGTGCCAATTTGAAGCTCTGATAGGCAAAACTGCTCCACGGGGCGTTTTGGTCACCCGAAACACAGGAAAACTGGGTACCGGGGTAAAGAGGATGCTCTGAGCTTGAAAACGAGCATCCCTGCGCCAAATTCCGACTTCAAATCACACTTTTATCACTTTTTCAAAATTTTTAATTAAACCATTAAAAAAATGGCTTAAAAAATGCGAAAAATATTTTTTCTCGGAATCGACTGAAACTTTAGGGGAACCTAGTACATGACAAAACGATAAAATTTTAGTGCCTAGCATGTTTATAAACGTTATGAAATGGGATCTAATAATCCCCTAAGGCCTAACCCCCACTTTGGGCATTCCAGCTTTGGAGGAGTGGGAGAAAACCTTATCGATTATACTCGGCTAAAGGCAAAGCATAATTGACAAGGGAAAAAACTCCTTGGAATACCTTCTTTGGTTGTTGAGTCCTAGGGGACCGAGTCACTCAAAAACCACCATGCTAGTACACTAATTACAAACCTCGTGGGGCACAGTCATGTACTACAAAAACTGACAAATGGGCCCTGAAAAGGCCAAACTTGGAACTTCTGAACTTTGAAAAAGGCACAAGTAAATGTGCAATACTGGCGGCTCACAGAAGTCCAACTGTAGTGCAACTCAGTTGGTAACAAGCTCTACAGGAAATTGCCCCTTTCCAACCACAGTAATGACTTCACAACCAGAGATCATTCCACCGTATAACTAAGACCCATAACAACAATAAACTTGTCTTTTTCCTTAGTAAATGGTAGAAGATTCAAGGAAGTTGTTATCACACAATCTCTAGTTGATGATAGTAGGTGTCCCAACAGGGATGGTAGAGGTGAACAGCTAGGAAGGTGTAACCGACACTAGCCAGGTCCTCCGTTCAAGGAATAGAAGTCACACTGGACAAGGCTACGGTCACTTTAGAGGAGGCACGTAGCCAAGTCAGGGGGGAGACCCCGCTCAACCGGTGATGGTTGAGAGACAAACACACCCAAATCCCATAATGTAAAGAGATGAAAACAAGAGATGAGTGCAAATTATATCCTAAGTCTAGTCTCAGCCGATCAGATGGACACAAAAGATAAGATGAGTGTGATATAGAAAGTGACCAATAATCGTATGTAATGATAATAAAAAGATTGGATTAGTGATTCTAAGGCTGAAACAGTCTAAGGACATGCAGTAAATTGGAAGTGGAAAGCTGAAGTAATCTGCCCAAGGAAGGGTTTAAGTAGTGGATTGATGGACATAGGGCAGAGAAAAATCAACGATTAAATGCACTTCCAACACATGGTAGTTTAGTTTCTTAGGACAAAAAGACGTTTTGAATCAAATTCTAAACTACCCAGAACCCAGAAAAACACCCAACAGCGTGATAGGCTAAAGTGCCCAAGGATGGCGAAATCAGTGAGGGACCAGTGCCTAGATCTATGGGTAATCAGAGTCAGAATGCAATGAAACTTGAGATATGGGAGCTTAAGAGTATTTCATTGGCGGGTTTAAAAGGAAAAAGAGTTTGAACGGTTGGAAATTTAGTTTTTATAATTTAGGGTTTTATTTAATGGTTTGGAGCCTAGCATTCACAATGGAAATGGAAACTAGAGAAACAAGCGGGGATTGCCAACCTGAAACAATGGAAATGAAGAGCCTGATGATGAACACAAATTCTGAAGACCAAGTGTTGAGCAGCTGGGCGTTTTCCCTCAACGTTTGGAGAATCCAATTGACCAAGTGCGCCCTTGTACCTACCAGAGAGAGAGCTAAGTCAGAAACTATGGCAAATAGCAAGAATAAATCAACAAATAAACGACAAATGATGAAAGGAAATAAGATAGCAACGTAAGTTTACTTCCCTTTGTTGAAATCCCGAAGAGAAAGAGCAATGTGGAGCTGCTAGCTCAATGGCTGCGTCCCCCTTCAAGTGGTCAGTTCACCTGCAGTTCGTTTGGCCAAGGAAATGGATGGAAATAGTGCACAAACACTCAACAACGCATCAACAATAAGCTAAGAGTCATCATTTAAACACTTAATCACCATGTGCACAAGTAGATCGAAGGAAATGCTTCTCTATTCACAAGTCACAAGTTTACAAAAATTCCAAGAGAATGAGAAATGGGAGAGCATCTCTCTTAAGTAGAGAATACCTCCTCTCAAAACCTAATTCCCTCCAAAATGGAGGGCTGGGATCAATCCCCCATCAAGCAAATCGAATGGTGGAGATCTCTCCTAGTGGGGGTGCGAATTGCCCAAGGATAGCGCACAAGTGGAGGAGGGGTCCCTTGTAGAGCCCATACAATACATGAAATAAGTGTTAGGGGGTGCCTACACAGTGTTTTATCCCCCTAACATCAATAACCAAGGTCCCACATACAATATAACATGAAAATCGAACTTCCCCAAGTGGAGAAAAATGCCCCCATGGGCAATTCGTCCCACATGAACAGTTGGTCCAATGGAGGGACCCGCAACCACTAATATGATGTCTAAACATACCAACATTACCTTAGAAATCACCCTTGTATTAGCCAACCATTGATTTTTGCCCATTGCTATAGTTGTCTTTGCCAATTTTTGATTTTCCATGTATTTTATTGCTGGTTTATATTGCTGAAGGAGTAAATTGGGATTTTGACCCACTTAAAGTGCCCGGATCGTCGAACCGTCTGCTGCAATGTGATCGTGGACCCCAAAAATAGTATGAATGGTCACTCGAACAACCACGATCCATCATTTAGGCATTATTTGCCCAAAATCCATGATTTTTAATTAAAACAGGTCATTAATGACCAATAATAATTAAAAATCTCACAAACGCCTCGATCTTTTTACATTCTGTCACTTGGAGGCTCATATGGGTCCCCTGTAGATAATAATTGATCAAAATCAAAATTCCGGTCGCAACATTTTTTCGTGCCCATTTTTGGCCTGGTCAACCTAGTTTGACCAAGTCAAATCTGGTCAACAATGGTGCTAGCTGAATACCTGTATGCAATCATGAAGTGAAAGGCTTCCTTATACAAGTTAGTACATTACAAAACAATATGATGATAATATGGTGATAAAAAATGCATTAAATCTCAGAAAAATACAAGGCCCTAGGTGAGGTGGGCCCACCACCTCCAAAAGACTCAACTGCTATGCAGAACCTATAGAATTGACCACCTAGCTAACTTTGGGTGATGTGGAATACAAGGTGAAGGATGAGGGATGACAAGGACAAAGATCATGTGACCTTTTGGATAACTCGGGAAAGCGGGGTCCACTGAGATAAGCATACCATGACAAAAACACGGGGAAGGGCGGTCCCTCACAAATGGGTATAGTGCAGGGAAACAGAGTAATGGGGGTGAGCGTACATGCTTCGATGACCAATGGGGAACACCTGGTGAGGCTACACAATCCTATACTACATTGCAACATCGGGGGCAACCGACAGGAGCAAATCCCAGGTTTGAGAGTGCATCTCACACACTAAAGAGCCGAGGCACAAAAGACAGGGAATCATGGCATACTCAGAGGTCAGTGGGGAAGGGAATCCTCAAGGTCACAAATCAAAATCCAAGTCGGGAAAGACCAATCACGAGTGAATCGGATGGGTGGAGAAAGTGAAGGTGGATCCAAAGTCAGCTGCCTAGGGGGACTAAGTGACCAAGTCTATACCACTAGTGGGGATATGATTCAGTGTGCATAGACAGGAGCCTACTGAAAGGGTTGGACTGACATCACCAAGGGCCAAACACATCATAATGACAACTAGATCACCACATCAACATAATATGTAAAGTTAGTGTACTATCATGTATAAACAAGTCCAATCAACAACATGGGCAATAGAACATCAAATGCTATACTTGCCACACCATATACCTACTGCTGAAGCTGACTCTGAAACTGGATCTCTATTGAATCCGGGCAATAAGTGGCCAACCAGCAATACTCTGTACTCTCAATCAAAAATATGGCTAGGCAACTGTCTCAATGGGCTTATGCAAAGCCTGGCAAGGAAGGGTGCCTCTATAGGCAATAATGTATACATGTCTAGACTCATGAATAGACCATCTGTCCCCACTGATATGTCTGCTCGGGGCAATCCGAACAAAAATGTGTGCCTCCTCTGAAGGCATCTGATCTCTGATCTGGAGAAAAAAAAAGTGTAGTATGGTCCCTGACCACACAGTCTGCAGCATGGTAGCTCCAGCTAACATGGATGTGATAACAAGTCAAAGACACCTAGACGAATCATGAATCTTGTGATAAATTCAAACAATGAGCAAATTAGAAATGAAAGGTGTCCAAAATGAACATACCTGTGGATATTTAGCTTCCACAATCATGCGAGCAACCATGCAAACAGGTGCATTGTCCGTGATGATTTGTACACAAGAATCAACACCTACTTCTGGAAGATTTACTTGAGCATGTATTCTTGATCCTTGAAGACATGTGATCTTTGAAGCATAGAGAAAAATTGTTGAATTGTGAAAGGGTTAGACCACCCTAATTCGATCCTCTGTGGAACTGTGTTTATAGGGTCATTGGATAGAAGTTTTAATATTGTGATTCCTAGATGACTTCTATTTTGGGATCCAATTGCATTAGAATTAACATTCTTTGAAATGTAATTCAAATATTGTCTTTGTTCCGAGTAGTGTTGATACATTGATTGGTTAAAGTATTGACTCTTATAATTAGGATGTCGATAAGGTGTCCATGTAACATGATCTTTTTCTATCATAATTTTGAAATTTTCTTGATTCACTTTTGGTATTATGTCTTCTTCATACACTTGTGTTGCTGTGTTGATCATAGAATTTTTAATAGTAGAGACACTTGGATTTTCCATGGTTTGTACTTTGATATTCGGACATATTCCTACTTCAATTGGATAGATCATTGTTTCCTCGTCCATGAGGGCTTCTTCATTGCCAAGTCGCTCTAGCTTTTCTTGTTGCAACTTCTTTTCATTTTTTAACTCATAATTTGTGCAATCAAGCTTTGACTATGATTCTTCAGACAATAAATTTCGTCATCTTTATCAGTGACAAACTTGTAATTTTTTTTTGGCAATCAATCTTTTGTATTGACTTTTGTCTATCTAAAAGGATCACATCTACTACATCCCTCGGGTCTTTTGATGACGACACTATTGAGCATGATTTTTGTTAAAAGTCCCGCAATGCTATCTTTTTTCTCTTGAAGGAGAATGTCAACAATTTCTTCTTTTTGTTTAAAATGAAAGTTCCCAATGTTTCCATCCAAGGTGAACTTAGAATTATGTCAACTTCATTTAGATTTTGCTATTACATTGGATTTGGATATGAAAATATAATCATTAATTGTTAGTTGGAGATTGTTTATTCCATGCCCTTTGTGTTAGAAGATCACTTTGTTCTAATATACTCGGCTTTAGAGTTAATAATTTATTATCTAAGTTGATGTTAATCTAATTGTACCTATCATTCAGAGAAATTCCTATGTTGATATCTTTCCCATCAATAATCCCTTTAATTTTTAGTAGGGGGCAAACACTTCTTTCAATACCCAACAAAATCTTCTTTGCTTATTTTTATTAAAATCCATTTTTAAACCTTTTTTACTTCCCTTTGGAATCAATTAATTTTAGAAACTTAAATAAAGCCTTTAATAACTTGAGTGGGAGCTTGAATGCAATATGTATTGATGTTACCATATTCTTCTTTTTGTTTTCTAAATGATGTGGTTTCTTATATTTTAAAAAGGAACATTCTCCCTTTTAATGACCATTTTTAAACCTTTTTTACTTCCCTCTGGAATCAATTAATTTTAGAAACTTAAATAAAGCCTTTAATAACTTGAGTGGGAGCTTGAATGCAATATGTATTGATGTTACCATATTCTTCTTTTTGTTTTCTAAATGATGTGGTTTCTTATATTTTAAAAAGGAACATTCTCCCTTTTAATGACTTTGAAATATTATAATTTATTTGTCTTTTTAAACCTTCTGTAAAGTGATGAGTGCCCTTCCAATTGGCTTTTTTTCTCGACTTATAGTTATGAATGCACTTTCCGTTGAATTGGGATGGAAGGATATATACTTTTGAATCACCCCCTTTGACTTATAGTTGGCTTCTAAGTTTTCACCTGGTTGTCTTGATATGCACTTAGGTGATCAATTATTGCGGATTTGATTTTCACTAGAATTGTGTCCTTATTTCACCAACCAATGATGACTTTGTCTACGAGTGGGGCTCTATGGTGGTTGACTTGCAGATTTCCGAATGATGGCTTGTAAAAGTTATGTTATCGACCCTCACATAATCATGATGTGGCAAATTTCAGTGCTGGTTGGCATCTAAACCCATGGAAAATCACTAAATGAGTGGCGACTAGATAAACCTTGAATTTGCAGCTCTAATTCTCAGTGGTTATACCTGCTTTGGTGCTTATACAAATATATTCTCATATGAATGGTCGAATTGATCGGTATTCTCAAAGATTGTCGGTAATAATTGTGGTGATTTCCTGTAGATGTAATCTATTTCTTGTTGATACGAATCTTTGCTTCACTATCATGACATTATGATTTATGGGGGATGGCACTAGAATTTCCTTGGCAGTTGTTATTGCTGATCTCATTGGGTTCTCCTCTCTTATTTTTTCTTCGTTTCCTTTTCCTTGCCTGGATGAAGATAAATGCCAACCCATGTTGCTGCTAGCCTTTAATTTTTGCTAGTGGATTCCATTCAGGCCGGTGTTTCTTTTGTGCCCTGGTAGTGCATTTGATTTGCTTTGACTGCCTTTTCCAATACTATAAATATTGAACAACAGAATAATTCTTTGACAAAATCTCTATGATATTTCTGAGCTTATAATGGCCAAAACCCTGATTGTGGTCAAAGATATGGATCAAAGAAACTTGGGTAAATGTAAGGCCTATTACCTGTTATCACATATATAGTAGCCGGGCTACCATAAACTATTTTTCAGATTCCAGTACACTTTTCATCCAGTTCCCTTACATTGAGATGCTGAGATGAGCATCTACTATGGATCACTATTGTATCATGGACAACAGTTTTGTTCCCCATGCCATGACTGAGTTTCAGGACACTCAGAGAGAGGAGTGATGTAGCCATTTAGCCATTTACATAGCAGTCAGTATTGCCCAGAGTTGCAGCAACAGAGTTTCAGTGGACAGATGTTGGTTCAGATTGTGTGCATTCAGGTATATGACTCAGCAGGTATATTCTTGTGTTATGGTTATATTGCTTTTATATTCATTCTTGTAGCATGTCTTAGCATTTAGTATCATGATCTGGCGATCATATAGATATGTGGACCTTGGCTGTGTCTTTATATATATTATATTGTCCCCACTCAGACTTAGAAGTTCGTTATCCATACTCATTGGTTTTACCCACCCTAGGGAGAATAGAGGTGATCATTACCACCATCCTTGGTTGGCTAGTGTTGGTCTCATTATTCACTGTCTTCATACGTCCATTACCTACCAATATGATTATTACCTTGATTTACTACTTGATTAGTGGCATGGAGGACCTTCCCCCGCTTTAGCCTCTGTGTTAGATAAGCTTCCCTGTTTATTGTGTCTCGACTCTGAGTTGGTGACAAAACTTGCTTTTGGTGAGTTGGATTGTAGTCCTAAATCATTTTGGTTGGTTGTCCTGATGTTTGGCACTGGCACGAAGTCCCCTTAGTCACTTAAGATGTGTTGGCTAAAACTGAAAGCTCATGTACTACTTCTGGAAACTTATGTAAATTCGCCCATGGAAATTGTAAACTCTAGAATGTGTTTCTCAACACACCTGAGTAAGGGGCAAGAGCAATGAAATGCTATAAATAGTCCTTGTTGCCGCCTGGTTCCACACCTGGGAAAACGCAGCAGAAGTCTTCAAGCTGTTGGTGTGGCCTTGGGGGCAAGTCAGAGTCAAGTGCTGCCACTTGAGACTCGACTCCTCTGTCTAGGCTTTCCTAGCGAAGCCAAGGGGGGTGGACCCTAAAAATGAAAACAAAACTATGGTGTCTAATCTAGCAGTTAGAAATATTTTTTGAAACCAAGATAATGCAGCCTACATTTATATAAAGCAAAACATCATTCAACAATACATCATTTGCCAATATTCATTATTATCATCATCATTTGCAACATTCATCAACAACATGAAATATAACAATATAAACCAGTGCCTGAATGGAGTCGAAAAAGATGCTTGTGCTGAAAGAAAGTAAATGTTGTGCAAGTGTTCTTGGTTTATTTTAACTTTAATGTGGTAGTGATCTTTTTATTAGGGCTGGTGGGTTCCCAATATACGCAAAGGTACGGGGAACGTGTCCAGAATTTTGATGTGTGGTTTCTCACTCAGACTTGGGATGGATCGGAGTCTCAAGGAGGTGTTCAGATGCTGTACCAACGAGGGCAAGCCTAACGGTTTCCAAGAGGTCACTACCCAGTTTTGTCCCAAGTCCTTTGAAAAATTTGCCCACAACAACGAAATATTCGCGTTGTGCCGGATTTTCACAAGAAGGTTTGTTTATTGGGGTGGTGTTAGATACTATTACTAGTCATCTTTCCCTTTCTGATGCATACCAACATGATCAGACTGAGCTGCAAGTTGGCCACAAAGCATATGGGAGAAGACCTTGGAAATTTTTAAAATTTTTTATGAACCAAAATTTTATCTTTTTAAAATCCCAAGAGTCTCTTTTCATGCCAGTACTCAGGCAAACTCTTATCTTGAAAAAAGGTAAAAAAGACGAGAAGGAGGAGTAGAGAGAAGGAAAATGAGAGCAAGTTGAAAAGAAAAAAGAGGAAGTGCGAATGGAGTAGGAAAAGGAGAAGTGAAGCTAGAGGAAGAAAGCGAATGCAAAGGAGGAAGGATCAAGCCTACTGAAACCAAAAATAAACTTGATGGGAATGTCCAAGATTGGAGAAGGATAGAACTTGAGTTTCCACAGCTTGGAGATGGATCTAGTAACCAAAATAAACTTAAATTTTTTGATGGATGAGGAAAAAGCCCCTGTTTGGCAAAGTTTCTTCTCTTGAGAATAGAGGCTATTTGTAGGTCCTGTAAGGTGAAGTTGTTAGATGGCAATATCTCTTGTGTAATGAAGAGGATGTAGATTTCCCAAGTCTTCTTCACCTGAAATGCTCCCTTAAAGACACAAATGTCAAACACAAAAATAGATCAAATGCAAGCATGTAAATCAAACAACATTGTAAAAGACATTGGTATAGCCACTACTTCCTGTCCGATCTAGATGTTTGAGCAATTTAACATGGATAATCAAATTAAGATTGTAAATTAACACCTTCATGTGCTAGATTGATCGCCCTCTTGAACATGCATTGAACATAATTTGAAATAATGAGAAAAGGGTGAGAGAGATAACACCTCACAAAATGAAGCCATAACACCAATAACCCTCGCATGGACCTCCAAAGTCACTTATATTCCAAGTACTAAACAAATATAACTGTTACACTTTTGGGCAGATTGCTCTTACACAAAATCTCCATGGGAAGAGAGCCCAAATGACTTCTCTTTATACAAAAACAACTAATTAAAAACCTAATTCGAATTGGCCACATGGAGAGCCAATGGCACCAAACACCAAGTCAAATTCCAATTAACTCCAAGCTTGGAGTGCATGAGATCCAAAATAGAAACTCAAGTTGTGGTAGATGAATGGGGAGGTGGCCTCCACCTTGGCAAGGCGCCCCCCATTCCAACATAGGAAACTCCACTGATCCAATAAGCATCCTCCAACTAGATATGACGTGAGCTAAAGGATGAATGCGTGAGCTAGCAAGGAGATAGCTTGGAGTTTAAAGTAATGTGCTAACTTGAGTTTGAAAGGAGCCAAGCCATGATGTGGCCACAAAACTAGGAAGACGCCCACCATTCTCTTAAATGCAATTCAACCATCCATTTATCGAATGCCAAATCACTAATTCGTGAGAGCTAGCTGTACGGCCAACCCCATGCTCACGCCATCTCTCATGCGAATTGATTTGCTTATCCAAACTTTCAATTTGACATGTGTTTTGTATATCAAAGATTTAATATAACATGCTCATTATATCATAAGTGGTAGTCCCACCACACTAATTTGGAACCATCACTCACCCAATGTGAATTGATGCCCACGTGAAGGTATGCTCACGTCACTAAAATTTAATCAAAATTTTCAATTTTGACTTTTTCAACATATGACTTCTCCCTTTATGTGATCGTACATCCTTATTGAATCATCCTCAAATCTTTCCAATGATTATTTTAATCATTTTGACTTCTTTTTAATTTTTTGTCAAAGTGCATTTTGTCTTTTTATTTTTTATTTTTTTTTATTTTATTATTTTTCTGGCAATTAAATGCCAAAATGTAGCATCTTTAGCGAAAACTGGCCTAGAGGCGATGTAACTGCCCAGAATCTGAAAAATGAGGGTGCTAGGGTAAAGAGGACGCTCTGAGCGTCAAAATGAGCCTTCCCACGCCAAATTCCGCCTCCAGATGAGGTTTTTATCACATTTTGAAAAAATCCATTTAAACCATTAAAAATGGTCTAAATTACGGAAAAAATTATTTTTCTCGGAATCAAACGAAACTCCTAGGGGACCTAGTGCATGTTCATATGACTCAATCAAGATGGCTAACACGTAAAAAATCCTAGACACAAGGCTCTAATAACCACCTTAGGTTTTGACCACCATGGAAAATACTCTAGCTTTGGAGGTATGAGTGAAAAACTCAGGGATTATACGCCACTGATGAGTAGCGCATAATTCCTAAGGAAAAAACACTCTAGAGTATCCCCCAAATGGCTAAACCTAAGGATATCCGAGTCTTTTATAAAAGGACCCCCGTTTAGACCAACTTTTTACAAATTCCCCATGGGGGGTATGAACATGCAGTTATTACAAATGGGGCAAAATTGCTCTAAAAATGATTTCTGAACTTCTGAACACTGGTGATGAACATTGAACATGTTCATTAAACTGATGGCTCACAAGAAATTCAACTATTGTACAAAATAGCTGGTAACAGGTACGTCGGGGATATTGCATATATATATATATTATAAAAATAAGACATGTCATAGTCACATTATACATGCATATTTCAGATTTCTTCATAAATTATGAATCATGATTCATAATTCTAAATTCAATGATTTATTGAACAATGAACATTCACATTGAAAATTTGAAAAATTATAGACTCATAGTAGATATCAAGTGGAAGACTAGAAGTTACATAAAATTTGATAAATCACTGTACTAGGCAGTTGTAACAGACAATCAAGCTGTAATATGAAGGTACACTTGAAATCTGATTTTAAACACCTATTTGTCTTGCTGTTAGAGGCAATAAAAAGTTGCAAATGTAATACTTGGTTGATGTGAGTGTATTTCTTAGTATTAAATACATGTGTATACTATATTTTTTATGTGCACATTTGGTAGTCAAATTATGTTCCATGAGTGCTGAACACAAAACCATAAAAGCATTCTTTGTAAATCAATGCAAAATCAATCTACCAGATTTGGACAATATTCAGTGGAATTTGAATAGTGTTGCAAAGTGCTTGACATAAGTCCTACATTAGACTCCATACGTAGTCAACGAAAATTTAGTTCAGATTTGGTTGGGGGTCATTATATTTTCCCTAGTGGATTTGCATTTTGCTGAGTTGGCCGTACCCCCGGAGTACCCAAACATGGGTACACCTTACCATTTAGCCTATAAGTACTCCTTTTTTTATAACGACGTCTCGGGTACATGGAGCCAGTATGGGGTACGACATGGTACGGCGAGAGACGTACCTTATGCGTACCCAAGTGCCCGGTACGGGTACGCGTACCCTACCCTCGGGTACGGGTACCCATGCTACATAGGTTATTACTTATTAGACTTTATTGGATGATCTATGGTTAATGTTGCTTATTGTTGGTGAATAATCTCTTTGTATGATGAAGTGCTTGTTATCACACAGACTCTCGCTGCTACTAAAGATATCCCGTCTGGGATGGTAGAGGGCAAGCAGCCAGGCAGGTGACACTTGCAAACACCAAGTCCACCGTTCGAAGAACGGTCGTCACACCGGACAAGGCGTTTGTCACTTCAGACAAGGCAAGTAGCCAAGTCAAGGGGAAGACCCCGCTCAACCAGTGATGGTTGAGGAACAAAACAGACACCCAAATCCCAAAAGATAAACAGATGCACACAAGAGATGAGTGTCGAATGGGCCCTAAGCTTGATTTCAGCCAAAGACTGGACACAAATGATTAAATGAGCGTGGTATGGAATGCGACCAGCTCTTTAGGGTGATGAGATAGATGAATTAGAACAACAATTATATGGCTGAAAATCAGCTAAGGACACAAAACAAACTAGAAGTGAAATAATGATGAAAATTCTTCCTAAGGGGAGGATCGATTAAGTGACTTGATGGACCTAGGGTAGCAACAAATTAACGTTTTTAAATACTTCTAGTAAATGATAACTTGATTTCTGATATTAATGTGGCAATTAGAACACAAATTAAGCATACCCAAAACCCAGAAAAAAGCCCTAGCTACATGATTGAGCAAACTGCCTAAGGAGAGCGAAATCTGAAAATGACTAGTGCCTATGGGGAAGGGCAAATGGAGTCGAAATGATCTATAATTTTGGATTTGGACTCTGAAAATTATATTAGAAGCAGGTTTGTAAAGAAAATAAATTTTTAACGGTGAAATTTTTAGATTTTTAAGTTTAGGGTTTATTTCATTAATTTCCAACTTGACATTCACAATGAAACTGAGCTAAGAGAAACAAGCATTAGAAACTTACCTGAAATGACGGTGACATAATGTGTGTTGCATGAAGACTAACCCTGAAAGACCAAATGCTAACCAACCAATGATTTTCCTTGAGCGTTTGGAGCGAACTAGGACCAAGTGCGCCCTAGCAACCTGCCACAAAGAGATAAAATCAGAATATGCAACAAATCACGAGTTAACACAACAAATAACTGACAAATGATGAAGGAAAATGCAATACAAAATGTAAATAACACTTCCCTTGTTAATTCTCTGGAGATTAGAGCAAGAATGGAGCTTCCACCCCAAGAAATGCGCCTCTCTCCCAATGGCCAACGAACCTGCAAATCGAACCAGCTCTGGATGGATGGAAAAATCACTAATCAAATCAACAATGCAATGGATGCTAGCTGATAATTAATACATCACACAATAAACACCATCACTCAAGCAAAACCGGGAGAAATGTGTCTCTATAACTCAATCTCAAGTAGAGAAAGCTCTCAATCTAGCCCTAACTCCCTCCAAAATCAATCGCTGAGATCATCTCTGTCCATGCCAAATCAAATGGTGGAGATCAACTCTAGTGAGGGGGGACGAATTTACCCTCATGCGCCCAAGGGAGAGAAGGGGCCATTCGTGGGGCCCATACAATTTGTAAATAGGTGTCTAGGGGGTGTCTATGGGATGTTTTAGCCCCCTAGACCATACATCCAATGTCTCATAACATAATTTTCATAAAATTTGATGTTTTACATAGTGAAAAACGCCTCTCTATGGGCAAATTCGCCCCATGTGTAGAGCTGGGCATAAATGAGGGCCCCACACTACAAATTAAGTGCCCAAACATAGCAAAAAATGACATTAGCGGACCCCTTTACCTTTACCAGCCATTGCACTTACCATTTCAATAGTTACCTTAGCCAAATTTGATTTTCCATATTTAATTAATTGCTGGTTTTATTTCTGAAGATGTATTTTGCGCTTTTGACCCACTTATATTGCCCGGATTGACGAAATGTCTGCTGCAATGTGATCGTAGACCCCAAATATACTAGAGATGGTCACTAGAACGACCACGATCCAACAATTTACCACTGTATGCTCAAGATCAAAGATTTTTAATTAAAATAGGTCCCTGGTGATCAATAATAATTAAAAATCTCATCAATGCTTCAACATTTTCTGAATCTGACACATGGAGGCGCATATGGGACCCCAAGACATGATAAATGACCCAAAATCGAAATCTTGATCGCAACTTTTTTTCGGGCCTATTTTTGGCCTGGTCAACCTAGTTTGACCAAGTCAAATCTGGTCAAAATGGCAATGGCTGAAACCTGTGTGCAACATGAAGCGCCAAGGCTTCGCTATTTATGTTAGTACATTACTAAAACAATATAATGACGATATGGTGATCATAATAAAAATATCTCAATAAAAACAGGCCCCAGGTGAGGTGGGCCCACCACCTCCAACAAACACTAAAAACTGCTATGCAAAACTTACAGACTTGGCCACTTAGCTAACTTTGGGTGAGGTGGATAAACGAGGTGAATGATGGGGGAAAGACAAAGACCAAGACCATGTGACCCTTCGGATAAATAGGGAAGGCGGGACCCACTGACATAAGCATACCATGATAACACAAAGGGAAGGGTGGTGCCTCACAAATGGGTATAGTGCAGGGAAACCACCACTGATCATCTAACATACACCTTGAAACTCACATCCGTGCCTAAGGAAGACTCCGTGAGGATCTTTTCTAGAGCCGCCGTGACTGGGTGTCCGGAAAACCGTAACTTGAGACTCTAGGGGACAATTCGCATAGCTGTCCCTTACTCCATCTCACCTCCTTGCCCCGCAGGACTAGGTGAGGAAATAACCACTACAATGCTCTGATACATATGGCTGGCTTGTGTCCATGTGTGTTCAAAAACACATTCTTGGACTTTACATTTCACTTTCATACTTAGCCTTTTTGGCTTGATTTACATTCAGATAGCCTTTTTGGCTTTATTTACATTTCATTTCATTTCATGGCCCTTTTTGGGCTACATACATATCTCAAAAGATATAACAATGGCGCACATACTGCAAAGTAATGGGGGCAAGTGTGCATGCTTCGATGACCAATGGGGAACACCCGGTGAGTCTACACAATCCTATACTGCATTGCAACATCGGGGGCAACCGATAGGAGCATATCCCAGGTTTGAGAATGCATCTCACACACTAAAGAGCCGAGGCACAATAAACAGGGAATCATGGCATACTCAGAGGTCAATGGGGAAGGGGATCCTCAAGGCCACATATCAAGGTCCAAGTCGGGAAAAAAACCAAAAATGGATGAGTCGGATGGGTGGAAGGAAGTGACAGGTGGAACCAATGTTAGCTTCCTAGGAGGAGTAATGACCAAGTCTATACCAATAGTGGGGACAGGAACCAGTGTGCATATACAGGAGTCTACTAAATGAGGTGGACTGACCTCACCAAGTGCCGTCAACATCAGGATAAAACATGAGATCACCACATCATACATCATACATCTAGTCCATGTACTATCATAAATAAACAAGTCTGAAAGCAAACATCATGAGCAATATCCATAAAATGCTATACCTGCCATATACCTGCTGCTGAAGCTGAGTCTCTGTTGAATCTCTGCTGAATCCGGGCAATAAGTGACAAACCAACAATACTTTGTAATGCTCTCATCACAATATGGCTAAGTAACTCTCTCAATGGGGTCATGCAAAGCTCGACAAGGAAGGGGGACCCTGTAATCACTGCTCTGTAGTAGCTCTGGACCATCAAAGTACAATGTGTCCCCTATGATATCTCTGCTACGGGCAATCTCAATACAATAGCTGCCCCCTCTAAGGCTATCTGATATCTGATCTGGAAAATAAATGTAGTATGGTCCTTGACCACACAATCTGTAGCATGGTAGCTCTAGCTAATATGGATGTGATAACAGTGCTATTGAATGCTTCTATCACTACTCATTGATGTCTTGAATGCCATACCGATTTGATACATCTTACATTAATCTCTACAAGCACTAAATCTAAGTAGTATGTCTTCTTCATTCATAGAATCATATTGATTGAAGGCACTGCTCACTAACTTGGTTTTCTAGAAGGCATAGTCTTTTGTTCTTAGTGTTTTGTAGAGAAATCAAAGGGCTCTCCCCTTGGAGGTCACGGCACTCCAAAGTAGTTGGATGTGTGACTGAAGTGATAGTGGTCACACTTTCCGAGCATTTGTTCATCGGATACTAGCCCTGCTAGTTCATCCGGTAGCATTTTTGGTGCCGTTGCCGGGGACTCTAAGCTATTGAGGTGGTCATCCGTGGTCCCACCTTGGCAAGAAACGACAATTGGTAAGTCTCAAGGTAGGTCTTATTGATAATTATCACATATCTTTAAGGACTAATCCTGTAGGCTTTATTTGGCAACTCCACTCATCAGGAAGCAATTTGGAACAATCACCATTATCTCAGGTATGCCCTTGTTTTGTTACTTTGGCGAGATTTGATGAGTTAACTTGGCAGGTCTCTCCTAGCGACTCCAACTAAAGAAAAATAACATAAGTATTCTACATAGACAAGGAATCCAGATGATATGGCATCTTCTTACGAATTGTGGTTGGATATATTGGATTTTTCACACATTCCAGGCTATCCACATCAATATGCCTTTGAAGACGACGAAAAAACACTTTTTCCATTATTTGATGAATATAAGTATAAGGCAGCAACACATATCTGGGTGTTCATGCAATTCCTCCTTATGGATTAATTCGCCCTCTCTAGATTGGGATCTCAATCCAATCAATCGGATGCCACAACAAAGATTTGGCTACCTTTGTAACTCGCCTTTAACTGCCACATGAGATGCCTCCACTCTGAATGATCAAAACATGTCCCATACATGTTTCCCAAAAAAGTGGGATGTTGATTTTTGCCTTTATTTTCTATTTTTGGCATTTTATTCACTTTTTTGAGAGAAATGACATTAAATAATTAAAAATTACTAATTTCACTCTCAAAGTGGGTTTAGGGGTATAGTGGGTGCTTTGGGTTAGAAAAAGAGCACCTCCATGGTAAATTTCACCTCCTAACCACTATTTTATGACATTTTTGACTTTTAGAATTAAAACATTGAAAAATTGACCCGTTTCACAGGAAAATTTTTTATTGGCGAAAATTAAAATAAAACCTAGGGGGACCTAGTACATGTTCATATGACTCATTATTGATGACTAGTATGGTAATATACATAGATGCCTAGATTTTAATAACCTCTTAAGGTTTAACCACCAAGGCGAATACTCCAACTTTGGAGGTGTGAGTGAAAAACTCGGAAATTATAAGTCGCTGAAAAGCAATGCATAATTACCAAGGAAAAAACACTCTAGAGTACCGCACTGATGTCTAAGTCTTAGGCAAGTCAAGCCTTTTACAAAAAGTCATTATGCTACGTCAACTTATTACAATTCCCCATGGGGTATGAACATGCAATTTTATTAAAAAACGGCCAAGCTGGCTAGGACTTCTGATCTTCTGAATATGAACAAGTATGCTTGCTCAATCTTTGTAGGTTCACTTGACAGCCAATTAAGTGCAACTTAGGTGGATAACAAGAGGCATTTGAAGAAGAAAAAGTTCTGGCCCGAATTCTTTTCCTTCATCAGCTCATCTACCTAAAATGTGAAATCCAGGAAGGTTTTGCCATAGGAGCCATTTTTGGGCCTGTCCCAGCACTTAAACAGGCAGCAGATCAGGGGACATTCTCTAGGATTTCCATCCAGCATATCAAAGCGATCAGCAGTATGTAAATTGAGTTTGATTAGAACAGTTATTAGCTCTTGATCCCAGAAGTGTAATTGACAAAGGCCTGTAGAAGATGACAGACCATCTTACTGGTCAAGTGAATGAGAGAGCAATGCTAAGGTTCTTGATACATTGACTTACAATTTGAGTTGAAGGTTATGTATAGTATATGAAGTCAAGATACACCCATTCCAAGTCTACTTCCAATTGGGCCTTCCTATATATTCGACAAAGGCAGTTCATTTCAAGTTCGGTTGTTCTAGGTCATGAATTGAGCTTACCTATTAAATGATTGATGGGATTATGCTAAGTGATGGATCTGCAAATGAAGACTATGTTTGGACGTATGTATCACCTGAGTTCATGATAGATTGCAAGCATTCAAACTGCCAAGGCCAGTTTTGTCCAAACTCGCCTACTACAAATCATGAAAGAAATCAAGATAAAATGTGTCAACCCAATAAGATTAAAATAAAAAAACCTAACATTGATAATGAAGCAATGGCAACAATATCATTAGCTTCAAAGTCTCATTCATGCACCCAACAAAATAAGAATGAAGATAGGGTGTCCTCAGAAGAAACCATTACTTGGAAAGAAGGCTTACAAATTTACAATAACAGACTACGAAGTATATTCTACCTAATCTAAGGAAGGTTAGGTTCCAAGAAAAGGAGAAAGAAAGCCTACAATTCCCCTGGCAATCATGATAGGAAAATCACAATCTAATACCTTGAATCGTAAAAGATAGAAATGTAATTTTGCTCGCAGATTCCGACAGTACTCATAACTGGGTAGGCATTAAAGTCACCAAACAACTAAACCTTTTTGGTACCCCACCAAGGACGTCACAGTCATGGTCGCTGATGGACAACAGGTCAAAGGAGTAGGTAGATGTCATAGAGTTTCATTTCAAATGCAAGAATTGGATCTACAAACAGGTTTCTATGCTCTACCACTTGACGAGATGGATATGTTGCTAGGTGTAGAATGGTTGATGCAGTTGGGCACTTATACCACCAATCTCGAAGAACAATTCTTGGAATTTAACTGGCAAGGACAACATTATAAATTATATGGTGTTGAAGGTTCTGCTCTTAAGAAAGATGAATTACAAGTAATGGAGAAAGCACAAGAATCAAAGATGAACATACAAGAACAGAAGCAAGAAATATATGTCACCAATAAACATCAAGGTTTTATGTTAAATAGACAAGTCAAAAGACTTCAAGATATGATGCAAACGATACAGAGTAATCTTTCCAACACTCGAAGCAAGAACAAAATAAAACTCCTGAAACCAGATAAACATGATGCCATCACGAAAACATGCTCAGCTAGTGAGAATCCTATTTACTATGCTTTGAGATCAAAACATTTCTTAAGGGGGTGGCAATGTTCTAATAATAATATAGTAATTAAGTGAATGAAAGGTCAAAAGGCACATACCCATTCACATCGTGATCAGTCGATGCATGAGTGAACTGTCACGAGGCTCATTGTAATCATCCTTTTTTCATATCTCATCAATTTTATCATTCAATATATTTTCTTATATATTTGCAGAAAAATTCTGTCAATCGTAATAAGCAGGAATATGTTTACTACAGTTAATAACATCTATAGTTTCTAGTAAGCATATTATACATCGACTGCATATGCAATGGACCTGATTGCTTTGTAGATGGACGAGAGTCAAGGTAGTCTGTAGCATTACTTTGTGAGCAAATAAAATGTTCCAGAAAGTGCTTCAGCTAGAGAACTTTATAAAGCACAACAGATAGAGGGGATGAAATCCCAGACGGGAGTCCTCTCTGAAGTCTCTCATATTCTTGGAACATGTCCTAGATTCCCAACTACTGCATTACAAATTCCTTTTCCTTTGCTTTTCTCATATCAGGTGAAATTATATCTAAATATTTTGACCCAGTTCTCCCAGAGAATTGATCTTCGTATTCACTAGTAACAAACTTCTTTTTGCTAAAAAGTGGCGCTGGAACAACCTCCCACTCCATGTAGAGGCGAACATTTTGGTTGAATGTGTTAGTTTTGTACCTTGGTCGAGTTCCCCTAGTGACTAAGCCTAAGTCACTAAGCATGGGGTGGTGGGACCCTCACATTAAGTGTTTAATTAATGAGACTTTAATGTCACTTTTTATCCTAAGTCTAAAAGTGAATGAGAAATTATTACTTAATTGATTTAATTAATAAAGTGTACTCACATCTAATCTGGGCCATTGATTAGATCTAATCTCAGCCTTTGATTTAGAGATTCCTTTTAGGGTTGAATAAAAGGTAGAGGGAGGCAAATACCTATTCATTATCTTATGAAGAGGTGACTGAAGTGAGAGCACGAGAAGGAGAGGTCGAGAGAGTACAGAAGGGAGCACGCATTCCTAGGAGCAGACAGCCACAGGAATCGAGGGAGACTTCAGAAATCTTCTGGGCTCTATTCCCAACAGGACCGTACCACAGTCTGAGCACAAACAGAAGGGAAGTTCTGGGCACGCAGTCTGAGAATTGCAGGAGTGGAATCGGGGTATTTCCTGGCACATTAACCTTGGATATCAACTCGAGTTTCCAGCACATTCACGGGCTTCATTTCCATGACAGGCTCGGGTTCAATACAGTGAATCTGGGCACCATTCCCAGGGCAGGCTTTGCCCAGATTGTGAGGAAGGTATAAGGGCACGTCCTTCACAGTAGCAGGATGATTCTATGATAAATATCAGCACAGAATTCGAGGGACTATCAGCACTGAAATCTAAGGTGATTTCATTTAGTTTTCTCTGCACAGAATTCAAAGTACCTGGCACAGAATCCGAGAAGAATTTTCTGTCAGTGTTCTCTGCACAGAACTCGAGGCACTAGGCTAAGGACTCAAGGAAAACTCATTGATTCAGACTGTGTGTTTACCTGCACAGTTTGTGGGTGAATTCTGGCACGTATTCCTATGCTGTGGGCAATCAAAACAAGGTTCAGTTTGATGCACAAATTTCCAGAAAGATTCTGCTGACTGGTGGAGATAAGTTAAATTCTTCATTGTAATGCTGTGATGAATATTTTGCTGATGAAATAATATCTCTCTCTCACTCAACTGGTTTTCCCCGTGGGGGTTTTTCCAGGGCTCGATTTGGCCAAAAACTACCGTGTCAAATTTGTGTGTGAATGTTTGTAAATTAGCTTGCAGCCTGTAATTTGCTTTCAGTGTGTGTTTACTGTTCATTTTATTTTGGCATTAAGTAGCCTACAGCCAATGCACAACAGGGCTGTAGGTGAAAACCACCTATAACTTGGCATTAAACCAGCAGGCACAGGGGGCAGAAAATCTTCAGAATGTGGCTTCGGTAAATGATCATTTTGCTAATTAAATCTTTCCCACAATATCTGCCAGTCAAGCTTTTATTTATGAACTCTATATCTCAGGACTTCATTTTGAGTGGTTTCATTTTTGTAAATGTGCTTAGAAACACAGGTTTCGTTTACTCCTTTCTGTTTTTCAAATCACTAGCATATGTGATTTATCAATTTTCAAGATTATATTTTTTTCTCCATGGCTGAGGTGAATTTTTACAGGTCTGCACTTGAGAAAAAGGAGTTGGAAGAGAAAAAGAAATATCAGCCTATTGACTATGATGCTCCTGTTTCCAAATCAGAGAAGATTTCGCTTGGACTTGGTGCTAAAGTGAGTGTTACAGCAATAGTGGCATATATGGTTGTTATTATAGGATGAGAAATATGTTTTACATTCTCTGGTTCTCAAATAAAATTGGGTAGATTGACATAGGAGTTGAACTCTGTACTGTATATTGATATTTTGAATGTCAAACAGATTGGAATTGGAGTTGCCATTGCAGCTTTTGCTCTTGTCTTTTCAATTGGCGATTTGTTTCTATCTGGAAGGTATGCACAAGGTCATTTGTAATTCTTCAGACAGTTTGCTTGAGTTCTGTGCATAATTTGTTCTATGTGAATTAACTTTTATGTTTCTATACGTGGTATCCAAATGGTTCAAAGGTCCCTTGGAAACTATATTCCTTACATATATTTAGAAGTATGCAGTCCTCTGCCCTGAATTCTCAACATAGTTTTTTTTCTGCATGAGAGTGGGATCTCTATTTCTGCTTGAGAGCAACCCTCCAAAGGTAGGACAGCTCCATGAATGATGCACTAATATCCAAGTAGGAACCCTCCAAGATGTTGATGTTTCTCCAGTTAGCAGCATTGGGCAGACATTCTCCCAGATTGGTTATGCTGATTTGATCAAGGGAGGATGATACATTCACTCATGAGGCCATGCTGATTTGGTTAGTGGTGAATGACCCAAGCGCAGCCTTCTTAGCCATGCTGATTTGGCTAAGAGTGAATAGGCTTGAGATGCTCTCACATCTCCTGCTCCAGGACGGAATGAACCATTGAAGGAGCCCCATAAAGCATTGAAGATGTTGGCGTTTTGGTGGTAATTCAGTTCTTTTAACTTTCTTTAATATTTCATCATAGCATAACCATAAACTGAACCATAAACCATATATTATTATATACAATAGTAAATAAACAGGATCACATCTAGACAGCCATGCACAGTAGACACAAGAACATTTACCCTGGGGAAACCCTAATCACAAGGGAGAAAAACCCCAGCAACCTTTCTTCTCTCAAATGATTCCAGAAATACTAGTACAGAGGGCCCTAATCACAAGGGCCTTACAATGAAGAAAATCAGTCCCAAGATATCATAGCAGTTCCAATATATAAAGGCATAACAGTGACTTGGTAGTCGAATACAATAAACCCAGTATAGCAGCAAGATAATAGTTCCAAAACAGTGGAAGTATAACCTTGAAATACAGCAGATAACAGCTCCAGTAACCTGCAATATAATGGACCTGATAACAGTCCAGATGGCAGTGGTAGATCTGCCCAGAAGCACAAGAAAAGAGCAGCGAAATCTTGTCCAAGTGCAGCGAACCTGAAGAAGGAAGGGTGAGCTTCAAAGAGTAAAGACACCTGTGAGAAATGTAATAACCCTGAAATCTCAGACCAGCGAATTCAGACCACCGAAAATTTCTGAGGAGAAGTGAGTGTGTTGTATATTGGATTGAGGAGTGCAGTCTCCTATTTATATACCATATGTAGTCCTCTTTAACGTTGGGTGGAGCTGACCTGATTGGGAGAGTAATTTCACTTTACAATTTTACTTCAACTGAGCCGACTTGACATATATGGGAGCCGACCAGTCTAGAAGACCTCCCACAGCTACAAACTTCAACACTCCCTCTTAGCTAGGGAGGTATTCTTTTTGCACTTCTGCTCGAACACATTTTCGGTTTCTTCAAAGGCTTCACGCCATGACTTGTCTTCAACGATGTTAGATTTTTTTTAGTAAGGAAAGGTGATTCTGCGTGTTTATATCTTGAGGAGAAGATCTAGCACATGGTTTTTGTGGCACACGGTTTTGGTGGCACATGGTTTTGCACCCATGGTTTTGGTGGCACATGGTTTTGTGCCCATGGTTTTGCATGTATTGGGTGTCATAAAAGAAGAAGCCTACCTCATTGTTTAGACACAAAAGAGATCTTTACTTGCTGTGAGAGGGAGAAGGGTCTATGTGTGGTAGTGAGCTTTAGTGAAGGTGCGCTATAGCAGTGAGTCTTTGTCTTTCGGTCCAGTAGTGACCCGGAAGAATAAAAGAACTAGTTTGCCGGTTTTCCTTAGAGGTAGTGGGGTTTCCAGGGTAAATTCTTGTGTTTCATGTGTGGCTGTGTTTCTTTTATTTTTTGCTGTGTATTTTATGAGTGTTTCAGTTTATTATTTTCCAGTCCTGCTGAAGCTTATAATAATAAGTAACTGGTAACCTAAGCTAAGTTTTACATGGTATCAGAGCGAGGTTATTTAAACAACCCTCAAAGAAACGTAGTTTTGTTGGAAGATTGGATTTGCAGGTGTTTAAGGTTAGATAACAATGGTAGGCGAAAATTGCCAAGCATGTCTCTCTAGTACAAAGTTTAGGGATGTCTGGTATATCGACACTGGAGCATCCAGTCATATGACCGGACACAAGCATTATTTCAGCAACCTTGAAGAAGGGAAGCTTGATTTTGACATTTTGCTTGGAGATGATTATGCATACAGACCTACAGCGATAGGGACTATAAAATTTGAGAGAGAGTCCTGTTATCACATATATAGTAGCCGGGCTACCATACACTATTTTTCTGATTCCAGTACACTATTCGGCCAGTTCCCTTACATTGAGATGCTGAGATGAGCATCTATTTGGATCACTATCAGATTCAGACAGCAGTTTTATTCCCATGCTATGACTGAGTCTTAGGACACTCAGAGAGATGACCGATGTAGCCACTATACCATTGGTACAAAGTAGTCAGTAGTGCCCAGAGTTACAGTAGCAGTTTCAGAGGACAGATGATGGTTCAGATGATGAGCATTCAGGTATATGACTCAGCAGGTATATCATGGTGTTATGATTATATTGCTTTTATATTTATCTTGGCACTTAATGTCATGATCTGGCGATCATATAGATATGTGGACCTAGTTGATCTTATTATATATATTATATTGTCCCTACTCAGACTTAGAAGTTCACTATTCATACTCATTGGTTTTACCCTCCTTAGGGAGAATAGAGGTGATCATTCCACCATACCTTGGCTTGCTAGTGTTGGCTCCATTAGTCATTGTCTTCATCCATCCATTACCTACCTTTTAGTTTATTACCCTGACTTACTACTTGACTTGTGGCATGGAGGACTTTTCCCCCATTGTAGCCTCTGTATTGGTTGAGCTTCCCTGTGTATTGTGTCTCGGCTCTGAGTTGCTAACAAAACTTACCTATGGTGAGTTGGAGTTCCTCGTGAATTCCCCCTAGTCACTAAAGATGTGTTGGCTAAACCTGAAACTTTTAGTGCTGCCATGAATACAAAATCTGGAAAATGAAATGTTATATCTTGTATGAAAAGCCTATTCATGCAATGTGTTTTTCAACACACATGAATGAAAGGCATGCCAAATGAAAATGGCTATGAAAATGAAATGTTATATCTTTTGTGAAATAAATACCTAGGTAAACAAGCTGTTTGTGACACACCTAGAAGTGCTCAGGTAAACAAGTGCCTTAAAAACATACCTGCAGCAGAAAGCCTCAAATAAATGTAAATCTATGCAATGTGTTTATAAACACACATAGATCAAAGGCTATGGAAACTTTAGGCCCAAAAGCAATGGAACTTAAATGCTATATCTAAATAATTGCTGGCCTGATTTGTATTATGGATTGTGCGCATCTGTTAAAGGTGAATAAACCCTCTTTGAACAACTCATCCATTTGTGAGACACCGCCATTCCCTGTGTTGTTGCTCATTCAATATATAGTATGGTGTGTATTCCCTTTCCCATATCCAAAGTGTCACGATGTTAAGTTAGTCAAGTCATCCTTTAGCCTAGCCAGTTATTTTAGCCTTCACCCTCCACTAGCAAATTGATCACAACTATGAAGTGAGTATGGTCTTGAAAGTCTAGTCTGAGTTAAATAATAATTAATGACATTATATATTTTGATTTAGATCGCCAGTAATGATTACTTTGTGTTATAATTGTTATTTGAATAAGTTGTAGAGCATGCATTAACCTTTGACACTTTGCAACAGCTTCTGATGATATTCTGAGTTATATTTGGTCATGTTGACTTGGTCAAACCTAGTTTGACCAAGGTCAACCACAGGACATGAGATGGTTGGACCTTGTGATGATATGGATAGATGATATATGGTCTATGTATATGTACATGATGGTTTTATGCATCAGATACAGGTTTATGATGATGATTCATGGTTTTCAGGATTTATTGATCATTTACAGATTATTATTATTTGACCTGTTCCGGTATATTGGATATATTATATGATCATGCAGAGATTCATATGGTGTATGAGTACACATCTTGGATGGATTTGGACCTTTTGAGTCCAATGAGACAGTCTGTTTTCAGTCCCGGGCACTTATAGTGATGATTGAGCCTCAGTAGGCTATCCCCGTGCAGTTTTTGTCTCTCGGAGACCCTGTCAGAGCAGAGATGGATTTTATCTGGTTGACCTAGGGCGCTGTGCTTGGAGGGGGTGGTCCAGCCACTTGTTTTTACCATATTACCCCCCTCCCGGACACACTGGTGCCCTCACCTTGACAACACAGGAACTCCAAAAGGTAGTTTGGGGCAGTTTCACGCTTCCCGAGGCATTTCAGGATTGGTAGAAATGGCTATTGAGGAATTCAATTTGGGCTACTGAGGCAAAGTTTTGGCATGGGATGATCAATGATGATGAGTGGGATGTCTTCCACACCTTCTCCAGTAGTTTCAGCTTCATCGGGACCCACATCCATCACTTATGGCATTGTTTGATGATTTTTGAGGCCTCCTAAGGCCCACGATTTGTCCATAGAGGCACGATTTGGTACTTTGATGACTATTTTATTATTATTGTGCTATGGGGATTGACCAAGGGTGTCTAAAATTACCCCTTGGACCCACCATAAGCTTATTGTTATATTTTGTCATCATGATTTGGTGGGATCCCCTCTCCTAGGGCGATTTTGTCCACTTATTGCTATATTTTATTAGTGATCCATGTATTTTATTGTTGAGCTCATCTCAACCATTGATTAGATCTTTTGATCTTTTAATCTTAGCCACTCATTCAAAAAGTGGTTAGATTATGGACTCTCTCCCTCCTATTTAAAGGAGAGAGCCTCTCATTGTAAAGGGGACGTGTGGCTCTGGATTATTGGAATAGAAAATTATTATTGCATCTATCTCCAGTGTTGTGGTGAATGTTTTTGTGTTCGTTCGTTGATTCTTCCTTTGCACTGAGTTCTTGGAGATCTTGTTTTGCCATATCTTTTGTACCATGTTTTTGCATCTACAGGTGGAGGCCGATTTGCTTTGAGGAGGAAGTATTGGTAGGGGAAGACTCTCCTTACTTCTTCTTTGGATCTCTTCGTTGGTAATAGGGAGTATTACTGCCCCAGGACCTTCTATTTCATGTTATCATTGCATTTTACTTGTATTTCCTCCATACTTGACCTCTCTAATTGAAATCGATTTCCTTGGATTGACAGGTAGAGGAGGGCGCACTTGTGGGCTAGGGCATCAATTCGGCAAGCAAAATCAACAATTTCTCATTTGATCTCTGCGGGAATCTTCCTCAACATCAAGGCATCTCTTCATCACTCAGGTATGATCTCAAGGTAATTTTTATCTCCATGATCTATCCACTTGTCTAAAATATTTCAAACCCTAATTAATCAAAACCTCCATTTTTACATTTTTTCAGATCTACTAAGATCTAGTGGCTTCTTGGGTAGGATATTTAAAACCCACCTCTATAGTATCCACGACATCCTGGATTTATAGTTTGGTGAGGATTGGCCTCCATTTGACCCTCTTCCCAAGGTACTTAGCCTCTCCAAGCAAGGGCGCACTTTCAAGGGAAGGTGAGTTACCCTAGATCCGGTACATGGGTAGTTGAGATTTCACTTGATTCATGATCTACACATCCTAAAACCTACCCCTGGACTGTTACTTTGGCAATTTCTACCTTGTGGGCCGTATTCCACATTTTAAGGGATTTAATCCCCATTTTGGACCACTTGGTATCTTTAAACTCAGATCTAGTAAGATTTAACCATTGGATTGCCTTGAAATTGTAGATCCACATTCTCACTTGGTTAACCTACTTGGATCTAAAATTTGGATGTCATTGGACTTGTCTTGATCCATTTATCCCACCTTTTACTCTCCTTCGGCAAAGTCGCACTTCCTTGGGAGATTGAGTTGGTCCACTTCTAGGACATGGGTACATGAGATTTTGGTGGTTCTGGAACGAGCATAATTTAAAACCTAGGTCTAGTGGGTCACTTTGTGAAATCTTGCCTTGGGGATAGCATTCCTTGTTTTAAGGGATTGTGGTCAACTTAGGTCAAACCATGAATTATTAGATCTAGACTTATTCATCCATCAAACCATTAATAGCCTACTTGTCTTATGCCATAGGAGTCATCAACCATAAGTTAATCTCTTCTTGACTCCATCTATTCCAATTCCCAAGGCACTGATCTCTCTCCAAGTCAATTCGACTTTCCTAGATTGTTGGATTAACTTGTGGTCTGATCCTTGTTTGGTGGACTGAACCTTTGTGATGTTGTCATATCTCATGATCAAGCTTGTCACTTCTACTAGTTAGCCCCAATTCAACCCTTAAACTACCCTGCATTGGACACGGTTCGCAAGGCAGTGGATTTTCTCACATTGAACTAGTACTTTAATCCTGGATCGCATTTCAAATACTTTAAGTCACTCTCACACTCAATAATGAACCAAAGCTACACTCATTGAACCCCTCGCTAATCTTGTGACTTCATCCGTAGGTCTAGGATAAACCATACACCTTACTTCACTTAGTATTAACTTGATTTGGTGTCTTGTTTTGATCTCTCCTGTCGGGAGTAGATCGGGTCTCCCCCTTTGTTGTTTGGGCTAGATAACATAAAGTGAAGGTTCCCTCAAATGGCGTGACAACCATCTATTGGAGGTCGAGGTGATCATGGTTGCACCTTTTGAGTTGCCCTTCCCTATTGCCATCCATTAATGTATACATCCACAGGGGTAACTACAGTTTAGGTGACAACAAGTCCAATAGGACCCTCTACCTAGCAAATGTTCTCTATGTACTAAGGATGAAGAAGAACCTGATCTCCGTGTCAACTTTGGAGGATAAAGGATATGAAGTCTCCTTCAGGGATTGAAGGGCTTATATCAAGCCCAAAGGGCTGGGCAAGAACGCAGATCAAGTCATTGGAGTTAGAAAGGACAAGCTATACAGGTTATAGTTTGGATGACATTATGCACTGGCCAACACCAGCGACAGTCATGACTGTGAACTGTGGCATAGATGTATGGGCCTATGGCCCATCTTTGTCATGGAGCATTCAAAATATTGAGACAGATCGTGACAGGATTGCCTCCTTTCAGCATAGAGCACCAAGAAGTGTGCAAAGGATGTGTCCTAGGGAAATATGTTAGAACTGCATTTCCGAAGAGTGACACCAGGTCTAGAGGAGCCCTAGATCTGATACACTCAGATATTTGTGCGCCCATGTCCTCTCCATCCATTGGACGGAAGTTCAAGTACTACATCAGCTTCATTGACGACTTCTCTAGGAAAACCTGGATCTATTTTCTAAAAGGAAAGAAGTCAGAAGAAGTTCTTTGGAAGTTCTAGTAATTCAAGGCCTTTATTGAAAATCAGATAGAGCGAAGGATAAAAGTCCTTAGGACAGATAATGAAGGCGAGTACACCTCAAATGCCTGCAAGAAGTTCCGTGTAGAGGCAGGAATTAAGAGGGAGCTAATAGTACCTTACACTCCTCAGCAAAATGGGGTGTCTGAAAGGAAAAACACAACCATTGTTGGACTAGCAAAGGGAATGTTGCATGATCAGAATCTTCCAAAATTTCTGTGGGATGAAGCCTGCAACATTGTAGTCTACCTACAGAATAGAAGCCCTCACAGAGCATTAGGAGACGTGACTCTAGAAGAAGCATTCACTGGTAAGAGACCAGACATAAGGCATCTTCGAATATTTGGGTGCGTGGTCTACTGTCATGTTCCTACAGAGAAAAGGACAAAGTTGGATCCTATAGCAAAAACAAGAATCCTCGTAGGATACAATGAGACCTCTAAGGCCTATAAAGTTTACATTCCTTCTACCCAGAAAACTGTAGAACGCAAGGATGTGAAGTTTGAAGAAGACAATGCATTCAGGAAATTCTGTGGGGGTACTCAGGAGGATGAGTTTCCTCACAAGGTGGAGGAGGTTCCTCAAGAGGTATTCACATCTCCTTCTCATACCAGAAGACCTCCTGTAGGTACTCATAGTGAGCATCACGAGGAAGAGCAGGATCCTGTCACAAAACCCTCTCAAAAAAAGAGGCCCAGGTGGGCAGAACAGACATTGAAGGAAGCTAGGGAACAAGTGAAGGCTTCCAAGACCCTTTTCATAGTTAGCAGACCTCCGTAGAGATACTCAGGGTATGCAACACTCATGAGTGACATTCTTGAGTCTGAACCCACCAGTTTTGAAGAGGCTAGAAAGAAACAAGTCTAGAAAGATGCCATGGTGGAAGAGTATGCCTCCATCATGAAGAATGAGGTATGGGAGATAGTACCTTGTCTAGAAGACAAGTCAGTAGTAAACTCAAAATGGATCTATAAGATCAAGCATGCTGCAAACGACATCATTGAAAAGTATAAGGATTGATTCGTAGCCCGACGATTCTCTTAGAAAGAGGGAGTGGACTATGATGAGACCTTGATATGCATCCATCCGTGTAGTTATGCCCATTGCCACTCGGATGGGATTGAAAGTTCATTAGATGGATGTCAAGATGGCTTTCCTCAATGTTGTTATTAGGAGGTGTACATAGAGCAGCCTCAGGGGTTTGAGGTTGATGGCAGAGAAACTCATTTCTGCAAACTGAAGAAGGTTTTATATGGGATCAAGCAGGCATCCAGAGTATGGTACTCTGGGATCGACAATTATCTCCAGAGCATTGCTTTTGTCAAGAGTGATGCGGATCCCAACCTATATCTATTGATGGTTGAGGGTGATCCACTCATTCTTGTTCTTTATGTTGATGACTTATTCTTGACAGGAGCAAAGAAATTGGTTAGAGGATGTAAACGGGATCTGTCTCAAGAGTTCAAGATGAAAGATCTAGGATTAATGCATTACTTTTTGGGATTGGAGGTTTGGCAGCAGAAGGGTGAGATATTCCTTGGGTAAGGAAAACATGCAATAGAAATCCTCAAGAGATTTGGCATGGAGGATTGCAAGCCCATGTCTACGCCCATGATCACCAACCTTAAGAAGCTGAATGTGTCATAGTTAGAGAAGGTTGATCCCACCATCTTTAGGCAGTTGATCGGCAGTCTGATGTATTTGACAAGCACAAGACCAGATATATGTTTTGCGGTAAACACTCTCAGTCAGTATATGGTTGATATCAAGAGGGTGCACTGGATTGCATCCCAACATATATTGAGGCACCTAAAGGGTATAATTGAGTATGGGCTCCAGTATGCCTAGGGGACGAAGCTCAGTTAGTAGGCTACTTAGACTCAGATTAGGCAAGGAGCAGAGTGGACAGAAAGAGCACCTCAGACTGCTGCTTCAGCCTAGGATCAAGAGTGATCTCTTGGTACAGCAGGGAACATAAGTTATTGGCTCTCAGTTCAACAGAAGCAGAGTATATGGCAGCTAACCAAGTGGCTTCGCAAGATACTCACAGGATTGTTCGGTGTAGAGTTGGATCCTATGGTGATTTACTGTGACAATCAGAGTTGCATAAAACTCTCTGAGAACCCAGTATTCCATGATAGGTCTAAGCACATTGAGATCAGATATCACTTCATTAGGGATAGGGTATAGAAGGGAGCAGTGAAGCTCCAATATGTCTCCACAGAAGAGCAGGTTGTGGATCTCCTCACAAAGGCATTGCCCAGAGGGAAGTTCGAGTACTTCCGCGAGAGGATGGAATTTATGGAGAACACCTTCCTCACTAAGAGGGAGTGTTAGATTTTTTTTAGTAAGGAAAGGTGATTCTGGGTGTTTATATCTTGAGGAGAAGATCTAGCACATGGTTTCGGTGGCACACGGTTTTGGTGGCACATGGTTTTGTGCCCACGCTTTTGCATGTATTGGGTGTTATAAAAGAAGAAGCCTATCTCATTGTTTAGACACACAAGAGATCTTCACTCGCTGTGAGAGGGAGAGGGGTCTATGTGTGGTAGTGAGGTTTAGTGAAGGTGCGCTATAGTAGTGAGTCTTTGTATTTCGGTCCAGTAGTGACCCGAAAGAATAAAAGAACTAGTTTGCTGGTTTTCCCTAGAGGTAGTGGGGTTTCCAAGGCAAATTCTTGTGTTTCATATGTGCTTGTCTTTCTTTTATTTTCTGCTGTGTATTTTATCAGTGTTTCATTTTATTATTATCCAGCCGTTGAAGCTTATAATAATAACTGGTAACCTAAGGTAAGTTTTACAAATGAATCATCGCAAGGAAAGGTTGATCCTTGAGTCACCTACTCAAGGGGATCACATCCACCTCGTGGACCATCATCATGGGCTACCTTCCCATAGTAGAGTCACCTCATCATATGTACGTTGACCCACTCACCCCAAGCTAAAGTATGTGAGCTCCCACACCACTTGTACATGGCTTACTCTACGAGGGTTAGCTACTCCCTCTGGCAAGCACTCCAAGCCTAGCCTAGGTGATGGTCTGTTAATTTTATCTAGAGGTCACTACTCGCTCTGGAAACTCTGAGATCTCAATGTATTTGAGTCTCTATAAGCCAAATAAACAATACATACTTTAACTTTAACCAAATAAACAACAATCACAATATACCTTGGAAACCCCAATGGGGAAAACCATCTTCTATGGGGGATTTCTTCTTTCTCGAGCCTAGAGCAAAGTAAAAGAGACTTAGTTACATACAACTCTTCAGAATAAAACAACCGAACCTGACAGGTTATAAAACCCGAGATCTGCAGTAGTTGCAACTGCTGCTCTTGGGAAATGTGCCCCCTGTTATTAGTTCGGATCTGAATCCCTCTAAAGATTTGCCTCAACCTGTCTTAGGATGTACTACTGCTCTCCACTCCACAACCCTGATCTGCTCTGTCAAAGACGAAAGCCTGCAACTCCACTCTGAATGTGCCCCCTGCTCTGCATGGAAAAGTGCGCCCAATGCTCAGATCTCTGAGCAATCTCCTCTGTAAAGCTAACTCTTCCCACAGTCAATGGCAGACAGGTGCCTCTAATCAAGTGAAGTCCGATCTAACTCAGATCCCTTACTCTCCCTCCCTGTAGATGCGTCTCTCTCTCTCTCAGAAAGTCGTCCTCTCTGCATGCACAAGTTGCCCCCCTCTCAAACTGATCTCTCTCTGATAAGTCTGTTGAGTAACCTCTGCGGGTGACCTCCTTCCTCCTTAGAATAACTCACCGTCCGATTAGGTATTTTGAAACCCTAAAGTGAATGCATGCAAAAATCTCACTTTTGCATGCTTTTTAATTAATAGTTGTGCATGCAAAAACTTGCATGCATGAGGCAAATCACCCTTGCTTCACTAGGAGTAAGCCTAGATAGAGGAGTCGAGTTTTCAAGTGACAACACTTGACTCTGACTTGCCCCCAAGGACACACCCAGTGGCTTGAAGATTTTTGCCACGTGACCTGAGGTGTGTATTAGGTGGCAACAATCACCATCATGATCACCCAATAGTTTAGCCTCCAAGCGCTCTAATGCTATGGTTCCATCCTCCAAATTAGCCTCCTCTGGATTGTTGTCCCAAGTAAAAACTGTTCTAGCATTCTTGGCCGCATCACAATAATGGGACAACAACCTCAAGTTGTAGTGCACATAAACCAATCTTTCTGCTCGATCTACTTTCAAACTATTTCTTTTGACATTGTGGATGAAGTTGTAGGTGCTCCAACACCTCTATGCAGAAGAACTATTAACAACCTGTGAAAGCATCCTCACCGCCAATTTATGCAGATATGTGGTAGAGTAGCCATACATGTTCCACCACTTGATAGGAATCAACCTATCTCGATCTTTGGTTGCATGCAGGTTATCAAATACTCCATGTTCACTGATATATTTGCTCAATTCACTCCGTACTTGAGCACACTCCTCCTCATGAGGGACCAACTTGTCTAATGCAAGCATATACCCATTCTGCACCTCTGGATCTGTGTGTGGTTTTCTCCTAACTCCACCCCCAGGTGTTGGTTGGGTCAACCAAGATGGAGAATAATATTTTGGGGTAAGGGCATATGGAAGGGCATGGAGTGGAACATTCATAATATCCCACCTTTTGACCACATGTTTATGCATATGATCATACAAGATTGCATCTCTTTGTTCAATCGTGTCTTTGATTTGACCAAGCATGTTATCCATCTGCTCATGCACTTCCTCAATCACTGACTGATCTGTATCCGCAAGACGAATCATACTATAAACATGATTGGTGAACTGCAGAACATACCTAACCTATGCCCAAAACTGACCATCAAGAACGGTGTCCTCCACCTCCTGGAAGTCATGTTTACCAGGTGTGCTTATAGCTCTGTCTTTCAATTCCTACCATGAATCACTTGAGACCATACTAGCCAATGCCTCTCTTACCTTCAAAAGCTTGCTGAAGGTGAGGTAGTAGCTAGTATATCTAGTCTTTGCAATCTTCAATAGCTCCAACCTAGAGTGATTGTGAAAAATGTGGTGGGCCATGCTATGATTGGTAATAAATTTTATCATTTTCTTTCCTCTCTTGTACAAGGCACCAATCCATCGATAATTAGGGTCCTTCATCTTAACACTATCATGCATCAAAAGTTTCAATGTGTGGAACAAATACCCTGCCCAAAATATGTTGGGATGCTTATCCTCAATGATTGCTCTTGCTACGTTACAATTAGCAACATTATCAGCGATGACTTGAATGACATTGTATGGCCCAATATCTTGAATGGTTTTGAGTAAAGGTTGTGCAATATTAATACTAGTCTTGTAGTGATCTGAGTAGTCATGGGCTGGATGGAAAATCACACCACTAGCAGATACACCATGAATATTTATCAATGGCTCGCCTTTAACATTTGTACACCCATCAGATACAATGGATACCCCATAGTTGGACCAATCATTTGTAAAGTTTCCAAGAGCACTATTGATTTTGGCTCTTTCCTTGTCAAGTCCCATAATTCTAGCTTTGTCATACCTAGGGCTCCTGTATCCTATAGGGGCACCATTGATGGCTTGTACCATTTCATGGCAATAGGGTGAGCGAAGAACATTGAATGGTACATCACATGGATAGAGAAACCTATAAATTTTTGAATCCACATCATCTCTACAACCTTGGTCAAGGAAATCTAATAATGTTCTTCTCATAGGCGAAAATACACTACTATGGGGGGATGAGGGTCTCGATCGAGCCGACAATGATCCACAACCAAACATTCAATGTGAGGGCTTCAGATTCAATCCTTGATTTCTTGGATTTGTTTTGAGTGGCCTCTTCTTCGAGTTTGTATTTGTTTCTCTCTTTCCCTGGCACTTTGTCATAGGTTTTGACTCCAATAGCCTTACCTTTGATCGCATGAAATAATCCCACATAGATGCTTTCTCACATGAGTATATGAACCTGCGTAAGTTTTAGTACAATGGGAGCATATAAACTTTGTGGTTCCACCGCCTCTCCCTCCCCCCAAGCCTTGTCATATACATTCACAAAGGTGTTTCATCTTTTCGTTTTTGACCATTATCACTTTCAACATCATTATCATCATCCTCTTCCCCTTCCTACTCTCCATGGCATGTGCCATTCCCTACCCCTTCCTCCTCATCATTGCCACCGATATATCTGTTTCCAAACACCACTATTATGATAAGAAGTGGAACCTGTTACCAACTAAGTTGTACTTAGTTGGACTTTCAAGTGAGCGGGCAAAGTTGAACATGTTACATGTTTGTTATCAGTGATCTGAAGTCCATCAGGCCTTTATAAGGGCCCCTTTTTTTAATTCTTTCTTCACATGTCCATGCCCTGCGGGGTTCTTAATAAAATGTGCTAGCATGGTATTTTATGTAAAGGACTTGGCTTCCTAGGACTTGTCAATCAAGTCAAGTATTCCAAGGAGTTTTTTCACTTATTAATTATGTCTTGCATTTTAGCATAACATAATTTTTGAGTTTTTCTCCTGCTCCTCCAAAGTTGGAATGCCTGGTGTGGTGGATAGGCCTTAGGGGGTTATTAAAGTCCATTGGTCAATGTATATGAACATGTTAACTATTAATTTTGAGTCGTATGGACATGTGCTAGGTCCCCTTAGTTTTTTTTTAAGTTTCGGAAAAATAAAATTTTCACGTAAAATTAAGCCATTTTTTAATGGTTTAATTAAAAAAATTGAAAATGATGTAAAAGTGTGGTCTAGAGGTCTTTTTTGCCATGGGGTTGCTCATTTTCAAGCTTAGAGCACCCACCATACCTCAAAACCCACTTTCCTAAGTAGTTGGATGATTTATTTTTCACTTATTGTCAAAAAACCCCCAAAAATAAAAAAAGGTCAAAAAATGGAAAAAAGTGAAAAAATGTGAAAAGTCTAAATCCAAAATTAATGGGATTTTGGCAGAATTTCGGACCAGCTATATTAGTCGGGTTGTAAGAGACATTTTGGAAACATTTTGGGGCAGCTAGAAAGGTGGGAACCTTTTCCCATTAAGGGGGGCGCATTTCCCCATGACGGGGGTGCATTTCCCCATGAGGGGGGTGCATTTCCCAAGGGAGAGTGGCCCATCCATTAAGTAGTGTGCAGCTGGTTTGTAGGCACTACTTGGGCTGCGTTTTGGCAGCATAAATCAGAGGAGGCAGCCCCATCTTAGCCTCACTTCATGGCATAACTCTCTCCTCTCACAAGTGTGCCCTCCCTCTCCCTCTTCTCTATAAAATGAAGGCTGCCCACTCCTATTTTCTCGAGTTGGAGTTTGGAGCAGACCTATTTTGTACTTGTTTCATCTTTCACTTATGAATAAATAAGACTTTGGAGGTCATACATGTGTGATGCTTTGTGAGTGGATGAATGATCTCGTGGCATGAGGTAACTTGTATCTAAGTCAGTTTTTTTTGTGGAAGTATTTTCAACCATCTTCTAGCTTACTAAAGGATTGGTATCAATTTTGTAAGAAAGATTAACTAAACTTGTTTGTATTAGTTAGTCTTTTATTTGTCATTTGATTAGAGATTTAAGACGTATATGTTTCATTTGTTTATGCTTATATTGTCTTAATTTCTGACCATATGCATTTCTAGATTTTATGGGTTTTTTGTGAGTGTCTTTAGCTATAGGTTGACAGGATTGAAGAAGAAGATAACTTGCTTGCTCTCCTTTTCTCCATCTGCACTTGCTTTGGTGGATATTTCCTTCGGTGTCCCACATCTAAACCTTCAAAACTTTCTGAGTTCACAGGCTACTCCCCTTCCTTCTCTTTCTCAGCATAAAAAAAATTTCAACTTTCTTGGTTAGTTAAGTTTCTTGGAAATAACAAATATTCCTTAGATCTATTCATAAAATGTCTAATCACAAGTAGATCTGGTCTGTTTGTATATAAAAAATAGATTTAGTTAAAGTTCTTAAAGATTTATCTCATTTTCTAGATCTATTTTGCTAAGTTTCCATACAAAAAGGTCATTTTTTTTATTGAAATTTTTTAAAGCTTGAGTAGGAAACTAGTTTTTGGTTTTAAAAGTTTATCTTGCAAATTTAAAAGTGCATCTATTTGCTGCCTTAAACAAGCAAGCCAAGATCCCAAGGAAAGCTTGCTTTCCTTGGTTATTTTTCGTTAATTTATCATATATTAGTTTTAGTGCATTTTCCTAGAAATTTTTGTGGTGACCCAAAATCACTTTCTAAGTGTTTTTGGTCTCCTTTTACTAACATTAGCTCGTTGTTTTGCAACACTTTATGAACAGGTAGGAGGAGACTCTTCCCGAATTTTGGTAGATCGGGCCATCCGGAGCTCCCAAAATCAAACCTTTTCATCCAGAAACTCTTTCCATCTATTTTTGTAAGCCTTTCAGTCAATTTTGAATGATTGGGGCACTTCTATTTGCATTGTAAAAGTTATATTAAATGAGAGCAAGTGGGCTACCCAGCGCCCACAACCCATCCCTCTAGGGGGAAACTGTGTTGACTCATTTTTCGTGGTTTGCATTTTTAGTTTAGATTCCTTTTTTTTGGCACTTAATAAAATTAACTAGGGTTAAAATTTACCATGTTGGTCCGTTCCATTGGCAAGCCACAAGTTCCCTAAGGAGCTAGTTTTGTACATCTTTTTAACAATTTTCCTTTTTTGTTGTTGTTTAAATCAACCCCCTTGCTTTCCCGAAGTACAGTGTCAGGATAAGGGCTTGCCCGAGTACTGGCCTGAAAAGAGACTTTTGGGGTTTTAATTAAAAAAGAAAAATATTGTTCAAAAATCTATAAAAATTAACAAGGCTTTGCCCCCGTATGCTCTGGATCACTACAGCTTTGACTGAACATGCTGATCAACCAGAAAGGGACTTAGTGACTAGTAATTAGTTTAACACTTCCCAATTAACCTACCCTTACGAAAATCCGGTGTAAGACGATTATTGATAAAGTGTGGGGAAATTCCTCTAAGGAAGCGGGAACCACTTGATAGTGACCTCGGGATACTGTTAGACTACACCCTCGTTTGGTGTAGTGTTGAACACCTCCCAGAGACTCCGGTCCAGTCCACATGTCCAAGTGAGGAGCCACCTTGTCAAATTCCAGACATATTTCCAGTACCTCACGGTATATTGGAAATCCCCCATCCCTAATAAACAACTCATTACTACAGGATTTTTTATTTTTACCAAGAACAATTGCAAAACATTGTTATTTCATTTCGAGCACTTTAATTTGACTCCATTATTAGCACTGGTCTTATTTATGAATATTTCATGATGATGGATGTTTATGTTTCAATGATGATGTCGGATGATCAATGATTTCAAGTTAAATATTGCATTGTTCTTGTGTTTAAATTTCTAACTCCTAGATTAGTTGTTTTATCTTTCATAGACTAAACACCTTAGATTTTATTTCTTTTTACGGTCCACCCCCCTTGGCTTCGCTAGGAGTAAGCCTAGACGGAGGAGTCGAGTTTCAGGTGACAATACTTGACTTTGGCTTGCCCCCAAGGCCACACCAACGGCTTGAATATTTTTACCGCGTTTTCCCAGTTGTGATTCGAGGCGGCAACAGAACCAAAAACAAAAACCACATACTCAACATGCTTCTTGACTAAAGATGAGTGTAATAGACACACTCACACACACACAAATATATATACACACACACACACATATATATACAGACACACACAAAAGATAATAATAATAAATAAGAATAATAAAAATAAAAATATTAATTACTAATAATTAAACAATTGAATTAGACTAAACGACATACCTTTTCATTGAAAAGGTATGAACGACCATATTAAAATGTCTCGATATTGTAATCAAGGGCATCTTATCTCATATTCATTTTTTATTTTTCATAAAAATATTTTCGAGTGTTCATTGCTTGTGGAATTCAACCGTCGGGCATTATTCATTGGTATCAGAGTCAAGGATGCTCACTGCTCCAGCCGCTGTCCAGATCCAATCCGTCGTTCTCGTGCCCGCGTTGCCAACCGCCGTTCTCCACCGCGTTCTCCGTCCACGTTATCCTGCCCGCGCTAACCTTGTTCGCCGTTCTTCGCCGCGTTCTCTTGCCCGTGCCAACCTCGTCTGTCGTTCTCCACCCGTTGATCTCTGCTTGCGATCTCCTGCCGCTTTCTCTCGTCCTGTCACACCCTCTCACCTCTTTCGTTGCTTGTCTGCAGTACCCCCGCACTCCGGCGATATCCCTCCTCTACGATCTCCATCCCCTACACTCCTGCTCCCTCCCTTACACTTCTCAGCTCCCCTACTCGACTCACTCCTATTTGCCACGTTTGTGACCTGCGCCACATCTTGCTTGATTCACACGCACGCCTGACCTCGTCACGCTGCCATTTCCCTTGTACTCCATCACCTAGGGTTTCGAACCCTAAATTCAAAACATATTATAATATTATTAATTATTATTATAATATATCAAAAGAAAACCCATTTTAAACTATAAAAGAAAATGGAGTCTTCAAAGCAGAGATACGTATCCCATGAGGAGATGACCATGGAGATAGCTAATCAAAAAGAAAAATTAAATACTATGCAAGCTCGTCTAAACCAATCAGAAGAGGGACAAGAATTATTACACGTAAAGATGGATGATAGTGACGCTAGACTAGAAAGGATAGAAAATCGATTAGATAATCTAGTGATCGTAAGAGAACAAGAGAAAGAGGAAAGGGAGATAATAAATGCAAAAAATGATATGATGTTTAGCGAGATTATGAAGAAATTAAATACAATTGTTCTAGACTCAAGGTTGGAGCAAGAAAAACCAGAATCATCTTCCTTTAAAAATACACATAACCTAAGAGGGCAAGAGAGAGATTATCAAAAAATTAAAAAGGAATTTACCAAAATACGACGGGAAAAACCTTTGAGGCGCCATCATTTGGGTTAATAAAATGAAGGGCATGTTTGAATCAAACCCCCCACTCAGTGAAAGAGAAAAAACAACGACAACCGCCAATAACTTGGAGGAAGAAGCTTATGATTGGTTCCTATGGTGGTTAGGGAAATGTAATGCTTGCTCTTTTCAGTGGACAAACTTCACAAGGGCATTATTAAAAAGGTTCCATGACGAGGAAGAGGATGACCCTTGTACCAAGTTCATCCATTTTAAGCAAAAGCGAAACGTAAATGATTATACTCACGAATGGGAAGTTTTGGCTACACGAAAAATGGGGTTTGCAGATGAACAATTACTAAAAATGTACATCTGTGGCTTAAAGGATTACATCCGTAGTGAGTTAAAACTTTGGAAACCCGAAACGATTGAAGACGCCAGACATGTAGCAAAATTGATTGAACAAAAGAACAAGGTCAATAAATTTTCATTTTTAGCTCAGATAGGTCAAATAGATATTTTAATGATAAAACAAATAAGTATGCTACTGAATAGACAAACAAGTATGTACTACCTCCCTTGAGGGAAAATGAAAAACAACTTAAGGACACATATAAGAAATGGGTAAATAAGTGTAGATACTGCGGAGCTAAATGGGAAAAAGGGCATCAATGCAACAATAAAAAATTGTATAATTGTGAAGCTAAGAGGGAAACATAAGTCTCGTCCATGAGCGATTCCGATGATGAAGTCAACAAGGAGGAAAATAATGACATCAACTTTGACTCTGAAGAGGCAATGCCTAGGATATCTCTAGCTCCTATAACAGGCATTGCACAACCACAAACATTGAAATTAAAGCGGCACGTGAAAAAAGAGAATGTCGTCGTACTTATAGACACAGGAAGCACCCATAATTTTTTAGACGTAAATGTGGTGAAAAGGTTAAACCTATACGTATACCTAGCAACAGATATAAAGGTTATGGTAGTAGATGGGAAAAAGATCGATGGTATAGGGAAGTGTCACAAGGTCAAGTTACAAATAGACAGTTATAACATGGAATCTGGATTCTACACAACACCCTTAGGAGGAGTAGACATTGTCTTGGGAATTCAATGGCTACTTACGTTAGGTACATACTATGCAAATCATCAAAAGCAATTTATTAAATTCAAGTGGGAGGGAAGAAAATACAAATTGTATGGATTCCAACCGCCGCCTACCCAAATTATATCTTCACAACAAATGGAGAAACTAATTCGAAAAGGGGCACCAGAATTTGTTGCGTGCCAGCATTTGTGGCACAATGTCATCAAATAGAGATATTAGCAGCGGAACTGGCTCATGCCCAACAACCAGAAATCCAAGGATTGATCCAGAAATATGAGAAGGTATTCCAAGGTCTTCCCATGAAGCTACCACTGGGAAGACGAATAGAAGACATAATCGAGGTTAAGCCAGGTTCAACTCCGGTGAACATCAAGCCCTATCGATATCCTCACCATGATAAGACAGAAATAGAAAGGCTAATACAAGGCCCTATTAAGATGTGGAGTTATCGCAAGAAGTAGGAGTCCATATGCGGCCCCAATAGTGCTAGTTCGTAAAAGAGACGGATCCTTCAGGCTATGTATCGATTATCAAGATCGCATGTCCCATGCATGAAGATCGCAAAGGCTTGGGTGATTGTTCCAATGTGAGAGGGGCGGCCCTCTCATGAGGTGGCAGCCACCTCCTCACATCCTAACTACCGGCGCATGATTCAATGCATGATTCGCTCCTTTAATTGAGGGTGCGCCCCCTCTATCAGCCAACTCATGCACTCGCCATCTCCTCATGTAAACTCTATAAAAGCGAGGCTTGCTCCTCTTATTTGATGGATGCAAGGAATCTCTGCCTACATTGTAATGCTATTTGCTTATCTTTCATATGAATAAAGTTGAGACTTTGGAGGTCAGTCTGATGGTGCAAGAGCTTTTGTGGTGAATGTTTTGTGCATAAACCGAGGTGATATCTGTTTAGTTATTCTTCCTTTCATACAAGTGCTTATTATTTTAGCTAAAGAAGATTATATGCTAATCCTTAGAATAGACATTTGAAGTTTCAAGTTGTTTATTTATGCAAAGTTATCTAAGATCTAAAAGTTGCATTTTGTAGTCAGTTATACTTGTGCACTTTTTATTTTAGTTAACCTATCATACTAGATCTAATCACTTGTTTGAAGGTTGTCTTAGTTTTGCAGATCACCAAGCGTGGAGTAGAGATCAGAGCTCAGCTGCATCTCATCTTTCTCCATCACTTTATAAATCTAATGCTCTATTGGTATTGCAGGCGCTCCTTTCTTTCAATTTTATTCAAGCTTGGGCTTGAGCATTCCTTCCTCCTGTTATCACATCCATGTTAACTGGAGTTACCATGTTGCGGATTGTGTGGCAGGGACCATACTGCATTTTTTTTTCCAGATCAGAGATCGGATGCCTTCAGAGGGGGCATGCATTTTGTTCAGATTGCCCCATAGCAGTTTGAGACTTTTGGAGGTGGTGGGCCCACCTCACCTGGGGCCTCGTATTTTTGAGATATTATGTATTTTTGATCACCATGTTGGCATTGTATTGTTTAGTAATGTACTAACATGTATAAGAAAGCCTTTCGCTTCATATTGCATATAGGTATTCAACCAACTCCATTTTGACCAGATTTGACTTGGTCAAACCAGGTTGACTAGGCCAAAAATGGGCCCGAAAAAATATTGCGATCAAGATTTCGATTTTGGTCATTTGTTATCTGTTGGGGTCCCATATGAGCCTCCAAGCATCTGAATTTAAAAAAGTTGAGGCAACGATGAGATTTTTAATTATTATGGGTCATTATTGACCTGTTTTAATTAAAAATCATGGATTTTGGGCAAACAGTGCCTAAGTGATGGATCGTGGTCGTTCAAGTGACCATATCTACTATTTTTGGGGTCCACGATCGCATTGCAGCAGATGGTTCGACAATCCAGGCACTATAAGTGGGTCAAAAGCCCAATTTATACCTTCAGCAATAAAAACCAGCAATTAATTAAATGGAAAATCAAAATTTGGCAAAGGCGAATGGAAAAAATCAAAGGCTGGCTAATACAAGGGGGTCTTCTAAGGTAATGTTGGTAATATTTGGATATCTATTATGCGTTGTGGGTCCCCCCATTGGACCAGCTCACCATGTGGGTCAAATTTGCCCATGGGGGCGTTTTTCTTCACCTAGCAAAATTAATTTTTGATGGTTTGTTGATATGGGACCTTTGATGTATGAGTTAGGGGGCTAAAACACCATATAGACACCCCCTAACATGTTATTTGCTTATTGTATGGGCCCCACGAAGGGCCCCTCTCTCCACATGTGCGCTAGAGGGCAATTCGCACCCCCTCATGGACTCTGCTCCACCCTTCGATTTGGCTATTGGGGAGTGCATCCCAACCATCCATTTTGGAGGGAATTAGGGTTGTATTGGGGGGCATTCTCTACTTAAGAGAGAGTCCCTCCCATTGCTACTTCTTCTTGGCATTGTAAAAACTTGAGTTTGGAGTAATATAGAGATTCTTCTCTCGACTTCTTGAGAGGATTTGTATGGATTGTCAATGGTGTTGATTGTTAGCTAGTCTTCATAGCTTTGTGGAGCATTCTTATTGAGTTTTCTATCCATACTTGTCTAACACGAATTGCAGGGAAGGTGGCCATTTGAAGGGAGGCGCTACACTTGGAGTGGGAGCTCCAGTCTAGCAAATTTTGTCAAAATTATTCACAAGGGAGCTGTCTTTGCTTTCAGCTTGTCAATTCCCTTACTTTCAGCCATCTATTTGTTGTTCTTACTTGGTTATTTGCTGCAGCTATTGATTTTCTCTTGTTTGTGGCAGGTACCCAGGTTGCTATTGGTCATCCGGTTGCTCAAAACGCTCACAGAATTCGCTGGTTGCTCAACAATTGGACGTGAAGCTGGTCTTCAACCCATTTCTTCCATACACTTCTATCCCAGGTACTTCTCCTTGCTGATCTCATAGAGTTCCAATTTCATTGTGTGTATGTTAAGCTGCAAAACTACTAAATAAACCCCAAATATTAAAAACTAAAAATTTGACCGTTAAAACTTAATTTTCTTTCCAAACTCGCTTATTATTTGTTCTTAAACGCCTAAATCCAAAGTTTCGTTGCTTTTCGACTCCATTTACCCATAGAACTAGCAATGGTCTTTTTGCCAAAAATGCCCCACTTGGGCGTTTTTCTCTTTCTGTTTGACTGGGTCACTTTGGGGTTCTGGGTAGTTTAGATTTGGTTTTTAAATCATCATTTTACCTTGAGAAATCAAGCTACTGTTTGTTGGAAGTGTGTTTAAACGATAATTTATCACTGCCCTAGGTCCACTAAGCCATTGATTTAACCCTATTCCTTGGGGAGTTTTACTTCGTTCCTGTTATCACATTTATAGTAGCCGGGCTACCATACATTATTTTTCTGATGCCAGTACACTATTCAGCCAGTTCCCCTACATTTGAGATGCTGAGATGAGCATCTATATTGGATCACTATCAGATTGTGGACAACAGTTATTTTCCCCATGCCATGACTGAGTCTCGGGACACTCAGAGAGATGACCGATGTAGCCATTATACCATTGGTACAGAGCAGTCAGTAGTGCCCAGAGTTGCAGCAGCAGTTTCAGAGGATAGAGGATGGTACAGGTTGATGTGCATTCAGGTATATGACTCAGCAGGTATATCATGGTGTTATGGTTAGATTGCTTTTATACTTATTCTTATAGCATGTCTTAGCACTTAGTGTCATGATCTGGCGATCATATAGATATATGGACCTGGTTGATCTATTATATATATTATACTGTCCCTACTCAGACTTAGAAGTTCACTATTCATACTCATTGGTACATACCCTCCTTAGGGAGAATAGAGGTGATCATTACACCATACTCTGGCTTGCTAGTGTTGGCTCCATCATTTCATTGTCTTCATCCATCCATGGCCTACCTTTTAGATTATCACCCTGACTTACTACTTGACTAGTGGCATGGAGGACTTTTCCCCACTGTAGCCTCTGTATTGGATGAGCCTCCCTGTTTATTGTGTCTCGGCTCTGAGTTGGTGACAAAACTTACCTACGGTGAGTTGGAGTTCCTTGTGAATTCCCCCTAGTCACTAAAGTTGTGTTGGCTAAACCTGAAACTTTTAGTGCTGCCATCAATACAAAATCTGGAAAATGAAATGCTATATCTTGTATGAAAAGCCCATTCATGCAATGTGTTTCTAAACACACATGAATGAAAGGCGTGCCAAATGAAAATGGCCATAAAAATAAAATGTTATATCTTGTGGAAAATAAATACCTAGGTAAACAAGCTGTCCATGACACACCTAGAAGTGCTCAGGTAAACAAGTGCCTTAAAAACACACCTGCAGCAGAAAGCCTAAAAGAAAAAATGTAAATCTATGCAATGTGTTTGTAAACACACATAGATCAAGGCTATGGAAACTTCAGGCCCAAAAAGCAATGGAACTTAAATGCTATATCTAAACAATTGCTGGCCTTATTTGTATTATGGATTGTGCGCATCTGTGAAGGTGAATAAACCCTCTTTTAACAACTCATCCATTTGTGAGACACCGCCATTCCCTGTGTTATTGCTCATTCAGTATATACTATGGTGTATTCCCTTTCCCTTGCCAAAGAGTCACAAAGTCAAGACAGCTAAGTCATCCCTTAGCCTAGCCAGTTAATTCAGCCTTCACCCTTCACTAGCAAATTGATCACAACTATGAAGTGAGTATGGTCCTGAAAGAGTAGTCTGAGTAATAATAATAATTAACGACACTATATATTTGGATGTAGATCGCCAGTTATGATCATTATGTGTTATAATTGTTATTTGAATAAGTTGTAAAGCATGTATTAACCTTGATACTTTTCAGCAGCCTTGGATGATGGACTGAGTTATATTTGGTTGACCATGGAGGACCATGGGACATGAGATGTTAGACCTTATGATGATATGGATAGATGATATATGGTCTATGTACACATACAGGATGATTCTATGCAGCAGCTACAGGGTTATGATGATGATTCTGGGTTTACAGCAGTGTTTGTATATGTACAGCGCATTATTATTGGCCTTGTTCCGGTATATTGATATTTACTTTGATCATGCAGAGACTCATATAGTGTATGAGTACACATCTTGGATAGATTTGGACCTTCTGAGTCCAATGGGACAGTTTGTTTTCAGTTCCGGGCACTTACAGTGATGATTGAGCCTCAGTAGGCTGTCCCAGTGCAGTTTTGGTCTGTTGGAGGCCCTGTCGGAGCAGAGATGACTTTTATCCGGTTGACCTAGGGCGCTGATGATGAAGGGGGTGGTCCAGCCACTTGTTTTTACCATATTACCCCCCTTCCGGACACATTGGTGCCCTCACCTTGACAGCGCCAGCACTCCAAGAGGCTGTTTGGGGCAGTTTCACGCTTCCCGAGGCATTTCAGGATTGGTAGAAATGGCTATTGAGGAAATCGATTTGGGCTACTGAGGCAAATTTATGGCATGGGATGATCAGTGATGATAGATCGGGGTCTTCCACACCTTCTCCAGCAGTTTCAGCTTCATCGGGGCCCGCATCCATCACTTATGGCACTTTCTGTGGATTTTTTGAGGTCTTTTGAGGACCACGACTTCACTATGGAGGCACGATTTGGTACATTCATGATTATTTATTGGTTATTGTGCTATGGGGATTGACCAAGGAGGGATAAAATTACCCCTTGGACCCACCATAAGCCTCTTATGATATTTCATCATCATGATTTGGTGGGATTCCCCTCTTCTAGGGCGATTTTGTCCACTCATATTATATTTTATGTGTGATCCATGTATTATGTTGTTGAGCTCATCTCAACCATTGATTAGACATTTGTATCTTTTAATCTTAGCCACTCATTCAAAAAGTGGTTAGGGTTTTGGTGCCTCTCCTTCCTATTTAAAGGAGAGAGCCTCTCATTGTAAGGGGTCTTTGGCTCTTGGATTATTGGTATAGAAAAATATTCTTGTGGAAATTCTTGTGGTCTCCTTTGCATCTGGTGTTCTTAGATGGTGATTGGAAAGTCTATTGCAACCTAGCATTTGGAAATTGTGGCAAGATCTATCTTTTTTTGGAAATCATTGTTTGTCTACAGGAGGGCGACTTCAACAAGGGCGATTTTGCAAGGCTTCTTCAAATCGACTTTCTTGGCATTCGCTTGTATCAGGGGGTTATCATTAGTATCATTGTGATCTATGCTATCTTTCTGTTACTTCTTTTGTGGCATTAGTCTTATCTCTTGATGCATCAAATCTGATATTGTTGACGTTTGTTGTGCAGGAGAGAGGGCGCATTGGCTTCTTGGACCAAATCGACTTGCATAGAAACTACCTCAAAGCTTCTCAAATTGATCGGGTTTGCATAGATCATCATCATCAAGGCATCTACAAGGTTACCCAGGTAAGATCCACAGGTTTGTTTCTCTTTCCTTTATCCAATCCATTGACATAGCTCATAAATTGTTGAAACCCTAAATATCATAAAACCCCCATTTTACATTTTCTCAGATCTACTTAGATCTAGTGGGTTGTTGGGTATAATACTGAAAACCCACCTCTATAGCATCCAAGGCATCCCGGATCTATAGTTTGGTGAGGATTGGCTTCCATTTGATCCCCTTCCCAGGCCAACTTAGCCTCTCCCAAGCAAGGCGCACTTCACCAGTTGAGCTAGTTGACCTAGATCTAGGTGGTGGGTGTTCGAGATTCCACTTGATTTGACATCTACACATCAAATAACATACACCCAGGTTGTCACTTTTCTGAAATTTACCTTGTGGGCCCTATTCCACATTTTAAGGGATCTAATCCCCATTTTGGACCACTTGGAACACTTAAACTCAAATCTACTAAGATCTAACCGGTGGATTGCCACGAAATTATAGATCCATACTCCTACCTGACTGATCTACCCGGATCTAAAGTTTGGATGCCATCCGACTTGTCTTGACCTACTTAACCCTCATTTTAGGCCTCCTTGGGCAAAGTCGCACCACCTTGGAGAAGTGAGTTGACTCACTTCTAGGACGTGGGTACTTGAGATTGTTGGAGATTTGGAACCGGGATAATTCAAAACCTAGGTCTAGACTATCACTTTGTCAAATCTTGCCTTGGGGATAGCATTCCTTGTTTTAAGGGATTGTGGTCCACCAGGGTCAAACCTAGATCTAGACACATTCATCCATCAAGACCTCTATTGCTCACTTGTCCCAAGTACTAGGAGTCCTAAACCACAAGTCAACCCTACTTTGACTCCACTTCCCAATTCCCAAGGCACTGGTTTCTCTCCAAGTTAATTCAACTTTCCTAGATTGTTGGATTGACTTGTGGTTTGACTTTTGCATGGTGAACTAAACCCTTGAAGCTATCATGTATCATGGTCAAGCTTGTCACTTGTACTAGTTAGCCCCAATTCAACCCTTAAACTACCCTGCATTGGACATGGTTCCCAAGGCAGTGGATCTTCCAACATTGAACTAGTACACTCATCCTAGATCTCACTTCAAACATTGTAAGTCACTCTCACATCAACTATGAACCAAAGCTATACCTATTGAACCCCCCACTTGGCTTGTGACTTCATCTTTAGGTCTAGGATAAACCATACACCTAACTTCACTTAGAAATACCCTGATTTGGTGTCTTGGTTTTGATCTCTCCTGTCGGGAGTAGATCGGGTCTCCCCCTTTGTTGTCTGGGCTAGATAACATAAAGCGAAGGTTGCCTCGACTGGCGTGACAACCATATATTGGAGGTCGAGGTGATCGTGGTTGCACCTTTTGAGTTGCCCTTCCCTATTGCCATCCATGACTGGATACATCCATAGGGGTAACCACAGTTTAGGTGATAACAGTTCCCTCACTTCCAATTCATTTTGCATCCTTAGACTAATTTCAGCCATATAATCACCAATCTAATTGCTTCATTGTATTTAATTGCTGGTCACATTCTCATTTACACGATTACTCTATACTTGTGTACATCTGTTGGTTGAAGTTGAGTCTAGTATCCTATCAGCACTCATCTTTTGTTTCTATTTCTTCATCTTCTGGGATTTGGGTGTATTTTTGTCTCTCAACCATCACCGGTTGAGCAGGGTCTCCCCCTGACTTGGCTACGTGCCTCGTCTGAAGTGACAATAGCCTTGTCCGGTGTGACTTCCGTTCCTTGAATAGAGGACTTGGCCATTGTTGGTTGCACCTTCCTAGCCGCTCACCCTCTACCATCCCTGTTGGGACATTTATCATAAACAGCTAGAGATAGCGTGATAACATTTTTGGCGGTGTTGGCGGGGAGGTAGAGGCCTACCCGTGTTTTGCTTGAGTTTTGAGTCTTTTTGCTTGTTTTTCCTTTATCTTCGGATTTGAACTTAAAACTCTGTTGGCTGGTTTCTGCTTGCATAATTTCTGCAGCCAACACCATTTTGTCTCATTCACCACTTCCCCTACGACATTCCACCTTCGGTGAGCAAGGTTCCCAAGTTCACTGGCGATTCCACCCCGCAGCTCCACTGGACGCCGAACCCATCCATACAACCTTCGCAACTTAGATCGTTCTGACACGTCACATAGCACACCTATCACTTACGTCAGACAAAATTTTTGAGAATTCTTGCGTACGCATGTGACTTTGCCTCTTCCTGAAAAGGACACAATGGGATGTGGGGTGACCATGAAAGTACTATCTCAATTAGTTGAGCTGGTCACCAATGTCACGCTCTTGCTAAAACAACAAGATGAAGACAATAGGGAACGCAACCGACATATACGATACATTTACGAGGGAGCTTATAACTGTTCCACCACGTCCGCCCAGATCCTTACCCGGGGTCAATTGGCTAAGAAAAGAGGTGGCCCAACGGACCTTGGTCATACAAAAACCAATCCGGAAGGCCTAAAAGGGAACAATCCCTAGTCTAGTCCTAGTCCCGAGAGATCCCAACGTAAGGACAAACCTAGCCCAAAGGGGCAAATGATACCGAAACCAAACCCCAGGATTATGACGAGAGGGAAGGAGAACCCTCAAACAAAAGAAGCAAGTGTTCCTAAAAGTGCGACCAAGTCTAGCCCAAAACTTGAAGTAAAAGCCACCCCTTCACAAGCTAATCGATGGAAGAGGGAGGTCGCATGTCTCCAGGGAACCTCTAGTCAAGAATCCCCTAGTCCGAATCCTATCAAGGTAAACGTTTCAAGCAAGCTGTCCAACTTTGTGATTCAAGTCTCTTTCAAGGAGTTAATCAAAGTCCCGGTAATCAAAGCCCAGATCATGGAACTCCTCGGCATTAAGTCTGCCCCGACCAACAAAGTGAAACAACATGCCTTTCAATGTGACATAGGAATCTTTCTGTCCAAACTCAGCATGCCCATACCCCTAAGTGAAATTTTGAGGATTCCTGAGATGCATGATAGAGCTCGTAACTTCTAGGGGATACAACCAAAGGGAACCCCTCTTGAGTAACCAATTGAGATGGCACTTGACCCTCCAATAAACATCCATAGTGTATCCGGTAACTCTGAGGTGTGCCCTCCGTTTTACGTTGCCCTCGAGGTAAATCAGTTGATATTCCACAATTGCATGCTTGATTTGGGGGTTGAGGTCAACATCATGCCGCTGCAAGTCATGGAACAACTCGAGCTGGCCCCTTCCAGGCCTTTTAGAAATTTGTGTGGGATGGATTCTCGTCCGGTGGAAGCAATGGGTGTTATTGAAAATCTCCATGTGAGGTTAGCTGCGTGCCCCGATATCGGAATGTCCATGGATGTCCTAGTCCTAGATGTCCCAGATGTCTGGGGCATGCTCCTATCTAGAGAATGAGCTGCTAAGTTGGGTGGACACATTCAAATGGATCTCACGTATGCAACCATCCCGAGGGGGCCAGGCAAAGACGTCACCTTACTTAACGAGCCTCCAATGAAAGAACATGTGGAGACCCCTGATTACCTTTATGAAGAAGCAATCCGCCCCACGGATGAGGTCGGAAACTTCATGGTGTTAGCAAATTACTGGGAAGACATTAGGCAACACCCTTTCCCGCCTAGTGAGATCCGGAAGACGCATTTTGATGGGGCTCGCTCTAGGCATGGTGCAGGCGCCGGGGTGGTCATAACTTCACCCGCCGGTGAAGAAACCATATACTCATTCCGCTTAGAGTTTGATTGCACTAGCAATGTGGTGGAATATGAGGCCCTTCTCCTCAAAGTCGAAATTGCCAGGGACCGCAAGATTAAGTCCTTGAGTGTTGTGGGTGATTATGATCTCATAGTTTCTTAAGTTAGAAACCAGTTTGCTGCCAAGAATGATAGATTGCGCACCTACAGGAACGCCGTGTGGGACACCATTGAGTTATTCGACGCTTTCTCAATTAAGGCTGTCCCTAGGGAGGATAATTTGTTGGCAGACGCACTAGCTGTGGCTGCCAGTACCTTTGAAGTCCCGGATGCCTTGAGTGAGCGAAAGTGCAAAGTCGAGGTCCTATTTAGGCCTCCTGTGCTCGATAAGCAAGACTACTGGCGTGTTTTCCAGGATGATGCCCAAATAGTGCGTTTTCTGCAAGGAGTAGAGAACGCCCTTGATCCAATAATCAGCTTGGAGGACCAGTCCTCGGGACAATCACTATGTGGCGCCAACCTATTGGATCTGTCCCTGCCACTCGAAAAGAATTTGAACAGACATGACGAGTATAGGGGTGGGAGAGCTCAGCTTGTTGATGAAGTGATTGAAGTGAATATAGGCTCTTCAGTTTCCCCCAAGATGATAAGGATTGGGAAGAATGCATCCAAGGAGGAACGCTGGAGAATCATAGAGCTAATTTGTAAGTACAAAGACGTTTTCGCCTGGACGTATGATGATTTAAAAACTTACGATAAATCGGTCATTGAACATACTATCCCACTAGTAGAGGTGACCAAACCATACAAGCAAAAGTTAAGAAATGTCAACCCGAAACTAGCCCCTTTGATCAAGAAGGAAATTGAGAAAATGTTGGCAGCCGGAATCATTAGACCTGTAAGGCACACCACTTGGGTGTCCAACCCTGTGATAGTGAGGAAGAAAAATGGTGAAATCAGAATTTGCATTGATTTTAGGAATCTGAATCGGGCCTGCCTCATGGATAACTACCCTCTGCCTAACATGGAAAACCTGTTGCAAAGTGTTACCGGGGCAAGTATGCTATCCATGTTAGATGGTTTCTCGGGGTACAACCAGGTCCAGATTAAGAAGGAAGATAGGGGGAAAACTACGTTCACCACCCCATGGGGAACCTATGAGTACATCTGCATGCCTTTTGGATTGCTAAATGCTGGATCCACTTTGCAGAGGGCTATGGATTAGGCTTTTAGTGACCTAATAGGGAAGACCATCGCCATCTACCAAGATGACTTGACTGTTTTTTCCAAAGAGAGGGCTAACCATGTAGACCATTTGAGGAAATTTTTTGATAGATGCAGAAAGTTTGGGATATCCCTCAATCCAAGGAAGTCAAACTTCGGGATCGATGAAGGAAAGTTATTGGGACACATTGTGTCCAAGGAAGGAATTAGGATTGACCGAGAAAGAATCTGCGTCATCAACGATATTCCACGCCCTCACAACGTTACCTCGCTTAGGTCTTTCTTTGGGAAGATAAACTTTGTAAGAAGATTTATCCCAAACCTCGCCGAGTTGGCCAATCCCCTAAACGCTCTTTTAAAGAAGAATGCCCAATTTGTCTGGGATAATAAGTGCGAAGTGTCTTTCAGTAAATTGAAGAAGGCCATATCTTCTTCCCCTGTCTTGGTTTGCCTTGATTACAACAAGGATTTCCTGATTTACTCTTATGCCTATGAAGACACCATTGCGGGAGTCCTTTTGCAAAAGAACGAAGACAATCACGAACAACCCATCACTTTCATGAGCAAAAATCTCAGAGACGCGGAGCTCAAGTACACTACTACTGAGAAGCAAGCCTATGCCTTGGTCAAAGCTCTAAAACATTTTTGGACCTATGTGGGTTTTTCCAAAATTAAAGCCTATGTACCCTACTAGGCCGTGAAAGATGTTTTGTCACAACCAGACGGAATCAGTGCAGGGGGAAACTGGATCTCCAGAATCCAGGAGTATGACTTGGAAATTAAGCCAATCAAGATCGTGAAAGGACAAGGATTAGCCCAACTGTTAACCGAAAGGGAGAGTGATACCCAGGTAAATTAAGTGAGCGAAAGTGGGGGTGATGATGTGACCATGAATGAGCTGGAAGAGCACGAATGGTATAGGGACGCAATCTTCTACTTGAAGTACCTAACGTGCCCCGACCACCTTGTGGATCACCAAAGGAAGGCCCTTAGGTTAAAGGCCTCAAAGTTTGTTTTGACTAAGGATGGCCTAGGATGGAGAAACCCAGATGGGATTATCCTGAAGTGTGTCGAGCCTGATGAATCACACATAATTATCAGAGAATTCCATTCCGGGCTATGTGGTGGCCACTATGCCCCTAAAGGGACTGCGGCTAAAATCATCAGGGCAGGGTACTACTAGCCCATGCTGTTTGGTGATGTCCACAACTATGTGAAGACATGTCAGGAATGTCAATTCTTCACAGGAAAACCAAGACTACATGCCTTGCCCTTGAACCCTGTGATTGTAGAAGCCCCTTTTCAGCAGTGGGGAATGGACTTCGTGGGACCATATGGTGTAAATTCAAGCAATGGGTACAAGTATATTCTTACCTGCATCGATTATTTCACCCGTTGGGTTGAAGCCATCCCTACGAAGAAGGCCACGATCGACATAGTGGTAAAATTCCTAGAAGAAAATATCGTTGCTAGGTACAAATGTCCTCTCAAACTCACCATCGATAATGCTAAGGCATTTAGCAAGATGGAGATGTCAATTTTTTGCCTCAATCATGGCATTGTGTTATCCCATTCCTCTAACTATTACCCCCAAGGAAACGGGTTGGCGGAATCAAGTAACAAGAAACTCATCAGACTCCTCAAAAGGATGGTAGGGGACAACAAACGCAGCTGGGATAATAGGCTGAAGTATGCGGTGTGGGCTGATAGGACCACGGTAAAAAGGATAACAGGGAAATCCCCCTTCGAGTTGGTCTATGGACAGGATTGTAGACTCCCCCTCAATTTACAAATCCCTGTGTATGAACTGCTGCAACAATGTGGCTCCGATCAAGAGGCGCTCTAGGGAAGGATCGATAAACTGGTCGAATTGGATGAGAAAAGAAGAGATGCTTTCAACAGGACGATCATAGAGCAATAAAGAGTAAAAGGGACCTTTGATCAAGGTACCCGAAATGAACACTTAAAGGTTGGAGATGTGGTTTTATTATGGGATAAACAGAAAGAAAAGCCCGGGAAACATGGTAAGTTAGATAGGTTGTGGAAGGGCCCGTACATAGTTTCCAGGGTAGCCAGGAAGGGATCGGTGCATATAGAAACGCTGGACGGTGAAGAATTGGAATTACCTGTAAATGGGAGGTTTTTGAAGCACTACTTCCCACCTATGAACGACGAGTGACCTGAGCCAGTGGCTCTCCTTTTTGCGGCTAATAAGCTCTCGAGAGCAGCAGCCGGTTGTCCTTCGCCCTTGACTGCCCCACCTTTGTTTGACGAGCGGTCGCCCTTTTTGTTTTATTTTATTTGTCTTTTTCTCACTTTCTGACACCATTTTCCCTTCTTCTAGTTTGCTTTTGTACCATAGTTTCCTTTCAGTTGTTTTTCACCTTTCTCACACCTCATGTGTCGGCTTAATAAAATTTAAAATGCTGTAGAGTACATTTCATTATTGATATATTTTCATTTTCAGCATTGTCATTTTGTTAGATTTCTGCTGGATTTTATATATATATTGTATGTCCTGACGATCGTTCTGCAGAGATTGGTATAGCATCTGCATTTTACAGGGATAGGTACACGATGATGATGATGCAGATAGCAAGCATGTGCGTGCGCGTTGATGATGATGAGAGGGGTGCTACGGACCAGAGATTCTGTGGTTCTCAAGCACTCTCTCCCTTAGAGCACTTGTCCCAGCAGGAGCCTGATGTTATCACATCCATGTTAGTTGGAGCTACCATGCTGCAGATTGTGTTGTCAGGGACCATACTGCATTTTTTTTTCCAGATCAGAGATCGGATGCTTTCAGAGGGGGCATGCATTTTGTTCAGATTGCCCCGAGAAGAGATATCAGTGGGGACAGATGGTTTATTCATGAGTCCAGACATGTATACATCATTGCCTACAGGGGCACCCTTCCTTGCCAGGCTTTGCATAAGCCCATTGAGACAGTTGTCTAGCCATATTTTGATTGAGAGTACTACAGAGTATTGCCGGTTTTCCACTTATTGCCCGGATTCAGTAGAGATCCAGTTTCAGAGTCAGCTTCAGCGGCAGGTATATGGTGTGGCAGGTATAGCATTTGATGTTCTATTGCTCATGTTGTTGATTAGACTTGTTTATATATGATAGTACACTGACTTTACATATGATGATTGATGTGATGATCTAGTTGTCATTATGATGTGTTGTTGGGCCCTTGGTGATGTCAGTCCACCCCTTCCAGTAGACTCCTGTCTATGCACACTGGATCATATCCCCATTATTGGTATAGACTTGGTCATTTAGTCCCCTTAGGCAGCTAACTTTGGATCCACCTTCATTTTCTCCACCCATTCGACTCATTCAGGTGGGTCTTTCTCGACTTGGATTGTGATTTGTGACCTTGAGGATCTCCTTCCCCACTGACCTCTGAGTATGCCATGATTCCCTGTCGTTTGTGCCTCAGCTCTTTAGTGTGTGAGATGCACTCTCAAACTTGGGATTTGCTCTTGTCGGTTGCCCTCGATGTTGCAATGTAGTATAGGATTGTGTAGCCTCACCAGGTGTTCCCACTGTTCATCGAAGCTTGTACACTTACCCCCATTACTTTTGCAGTATGAGCACTTTGATTATATCTATTGAGATATGTATGTAGCCCAAAAGGGCCTTGAAATGAAGAAATGTAAAAGAAGCCAAAAAGGCTATGTGAATGTAAAATCTAGCAAAAAGGGCTAAGTATGAAATGTAATGTAAAGTCCAAGTAATGTGTTCTTCAACACACGCAGACATAGGTCAACCATACATATCAGCACTGTAGTGGTTATTTCCTCACCTAGTCCCGCGGGGCAAGGAGGTGAGATGGAGCAAGGGACAAGCTCAAGATTGCCCCCTAGAGTCTCAAGTTACGGTTTGACGGACACCCAGTTTGGCGGCTCTAGAAAAGATACTCACGGAGTCTTCTTAAGGCACGGATGTGAGTTGTGAGGTATTTGTTAGATGACCAGTGGCAGTTTCCCTGCACTATACCCATTTGTGAGGCACCGCCATTCCCTGTGTATTATCATGTTTTACTTATCTCAGTGGGCCCCGCTTTCCCGATTTATCCAAAGGGTCACACGATCTTGGTCCTTGTTTTCCCTTATCCTTCACCTTGTTTTTCCACTTCACCCGAAGTCAACTAAGTGGTCAAGTCTATAGGTTGTGCATAACAGTTTGAGACTTTTGGAGGTGGTGGGCCCACCTCACCTGGGGCCTCGTATTTTTGAGATATTATGTATTTTTTGATCACCATGTTGGCATCGTATTGTTTAGTAATGTACTAACATGTATAAGGAAGCCTTTCGCTTCATATTGCATACAGGTATTTAGCCAACTCCATTTTGACTAGATTTGACTTGGTCAAACCAAGTTGACTACGCCAAAACTGGGCCCGAAAAAATATTGTGATCATGATTTCGATTTTGGTCATTTGTTATCTCTTGGGGTCCCATATGAGCCTCCAAGCATTAAAATTTAAAAAAGTTGAGGCAGCGATGAGATTTTTAGTTATTATGGGTCATTATTGACCTGTTTTAATTAAAAATCATGGATTTTGGGAAAACAATGCCTAAGTGATGGATCGTGGTCGTTCAAGTGACTATATCTACTATTTTTGGGGTCCATGATTGCATTGCAGGAGACGGTTTGACAATCCATGCACTATAAGTGGGTCAAAAGCCCAATTTACACCTTCAGCAATAAAAACCAGTAATTAATTAAATGGAAAATCAAAATATGGCAAAGGCAACTATGGCGAATGGCAAAAATCAAAGGCTGGCTAATACAAGGGGGTCTTCTAAGGTAATGTTGGTAATATTTGGACATCTATTGTGTGTTGTGGGTCCCTCCATTGGACCAGCTCACCATGTGGGTCGAATTTGCCCATGGGGGCGTTTTTCTTCACCTAGCAAAATTAATTTTTGATGGTTTGTTGATGTGGGACCTTTGATGTATGAGCTAGGGGGCTAAAACACCATATAGACACCCCCTAACATGTTATTTGCTTATCACATGTGCGCTAGAGGGCAATTTGCACCCCCTCATGGACTCTCCTCCACCCTTTGATTTGGCTATTGGGGAGTGCATCCCAACCATCCATTTTGGAGGGAATTAGGGTTGTATTGGGGGGCATTTTCTACTTAAAAGAGAGTCCCTCCCATTGCTACTTCTTCTTGAGATTGTAAAAACTTGAGATTGGAGTAATATAGAGATTCTTCTCCTGACTTCTTGAGAGGATTTGTATGGATTGTCAATGGTGTTGGTTGTTAGCTAGTCTTCATAGCTTTGTGGAGCATTCTTAGTGTGTTTTCTGTCCATACTTGGCTAACACGAATTGCAGGGAAGGTGGCCATTTGAAGGGAGGCGCTACACTTGGAGTGGGAGCTCCATTCTAGCAAATTTCGTCAAAATTATTCACAAGGGAGTTGTCTTTGCTTTCAGCTTGTCAATTCCTTTACTTTCAGCCATCTATTTGTTGCACCTATTGATTTTCTCTTGTTTGTGGTAGGTACCCAGGTCGCTATTGGTCATTCGGTTGCTCAAAACGCTCACAGAATTCGCTGGTTGCTCAACAATTGGACGTGAAGCTGGTCTTCAACCCATTTCTTCCATACACTTCTATCCCAGGTACTTCTCCTTGTTGATCTCATAGAGTTCCAATTTCATTGTGTGTATGTTAAGCTGCAAAACCACTAAGTAAACCCCAAATATTAAAAACTAAAAATTTGACCGTTAAAACTTAATTTTCTTTCCAAACCCGCTTATTATTTGTTCTTAAACGCCTAAATCCAAAGTTTCGTTGCTTTTTGACACCATTTACCCATAGAACTAGCACTGATCTTTTTTCCAAAAATGCCCCACGTGGGCGTTTTTTTCTTTCTACTTGTCTGGGTCACTTTGGGGTTCTAGGTAGTTTAGATTTGGTTTTTAAATCATCATTTTAGCTTGAGAAATCAAGCTACCACTTGTTGGAAGTGTGTTTAAACGATAATTTATCACTGCCCTAGGACCACTAAGCCATTGATTTAACCCTATTCCTTGGGCATTTTTACTTCGTTCCCTCACTTCCAATTCATTTTGCATCCTTAGACTAATTTCAGCCATATAATCACCAATCTAATTGCTTCACTGTATTTAATTGCTGGTCACATTCTCATTTACACGATTACTCTATACTTGTGTACATCTGTTGGCTGAAGTCGAGTCTAGGATCCTATCAGCACTCATCTCTTGTTTCTATTTCTTCATCTTTTTGGATTTGGGTGTATTTTTGTCTCTCAACCATCACCGATTGAGCGGGTCTCCCCCCTGACTTGGCTACGTGCCTCATCTGGAGTGACAATAGCCTTGTCCGGTGTGACTTCCGTTCCTTGAACGGAGGACTTGGCCATTGCTGGTTGCACCTTTCTAGCCGCTCACCCTCTACCATCCCTGTTGGGACATTTATCATCAGCAGCTAGAGATAGTGTGATAACACCTCCTTCAATTAAAAAATTCCAATCAACCTTCTTTCCCTTTTTTGTTAAGAAAAGCATTCACATCTGATTTCAAAAGTTCCATCTTTAAAGTCTATTTGCTTCATAGATCTAGGTGTTGCTTTATATAAATCATAAGATATAGATCTAAGTTTTAGTATTTGAAATAAAGTCAAATTTTTCCATAATTTCACAAATGCTAGATTGTGATATTATGTGCTTTTAGCTATCCAATACTAACTTGTTAATAATTTTTCTTGTTTGTTGGTTCACTTGTTTTGAGTTACAGTAAAGCGAGGAGGAGAAGTCCCTTTGGAGCTTAAACTAGGAATTTTTTCACTTTTCCTTCAAACCCTTGCTATCCCTTTGCCTTCTTAGGCCTAAAGTTTCTTGAATCTCGCTATTAGCGGATCAAGAGCGCTCTCTATTGGAGAGTTAATAAATTTGTAAATAATCATTAGTAAAAAGCAAGTGGGATTACGACTCCCACAACCATCTTCCCCCATTTGGGGGAAGCCTGTATCTTCTTTCCGTTTACTTTGCTTTTTACCTGCAACAAGTTAGATAAAGTAGTATGCTAGGATAGTTTCATTTCTACTTGAATTTCAAAAAGATTTAAAATTGCTAGAAAGTTTCATTTTTGCAAGTGTAGCTAGCTTCAAGTTTTTTCTTTTAAATTTCTGCTTTGCATTAAGTTTAAAGTCACTAAAATATCTTGAATCTCGCCATTGGCAGATCAAGAGTGTTCTCTGTCGGAGAGTTTACTTTGTTTTTAGATTATTTCAAAGTTTTGCATTTCACATTTTTTTACAATTTCCGTGAGTCTGAAAAAGCTCACTAAAATCTCTTGAATCTCGTTCTAAATTGGATCAAGAGTGCTCTCCGTCGGAGAATCTATCTTTAAACATAAAAAATCTCTTGAATCTCATTCTAAGTCGGATCAAGAGTGCTTTCTGTCGGAGAGTCAATTGGAACTAACATTTTGCCCACTCTGTGTATGTATGCTTTACCCATTGTAGGCTAGTCTGAGCTTTGGGATATCAAAAGCAGAAGTGTCGCATTCATTAATTTTCTTACATTAAGCTAAAGACTTCAATTTTAATAAAATTAAGTCCCCTTAACCAATGAAAATTCGGCGTTGCCACGCTGTGATCGAAAATGGGGAAATTATGACTTAAGGAAGCGGGAACCATTGGGAGGTGACCTCAAAGCACAGTTAGACTACATCCTTGTTGGTGTAGTGTTGAACACCGCTCTTGAGACTCTGTCCTAGCCCACATGTCCTTGTACGGAGCCACCTAGATCACATTGCTGACACATTTCCTGTACCGCAAGGTATATCGGAAATCCCCTCATCCCACTATAAATCACCTCATGTTTTAAAATTTACAATAAAATAAACCAAGAGGCATTCGCACAACAGTCCCTCAACAACATTTTACGGACGACGACTCCATTAGCACTGGTCTATTGAGCGGCAACAATATTTTCAAAATCTTTGCTTTCTATCTATCTTAAGTTATTGTTGATTACCATATCGTGCTGTGGATAATATTTTGATTTAAATTGGCAAAAACTGTTGTTGTCTTTCAATTTTATGCTGTGGATGTATAATTGTGAACAATACTTGGTTTAAATCTTTTCACCATTTCAAAACAATTCCTAAAAAACATCCATTCCAACCATTTTAACTTAAACTTTAAAGAGCCTTAGAAACTCTTTTTTAGGGTCTACCCCCCCTTGCTTCGTTAGGAGCTTGCCTAAACGGAGTAGTTGGGATCAGGTGACAACACCCGACTCTTTGCTTGCTCCCAAGGCCACACCGAGCAACTTCGAAATATTTCTCTTGCACTCCCCCCTCCAGGTGTGCATCTTGATGGCAACACCTTGGTCATATCATATCCGAAGGGAAGAAAAATTGACATAAATACAAATTTTCTCATTCATGAATTATGTCAAACATTTTGAAAATCTAGGGTTTTTAACTTAAAAATTTTGAAAGTAAAACCACCACTTCAAATGCACTTCAAATACTGAAAATATGCAAGCACATTGAACACATGAGATTTTGGTCAAACTTGACTGGGCAAAACCCCTTTCTTGGTGAAAACCCTAGGAAATTTTTTCATAAAGAAGAGTACAGAAAAAATTCTAAAACAAAGAATTTTTCTCTTTCAACCCTAACTGACAGAATTTCCACAAACAGCAAATTATTACAGAAATCAGACGCAACCTTGAAATCTGTGCCAACCTCGAAAATCATGCCAAATGCTGTTGTACGATCTCTTGTACGGAACTGTATGAACCTGTACTTTTCTGCCTCGATTTCTATGACCTCTCGTGCCTTCTTTTACTATTGTATGGTTTGCATTAAATGATCTTCCAACTGCCTTGGGATTCGAGCCATCTTCCATGGGATTCGAGCCCAAATGTGTGGCTGTTTTAATGCTGCTGTACGGTCTGCACAGGTTTCATTGGGAATTGTGCTGTTGTTCTTCTGTTGGAAATTGTGCCCTTCTTGCTTGGATATTCTTTTTTCTCTTCAATCTCCCTCTTCCTCTCTCTCTAATGGTGTGTGTTTCATTTGTCCCTTTCACTTTATTTTAGACTTTGCTTTTCACTAACTAACCCTAACTACCAAAGAAACTACTTGATCAATGGCTAGGGTTAGATTAGGAGATCTATGGTTCACATTAGATGCACTTTTCTCAATAATAGAATAATTAATAAATACATCACTTAAGTGACCCACTTTTATAAAGTACAAAAATGTCTTTATTTACATAAAAGTCACTTTTTACATAAATACACAAGGAACAAAGTCTTTCAGGTCCCCCTCATCACACCCACACCAAAAACATGAGGGAGTACCTTCAGAGTTATCTTTTTCAACACAAGGAAGGGGTGAAAGTAGACCCAAGTAAAATCAAAGCAATCTTAGAATGGCCAAAACCCGATAATATATCAAAGTTAAGGGTTTTTTTTGGGTCTAACAGATTACTATGAAGGTTCATGAAAGAACTATGCACATCTGACGTCACCACTGTGAGATCTTCTAAAGAAAAATTCCTTCCAATGGAATTAAAAGGCAGAGGAATGTTTCGAAGCCTTGAAGAAGATTATGACATCCACACCTGTGTTAGCAACTCCAGATTTTACAAAGCCCTTTGTGGTAGAGTGCGATGCTTCAGGTTTCAGAATAGGCGTAGTGTTGATGCACGATGGCCATCCGATTTCCTTTGAAAGTAGGAAGCTCAACAAGAGGGAAGGCTTAAAGTCCACCTATGATAAGGAGATGCTTGCTATCATACATGCATTAGCAAAATGATGATAATACTTATTGGGTAGTAAATTTTTGATACATACTGATCACAACAGTCTTTAGTATTTACTTGTACAGAAGACCTTATCCACAGAACAACAAAAATGGATAAAAAAGGTTTCTACTTTTGATATGGATATATTACACAAAAAGGGGAAAGATAATATAGCTGCAGATGTGTTATCCGGAAAAGATAAAGAGATAACATCATATGCAATATCCGTCATAATTCTGGAATGGTTGGATGATATACGATTGGAATATGCAAAGGATCCAGAAGCTTGTTCCATCATCAATAGCCAGGGACAACACTTAAAGTTCAAATGGAGAAATCACATTCTTTGGCATAAGGGAAGAATTTATCTCACACCAACATCAAAGTTTAAAGCAAAAATCTTAAGGGAATCAAATGACTCACCTGCTGGAGGACATGTAGGTATCTTTAAAACTTACTACAATGTGCGACAACCTTTTTACTTGAAGGGAATCAGACAAGACATCCAAAAGTATGTTTCTGAATGTGATATTTGCCAGAAAAATAAAAGCGAAAATGTTCTATCACCAACGTTACTTTACCCCCTGCATATTCCAAATTAGAAGTGGAAAGAGATGTCAATGGACTTCATCGAAGGGTTGCCCATGTCTGATAGGAAGGATAAATTTTTTTTAGTGGTTGACAGACTAACCAAGTATGCTCACTTCACGGGGGTAAAGAAAACAAATTCAACAAAACAAATAGCTGAAACATTTCGCAAAAATGTTTATAAGTTATATGGGTTTCCGAAAGTCATTATCAGTGACAGGTATGCAAAATTTAAAGGAAATTTTTGGAAAGATTTTTGTAAACAAACAAGGATATCCCTTAATATGAGTTTAGCAAATCACCCTGAAACGAATGGACAGACTGAAATAGTGAACAAATGTTTGGGAACATACCTTTGTTGTTTTCTGACAGACAAGCAAAACAAGTGGTTCCAATCGTTGCATTTGGATGAATGGTGGTATAACACTACTCATCATACTTAAGCTAAAATGACTCCTTTCTACGCTTTGTATGGTTATGAACCACCTAAATGGAAAGAATATGTGTTATTTAACTCTAAGATGCCAACAGTAAGGAATCAACTTGAGGAAGACCAAAAGACCATTCAAATATTAAAAGAAAATTTAACAAATGCTCAGAATCGAATGAAACAACAAGCAAACTTATGAAGATCAGAAAGGGAGTTTGAAGTGGGTGATTGGGTGTTCGTTCGACTTCATCCCTACAAACAAATATCGCTTAAGCAGCAAGGCAAAAACAAGTTGCCTCCAAAATTCTATGGGCCATATCAAATTAACAGAAAGATTAGCCTAGTAGCATATGGATTAAAATTACCTGACAATTGCCAAATTCACAACATATTCCATGTATCAAGTCTCAAAAAGGTATTACGACAACATCAAGCAGCCCAAACCGAACTGTCTACATTAGATGAAGAAGGATGGGTGATCCTAGAACCTGAAGTGTACTAGCCATTAAAGAAAAGAAGCTTCGCTCCAGAACTATTAAAGAGTATCTTATTAAATGGAAGAACTTACCAGAGGAAGACTTGTCTTGGGAAACTAAAAGCTTCTTTCAACAACATCCTTCTTTACCCTTGCTTTGAGGACAAAGAAAATCTTAAGAAGAGGGCAATGCAATAGACATATATATATATATATATATATATATATATATAAATACAAAAGATAATAATAATAAAAATAATAAATAAATATTAATTACTAATAATTAAACAATTGAATTAGACTAAACGACATAGATTTCCATTGAAAAGGTATGAAAGACCATATTAAAAGGTCTCGATATTGTAATCAAGGGCATCTTATCTCATATTCATTTTTTATCCTCCATAAAAATATTTTCATTGAGTGTTCACTGTTCGTGGAATTTAACTCTCGGGCATTCTTCAATGAGAATCATTTGTTTCCTGCAATAGAATGATGGAGGAGAAATGGGAAAGAGTAGGAGAATAGAACATTCAAAATTTAAAATTTTAACATAGTGAAATATTTCTTCAAAAACAAACAAAGAGTGGGATTTAGAGCCTACCTCTTTAGGTCTCCAATGGTGGTTGAATGTCTCTATGGAAGCCTTCAATCTCCCTTCTAAGCTCTGTTACGACACCATAGTAGCAGGGCTACTATTCTTGCTTAGCAGATATCTGCACATTTCAGAGCATGGATTATTCAGAGCATGGCTATGATGAGCTTATATTTTGAGATCACTCATGATCAGAGCAGTGTATTCTATCAGACTTATGTTAGACCTTGTGCCAAGGCTGAGCCTTGAGAGTTTAGATGTGATGACTGATGTGACCTTTTATTCCATACAGTTTCAATTTAGTGCCTAGAGATGTTATTGCAGTAGTGTTTCAGATGATTTATGATGATTATTCTTATGATGATGTTATATGACCTATGGATTTATGATCATTGATTATGGATTATTATCAGCATTAGCTCGGTATATAATTCATGATGTGGCAAACTTTGTAAACTTAAAATGGACTATCTTGATGATGAATTATAAAATGGACATTTTACTTGCACACTTAGGTTTCTTGACAAAACTCACTGGTTTACTACCTTGCATAGATATGGCCTTTCTTGACATTACTTGTCTGCTAGCTTAGGCATCACCTTCATTTGTCTCCATCCATCCATGACCTTCCTTGATTGGCTTTTACCCTTGACTTGTCTTGCTTGACTTTCTGATACTGAGGACTTCCCTTTTTACTACCTCTGTGTTTGGATCGCATCCATGTTTGTTTTGTGTCTCGACTCTGAGTTGGTGACAGAACTTGCCTTTGGTAAGTTGGATTGTAGGCCTAAATCATTATGGTCGATTGTCCTGATGTTTGGCACTGGCACGAACTCCCCCCTAGTCACTTGAGATGTTGTTGGCTAAAACTGAAAGCGCATGTACTACTTATGGCAACTTGTGTAAATTCGCCCATGGAAACCATAAACTCTAGAATGTTTTTGAACATACATGAGTAAAGGGCAAGAGCGATGAACTGCTAAAAATACTCCTCGAAGAGTATAAGAAAGGTCCAAAAAAAGCAATGGTTCTTAAACTCTATATATAAACGATTGCTGACCTTATATATATACAAACATGCCCTGGATGCAAGCTGCAATTAGTTGTGCTTTTTAGCACACCTGAGATCTGAAGGGTTCTATAGGCCCAAAAGGCCAAGAAATGAAATTGAATGATCCTAATGAACTTGGATCAACTTGATGTAGACATGATGCCTAAGTTGAATAAGTACTCTTTAGTCTAAACAACTTAGCCATTTGTGAGGCACATCCCTTCCTTGTGTCATTTGTCCAGCACAAAGTATAACTCCCCCTCTCTCCCAGTCCAAAGTGTCTTTTAGTTTGAGTTTAGACAAGTCACCCCTTTGCCCAACCTTGTTCCTAGCCTTCATCCTTAGTTAGCAGTTAGACCATGTCCAGTGGGTGAGTTTGTCATTTAAGCTATTGTGCAAGTAATTATAAATAACAATGGAATATGCAAACATGATTAATGCCACTAAATGATGTTTATGCTTTAAGTTAAGCTATGAGTATGATTAGAGGAACATGTCAGTTTATTGATATGATTTATCCTTGGTTGTATATTGACCTAGTTAAACCTAATTTGACTATGGTCATTTCTTGGGATCCGTGATGATGTGGACCATGTACACTTATTGATGATGATTGATGGCCCTACATACTCTTGATGATGATACTATATGATGGACATATGACTCAGATGGTGATTGATGCAGTTCAGCAGGTTTTATTATTACTTCAGATCATCAGATTATGCACTGTCCATATATGGTGGATCCTACAGTTGGCCCATCAGGGCAACCCATGGTGTATGAGTACACTTTCTTAGTAGATTTGGGTCTTTTGGATCCAATGAGACACTTATCATTCAGTTCCGGGCACTTCTGACAGTGATAGATGCAGTTTTCCACTTGTTGACCAGATTCGGGGCTGATTTCCCAGCCTGAACAGCAGGGGCCGTGAGAGGCCAGTTCACCTAGTGCGCTGTATGAGAAGGGGGTGGTCCAGCCACTTGATGTTACCATTCTACCCCCCTTCTGGAGAGGTTGGTGGGCTCAGTTTGACAACGCAGGTGCCCTAGGAGGAAGTTTCAACACTTTCACAGTTACCGAGGCATGTTAAAAATGGAATAAAAGGGTCATTGAGGAATTCGATTTGGGCAATTGAGGCAAGGTTTTGGCACTCGGTCTTCACAGAGGTCTTCCAGGGTGAATCCCCCATCTTCTAGCCAGTTTTCATTAGTAAGTGGGGTCCACAGAGGCCACGGGAGGCCTTTTACTGCATGTCTCTCACATATTTTGATCATTTGTATTATTTGGACATATTATTTTATATTATTGTGCCATGGGGATGAGCTAGCAAGGATTGATGCCTCCTAGCCCCAACATGAGATTTATGAGTCATGTCCATGTCATGAGAGGTGGGCCCATGTATTTTTGCCCCCTCTAGAGGATGACATCACCCTCACTTTATCTCTCCTAGCTATGACATCACCTCTATTTTGAGTGATCCATGTGATATTATATTATGGCTCATTTTAGCCATTGATTATTTTGTGAGATCTTTTAATCTCAACCACTTATTTCATAAAGTGGTTTTGAGATCTAGGGTTTTGGTCTTTATTATCCTATATAAGGAGGAGATCCCTGTTATCACCTAAACTGTAGTTACCCCTATGGATGTATCCATTAATGGATGGCAATAGGGAAGGGCAACTCAAAAGGTGCAACCATGATTACCTCGACCTCCAATAGATGGTTGTCACGCCAGTCGAGGCAACCTTCACTTTATGTTATCTAGCCTAGACAACAAAGGGGGAGACCCAGATCTACTCCTGACAGGAGAGATCAAACCAAGACACCAAATCAAAGTTAAGTATGAGTGAAGTATTGTAAGGTGTACGGTTTATCCTAGACCTAAGGATGAAGTCACAAGATAAGTATGGGGTTCAATGAGTATAGCTTTGGTTCATTGTTGATGTGAGAGTGACTTATAGTGTTTGAAATGAGATCCAGGATTAATGTACCAGTCAATTGTGAGAAAATCCACTGCCTTGGGAACCGTGTCCAATGTAGGGTAGTTTAGGGGTTGAATTAGGGCTAACCAGTACTAGAGACAAGCTTGATTGTAAGATATGACAATGTTAAGGGATTCAAGCAACCAACACAAGGATCAATCTTCAAGTTAACCCAACAATCTATGAAAGTCGAATTGAGCTTGGAGAAAGATCAGTGCCTTGGGAATTGGGGCAAGTGGAGTCAAAGTGAATTTAACTTGTAGATCAAGACCCCTACAACATGAGACACGTGGGCTACTAAAGGTTTGATGAATGGATTTATCTAGATCTAATAAGTCATGATGTGACCTAAGTGGACCACAATCCCTTAAAACAAGGAATGCTACCCCCAAGGAAAGATTTCACAAAGTGACTTACTAGACCTAGGTTTCAAGGTGTGCTTGTTCCAAATTCATCAAAATCTCAAATACCCATGTCCTACAAGTGGACCAACTCAATTCCTTCAAGAAGTGCAACTTTGCCCAAGGAGGGTTAAAAGTGGGATAAATGGGATCAAGACAAGTCCATTGGCGTCCAAACTTTAGATCCAGGTAGTTTAAGCAAGTAATAATGTGGATATAGGATATTAAGGCAATCCAAGGGTTAGATCTTACTAGATCTGAGTTTTAAGATACCAAGTGGTCCAAAATGGGGTTGTAATCCCTTAAAATGTGGAATAGGGCCCACAAGGTAGAAATCAGAAAATTGACAGTCCAGGGGTAGGTTTTAGGACATGTAGATTACAGATCTGAAGGAATCTCAACTACCCATGTAACGGATCTAGGTCAACTCACCCAAACCAAGAAGTGCGCCCTTGCTTGGAGAGGCTAAGTTGCCTTGGGAAGAGGGTCAAATGGAGGCCAATCCTCACCAAACTATAGATCCGGGATGCCGTGGATACTATAGAGGTGGGTTTTAAATATCTTACCCAAGGAGCCACTAGATCTTAGTAGATCTAAGAAAATGTAACAATGAGGGTTTGAAATATTAGGGTTTTATCAATTATGTGTTGTGCCAATGGATTGGAATCAAGAAAAGAAGAACTAACCTGTGGATCTTACCTGGATAACCTTGTAGATGCCTTGATGATGATGATCTATGCAAACCCGATCAATTTGAAGCAATTTGAAGTAGATCTAGTGAAGTGCGATTTGCCCAAGGAAGCCAATGCGCCCTCTCTCCTGCACAATAAACGCCAACAATATCAGATTTACTGTAGACAAGAGATAAGACTAATGCCACAAGAGAAATAACAGAAAGATAGCATAGATCACAATGATACTAATGATAACACCCTGATACAAGCGAATGCCAAAGAGATCGATTTGAAGAAGCCTTGCAAAATCGCCCTAATTGAAGTCGCCCTCCTGTAGATAAGACAAAGATTTCCAAAAAAGATAGATCTTACCACAAATACCTAAATGCTAGGATGCAATAGACTTTCCAATCACCATCTAAGAACACCAGATGCAAAGGAGACCACGAGAATTTCCACAAGAGAATTTTTCTATATCAAGAATCCAAGAGCCAAAGACCCCTTTACAATGAGAGGCTCTCTCCTTTAAATAGGAGGGAGAGAGTCCATAATCTAACCACTTTTTAAATGAGTGGCTAAGATTAAAAGATCAAAAGATCTAATCAATGGTTGAGATGAGCTCAACAATAAAATACATGGATCACTAATAAAATATAACCATAAGTGGACAAAATCGCCCTAGGAGAGGGGATCCCACCAAATCATGATGACAAAATATAATAATAAGCTCATGGTGGGTCCAAGGGGTAATATTAGACACCCTTGGTCAATCCCCGTAGCACAATAATAATAAAATAGTCAGCAAAGTACCAAATCGTGCCTCTATGGACAAATCGTGGGCCTTAGGAGGCCTCATAAATCATCAGAAAATGCCATAAGTGATGGATGTGGGTCTCGATGAAGCTGAAACTGCTGGAGAAGGTGTGGAAGACATGCCACTCATCATCACTGATCATCCCGTGCCAAAAATTTGTCTCAGTAGCCCAAATCGAATTCCTCTGTAGCCATTTGTACCAATCTTGAAATGCCTTGGGAAGCGTGTAATTGCCCCAAACTGCCTCCTGGAGTGCCTGTGCTGTCAAGGTGAGGGCACCAGTGTGTCCGGGAGGGGGGTAATATGGTAAAAACAAGTGGCTGGACCACCCCCTCCAAGCACAACACCCTAGGTCAACCAAATAAAAACCATCTCTGCTCTGACAGGGTCTCCGACAGACCAAAACTGCACTGGGATAGCCTACTGAGGCTCAATCATCACTGTAACTGCCCGGAACTGAGAACAGACGGTCTCATTAGACTCAGAAGGTCCAAATCTAACCAAGATGTGTACTCATACACCATATGAATCTCTGCATGATCATATAATATATCCAATATACTGTTGATGTATATTTAACTTCGGAATGTATTTCACATATATGTATATTGTATTCCTATAGAGATGGTATTATTCCTCTATAAGGAAGTGTCGTCATTTATATTGTAAGTGTCGTAACTTATACTTGATGGGTTATTAGACCACCTTATTTGGGGTCGGCCCTATATAAGTCATGTGGGTCAAAGGGTTATTAGACCACCCTATTGGGGGTCGGCAATGTGGGTCAAAGGGTTATTAGACCACCCTATTGGGGGTCGGCCCACTCAGCATTATGTTATGTGGTTAAGTTCGAGCCTACATGAGTTAGGTAAAAAGGCAAGTCAAGTCAAGTATAAATAGAGTGCGGGAGGCACTCTATTTGCTCACTCACTTCTCACACATGCTCTCAAGGAGGAGAGGCGCACTTATGGAGGAGGAGGATTGCTGCTAGGTTATGGCTATCTCTCTTGGTTGGTTGTATCATTGCTCTATCTATCTCTGAGGAAGTTATTGGGGTTTTTCACCTTTATGGTTTTCCCCAAGTAAATCTTTGTGTCTCTTGTGTGCTTGCATTATTGTCTCCATGATTAATATGCTGTAGATATGCTGTACATGTTGTTCTCTCAGTTAAGATCCTAGATCATATTGAAGTAAATTCTGAAAATTCAACATGGTATCAGAGCTAGCCTGAAAGAAGGCATGATATGGCATGTATGACACTTGTTGCACTTACGATGCTAGGACTTGATATAGCAAAAACCAGTCATCGTAGCACTTTCGCTATAAATCCGTTTTGGCGAAGTTTTCGGATCTGAAATTGTTACAGGCCGAAGCTAAGATCTCTAGGTATCTTGTGTCCAAAGGACAACCTCTAATTCGTTGTACTTTGTGATTTATGATCTGTACAATATAGGGTTTCTGCCTCTTCCAGATCTGAGTCAAAATCAGGTGACCTTGGGAAAAAGGTCATATCTTGGGCTAGGAAGCTCCAAATGAAATTTCGTAAAAAGTGACAGGTAGTACACAGTCTATACTATCTCAGAAAACGTTTTCAGAGGCCGAAGTTGAACCAGTGACACGTGGCACGCCGTACAAGTTAGCTCTCCTGTATTATCCCATAAACAGGTCACGTTGCGACATTTGGCATAACTCTCTCTCAGAGAGTCCAATTGAGGTCAGACCTGTCAGGATGGAAAGTTAACAGGCCGAGCTATCACATAAAACTTTTTCAGAGGCCGAAGTTAAAACAGTGACACGTGGCACGCCGTACAAGTTCGCTCTCCTGTTTTATCCCAAAACAGGTCACGTTGCGACATTTGGCATAACTCTCTCTCAGAGAATCCAATTGAGGTCAGACCTGTCAGGATGGAAAGATAACAGGTCAGGCTATCTCAGGAAAGTTTTTTCAGACCCTATGGATCAAAAATTTTGGAGTTACACCAGAAACAATCAGGTACATATTTCTGTCAAAACAGAATTATTTTTGGTACCTTCATTCATGGCTTCCGGAATTTAGGGCTTTGGAGAAAGTTGGAATTTTTTAATCGGAGACCACGGCTGGATGCTACTCATCAAAATAGAAATTTAGAGACCAAAATCAGAATTTTTGGTTGGGCAGAAGGCCGGGCTTGATTAGACCCTAGTTCGGGACTTTGAACAGAAAAGTGGAAAATTAGGGCTTCTGTAAAAATGGGAATTTTTGAAATCTGTGAACACGGCTGGAAGCTCCTCAGAAAAATAGAAGCTTAGAGCCTTGGATCAAACATTTTGATTGGGAAAAAGAGTGGACTTCATTAAACCCCAGTTCAGGGTCACGTCCAGTGAATCTAGAAGTTTCAAAAGCAAAATTGAGGAGTGAAACTTTGCAGTTTCCAAATTCTGAATATACCAACTTGATCAGCTCATCAAGGCACATATTTCTATCCTGTCAGAAGTTTGAAATTCAAAGTTTGAATTTTTGGGGTTTCTCTGACAAACCCATATCCAGCTCAAGGTCCAGTTCTTGCAAATCAAGTGGAATGGGTTAATCCTAGAAGAAGATGGATTGATCATCTACATGAGTGAAGAAGTTCCTGTTTCAGAGGGAGATGACGCTAAGGCCTTATATAAGAAGATTACAAGCGATCTCGACAGGTATGAATCATCGAGGTATGTTTCGATATTTGTCCATGATTAAGTTTATGGTATGTTTGTCTTCATGTTATTATGGTTAGTACAATTTTGATTTTAGATTTGTCGTATCACCTAAACAAAATTATGAATGCATGATAGAAGATATTCATTGGTTAAGGTGTTGACACTTATGATTGTACTAATGCATTATGGTGTTGTATGAAGTTTATGTTGTCTACTAACATGAAAGGTACACCAAGAAAGACAAATCATGTTCTGGTTCAAAGAACATATGATCATGATGACATGAGGACAAAGATTCATCCATTGTCATGGATCTCATAAAAGATCCATTTACGAGGTATGTATAACTTGGTTTTATAATGGTTAACCTATGAGATATATAGGTTACTAGCACAAGTCATTGAAGAAGAACAAGAAGACATCATGTGAGTATGTTAGACATAATTAGCTAGCATGCTAATCCAGGTATGTTTTTCCTATATCAAGTTAGAATCTCACCTTGTGATAAGATCCTTTATTTAAGTATACTTGGCATGATTGATTATAATTATTCATTGAAGTTAGTACTCATGGGTTTAGGCATATTATGATTCTTTACTTTGATTGATGATATGACTAACCAGAAAAGTCCTATGGTCAAATAGGAATATAAGTAAAAGAATTATGTCTCTTATATTGATTGATTCAACTAACCTGAAGAGTCATAGGTTTGAGTAATTATAGGTTTAGATATGTTATGTTTCTTATGATTTGACTAACCATAAGAATCCTGCATAAACCTTGAATAATAATGCTTACTATTTTTGTTTGAAATAATCATGACTATACATGCTTGAGATTATTGTGTTTTAATAGTATACTAATGAATGTATGATTTTATATGAAATCACAAGGATAACACAATCATGATACTAATAAGCATGCATAGGGACAAGGATGAATATGAGTTCAAGAACAGGTAATTCAGGAAGCAAAGATCAAGAGGGAGCACACTCCAGTTGCTCCTGCAAGAAAGCAAAGGAGCACACTCCAGTTGTTCCTGCAAGAAAGAAAAGGAGCACACTTCAGTAGTTTCTGCAAGGATGCAGATATTCAGAGGGAGTTAACCATCTTTCTACATTCCACAACAGAAAGGTGTAGAAGAAGCTACTTAAGATTAGGACTCCAGCATCTCCTGCAAGGAAGCGAAGACTCAGAGGGAGTCCACCCAACAAACAAACAAAGATAAGTATTTTAATCATCATTTCTTGCATATTTGTTTGTTTAAATAATACTGTTCAATAATGTATACACTGATGTTCCTAGAATCAGGTTGTGTATTATGCATATTAGAATAGTTGCATTGATGAACAGTATACTACTAATATACATAGGTAAGTGGCCTATGGCACTGTACAACATTCCATTGCTACTTATCTAGAATGAAACCTCTTTGCTGACATGTTGGGAGTTGTGCACACTCTTAACAATGTTCTGGTAGAGATTGGAAGGCATCTAGAAAGTTACGGGATATGGATAAATGTTGTATTGAAGCATTGGCTAAGATAATTGCATGACTGTATGACATATTTCTTTATGTGTAAGAATTTGTTCTGAAAACTATGAGATGTTTTCTAATCATGCAATTTAACTTGTTGTGTAGGAAAGATCGTATGCCATCTCCTACAAAAGAAGAATTACAACATTTGTTCTAGCAACAAAGATATCTATTGAAGATATTGAAGATATTGAAGTTCCCAGGATCTGGGATGAAGAAATGGAATGCCATGATCCGTCGATCATGAAGAATGATGTTTGGGATGTAATCCCAAGACATGAAGGGAAGATTGCTATGACTTCCAAATGGAACTATCAGATCAAGCATGTTGCAGATGGCAGCATTGAGAAATATAAAAGTGATGAAATAGAAGATACACCAGATGGATTCAAGACAGCTTTCTTGAATAGTGTAGTTGAAGAAGAAGTGTATGTGGAGCAGCCACTTGGTTCTGAGACACATGATAGGAAATCATATATGTGCAGAACTTGGTATGGTGAAGATAGATTGATTGCCGACACGCAGCGGAAGCTTACTATCGAGTTCGAGATGAAGAACTTGGGGATGATGCACTATTTGGTTTTGGCATGGAGGTGTGGCAGAGTGCAGAAGGAATCTTCCTTGGACAAGGGAAGTATGCAGTAGAGATCCTGAAGAGGTTCAGGATGATGGATTGCAAGGCCATGACCACACCTATGGCATCGAATCTGAAGATTCTTTGTGATGCTTCATCTGAGCCAGTTGATGTTTCTATGTATCGTCAGATTATTGGGTCCTTGATGTACCTGACGAACACGAGACCAGATATTTGCTTTGCTGTGAACACATTGAGCCAGTTCCTGACGGATCCGAGGAGTGTTCACCTGGTTGCTGTAAAGCATGTTCTGAGGTACCTGAAGGGTACAGTGGATTATGGGCTCAGATATGAGGCGAATCAAAAGTTTAACCTGCAGGGTTATGTTGATTCAGATTGGGCTGGCAGTGCTGCAGATAGGAAGAGCACATCTGGGTGTTGCTTCAGTATGGGATCAGGTGTGATCTCTTGGTTTAGCAGGAAGCAATCCTGTGTAGCACTGAGTACAGCTGAGGCAGAGTATGTTGCAGCCTGTTCAGCTAGTTGTGAGGCAGTATGGCTACGGAAGCTACTGTCTGAGTTATTTGATCTCCCGTTGGAAGCTACTGGTATCTTCTGTGATAACCAGAGTTGTGTGAAGCTGTCCGAGAACCCAGTGTTTCATGACAGGTCGAAACACATAGAGATCAAATATCACTATATCAGGGATATGGTGCAGAGAGGAGCTGTGAAGCTCCTGTATGTTGCGACGGACGAGCAGATTGCAGATGTGCTGACGAAGCCACTAGCCAGGGTGAAGTTCGAGTACTTCAGAGAGAGGCTTGGCATGCTTCAGATCGAGGATACTTCGAGGAAGAAGTGATGGACACATTTGCTGAAGCCATTCCAAGCATGTTGGAAGGAGGATCCTTCACATGGCTATGGATGTAAGCGCTGGATGATGAGCATCAGGATGATGTTCTAGTTTCTGCTGGATATGATCAGTTGGATCATTTTATGTATGTATGTACGCATCATGTTGGATGCTGGATATGATCAGTTGGATCATGTGTATGTATTTTATATGCATCATGTTGGATGCTTGGACCATGTATCTGTATATGTATCAGGTGGATACATTGTATGATCAGGTGGATCATGTATGGTGATATATATCATATGTTTTGTATTTGTATCAGGTGGATACATTGATGATCAGGAGGATCATGTATGATGATATGTATCAGGTAGATACTTGGCATGCAGCAGGATGTTGCATTGATGATCAGGAGGATCATGGATCATGATATGTATCAGGTAGATACTTGGTATGCAGCAGGATGTTGCATTGATGATCAGGATGATCATAGATGACGAGCTTCAGGATGTTGCTCCAGATGACATGCAGCAGGATGTTGCAGTGATGATCAGGATGATCATAGATGACGAGCTTCAGGATGTTGCTCCAGATGACATGCAGCAGGATGTTGCAGTGATGATCAGGATGATCATAGATGACGAGCTTCAGGATGTTGCTCCAGATGACATGCAGCAGGATGTTGCAGTGATGATCAGGACGATCATAGATGACGAGCTTCAGGATGTTGCTCCAGATGACATGCAGCAGGATGTTGCAGTGATGATCAGGACGATCATAGATGACGAGCTTCAGGATGTTGCTCCAGATTACATGCAGCAGGACGTTGCAGTGATGATGATCAGGATGATCATGGATACATCAGGATGATGTATGGTGAGTATCAGGTTGATACTCTGTGGCCGTGGATCAGGTTGTGCAGATGAGCATGTAATTCGTTGCCCTGGGAGATTTGCAGATGGTCTTGCGAGGTTTTGCCTATGGCATGTAATTCGTTGCCCTGGGACATTTGGCAAATGCTCTTTCGAGGTTTTGCTCTGGGAGGACATGTAATTCGTTGCCCTCGGAGATCTGCAGATAGTCTTGCGAGGTTTTGCCTATGGCATGTAATTCGTTGCCCTGGGATATCTGGCAGATGCTCTTGCGAGGTTTTGTCCTATGGCATGTAATTCGTTTCCCTGGGAGATCCGATAGGTTGGGCTGTGTGCCCGTAATCAGTCCTGGGATGCTCTTGCGAGGTTTTGCCATGACCACATGTAATTCGTTGCCCTGGGAGATCCTATAGGTAGAGCTGTGTGCTCGTAACAGCCTGGGATGCTCTTGCGAGGTTTTGTGGTGAGGTCACATGTAATTCGTTGCCCTGGGAGATCCTATAGGTAGAGCTGTGTGCTCGTAACAGCCTGGGATGCTCTTGCGAGGTTTTGTGACGGACGTAAAAGTCCTGAGGATTCCACAGTATGGCCAGTGATGATGAAGACCTGCAGGTGGTGGGCCTACATCCAGTATGAAAAAGGACTGGCTCTGTAGAACTTCCTATGACGAGTAGATTCAGAGATTGATTGAGATAGCAGCAGCAGTGACGATGATGATGACTCGATGATGATTATCCAGTGACGATGATCCAGAGAAGATGACTTGTGCTAGAAGAACTGTGCTGAGAAACACCTTCCTAGTTAAGAGGGAGTGTTGATGTATATTTAACTTCGGAATGTATTTCACATATATGTATATTGTATTCCTATAGAGATGGTATTATTCCTCTATAAGGAAGTGTCGTCATTTATATTGTAAGTGTCGTAACTTATACTTGATGGGTTATTAGACCACCTTATTTGGGGTCGGCCCTGTATAAGTCATGTGGGTCAAAGGGTTATTAGACCACCCTATTGGGGGTCGGCAATGTGGGTCAAAGGGTTATTAGACCACCCTATTGGGGGTCGGCCCACTCAGCATTATGTTATGTGGTTAAGTTCGAGCCTACATGAGTTAGGTAAAAAGGCAAGTCAAGTCAAGTATAAATAGAGTGCGGGAGGCACTCTATTTGCTCACTCACTTCTCACACATGCTCTCAAGGAGGAGAGGCGCACTTATGGAGGAGGAGGATTGCTGCTAGGTTATGGCTATCTCTCTTGGTTGGTTGTATCATTGCTCTATCTATCTCTGAGGAAGTTATTGGGGTTTTTCACCTTTATGGTTTTCCCCAAGTAAATCTTTGTGTCTCTTGTGTGCTTGCATTATTGTCTCCATGATTAATATGCTGTAGATATGCTGTACATGTTGTTCTCTCAGTTAAGATCCTAGATCATATTGAAGTAAATTCTGAAAATTCAACATATACCGGAACAGGTGAAATAATAATAATCTGTAAATGATCAAATAATGCTGAAAACCATAAATCATCATCATAACCCTGTATCTGCTGCATAGAACCATCATGTACATGTACATGGACCATATATCATCTATCTGTATCATCAAAAGGTCCAACCATCTCATGTCCTATGGTTGACCTTGGTCAAACTAGGTTTGACCAAGTCAACATGACCGAATAAAACTCAGACTATCATCAGAAGCTGCTGCAAAGTGTCAAAGGTTAATGCATGCTCTACAACTTATTCAAATAACAATTATAACACAAAGTAATCATTACTAGCGATTTAAATCCAAATAGATAATGTCATTAATTATTATTATAACTCAGACTAGACTTTCAGGACCATACTCACTTCATAGTTGTGATCAATTTGCTAGTGAATGGTGAAGGTTGAAATAAAATGGCTAGGCTAAAGGATGACTTGACTGACTTAACATTGTGACACTTTGGATATGGGAAAGGGAAAACACACCATAGTATATACTGAATGAGCAACAACACAGGGAATGGCGGTGTCTCACAAATGGATAAGTTGTTCAAAGAGGGTTTATTCACCTTTAACAGATGCGCACAATCCATAATACAAATGAGGCCCACAATTGTTTTGATCTAGCATTTAAGTTCCATTGCTTTTTGGGCCTGAAGTTTCCATAGCCTTTGATCTATGTGTGTTTATAAACACATTGCATAGATTTACATTTATTTGAGGCTTTCTGCTGCAGGTGTGTTTTTAAGGCACTTGTTTACCTGAGTACCTCTAGGTGTGTCACAGACAGCTTGTTTACCTAGGTATTTTACATTTCAAAGAAGATATAACATTTTATTTCATAGCCATTTTCATTTGGCTTGCCTTTCATTCATGTGTGTTTAAAAACACATTCCATGAACGGGCTTTTCATACAAGATATGACATTTCATTTTCCATACTTTGTATTCATGGCAGCACTAAAAGTTTCAGGTTTAGCCAATACAACTTTAGTGACTAGGGGAATTCACTAGGAAATCCAACTCACCATAGGTAAGTTTTGTCACCAACTCAGAGCCGAGACACAATAAACAGGGAAGCTCATCCAATATAGAGGCTACAGTGGGGAAAAGTCCTCCATGCCACTAGTCAAGTAGTAAGTCAGGGTGATAGACTAAAAGGTAGGTAATGAATTTATGAAGACAATGAAGAATGGAGCCAACACTAGCAAGCCAAGGTATGGTGGAATGATCACCTCTATTCTCCCTAAGGAGAGTAAAACCAATGAGTATGAATAGTGAACTTCTAAGTCTGAGTAGGGACAATATAATATATATAATAAGATCAACCAGGTCCACATATCTATATGATCGCCAGATCATGACACTACATGCTATAAGAATAAATATAAAAGCAATATAACCACAAGACTATGATATACCTGCTGAGTCATATACCTCAATGCTCATCATCTGAACCATCATCTGTCCTCTGAAACTGCTACTGTAACTCTGGGCACTACTGACTGCTCTGTACCAATGGTATAGTGGCTACATTGGTCATCTCTCTGAGTGTCCTGAGACTCAGTCATGGCATGGGGAATACAACTGCTGTCCAAATTTGATAGTGATCCATAATAGATGCTCATCTCAGCATCTCAATGTAAGGGAGCTGGCTGAATAGTGTACTGGAATCTGACAAAAAATGTATGGTAGCCCGGCTACTATATATGTGATAACAATCCACTCATTGTTAAATCATGTAGAGATTTTTGGCTCTTGGCTATTGGAATAAAAATATTTTCTTGGCTTCTTGGATCTTGAAGTTGGAATGCTTGTGGTGATTGTAAATGCTTCTTCCTCTGCACTGACAGACATTGGTGGCCATCTTGATTTTATCTTCAACTAACATTGTTTTGCAGGCAAAGAATGCGAGTTTGAGGAGTGCGAATTGGTGGGGAGGCCTACCCTTCAAGCTTTAAGAGGATGTTTTGGTTGATAGGGAGTTGCTTTGTCTTTGTACCAACAATTCATGTTTACCATCTCTTTGTTTGCATGTCTTTCCATTCTTGATTGATTGATTGATCTTTGTGTCCTTGATTGACAGGAATAGGGAAATTGATTTGGTTGAAGGAGGCAAAATATTGGCAAGAAGGGCTCATCCAAGTTTGGCATTTGATCTTTGTGGGAAGTAATCCTTGTCACAAGCCTCTTCCATCTTCATCTTCCAGGTATGTTCCAAGAGGTATGAAATTCTTCTATCCTATCCATCTATTCTCTTAGATCTAAAAACCCTCATTTTTCACTTTTTCTTAGATCTACCAAGATCTAGCTTGGCTTTGGGTATAATAAAAAGAACCCACCTCTATAGTATCCACTACAATTCTGATCTGTAGTTTGGTGGCATTTCGACTTCATTTGACCCCTCCCCCAAAGCACTTAGCCTTCCTTGAGTGAGGTCGCCCTCCTTGGGTAGGTGAGTTAAGCTAGTTCCATCACATGGGTAGGTGAGATCCCACTTGATTCATACTCCTCTCACTTGATAACCTACCCCTAGTGCTTCACTTCATTGATTGTCACCTTGTGGGCCCCATTCCTCATTTTGAGGGTTGTGCCCCACTTGGGTCAATTTTGTGATGCATTTTCAATCTTAGATCTATGGAGATCTAGCCATCATTTGGGCATGCCTTCCTAAACCCACTTTGATAATTTCCTAAACTACCCCGATCTATAATTTGGCATACTTTGGACTCCATTTACCCATCCATCTTAAGGCACTAGTCCACCTAAGGCAAATCGCACTTCTCGGGAGTAGTGTCATGTGCTAGATCCCATATGTGGGTATCTCCTATTTCATCCTAGATCCATAGATCTATTCCTTGCATACCCCTTGGTACCATTTGCACCCCTAATTTCACCTTGTGGGTCCCATTTGGACCATTTCCATATTCTAAGGAAGTGGGCCCCACTTGTGTATTTCATGGTACTAGATCTTATCATTTGATCTCGCTATGTGGCCTAAATCATTCATTGGTTGAAACACTAGTCATCCCTTAAGCCTCTTTCAACCATACTTAAACTTCTAGGTCCACCTAACCTTGCATTGGTTTCCGTAACTTGTCTTTCACACTTCCCTAGAAACCTTTGCTTTGGTCCAATCACCTTTGATTGGCTATAGGGTCTCCCCCTTGGTCTTGATTCATCTTGATCTAAAGTGAAGAGTGCCTCGGTTAACGTGACTCCCAGCTTGCCTTGGGAACCGTGGCATCTTTTGGGTTACATCTTTAGTTGTCGATCTCCTCTACCATCCCGGATGGGATACCATTAGGGACAACTACAAGTTGTGTGATAACAAGCTCTTAGAAATAGTAGCCTTCAATCACCCCTTCAATCTCCGTTCCAAGCTCCCACAAATTTTCTCACAAACTAGCAAACCCACTCAAAACCCTAGCAACGAGAAGTGAAATGCATGAAATGAGAAATAGAATGAGAGCAAATGAGTCAAAGTGTGTTTATATCCCCTAAATGAACCCTAAGCAAGCCAAAAAACCCAAGCAGAAACATGCCTTAGTTCCAAAAGGAAAATAAACCTTAAACATTGTGCCCAAGCTCGCAGAATCGTTAAGGAAGCGTTTTTGTGAGCATTTTTTTCACTCGGAAGTGAGTAGGGACTGATGAGGGAGTGGCGCTCCCGACTAGGGAGCAATGAGGGAGCGCTCTAGGAGTGCAGCTCCCACATTGCTCCCTAGTCGCTCCGTAAAAATTGAGGGAGTGATTTTTTTTGCCCGGAATCACGATTCCAGAATATGCTCCCAAGAGGGAGCGATCAGGAATTGCGCTTCCAGGAGCGATTCCTGATTGCTCCCTTTGGGAGCTCGCTTCAGGAGCGAAGTGGGGGGGGGGGGGTGCTTCCCTGCAGCCTAGTGCACAACACATGAGGAAGAAGGGAATCCTTCAACAAAATTGCAATCTAGTTGCTAAATCGAAAAACTTGTATGGGTTGCACGACAGTTAATTTGGAGTTGTACGGACTGGCATGGATTGATCGAAAGGAAATCGTAGGTTTAATAAATAACTATAGGCTTCACATAAATGAAATTTTACGGTTGTCAGAAAGGGAAATCGTACGATTTGGCGATTGCATGGAAATCAACAATCATTTTGGCGAATGCACGTAGATTGTATGACAATCAATTTGGTGATTGTACAAAAATCAACTCTATACAAAATGTGGTGGTTGAGTGAAATTCATACAGGTGAGCAGTATCATCTGAGCAAAATTCGTACTGATGAACAGTGGTGGCTGAATCCAATATAGTTGTATGGGTGCAAAAAAACAGTTTGGCAGTTGGAAAATTCCACTGTAGGGATGCGGATTAAAAAAATTGTTTGCCTGAGTAAAGCAAATCATACAGTAGCTCCATAAATCGTATGTTTGTCAATTTCGGCATCGTACGACAAGTTGTGGCATGATGCCAACTTCCTTGGGTGGATCATTCTTTGACATAATTGATGGCTCTGGCAAGTTCCTTCATTCCCATAAGCCTAATCCTGCCTTTTTGATTCTCAATATCATCTTGCAATGCAATAGAAGAGCATATTTAGCATAATTGTCCTAGGCGCTCTCCTGCTCTGATACCATTTTACAAAAACCTTAAAATTCTAATCACAAGAGAGATACACAAAATAACACTCTATTGTATTATGAGTAACTGGTGCATGTATTACAATGAAGTTCACTTCCTTATATGTTCATTGAGCAAGAGTTCACTTCCTTATATGTTCATTGAGCAAGTTAATTCCACTTATGATTGTGGGATAAACTGCTTTACACATAAAGTAAACGTTAGACCTAAAACCTAATGTCAAAGTGACTTTATTGCACCGAGTAGCGAGGTGCTCTAGAACCTAGTATGAGGGAGATGTTCTCACCTAATGTAACGTAATGTAACGTTATGATACTGTTATCACCCAAACTGTAGTTACCCCTATGGATGTATCCACTCATGGATGGCAATAGGGAAGGGAAACTCAAAAGGTGCAACCACGATCACCTCGACCTCCAATATATGGTAGTCACACCAGTCGAGGTAACCTTCACTTTATGTTATCTAGCCCGGACAACAAAGGGGGAGACCCGATCTACTCCCGACAGGAGAGATCAAAACCAAGACACCAAATCAGGTTAATTCTAAGTGAAGTAAGGTGTATGGTTTATCTTAGGCCTTAGGATGAAGTCACAAGACAAGTGAGGGGTTCAATGAGTATAGCTTTGGTTCATTATTGATGTGAGAGTGACTTATGATTTGTGAAATAGGATCCAGGATTAAAGTACTAGTTCAATGTGAGAAAATCCGCTGCCTTGGGAACCGTGTCCAATGCAGGGTAGTTTATGGGTTGAATTGGGGCTAACTAGTACAAGTGACAAGCTTGATCATGATACATCATGACATCAAAAGGTTTAGTTCACCACACAAGGGTCAAACCACAAGTTAATCCAACAATCTAGGAAAGTCGAATTTGACTTGAAGAGAAATCAGTGCCTTGGGAATTGGGATAATGGAGTCAAAGTAAGGTTAACTTGTGGTTAGGGACTCCTATTGCATGAGACAAGTGGGCAATTAAAGACTTGATGGATGAATAGGTCTAGATCTAGAGATTTAATGTTTTGACCTAAGTGGACCACAATCCCTTAAAACAAGGAATGCTATCCCCAAGGCAAGATTTGACAAGGTGACCTACTAGACCTAGGTTTTGAATTATGCCCGTTCCAAATCCACAAAAATCTCATATACCCATGTCCTAGAAGTGGACCAACTCACTTCTCCAAGGTGGTGCGACTTTACCCAAGGAGGCTAAAAAGTGGGATAAATGACTCAAGACAAGTCCAATGGCATCCAAACTTTAGATCCAAGTAGTTTAAGCAAGTGAGAGTATGGATCTACAATTTTATGGCAATCCAATGGCTAGATCTTACTAGATCTGAGTTTAAAGATACCAAGTGGTCCAAAATGGGGATTAAATCCCTTAAAATGTGGAATAGGGCCCACAAGGTAGAAATAAGAAAAGTGACAATCTGGGGGTAGGTTATTGGATGTGTAGATCATGAAACAAGCGGGATCTCAACTACCCACGTACTAGATCTAGGTCAACCCACCAAACTAGGAAGTGCACCCTTGGTTGGAGAGGCTAAATGCCTTGGGAAGAGGTCAAATGGAGGCCAATCCTCACCAAACTATAGATCCGGGATGCCGTGGATACCATAGAGGTGGGTTTTAAATATCTTACCCAAGAAGCGACTAGATCTTAGTAGATCTGAAAAATCTAAAAATGAGGGTTTGAAGAAATAAGGGTTTTATCAATTTATGAGCTATGTCAATGGATTGGATCAAGATAAGAGAAACAAACCTGTGGATCTTACCTGGGTAACCTTGCAGATGCCTTGATGATGATGATCTATGCAAACCCGATCAATTTGAGAAGCTTTGAGGTAGTTTTCTATGCAATTGATTTAGTCCAAGAAGCCAATGCGCCTTCCCTCCTGCACAACAAACGTCAACAATATCAGATTTGATGTAATCAAGAGATAAGACTAATGCCACGAGAGAAGTAACAGAAAGATAGCATAGATCACAATGATACTAATGTTAACCCCCTGATACAAGTAAATGCCAAGAAAGTCGATTTGAAGAAGCCTTGCAAAATCACCCTTGTTGAAGTCGCCCTCCTGTAGACAAGACACTGATTTCCAAAAAAGATAGATCTTACCACAAATTCCAAATGCTAGGTTGCAATAGACTTTCCAATCACCATCTAAGAACACCAGATGCAAAGGAGACCACAAGAATTTCCACAAGAAAGTTTTTCTAGACCAATAATCCAAGAGCCAAAGACCCCTTACAATGAGAAGCTCTCTCCTTTAAATAGGAAGGAGAGGCATCAAAATCCTAACCACTTTTTGAATGAGTGGCTAAGATTAAAAGATACAAATGTCTAATCAATGGTTGAGATGAGCTCAACAATAAAATACATGGATCACTCAAAATATAATATAAGTGGACAAAATCGCCCTAGAAGAGGGGAATCCCACCAAATCATGATGACAAAATATAATAAGAAGCTTATGGTGGGTCCAAGGGGTAATTTTAGCCACCCTTGGTCAATCCCCATAGCACAATAATAATAAAATAGTCATCAATATACCAAATCGTGCCTCTATGGACAAATCGTAGGCTTCAAAAGACCTCAGAAATCATCAGAAAGTGCCATAAGTGATGGATGCGGGTCCCGATGAAGTTGAAACTACTGGAGGAGGCGTGGAAGACATCAATCCATCATCACTGATGATCCCATGCCAAAACATTGCCTCAGTAGCCCAAATCGAATTCCTCAATAGCCATTTCTACCAATCTTGAAATGCCTCGGGAAGCGTGAAACTGCCCCAAACTGCCTCCTGGAGTGCTTGCGCTGTCAAGGTGAGGGCACCAGTGTGTCCGGGAGGGGGGTAATATGGTAAAAACAAGTGGCTGGATCACCCCCTCCAAGCACAACGCCCTAGGTCAACCGGATAAAAATCACATCTGCTCTGACAGGGTCTCTGACAGACCAAAACTGCACTGGGATAGCCTAATGAGGCTCAATCATCACTGTAAGTGCCCGGAACTGAAAACAAACTGTCTCATTGGACTCAGAAGGTCCAAATCCACCCAAGATGTGTACTCATACACCATATGAGTCTCTGCATGATCAAAATATATATCCAATATACCGGAACAGGTCAAATAATAATAATCTGTAAATGATCAAATACTGCTGTAAACCATGAATCATCATCATAACCCTGTAGCTGCTGCATAGAATCATCATATACATGTACATAGACCATATATCATCTCTCCATATCATCACAAGGTCCAACCATCTCATGTCCTATGGTTGACCTTGGTCAAACTAGGTTTGACCAAGTCAACATGACCAAATATAACTCAAACCATCATCAGAAGCTGCTGCAAAGTGTCAAAGGTTAATGCATGCTCTACAACTTATTCAAATAACAATTATAACACAAATTAATCATAACTGGCGATCTAAATCAAATATATAATGTCATTAATTATTATTATAACTCAGACTAGACTCTCAAGACCATACTCACTTCATAGCTGTGATCAATTTGCTAGTGAAGGGTGAGGGCTAAAATAAACTGGCTAGGCTAAAGGATGACTTGACTGACTCAACTTTGTGACACTTTGGAACAGGGAAAGGGAATACACACCATAGTATATACTGAATGAGCAACAACACAGGGAATGGCAGTGTCTTACAAATGGATAAATTGTTCAAAGAGGGTTTATTCACCTTTGACAGATGCGCACAATCCATAATACAAATGAGGCCAGCAATAATTTAGATATAGCATTTAAGTTCCATTGCTTTTTGGGCCTGAAGTTTCCATAGCCTTTGATCTATGTGTGTTTATAAACACATTACATAGATTTACATTTATTTGAGGCTTTCTGCTGCAGGTGTGTGTTTAAGGCACTTGTTTACCTGAGCACTTCTAGGTGTGTCACAGACAGCTTGTTTACCTAGGTATTTACATTTCCAAAAGATATAACATTTGATTTTCATGGCCATTTTCATTTGGCATGCCTTTCATTCATGTGTGTTTAGAAACACATTGCATGAATGGGCTTTTCATACAACATATAACATTTCATTTTCCAGATTTTGTATTCATGGCAGCACTAAAAGTTTCAGGTTTAGCCAACACAACTTTAGTGACTAGGGGGAATTCACAAGGAACTCCAACTCACCATAGGTAAGTTTTGTCACCAACTCAGAGCTGAGACACAATAAACAGTGAAGCTCATCCAATACAGAGGCTACAGTGGGGAAAAGTCCTGCATGCCACTAGTCAAGTAGTAAGTCAGGGTGATAACTAAAAGGTAGGTAATGGATGGATGAAGACAATGAATAATGGAGCCAACACTAGCAAGCCAAGGTATGGTGGAATGATCACCTCTATTCTCCCTAGGGAGGGTAAAACCAATGAGTATGGATAGTGAACTTCTAAGTTTGAGTAGGGACAATAAAATATATATAATAAGATCAACCAGGTCCACATATCTATATGATCGCCAGATCATGACACCAAGTGCTAAGACATGCTATAAGACTAAGTATAAAAGCAATATAACCATAACACAATGATATACCTGCTGAGTCATATACCTGAATGCTCATCATCTGAACCATCACCTGTCCTCTGAAACTGCTACTGCAACTCTGGGCACTACTGACTGCTCTGTACAAATGGTATAATGGCTACATCGGTCATCTCTTTGAGTGTCCTGAGACTCAGTCATGGCATGGGGAATACAACTGCTGTCCAAAATCTGATAGTGATCCAATATAGATGCTCATCTCAGCATCTCAAATGTAAGGGAACTGGATGAATAGTGTACTGGCACCAGAAAAATAATGTATGGTAGCCCGACTACTATATATGTGATAACAGATACCAAAAATAAAAAGTAATTTAAAAAATTCATATCGAAGTAATAAAAAAAATTCATGTCGGTTCATAAAATAAAAAATTAAGACCAAATAAAAAGTGATTTAAAAAATCCATGTCGGCTCATAAAATACAAATTAAAAACCAAATAAGAAGTTATTAGAAAAATCCGTGTTGGCTCATAAAATAAAAAAATAAAAATGATCCATCAAGCACCTAGAGGGATGAAATTTCTGGAGGTGTAAATTTTTTCTGGACAAGCAAAAAATTTAAGATTAAAAAAAAATTACACCTTAAGAAATTGGATCCCTCTCGGTGCTTGCTAGATCCGGGTTTAAGATGGATCTATGCTGGTTACATAATAACATTAACAACAAAAAGAGTGATGTATTTATCAACATGATTTGGTTCAAAAGAGCAATCACATATGGTCATTGATATTGAACATTTGAATCCTATTTTAAACCTGAAGATGGGATAGTGCATCCTGAAATTTTGCAGGGGAACAAAAAGAGTTGAATGATACGAACAGTTATGGGTAGAAAAGTGTTGCAATTTTGGATCAACCATTATTTATGAAGTTTGGAATAAAATTTTAACCCTTTCAGAAAAAAATTTGTTTTCCTTTATTTGATATGATGATCTCAACAATTGTTGGTATATATAATTTGATCCATATCACTGACCATGAGTTTCATTTTCTTGTATAATTTTAATCCATATCAATAGTATAAATTAATCTAGATTTTCTGCTAGTCAGTAGAGCCTACAGCTTGTCAATACTCACCTCAGTGTCACCGAATTGGCAATCATAAACTATAATATAGATTGCTGCATCTTCTTTGTAATTTGGGATATGCTCATTTATGCTTTCTGTAAATTCTTTGAATAGAATGTGCATTATCATATTAAAGCACGCTATTTGACTACTGTGGAAAAGGAAGTGCATTTGTTGTGTTCTTACCATCTTCTCAAGAGAAAATATGCTCTCCAGATATAAAGGTAAAACAATACTGGGTTGCTTTGGAGGACCGCAACGTTCTTGGACATACATTAGTTAGATGCTTCATTTACTGTAAGGAATAATATTATCATTTACATCTTATTTATTTCCAAATGTTTAAACCTTTGAACTTTGAAGCTCACATAATCATTTAATTTGAGTAGTCAGTTGGCGTATAATGGTTCTTGAATATTGCTTTTAATTTTGAATTGCACTATTTCCATGTAAATGTTTCTGTCTATCAGCAGTGGATTTCAGTTTTTGAACATTACAGATGAAGTCTTTTTTGGGTTTCCTTAATTTTATTAAATTTGTTCATTTGCTGGGTGATATGTGGTAGTGGAGAGAAACAAATAGAACAGAAGGAGCTCACAGCAGAAGATGACGCCAAGTTTCAGGTAGTAACATTGTGACTTTAGTTTCTTAATTTTCATCTTATAGTGATTAAGCTGGAACACAAGAAATGGACATTGCTTAGTAATATAGGTTAAATATTGACAAATGTTAGGTTCTATTTTAGTATTCTTTTTAATTTATCAGCTGGAACACAAGAAATGAACTTTGTGCTCTCTTTTTTGCCATGAATGAAGATTTCTCTTTATTTATTTGTTTCTTTTATGATACCACAATCACTTTTATCTGCGCAAATCTGTCAAGCTTTGTTTGTTCTTATTGATGCTTTTATTCTTTGATCACAAGAATTTCAGGGTCTTGGTTGAACTAATCGAAGGGCTTTAATCTATAGGCTCAGCTTCAGCGTTTTGAAGAAACTCTCAAGTCTAATCCTGAGGATCTTCAGGCTCTAGAGGTGAATGATGCCATCAAAACATTTTATTCTGCACTTTCTTATTGTTATTTGAGGAATTTCTGAATAGTAATTCAACATATTATAGGTATCGAGCTACCTTAATTATTTGGCTATTGTCAGAACTGTAATATTGGTTGAGATTCTGAGAATTAGAGAAGACAAGTGCTTAATGCGGAAGTTGTTTTTGTAATTCTAAAGGAGACACCTTATAATTTACTACGACATTTTTAGCCTTGTTTGGTTGGCTTCAGCTTTTTAGAGTGCAGTATAAAAGTAAAGAGAGAAAATGAGATACTTCATTTGAATTCTGATCAGTGTCTGCTTTTGACATAGTTCAAGATTGATGACTTTTTGATCTTATCTGAGAGGTACCGTTACAAATTTGCAGATGATTCTTAATACCACTATAAATTTTCTGTTTGGTTTTAATTTTTAATTTTTCTAATTACAAGAAGCAATGAAGTGTAAATGTAAAGCTCAAAGACAATATAAGAATTTTTTGGAGCAGAAACTGAAACATCATCAGGATTCTCAGTGCAACAAATTTAATCAGAAATGATAAAACATCGTCCGCAATACTTGGTATAATTGACATATTTATTTGGCTACCAAGAGACAGACAGATGGTTGCGCAGATCTTGACTGGTCAGTTAGGACATGGCAGCCCAAAACCAGTGACGGGGACTGTCTCCGCAGGTGGACAACTTCATCCAGGATGCAGTATCAAGCTCCCTCCTCCAGACAGCGGTGCACTAGCCATTGCAGTTCCTCTTCTAGCTCTTCCTCCAGACAAAGTACTCTTTTGAGCTTCCTTCACTTGGCCTCAGATGGTAGGAGAAATACTCCCATTGCTTCCAGTGCTTCCAGTTAGTGTTGCAAAATCGCCGATGTGCCGAGAAATTGCACGATTTTCTGAACGCCGAGATTTTGTCAAAAAATCAATGATTTTTTGTGCCGAGAAATCCCCGAGAAATCGCCGAAAAATTTGGAAAAAATCGGCCAGCCAGAACAGGGGTTTTAAAAATCTGATTTTTGACTTTTTAAAAATGCGATTGATACTGAAAATGCATGTCTTGTTTTACATTTTCATGGGTTTCCTTCTCTTGCCAAGCACAACAGAAGATCCTTGGGGTACACAGATATTTGCGTATTCATCAGGACCATCACATCAACACAATGTCTAAAGATCCATCGCACAACTAGACACTGAGAGTAGAGCAGGTGCAACGTTGAGTTGTTCAATTATTAGGGTCCAACTATCAACTTCCTAAATTCTTCTAAAAGTTATCCAAGTGACTTATAAGGTCTATAAATTGTACTTTTGATAGTGTAAAAGGGTCCTTCTCAACTATATTGGTTGTTGTAAGTCTTCAGTTATGTTGCTAATGTGATGAGAGTCCAGGGACCATGCTAAGGTGCGGCCATGAGTTTACAGGATGTTTACTGCTTTGATGTATACTGTGATTCATGCTAATATAATGGAGATATGGTGGAGTTTTACCTACTTTGCTGTCTTTTTATGGTATTCTGTGAAATTTGTTACTGCTTTTTGCATTGTAACAGACCTCTAGGCAAATACAGTTTATGGTTAGGTTGCTCTTGTTAACACTTAAGTTGTACTTAGTTGGATTTCTTCAACGAGCAGCTGAAGTCTTGAACAAGTCCCTTGTTCATCATCAAGTGTTCAGAAGTCCAGCAGGCTACTTGTAGCCCTTTTTCAAAATTTTGCATGTTCATACCAATGTTATCGGAACCGGACCGGAACCGGCAAAACCGGCCGGTCCAGTCAGAGGACAAAACCGTCTGGGCCGGATTTTTTTCCAAACCGGGCAAGAAATTGGCCGGCTCTGTACGGAACCGGCCGGTCGTACTGTGCTGTACAGCCGTGGATGGGGGACCCATGGAAGTCAATTTAAAAAAAAAACACAGAAAAAAAACTTTCCTATGCTTTTAACCTAACCCTAAGCCTATGCTAAAGCTATTTAAAGAGCCCCCCGCCCCCTACATTACTCACACTATTCATTCCATCTCCTTTGGCATTCTTGAGAGCTTTGTTTCTTGGGCGGTTTCGGAGTCTTCTTGAGCTGAGTTTGTTGGGTGGTTTGCAAGAACTTCTTGGGCAGAATCAAGTCTCTTTTGCAGGGAAGATTTGGAGGAGATTCAAAGCATTATTTCTTGGAGCAGATTTGGAGCTATTTCGTGGACTGTTTTGGAGGTTATTGAAGGGTTTTCTGCAGAATTTGTGGGCTGTTATCACGGATCAGCTTGTTCGTTTTCTCTTGGCAGCGACAATTCTTCTCAAGCTTTGCTACATTTCTTCTTTTTTCTCAAAGGCATGTCAAGACTCAAGACTCAACACTCCATTTCTCTTTAAATTTGTTTTTTTCTTAGTTAATAAGTTATTAATAAATTATAGGGTTTTTATTTCCAGCTTTTGTTTGCCATGGCTCCAAAAGATAAGAAGGATCCGGCATGGATTCATTGCCAATTGGATGATGGTGGGAAAAAAAATGCAATTATTGTGGGAAGAAAATAGCTGGAGTGGGGTATCCATAGGTTAAAACAACACTTAGCTGGTGCTAGAGGCAATGTTGAACCTTGTAGGAAAGTCTCCGATGATCTTAGAGCAGAGATGCTAAGTAGTATTGAAGCCTACCAAGAAGAAAAAGCCAAGACAAAGAAGCTTCAACAAGACATAGGGAGAAGTTCAATGCCATTTGAGGATGAGAGTGACTATGAGCCTGAGGGTGATGATCATGAAACCCCTCAAGGTCATTTGACTAGTTATGAACTTATGAAGAATCCTCCAGTTTTCCTGATAGGGGGAGAGGTGGACGTAGAGCATCCAATTTGAACCTGAAGAGGCCACGTAAGGCCCCGACCAACAGTAGTGGGCTTGACTCTTTCTTTGTGCCCCGCACTACCCCTGGTGCTCAGCCCACCATTGATGCTAAATGGAAGAAGATGGAGAAGGAGGCTGCTTGGGAATGCATAGCTAGATGGTGGTATGATGCAGACATACCCTTCCAACTAAGTCTTCTTATTATCAACCTATGATAGATGCTATAGCTTCATGTGGTCTGGGCTTCAAAGGCCCTAGTTTTCATGATATCAAAGGGCCCCTTTTACGAAATGAAGTTCAAAGAATAGATGAATATCTGAAGGAGTTCAAACAATCCTGGAGTAGAACATGGTGCACTATAATGTCTGATGGATGGAGTGATGGAAAATTCCGTACCATTATCAATTTCCTGATTGCTTTCCCAAAAGGAACCATGTTTCTTAAATCTGTGGATGCCTCTGATCAAGTGAAGGATGCACAATTATTATTTCATCTTTTGGATGGAGTAGTTATGGAGGTGGGGCCAGAGAATGTTGTAGAGATCATCACTGACAATGCCTCAAACTATGTTGTAGCGGGAAGGATGTTAGAAAAAAAACACCCCACCATTTGGTGGACACCATGTGCTACCCATTGTTTGGACCTCATGCTAGAGGATATTGGCAAAATTGAGTGGTTGGAGAAGTGTGTGGAGCAGGAAAAATCAATAACCAGGTACATCTACAACCACTCATGGGTTTTGAGTCTTATGAGGAAGAACACTGGGGGTAAAGAGCTAGTTAGATCAATTGTTATACAATTTGCAACAAACTTTCTTTCGTTGCAATTCCTTGTTGATCAAAAAGCCAACTTGCGGAAGATGTTTTCCTTCGATGAGTGGAATGAATGTTAATGGAGTAAAAAGGCTGAAGGGAAAGATATAGCTCACAAAGTGTTTGAAAAAAGATTTTGGAAAAAGGCAGAAGAGATAGTTTTATTGAGTGAGCCTCTTGTGAGAGTGTTGCGGATGGTAGATGGTGATAAACCCGCTATGGGTTTTATTTATGAGGCCATGGATCAGGCCAAAGAGGCAATAAAGGCAGCATATGGTGATAAAAGGCATACGTATTTTCCTATTTGGAATATCATTGATGACAGATGGAACATACAACTCCATCGTCCTTTGCATGCAGTTGGCTATTACTTAAACCCAAGGTAAGAAATATCAAAATTCATATTCAAAGTTATAAGTTTTACTATAATTTCAAACTTAAAGTTAAAAGTTAAAAGTTACAATTTCAAATTCACTAATGAATATTATTTGTCTTTTGAACTTTGAACTTTTGAAGGTACCACTATACAAAAGACTTTGATCAAATGATGATGGGGAGGTAAAAGAGGGATTGTATAAATGCATTGAGTGCATGGTTCCTGATGCTAGGATACAAGATGAGATACACAGTAAGCTACTGCAATTCAATGAGTATGGGTAGCTTTGGCATGAGCATGGCCATACGAGGCAGATCCAAGGATCCACTAGGTAAGAATTTTCAAAGTTTTCAAATTATATTATCCATTGTAAAGAATGAGTTAAATTTCTAAAGCCATTTGTTGAAACTTCTTTGTATTCAACTCTTATTGTAGCCTATTCGTGGGGACAATTTGGTGGGAGCTGCATTGATTTGGAAATTTTTGCAGTTCGAATATTGAGCCAACCATGCAGTGCTTCTGGATGTGAACGCAATTGGAGTGTATTTGAGCGTATACACACCAAGAAACGAAACCGTTTGGAACACAAACGATTGAATGATATGGTCTATGTCCAGTACAATCTTAGGCTGAGGCGTAACTAGTTGTTGAACAAGACCCCAGCATCAGGCAACATAACCTTGGATGAATTTGAACCATCATCAAAGTGGGTTGTGGAGACTCAAGAACTAGTATTTGATAACGAAGACCTTTCTTGGTTGGATTTGGACCTATTATCACCTAAACTGTAGTTACCCCTATGGATGTATCCATTAATGGATGGCAGTAGGAAAGGGCAACTCAAAGGTGCAACCACGATCACCTCGACTTCCAATAGATGGTTGTCACGCCAATCGAGGCAACCTTCACTTTATGCTATCTAGCCTAGACAACAAAGGGGGAGACCCAGATCTACTCTCGATAGGAGAGATCAAAACCACAACACCAAATCAAAGTTAAGTATGAGTGAAGTATTGTAAGGTGTTTGGTTTATCCTAGACCTAAGGATGAAGTCACCAGATGAGTAAGGGGTTCAATGAGTATAACTTTGGTTCATTGTTGATGTGAGAGTGACGTATAATATTTGAAATGAGATCCAGGATTAAAGTACTAGTCAATTGTTAGAAAATCCACTACCTTGGGAACCGTGTCCAATGCAGAGTAGTTTAGGGGTTGAATTGGGGCTAACTAGTACATGTGACAAGCTTGATCATGAGATATGACAACATCACAAGGGTTCAGTCCACTAAACAAGGATCAAACCACAAGTTAATCCAACAATCTAGGAAAGTTGAATTGACTTGGAGAGAGATCAATGCCTTGGGAATTGGGATAAATGGAGTCAATAAAAGATTAACTTATGTTTGATGACCCCTATGGCATAAGACAAGTGGGATTTTAAAGGTTTGATGGATGGATGTGTCTAGATCAAATAGTTCATGATGTGACTCAAGTGGACCACAATCCCTTAAAACAAGGAATGCTATCCCCAAGGCAAGATTTCACAAAGTGAAATACTAGACCTAGGTTTCAAAGTGTGCTTGTTCCAAATCCATCAAAATCTCATGTACCCATGTCCTACAAGTGGACCAACTCCAATCTCCCAAGAAGTGCGACTTTGCCCAAGGAGGGTAAAAGGTGGGGTAAATGGGATCAAGACAAGTCCAATGGCATCCAAACTTTAGATCCAAGTAGTTTAGGCAAGTGACAATATGGATCTAGAATATCAAGGCAATCCAAGGCTTAGATCTTACTAGATCTGAGTTTTATGATACCAAGTGGTCCAAAATGGGGATTAAATCCCTTAAAATGTGGAATAGGGCCCACAAGGTAGAAATCAGAAAAGTGACAATCTAGGGGTAGGTTATTGGATATGTAGATTGTAGATCAAGTGAAATCTCAACTACCCACGTATTAGATCTAGGTTAACTCACCCAAACCAAGAAGTGCGCCCTTGCTTGGAGAGGCTAAGTGCCTTGGGAAGAGGGTCAAATGGAGGCCAATCCTCACCAAACTATAAATCCGGGATGCCGTGGATACTATAGAGGTGGGTTTTAAATTTCTTACCCAAGAAGCCACTAGATCTTAGTAGATCTGAAAAATGTAAAAATGGGGGTTTTGATTAATTAGGGTTTGAAGTATTTTAGACAAGTGGATAGATCATGGAAAGAAATTACCTTGAGATCATACCTGAGTGATGTGAATGAGATGCTTTGTTGTTGAGGAAGACTCCCACAGAGATCAAATGAGAGATTGGTGATTTTGCTTGCCAAAATGATGCCCTAGCCCACAAGTGCGCCCTCCTCTACCTGTCAAACCACGGAACAGTGATTCAATCAGTAAGATCAAGTATGGAGGAAATACAAGTCAAATGCAATGATAACATGAAATAGAAGGTCCTGGGACAGTAATACTCCCTGTTACCAACGAAGAGATCCAAAGAAGAAGTAAGGAGAGTCTTCCCCTACCAATACTTCCTCCTCAAAGCAAATCTGCCTCCACCTGTAGATGCAAAAACGTGGTACAAAAGATATGGCAAAACAAGATCTCCAATAACTCAGTGCAAGGGAAGAATCAACGAACGAACACCAAAAACATTCACCACAACACTGGAGATGGATGCAATAATAATTTTCTATTCCAATAATCCAGAGCCACGAGTCCCCTTTACAATGAGAGGCTCTCTCCTTTAAATAGGAGGGAGAGAGTCCATAATCTAACCACTTTTTGAATGAGTGGCTAAGATTAAAAGATCAAAAGATCTAATCAATGGTTGAGATGAGCTCAACAATAAAATACATGGATCACTAATAAAATATAACAATAAGTGGACAAAATCGCCCTAGGAGAGGGGATCCCACCAAATCATGATGACAAAATATAACAATAAGCTTATGGTGGGTCCAAGGGGTAATTTCAGACACCCTTGGTCAATCCCCATAGCACAATAATAATAAAATAGTCATCAAAGTACCAAATCGTGCCTCTATGGACAAATCGTGGGCCTTAGGAGGCCTCAGAAATCATCAGAAAATGCCATAAGTGATGGATGTGGTCTCGATGAAGTTGAAACTGCTGGAGAAGGTGTGGAAGACATCCCACTCATCATCACTGATCATCCCATGCCAAAACTTTGCCTCAGTAGCCCAAATCGAATTCCTTTGTAGCCATTTCTACCAATCCTGAAATGCCTCGGGAAGCATGTAACTGCCCCAAACTGCCTCCCGGAGTGCCTACGCTGTTAAGGTGAGGGCACCAGTGTGTCGGGGAGGGGGGTAATATGGTAAAAACGAGTGGCTGGACCACCCTCTCCATCATCGGCGCCCTAGGTGAACCAAATAAAATCCATCTCTGCTCTGACAGGGTCTCCGACAGACCAAAACTGCACTAGGACAGCCTACTGAGGCTCAATCATCACTGTAATTGCCCGGAACTGAAAACAGACTGTCTCATTGGACTCAGAAGGTCCAAATCTATCCAAGATGTGTACTCATACACCATATGAATCTCTGCATGATCATATAATATATCCAATATACTGGAACAAGTCAAATAATAATAATCTGTAAATGATCAATAAATGCTGAAAACCATAAATCATCATCATAAACCTGTGTCTGATGCATAGAACCATCATGTACATGTGCATAGACCATATATCATCTATCTGTATCATCACAAGGTCCAACCATCTCATGTCCTGTGATTGACCTTGGTCAAACTAGGTTTGACCAAGTCAATATGACCAAATATAACTCAGATTGTCATCAGAAGCTGCTGCAAAGTGCATGCTCTACAACTTATTCAAATAACAATTATAACACAAAGTAATCATAACTGGCGATCTAAATCCAAATATATAATGTCATTAATTATTATTATAACTCAGACTAGACTTTCAGGACCATACTCACTTCATAGTTGTGATCAATTTGCTAGTGAAGGGTGAAGGCTAAAATAAACTGGCTAGGCTAAAGGATGACTTGACTGACTTAACGTTGTGACACTTTGGATATGGGGAAGGGAATGCACACCATAGTATATACTGAATGAGCAACAACACAGGGAATGGCGATGTCTCACAAATGGATGAGTTGTTCAAAGAGGGTTTATTCACCTTTAACAGATGCGCACAATCCATAATACAAATGAGGCCAGCAATTATTTTGACATAGCATTTAAGTTCCATTGCTTTTTGGGCCTGAAGTTTCCATAGCCTTTGATCTATGTGTGTTTATAAACACATTGCATAGATTTACATTTATTTAGGCATATTGCTGCAGGTGTGTTTTTAAGGCACTTGTTTACCTGAGCACTTCTAGGTGTGTCACGGACAACTTGTTTACTTAGGTATTTTACATTTTACAAAAGATATAATGTTTTACTTCATAACCATTTTCATTTGGCTTGGCTTTCATTCATGTGTGTTTAAAAACACATTGCATGAACGAGCTTTTCATACAAGATATAACATTTCATTTTACATACTTTGTATTCATGGCAGCACTAAAAGTTTCAGGTTTAGCCAACACAACTTTAGTAACTAGGGGGAATTCACAAGGAAATCCAACTCACCATAGGTAAGTCTTGTCACCAACTCAGAGCCGAGACACAATAAACAGGGAAGCTCATCCAATACAGAGGCTACAGTGGGGAAAAGTCCTCCATGCCACTAGTCAAGTAGTAAGTCATGGTGATAAACTAAAGGTAGGTAATGGATGGATGAAGACAATGAAGAATGGAGCCAACACTAGCAAGCCAAGGTATGGTGGAATGATCACCTCTATTCTCCCTAATGAGGGTAACCAATGAGTATGAATAGTGAACTTCTAAGTCTGAGTAGGGACAATATAATATATATAATAAGATCAACTAGGTCCACATATCTATATGATCGCCAGATCATGACACTAAGTGCTAAGACATGCTATAAGAATAAATATAAAAGCAATATAACCACAACACCATGATATACCTGCTGAGTCATATACCTGAATGCTCATCATCTGAACCATCATCTGTCCTCTGAAAACTGCTACTGTAACTCTGGGCACTACTGACTGCTCTGTACCAATGGTATAGTGGCTATGTCGGTCATCTCTTTGAGTGTCCTGAGACTCAGTCATGGCATGGGGAATAAAACTGCTGTCCAAATCTGATAGTGATCCAAATAGATGCTCATCTCAGCATCTCAACGTAAGGGAATTGGCTGAATAGTGTACTGGAATTAGAAAAATAATATATGGTAGCCCGGCTACTATATATGTGATAACAGGACCCACTTCCAGAGGTTCCACCTTCAGGGCTAGGGGAATCAAGTGGGGTTCAAAATCCCACTCCTGTAGAGGATGAAGAGGATGAGGAGGATGAGGATGACGATGAGGAGGATGATGATGATGAGTAGTAGACAGTAGACTCTACTTCTAGTAGCTAGTAGGGTAGTGCCATATGATCAGTTTATTGTTATACATTAGTACTATGGTTTCTTTTTGGATTGTAGGGGCCATTTAGAGCCTCTTTGTTGATGTACTTTGGTTTAGAACCTCAGAGATGTATTGCACTAGGTGCTATTTTTGTTATTTGCACCCATACTTGCTATATATATGAGAAACTTTGCATATTTGTGTATTAGTGGTTTGGATTCATATGTATGCACATGAATATATATGTTTTTTTACAAAATATGAATATTTTATGTATTTTTTAGTCATCCGAATTTTTGCCCTTTTTTTTTCGGTTCCAGTCCGGTTCACATTTTGGGCTTTGCCGGTTCGATGACCGGTCCGGTTCTAATAACATTTGTTCATACCCCTCGGGGAAACTGTAATACGTTGACGTAGCATGATGGCTTTATGTATCAGACTTGGCTTTCCTAGGACTCATACATCAATGCGTTACTCCAGAGTGTTTTTTCCTTGTTAATTATATGTTGCTTTTCAACGACATATAATTTTCGAGTTTTTCACTCACATCTCCAAAGCTGGAGTATTCGCCTTGGTGGTTAGGCCTTAGGAGGTTGTTAAAGTCTAAGTGTCTATGTATATTACCATGCTAGTCAACATTTTTTGAGTCTTATGAACATGCACTAGGTCGCCCCAGGTTTATTTTTATTTTCCACAAATAATTTTTTTTCCTGTAAAACAGGCAAATTTTTAATGTTTTTATTGTAAAAATAAAAGTCATAAAAAAGTGGCTAGGAGATGGAATTTGCCACGGGGGTGCTCGTTTTCTAATTCAAAGCACCAACTACACCCCTAAACCCACTTTGAGAGTAATTTGAGTGATTATTCATCACTTAAACTGTTTTTCTCTCAAAAATGGCCAAAAAGACATAATAATCGACCGAAAAAAGAAAAAATAAAGTCTAAATCGACATCCCACAAATCATAGAAACATGCCGAAGACAAATTGGCTTTGATGGCGAGTTAGTTCCTAGTTGAAGGCGAGTTAACTGGGCATATGGATTTAGTGGTTGAGCTAATGGTTGGAGGTGGTGCATTCTCTAAGGCAGAGAGGGCACATCATAGCATGAGGGCACATCTATGAAGAGGGTGCGCCTACCTCTTGAGAGGTGGCACATCCCTCTTGGGTAACTCCCTCTTAGCTCCTAAAAAGACTCAGAAGACTTAACTTCATCAGTAGTTCGCCCTCAATCATCTCCAATTTCTCTAGTGAAGCTCCTAGTCAGCCAAATGCACTCTTCTCTTGGGAATTGTGTCCCCTATCTCTAGGCATCTATTTAAGCAAGTGTTTGCTTCATTATTTACATGAGAAGGTGGAACCTTTGCTTGCATTCTATTATAATATTTTTTGTGTTTGGAAATAATAAAAAGGCTTTGGAGGCTACTCCATGTGACCGTCTGGTGTGGGGATGTCTGAGGCTCTTTGAGCTATTGAGGTAACCTGTGTATTTCACAAGTTTGTTCATTGTTGGACTTGTATTGGTCTTTGAAGGGAATTTTTATTCCAGTAGGGTAAGAAGTAGGATCTATTGATTTACTTCTTATTGTTGGTTGTATGAGAATGCTTAGAAATATTTGTAATTTCTGCTTGAATGCATATCTTTTTAAGTTCCTTGTATGGTTAACATCGACACCTTTAATTCCCTTTTGCAAGTTTTGTGAAGTGTTTGTAGGTTATCTAAGCTGGAGGTTTGGATGAACATGTAGGCATCATCTTTCCTCAAGCAGATCCAGAGAAGAGCTTAGTCCCTGCTGGTCCCATTGCAAAGAAGACTCCATCCGCCCAATATTTCTCGCCTAACCTTGGTTCTTCGTTTCTAATGCAAAATTTCTAATTCTTTCTTGGTTACCAGTTCGATTTATTGTTCTAGATCTATACTTGAAAGTTATTATAGAAGTAGATCTAGTATGCTAGATGTTAGTATGCTATAAAAGTTTCATTTTCAAGCTAAATCTAGTATAAGCAAGTCCTCTCTTCCATAAGTTTATTCTAGCATATCTGATCTAAAGGCTTAGGGTGGCGATTTGTTGTGGTTTAAAGGTTTATTTGGAAAATCCAAGTGCTTCTTGTTGGCTTCCCCAAAAGGCTTTCCAAGATCCTAAGGGAGTTTTCCTTCCCTTAGTTCTTTTATTGCTCTTTAGTGTAGTTTTACTTTGAATATTTTTTGAGTTTTGCTAACACTATTCGAAGACACTTTCAAAGTGTCTTTGAGTATTTTTCACAATCTTTAGCTTGCTGATTTTTCTTTTTTGTTGACACGTAAGCAGAAATGCTGTGGAATTTTCAAGAGATCCGAACCTTTCAAAGCTCCTGCTTTTCCGTCTTTTCATTTGAAACTATCTGAAAACATATTAAGCCTTTTGGATCCTCAGTAATAAAGAACCAGAGGCATTCCGAAATGAAAAGAGATTGTAATAATAAATAATAAAGAGAGCAAGCAAGCTACCCAGCTCCCGCACCCCATCCCCCTAGGGGGGATCCGAGTAGTCTCTTGTTTGGTGTGCATGTTTTTGAATTTTGCTTCACTTTTGCTTTAGCAATTAACAGTAGATTAGATCACTTTTTCACACACATTTTCCTCTTAGTTAGATTTACATTTTTTATAATTTGTTTTGTTTGCAAAAAATAAAAGAATCATTACGCTTTCCCTATTTACGGTACTATTGAAAGGGGTTTCCCGAGTAGGTGGTGCTCGGAAAAGAATTCGTAGTTTAGATTAGTTAAGCAACTTCACAAGTGGTTAATTCTGGTAACAAAATCTTGGGTCGCGTCCCCGTATGCTCTTGTGAACATTGCAGGTCTTTGGCTGGAACAGTGGGACAATCAGAAAGGGATTAGAGTGTCTAGTCATAATCAGACAATCCACCTAAGATCTATCTCTAAGAAATTGGGACGTCGGTCAGAGCTTGCCACAGAGTTAGGAGGCTGCCCAAAGTAGATGTATGTCTCGCCTCGTTGGACACTTGGCATAGTTGCTGCTGCACCCAGTTCAAGGGGATAAGTCCTTAGTGGGCCATACCAAGAACAAACCCACTAACAACCATCACCATTTAATAATAAAATTTACCAAGAACAATTTCACAACATTTCCTTTTCAGTAGTTCAACTTATTTCGACTCTGGTCTTTATTGATTATCTTAATGTGTTGAATTATTTACTTTCCTGTGATGATGAGATATATTGCATGCTGTAAAGCAAGGTGACCAACATGAGTCGCATGCTGCCTTTCTTTCCTTTTCTTTTGGGGACATTGATAAGCAAGGTGACCAATTGCGTGACAATTGTAACATTTGATCTTTGAAAGATCCTTCTTCTTTTGTTTTGGAGTTGATCTCCTATTTTCCTTCTTCTCACCATTTCTTCTTTTTTATTTTCTTCTGAGAACATTGGAAAGCATAATGACCAAAATTTTGATACTTGTAACATCTTACTTTTGAAAGATCCTCTTGAAGTGGGGTTGATTCTTCACTTGTATTTCTCTTTTGTTCTTGGACTATCGTGTGCTTGGTAGTATTACTATCCACCTAAGTCACCTGACACGGGGACACGGGACACGTAGGACACGAAAATACGAGAGTCCGACACGGACACGGTGACCCTCGAAATCAGGACACGTAGGATACGTTTTATATACATATATATATTTTTTTAAAAATATATTAAAATTTAAAAATATAGACATATAGATCCAAAAATATTTAGAAACTAGAACATTTACAAATATTCAATAGAAATTAGAATAAAAACACATTAATGATTACACATTTGTCATTCACAAATCAGTAATCACGATTCACAACACATTTGTCATTCACAAATCAGTAATCACGATTCACAACACATTTGTCATTCACAAATCACAATGAGACACAGATGCATGTCGGAACCATATTTCTCATTTAGTCATCAAAATCAAAATGTATATACTATACTGATACATAAATGTCGGAATGCCACTGGGCACTGGGCCACTGGAAAATGCCAAATAGACTAATAGTAAATACAAAAAGGGGTGGATCAAGATGGGAGAATCCCATATGTCAGTAGTCCTCCTCCATGCCTGAATCAACATACTCATCACTGCCACTGCCACTGCCCTGATCCTCATCCTCCTCCCCCTCCTCCTCCTCTCTGCCCATTTGACGATCTGCATCTGCTGCTGTGGAGGATGACCCCTCTGTACGATCACTATCATCAAAAGTGACCGGCTCTAGCACTGGATCGTTAAGATCCATGTTGGCTAATGCCAACTCAGTACTGCTGTCCAAACCCATATCATCAGGAAAGACCTCCCACATCTTTGTCTTTCCCTTCACCCACTCCTCCCTCTTCCTGTAAATAAGACGAAGGTTGGAGTGCACATACACCATCGACTCTGCCCTGGACTGCTCAAGCCTGCTCTTCTTCACACTGTACAAGTTCCCATATGTGCTCCAATTCCTCTCACAACAAGAGGATGATGTAACTTGAGAGATGACCCTGAAGGCTAACTTCTGTAGAATAGGGGATGTTGCCTCATGAGTTTCCCACCAACGATAGGGTGTCTTACCCTCCCTATCTCTAAGCACATCATAGCCTCCAAATCTCCCAGTGCCAGTGGAAAAATCTACAAAGCCATCCTCCACCTCCTCAAGCATGTCTCTATCCTGAAATAGGCGTCTAAGTGCCATCTTCCTCCCATTTGCAATCTCTGCATCCATGTGAGGAGGGACTCTGTGTGAGGCCCCCGATCCACCAGTGAGCCACTCCTGAGTGTAGAACTTGGGGTTCAAGGAGTGGGCCAAGCAATGCAAAGGTGTGCAATTCTTATCCCACCTGGAGATAAGAATATCCCGAATAATGGTCCATAAGTTCTCTGCCGATGTCCCATACTCGGGACACTCATTCTCCATGACAATGGACCTCGTGGACTCAATCATGGAATCCCACCCCTCATAAACCTCTGCTAGGATGGGCTGGTCCGTGTCTGCATACCGCAACAAAGAAATGATTGGCTCCATGATCTTAATAGTAAGATCCACCGTGTCCCACCAACCATCATTTAACACCAAGTCCTTCACCTTTTGTGAAGCAGCCTGATCCGTCTTTCTCCAAAAAGCCCAAAACTCTGAAATCACCATGGACCCAAGAGCGGTTTTGACCTCCCTCAACCTCTTGAGCATGATGAATGAGGAAGCAAACCGAGTATCTGCAACCTTCAACAATGAAAGCTGTGTGTACTGTTTGTAGATGGTGAGGGCATTTGTGTGGTTTTGTACAAAGTTACGGATATGGCATGCATCCTCAATAAGGTTGTCAATCCATGCCACATCCGAAGCAATGGCTTTCAGTGCCAAATTCAAGGAATCGACAATGCAAGGTGTCCAAAAAACCTGTAAGAGCAATAAAAGCATGTATCAATGACTCTACAACACTAACATTGCAATGACCAAATTCAAACAATGAGCAAATTAGAAATGAAAGGTGTCCAAAATGAACATACCTGTGGATATTTAGCTTCCACAATCATGCCAGCAGCCTTGCAAACAGGTGCATTGTCCGTGATGATTTGTACACACGACTCAACACCCACTTCTTCAATGGTTTTGATGAATAAATCACCCATAAATTGTGCATCCTTGTATTCGCCAAGAGCATCCACCGCTTTCAAGAACACCGGTCCATTTTAGGAAGATACCATGAAATTGATGAGTGGATGGCGTGCGGGATCCGTCCATCCATCAGAAACAATACTCACACCGGATGAGGGCCATGTTGATCTAATTGGCTCAAGAATTTTATCTACCTCCTTCTTTGCTTTAACCAACAATGTGGTTCTAAGCTTCTCTGAACCAGGAGGCACATAACCATTTGGAGCTCGTTCCAAGATAGTTTTAACCGTCGCAAAATACAATGGTGACCGTGCAACATTGAATGAAATGAAGTTGAGGTAGAAGAAAAATGCAATAGTAAGGTCTACCTCTTCTCGCGCCTCTTTTTGGAAAATCATATCCATTGGACCACCTGTAGATTGCCTCTTTCTTGTTTGATAAATATCCCCACGCCCACGCCCATGAATGCTAGGTGGAAATGGAGGCTTGGTGCTAGAGGACTTCCTCAAGAATGGAAGAGGATCATCCTCTTTTTTCTTGCTTGCTGCTGCCACCTTCCCTAAGCCAACATGATCCTCTCTTTCCATATCCCTCCTTTGGTGAACAGTCACCGCTTTGCATGAAGAAATCCCACAATAAGGAAGGGCCAACAAATGGCCCTTAACCCGGAAATATGTGCTCATGAACTCAAGCTTGCAAAAATTGCATCTCCAAGACACATTGCCTCCCCCACCAAGCTTTTCCCCGGGTCCATCTTTCCTTGTCACATACTTCCACAAAGGGTATTTTTTTTCTTGGGCTTGTTGTCTTGCTAAAACAGGGTTAAGTGGAGCCATAGAATGAGCTCCACTAGCAGCCGATGGAGCACTTGACGGAGGAGGAGCACCGCTTGTGCTTGGTGGAATAGGAGGGGAGGCCCTAGATGGTGCATTTCTCTCTCTCCTTTGCCCCCTACCTCCTGCCCTATCTGATTGAGACATTCCTTTTCATTTGTGATGGTTGAGCTTGCAATCCTCTCCACAAATCCACCGGAATGCACTTGGAATCGCTTGGAAACAATGGACAGCCTTCAAATCTCCTTCAAATCTCCTTCACCTGCACATACAACTCACTCTCAACCAAATGCTTCCTTGCAAATGACAAAAAGAAAGGCAAATTTCTATTTTTAAGTGAACCCGGACGCAGTTTTCCGCCAAAAACGTGTCCTGTTTTTCGGGTACGTGTCCGACACGTTGTAAAATCGTGTCCGATTCGTTGTTGAGTGCGTGTCCCGATTTAGGATTCGATGCAAGGTCGAATCGGACACGAATTCATATCGAATCGTGTCCGATTCGACCGATTCGGGACACGGCAAGGGTTTCAAACGAATCCGGTTTCTGAGCTATCCACTGACCAAGTATCACTATTATCTGTAATAGTGCCATTAAGAGCAGAGACAAAAGAATACTGGAGTTCATCTGCAATCTCAACATCATCCAACCTGTCTTCATATCTGGACACTGTCTTGAAAAAAATATGAAAAAATTTGATTTGGAAACCCTAGCAGGAGCTAGGTCAAAACTGAAGTTTGGTAAAACTGAAATTTGTTTCCACAGATAGATGCACTCTCCTAGGGAGAACTCCAAAACACTATTTTTTAGTTTGATTTGTGTCTATAAGAGTGCAAAATTGGAAGCCCTAGTTCCTTAGTTCCAACAGAAATTAGGTCAAAATTGAAACCACAAAACTGAGATCTGCTTCCATAGATAAGTGCACCCTCCTAGGCCGAGTTCCACAATGCTCTTTTCAAGTCCAAATTATGGAGGGAGGTGTCTAAACTTGGAAGCCCTAGTTTCTGGACTAGGGCAGAACTAGTCTCTGGCAATAGCTTCTATTCAGAACTGCTCTAATACCATTTTGAATTTTAACTTAACAGTATAATTTTTATCTCTTTCAACTTTAATTTCATAATTCATTTTATCCCAGAATTATAACATCATTCATTTGTGGCGGAAAATAAAACAAGGATCACTGGAAGATAACCATGCACAAGAGACACCAAGATTTTATCTTGGGAAACCCAAAACGAGAGAAAACCCAACAAACTTTTCTCAAAATAAATTAATCCAATACAAGAACATTACTAATCATGAAGATTAAGCCCTAACACAAGAGTGTGCCCTTCTTCCACAAGAAACCCTAGCGAACCTTTTGGGAGAGATAGAAAACTTGTAGAGATATTAAGATAACCCAAAAAATTACTTCTAGTGATCTTCACTTGACCTCCTTGACAAGTGCGCACGAATTGAGTAGAGATGAGCTTGTTGAATGTGTCAAATGAAGTGTGAGAACACTTATATTTATATTCTTCATTTGACTAGAAGATTCCTCAATGGGGTCGACTTGTCTTTTCTCCACTAGGGCCGACTTGCTAGTTTAATATTCATCTTTTATTTATCTCGTCTTCTAGGGTTAATTTACCCTTTTTACGGGGGTAGTTGTGCTCTTTCTTGCCTTCCACTTTCTCTGGGACTTCTTTAATGGATTGTCTTGACTCCTTGGCTATTTCTTCATCATAGAAAGGCTCTCCTTGTTGATGTCTCATCACATGCAGATCACATTCTTCCATAGAGTCCTAATGTTGATTTGACCATACTCTAAGAAGTCTTGGACACTTCTTAGAGCCAATGTCAAATTCAACATTAGATTAGACTTCGACTAACATACAAAAAGATAAGATCCCTTTGTTACATAGACAAGTCATCTCACTCTATAAGAATAGATCGCTCTTCAAGAGTACTCTTTCATCGAGAATGCAATGTGACCTCTAGCCTTCTATCACTCCAGTCAATCCACATGACTGGACAAAGGCAAAGCATCCGAGCCTTAAGACACATTGTCAATATACGTGACTAATTATGCCTATGACGGGGGCATCCTCTACCTGGGTTGTGACCCATCTCGGAGAATGATCTGTAGAATGTTTGCTCGATGTTGGAACCATGGAGAACATCAACATGAAGAAAGAGACAAGCCACACATAAACAAGTGGAACACAATATGACCTCCAAAGTATTTTGATTGATATTCCAATGAAGCTCTCAAGAGACCAATGTGCAAAGCAACAAACAACACTTGAAGAGGAGGGGTGCACTCCTTATATAGCCTAATGAAGCAAGAGGGGCACCTATCCAAGTGTCTAACTCATGCATGAGAGAGTGCATCACCTCTAGTAGAGGGTAGTCAAGTGTTAAACACATGCATGTAGATTGCTACACCTCGAGGAGAAGATAGGCCACACGGGGGGGGGGTGACGAAACATCCCTGAATCAAGAGATTGTGTCTCCAAGAGGTTCACCCTCGATAGAATGAGAATTCCCTCAACAAAATTGCAAAACCAGGGATTCTTCCCCCTAGAATTAGGGGATTATGTCTCAAGGAGGTGTGCCTCGCATAAATAAGAGAATCCTATGTCCAAAATCTGAAAAGCAGGGGGTTATGTCTTCAGGAGGTGTTCCCAAGATAGTTTGAGGGGTTCAATGTGTCTAAATGGAGTGCACCCGCCATTTTTAAAGGAGGGGGGCATTCTACATAATAAATACATCTATCAATCTATACTTTGTAATAATATAAGATGATGATCACCCCAAGGGACCCTAATTGACTCTACACACATGTCCATGGTGATACATTATGAGATGCATGACAACACAAAAGACTAAGGGGTAAGAAGAACCCAACTAGGGAAGGTATACTAAGAATGTGCTCATGGATTTGGAGTATTTTATCAAGTGAAAAAACTTCGATAGATCTAGACCATAGGGGTCAAATCCATCTAAGTAAAAAAACACTTATGAGACATTCGTCTTATTACATCCATCATAGGCGAGCTATTATCTACTAGCCTTATACATATAAAATACCAATGTTATACCAATGTTCCACCAAGTTTTTGGGACAAGGGAGCGAGGAAACGCACATGGGAGATATGTGGAGACACCTTCCATATTTTAGGAAAGTTAATGGGGGACATGGGGACGTTGGGATCTCTAGCATAAGAAGCCTTGTCTCTAACATTAAAAAACATATTAAAAAATCCCAACATAATATTTCATCACACGTAACTTCATCATTGTGCAATGTAAATACTAAATTTAAAATGACAAAATGATACAAACCCGATTCATCAATCACCATTGTTACTACTTAGGTTTTTTTGTTTTTTGTTTTCTTAAACTTATTTTTTTTTATAGGGTTTTTTGATAAAAAATTTGGCGAGGGGATGCTTAGGAGTCCCCCTTTCCAGAGGGGTGCTCACAAACCCCCAATTTGCGAAGCACGTTCCTCTTTTTGGGAGGGGGGCATCCACAAGCCCCCCATTTTGCGAAATGTGTGCTGCACATTGGCGAAAGGTTTTGTAAAATAGGGGGAAAGGCGAAACTTTTCACTAGGCGCCTCCTTGTCTTGAGGGTTTGGGAAGCATGGGGGTGCAACCTCAACCTTGCGGGACACATCCCCGTGGAACATTGTAAAAAAATGTCATCTCATTAAATTTTTTTCAACAAGACTATGGACAATGTAATACAAAAGAATGACTAGAAGTAGAAGATTGCTTGAAGAAGCCTTGAAATTGAGTCTGATGGTGCATCATCATCTTTAATCCTTGTTGTAGAAATTCTGCACTTACTGTTTGCTGGTTTGTGTAATCAATTTGTGGTTTTCACCTACAGCCGGTTATGCATAGGCTGTAGGTTACTTATAATTTTTTTTTGTAACAATCAAACACACAATAGAATGCTACTAACAGGTTGAAAACACATTTTAAACATTCACACATGAAAAGTAGAATCAGAGATTTTTGGCCAAAATCGAGCCCTGGAAAAACCCCCACGGGGAAAACCAGTTAGAGAGAGAGAGAGAGTTTCTTATTTCTTTATAAAACCTCAGTACATAAATTCAAAGCAGAAATTTTTACTTATCTCTAAAGTGAAATATCACCCCAACAGATTTCTCGAATTCTGTGCCAAAAACAGCAGCCTTGTAAACTGTGCTGTTAGTGCCTCGAAAAACGTGCAGAAGGTACAGTCACAGTACTGTACGGTTCACCTTGAAAACTGTGCAAAGACTGTCTCAAAAATCGAGCCCCAAAATATCTCAAACAGTGTGCAGCAACCTCAAAGTCTGTGCCCACTTTATCTCCTCGAACTCTGTGCTAAAACCCTCGAGAAGTGTGCCCAGAATCTACCTCGGGCTGTGTGCAGAATATCTCGATTTTTGTGCCCAGATTCTTCTAGAAAAACGTGCCCAGAATCTCTTGAAACTCGTGCCCAGATTTATCTTGAAACTCGTGCCCTGTTTTTTGCTGTACCTTCACCTCGGGATATGTGCCAGTTGAAGACAATAAAGAGAAGACCGTACTGTGCATTAAATGCCCCAGCTCGTGCCTCGATTTCTGTGCCAAGTGCGTGGTGGCTGCCTCGAATTGCGTGCTGGCTGCTAGCTCCTCCTCTCTTGATTTCTATCTTTCTCAAACTCACAAGTGAGTTTCAGTGTGCCTTCCTCATTCTTTTTGACTAACCCTAAGTGGGTATCTAATCTGATGGTGGAGATGAATCCAATCCAAGGGCTAAGATTTTATGAGAGTAAAAATATCACTTTATTTAATTCACTTAAATAAACATTTACTCACCCACTTAACTTTAGCAAAAGTGACTTTCATTTTATAAAGTCTCATTAAAGTGCTTTTAATGTGAGGGTCACTTTTTCCCCTTTCTTAGTGACTTAGGCTAAAAATCACTAGGGGAACACTTCCCTAGGTACAAAACTAACACTTGTAATCATCCTCATGCAAACTGAGGGGTAATAGAGTGCAAATGGGTCTTTAGGAGCAAGTATAAAGCCAATGATAGTATAAACAAGTTATATTGGAGATATGTTGGCCATGGTTGATTTGTGACCCTAAATTCTAAGTCACCTGGTTCGAATTCGTGTTCGAATTCAGAGACCTTGAAATTCGACAAAAATTCAGAAGGAAAAATGTGGCTATAAAATTCGACAAAAAATCGGCATTATGTTCGAGTGACTATAAATTTTGGAAATTAAGATTTTATTTTATTTTATATATAAATATTAAATATAATAATGATATATTGAGTTATTTATATATTATATAATTTTAATTTCATTTTAATTCTATAATTTAAATTTCATTTAATTTAAATTTTAAATGTTATATAATTTAAATTTTAAATATATTATATAAGATATACATTTTAATTTCATAATTAATAAATTAAAAATATATGATAATTTTTAATTTTAAATATTATATAATTTTAATTTTATTTTATGGTTTTTAATTTTGATTATATTATATAAGATGTATATTTTAATTCTAGTGTTAATAAATTAAAAAACATATGATAATTTTTAATTCCTTAACCTAAAATAGTAGCTTGATAATCTAATTATACCCAATTTTAAAATATTCAGACGTACACATGGTGTAGCCGCGTGTTCTCACTTAGTGTTCAAATATTCCTAACAGAAACTACTCGTGGACAGAAAAGCATGGCGTAGCCGTGGGTTCTCACTTCGAGAATGTGGGGTGTTGTAATAAAATACAGTATGTTGCAGGATGTCCATTGTTCCCGCCCTTCGATTGATCGCCGACAAGATCAATCCGATAAGTTGCAGGTCGTGAAAGTCCCTCTCGCACGCTCACACTGCCTTGACACACGATCCTTGAAAACCAACTTGCCAAGAACCGACCAGAAACTCCGGTACGAAACCCTCAAGGAAGCTGCGGGCTCACGCTCCAGAAAAATCAACGAGAAACGAAGTCATGGGCGGCGAAATTTAGGGTAGGGTTTAAGTCCGCATGAAAATCGTCGATCTTTATCCATCAAATTTGGGTTGCTGCAAAATCGGCGAATTTCGATTTTGAAGGCAAAAAAATGCCGAATCCGGTGACTTAGACCCTAATGGCCCTTAAATGTCATTCATAGGGTTGGCTATGGACCACATTGGTGTTAGTGGGCACCCCTCTAAGGGTATTGTACCTTGGGTTAGGGTCTAATCATAGGTGACCCTAACACCTATTTATAAAGAGGCACCCACAAGTTCCCCATTTTGTGAAACGTCTCACTTTTTGGGAGGGGGGTGCCCATAAGCCCTACATTTTGCAAAACACGTCCTGCACATTGGAAAAACGATTCGCAACATGGGGGCCGTGGCAAAACCTTTCGTTAAGCGCCCCACGTCCCCGACCGCAACATGGGGGCCGCGACAAAACCTTTCGCCAAGCACCCCACATCCCGGGGATGCAGGAAGCATGGGGGGCACGCCCCCGACTCTCCGGACACATTCCCATGGAACATTGTCAAAAACAAATTTCATCTCATTTACAATTTTTTTCAACAAGACTATTGACAATGTGATACAAAAAAATGACCAGAAGAAGTAGAAGATTGCTTGAAGAAGCCTTGAAACTGAGGCTTATGGTGCATCATCATCTTCAATCCTTGTAATAATCCTCGTGCAAACTAAGGGTTAACAAAGTGCAAATGGGCCTTAGGAGCAAGTATAACGCTGATGATGGTATAGACAAGATCTATTGGAGATATGATTGTTGGGCATGGTTGATTTGTGACCCTAATGGCCCTTAAATGCCATTCGTAGGGTTGGCTGTGGACTGCATTGGTGTTAGTGGGTATCCCCTAGGGTTATTGTACCTTGGGTTAGGGTCTAATCACAGGTGACTCTAACACCTATTTAATAATTTATAAAGAGGCCTAAGCCTCATTTGTATTGGTCTGTCTGGAAAACATTATTATTTATGATATATCCCAAGGAGTACTTATTGTATCTGGAAAATTCTTGTGTAATGCGTTATTTTTTGATGATGTCTGACTACTAGTTAATTGGGTGTAGTATGTTTATCACACATAATTAATAATGCCCTAACATTTCTATCCCGGTATCAGAGTTTTGGTCATGTATGGAATAACACTATTACCTTGTAATCTTTGTGGAATATGTGCTTGAAGCTGTGAAGTATGCAGGGCTAAATTATTTGAAAATGCATTTGCAGGCACATGGAAAACAAATCTATACATTCCGATGGCTATGTTGTATGAGCTTCTTTATGTTCCCTTCTGACCATACTTTCCCAGTCCCTCAATAATCTTGATGTAATGTGTGTTTTCCGTTTTAGATGGTGATATCGAGAATTTGTTGGTTTAAATTTGATCCTTGCCTTAAGAAGTTATTGTTATTTAGGTTGTGCTCTTCTCGATTACATGCTAGTAGATAAATGCTGAATTTGTTTTATAGAAAAAAACTCCATGATACAGTTTTGATTCAAGCAAATGGTTGAATAGTTGTTATACAGAACACTATTTAGTATTTTATAATATAACTATGAAATTTGTACTCTTCTTTGGCTATGGAATAAAACTATTACCTTGTAATATTTGTGGAATATGTGCTTGAAGCTGTGAAGTATGCAGGGCTAAATTATTTGAATGCAATTGCAGGCACATGGAAAACGAATCTATACATTCCGATGGCTATGTCGTATGAGCTTCTTTATGTTCCCTTCTGACCATACTTTCCCAGTCTCTGAATAATCTTGATATAATGCGTGTTTCCGTTTTAGATGGTGATATTTAGAATTTGTTGGTTTAAATTTGATCCTTGCCTTAAGAAGTTATCGTTGTTTAGCTTGTGCTCTTCTTGATTACATGCTGGTAGATATATGCTGAATTTGTTTTATATAAAAAAACTCCTTCATGATAGAGTTTTGATTCATGCAAATGGTTGAATTGTTGTTATACAGAACACTATTTTATAATACAACTATGAAATTTGTACTCTTCTTTGGCTTATGTCATTCCTGCTTGCTTCTGTGTCAGGAAACAAAATGAAAACTTTCTACATGTTATATTCACATATTAATTTGGTTCTGCTGTTGTTTATGAATTATTCTTGTACTTTACAGGGTGCAGCTGTTGCTCATGCAGAATTAGGAGAATACACTGAAGCTGCTGCTCTACTTGAGAAACTTACTCAAGTTTGCAATCTTCCAAATTTCTTTATCAAGCTTATTTAATTTGTAGTGATGAGATGTGTGTTAAGATATTTTGGATGTTTTTGTGTAAAGATTCTATCAAATTTTTGATTGGCTGTAATATTCCCCAGAAAAGCACAAAGGATCCCGAGGCATTTCGTTTGCTTGGTGATGTACGATATGCACGTGAAGATTATGAAGGGAGTGCTGTTGCTTATCGGAATGCCATAATGGTAAGTTACTTAGCTGTCACAATCAAAATATTATTAAAAGTTGTCATAATGAAAATATTATTGAAAGTCAACCTATGTTATATTGTCTTATTTCATTGCATTTTGACTTTGCGATATCTGTTCTCTTCCTGGAGCTTCTGACTTGGAAATCCTGTTGACAGTTGGTCTTATAGAAGCAATCGGTTGTGTACACTTTAGAATATATATATATATATATATATATATATCAGAAAACTCTATACATGTGCATACCTAAGAGTATCCAAATTAGAAAACTCGCTAAAAATAGCTCATAAATTAGAAACAAATTAAAAGTTTAGTTTAGCGGAATGCAGAAGGAAAGCATAGTTGTATAGTTTATGAATGAGAGTGAGAGAGGTGACAGTTTCATAACTGTATGGACTTAATTCACGAAAACTAGACATCAATATAAAATAATGGAAAACAAGCTTGGTATTATACCATTTGCCGTTTATTGTTGAAGTGCTGAGGCGTTCTCTCTTTTTTTCACAGGACTCGAGTACAGGTTCCCTTGAAGTTCTAAGTGGTCTTACGAATGCATTGGTGGCAGCCAAAAAGCCAAATGAGGTGAGTTAATGCACCTAAAGTATTGATCCATTTCAATTTTTATTACCCGTGTTAAGTATATTATTTTATTTGACTAAGTCTTCAACAAGCTTGCTGTTCCTAAACAAAACAAAGATTTCCCTGTTTCCTTGTGGGTGCTGGCTTTGAAAAACAAAATGTAGAACTAAATCTATTTGCATTGTTTTTCTTGTACTGGAAATGTAAAGCAACTTTGGTATCGCTTCCTATCTCAATGTTGATTATCCAGTGATGATCTTAGTAGCATAATTCGGCCGTATTGGCTTTTCGTGTATGGAAATTCCGGACAATTCAGAATTCGCCGAATATTCGGTGTAGGTGTAATAGGCATACAAGCTCTTACTAGCTAACGATTGAAAGCCTATTTTAAAAATCCAAATTTTAAATATTTAAACATTATAAAATTCAATTTCATACTTTGGAATTCAGTTCAAAGTGGTAAATATTTCTTAGTTTCTTATTAAAAAAATTAAATATTTCTTACTTTCTTATTATATTTTTGTTTTTTAAATAGTAATTTTTGTTGATGAATGAATTTTTTTATGTTTCATATTTAATGGTTGATATTTAATATTCTATTAAAAATATTATATTATGTGTTTAACTTTATTATATAGATGTTTGTACATTTATAGTACATTGGTGTATATTTAATTAAAAGTATTAATTAAATAATTCTCTTCTTTATTAATTAAACTATTTGAGCATAGCGATAAAATTTTAAAGCAAACCAAATAATTTTCTTCTTTATTTCTTCTTAAGGTCCGATAAACCAAAGTTTGGTCTTAGGGGACGCTAATCATCATCATCATATAAGAAGTCTATTTCCGTATTTTATCCGTATTGGATTTTTTCGTTACATATTTTTCCCGTATTGACTCGTATTCGTATCCGTATTCGTATAAAAAACCTTATCAAAACTCAACGAAATGACTTCAACTTGGTCCAAGGGTGTAGGGGGTGTCATGCCATTTATTTCGAGTACCCATACCCCTATACAACATCATTAAGGACCACTTATCCCTCTTTTACATTACAACATTTTATGCTGAGGGACATTTTTTAATTACCAAAAATTAAAAAAATCCTAAGTAAAACTTAATGAAATTCTGCAAGACTTTGGATAATGTCTAGCATGGTAATATAGAACATTCATAGGCCCCAATCACCCCATGGTATTGATCATTAGAACATCTTTCACCACTTTGGAGGAATTTTTGAGTGAAAAATTCAGATAATTAAAATCACTCAAAATGAATTTTAATTATCCAAGGGAAAAAACAATCGATGAAAGGGCTTCCCTAATGATAAAGTCCTAGGCAACAAAGTCTTACAAAAATTGACCCTCATGCTGACATATCATTACAAAATCCCCCGCAGAGGTGGGGAAATCTTATGGAGAAGAATTAATAAGAGAAAGAGGAAAGACTGCATTGCTTGAAAAACTTTACTAGGTACATCTTCTTGTCTTCTAGGTACATGGTACATGGTTTCCCACCTAGTTGGCTTGGTGGTCAACATACAAAATTTAGGTCAAAATTGAAACTTCGCCAATCTGGAATTTGCCGCCACAGAAAGATGCGCCCTCCTAGGGCGAGCTTCCCAAGAACTCTTTTCAAGACAATCTATGGAGAGAAGGGTCCAAACCAAGATGCCCTAGTTTCCGGAAAATGACATCTATTCCACACTGCTTTGCTACCATGTTAGATTTTAAGATAGCAATATAGTTTTCATCTCTTTCAACTTTAATTGCAATAGAACAAATAAGGATCACATAAAGAACAACCAACACAAGAACACAAAGAATTTATCCTGGGAAACCACAAGGGAGAATACCCAACATCCTTCTTATAGAGATATCGGTTCAAGATGCAAAGTACATGAGCATGTAACCACAATACAATAGCAATTACATAGAGCTGAAGATAGACCCAAAGAACAAAAGAGTAAGACTCCTCCAAAGATAGCAAACCCCAGAAAATTAGTCTTGTACTAGCTTGAGCGAATTTCCTTCTTGTTGGAGCGAACTTGCTTGAGGTGAGAATGAGAAAGACATCCTTCTATTTATACTTTTTCATTGTTTGATATTTTATTTTGGTGGGGTCGACTTGTCCTTCTAATCTTGGCTGACTTCTCTTTTGTGACATCATAATTATTATTTTATGTTTTCTTTTGGGACCGACTTGGTGTGAGTATGCGTCACACAACTACAAAACCTATAGTAGTGGGGTCGAATTCATGATGGTGTGTTCGAGTTCCTGTTGAAGCAGTGTGTAGTTTATGGTCATTAGGGACAATAGTAATTTGTGGTTGTTTCTACTTGAGGAGGGTGCACTTGTGGGTATCTAAACTTTATGAGGGCTGTAAAAATGGCTGCAAATCACTGATATTTGATGGAGGGCGCACTCATGGTTGCATATCTAAAGATTTGGGTTGAAATCTACTAAAGGAGGGCGCAATAGTGGAAGAAAAAGTACTCATCCGGAGCAACATTCATCTCTCTCTCTCTCTCTCTTCCATGGCTTTGTAACAACCATCTGTTCTCTCTCTAAAGCAACTCTTTCTCTGTATTTCGAGCTACCATAGCAGCCATTATTATAATCTCTGTAAATGCCCCTCTCTTAATGAAAATCACAGTGTTTTTTTCCTCATGCATTGCTCAATATTCAAGCACTAGTTTCACTATGTATAGATTTGTAAGTCCATGAGTAGATCTGTCAATGTATGGTTTGTTGATGTTTGTAGTTACGTGAGGTATCCTCACTAGCTAAGTTGGCTCTAAAAGAAATTAAATAAACAAATAGTATGTTTCTACCTGTTATCCACTAAAATTGCACTTAGTGGATTCCTTGTGAACCTCAAAAGACTTGAACAACTTACATTGTTCATTGCCAGAGTTCAGAAGTTCATCAGGCCAAATTTTTGGCCCTTTGTAAAATTTGCATGTCTAGATCCCCATGGGGGAATTGTAATAAGTTGGTGTAAGCCTGGTCTTTTGTAAAAGACTTGGCCTACCTTAGGTTTTACTATCAAGGGGATACTCTAGAGTGTGTTTTCCTTAGGAATTATGCGTTGCGCTTTAGTGGCGTATAATTCCTAAGTTTTTCACTCATACCTCTAAAGCTAGAGTATTTTCCATGGTGGTCGAGCCTAGGAAGGTTATTAAATCCTATGTGTTTATGCATTTTAAACATGCTAGCCATCAATAATGAGTCATATGGACATGCACTAGGTCCCCTAGGATTTTTAAGTCATTGAGAGAAAAATAAATTTTCTCGTTTAATGGGATTTTTTAATATCTTAATTAAAAAATCAAAAAGTGATAAAAGTGTGGTTAGGAGGTGAATTTTGGCATGGGGGTGCTCGTTTTCTAACCCAGAGCACCCACAAAACCCCTAAACCCACTTTTCCAAAGTTTCGATGAGTATTTATCTCCAAAATGAATATTTATTTAAAAAAGGCCAAAAAGACCAATTTATTGGCAAAAAAGACATAATAAAGGCAAAATCCCAATCCCACGGATCAAGGAAATGTGTTGGAATCAAATCTCCTCTGATTGGAAATGAAATTAGGGAGAATATTGAGCAAATAAATGATGATTTGATTGAAGATTGGAGATCCACTAGGGGGGGAGGGCGAATTTGTGGTTGGAGAGATGTCAAGTGGAGGTTGAAAAGTGTCAAATGGTTGGAGAAAGGTGTCATTAACCTCCCCAAACCTCTCACATGTGTCAACAAGGCTTTTCCAAGTGTATCGATCCATTTCTCCAAGTGTCAAAGAGGATCTATCTTGGGAAGTGCACCTCCCCCTCTCTCATTTTTCTATATAAGCAAGGTATCTCATGCTCATTTCTTCATGATGGAGCATTGAACCTCTACTCATGTACTATCTAGCTTTTGGCTATTTGTTGAATAATATTTTGAAGACTTTGGAGGTCAAGATTGGTTGCTCTTGTTCCATGTTGATGCATGCACTTGGTTGAGGTATATTTGTAAAATTTCATTTTTGCTTTCATATCGCTATTGTGGATTGATATAGCTTGGCAAGGCTCTTTAAGTCTAATAGAGTAAGAATTCATAGTTTTTGACTTGCTTATGTATATTTAATTGTTTAGAGATCTAGGAGCAACATGTAGTCGTCTATACTATTGCCCTTCTAATTTTTTTTTCTGTTGATATACTAGATTTAATCCATTTGGTGTATGAGTGCTTTTGAAGTTGTGTAGGATTGGATGCTAAGCTTTGGAGGTTGATCTAGTCTTAACTCTTCTTCCAAGCTTGGTGGCTGGTTGCTTCTATTTTTGGTTTAACATATTGGTTTTGCAGGCATCAATCTTCCTCCTCTCTTCCAAAGCTAAATAGTTTGTGGTTGTTCCATCCTCTCACATAAACAAAATCATCTTTCTTTTATGTTTTTCTTGAAGCAATTAGAATAGATTCAAAGTTCATTTTTAAAATCTCTTGCTTCTCATAGATCTAGAGAGCTTCATTTCAAAGTTAAATCGTTGATCTAGATCTAGTCTCTTATGCTTCAAAGTGCTTAATAATTTTCCATGTTTTTGCAAATATAAAATCTTGTATTTTTATGTAGTTTTGTATGTTCTAACCACTAATTTGCAGCTTTTTAGCTCGCTGGTTTTTAGCAGGTCCGTGACAAAAGTGGGTGGATTTGTGACAAAAAATCATCAAAAAATGCAAAAAATAATTTCTGTGGAACCCCATCCACTTGTATATTTTTCTATATGATTATAAGCCCTTAGATCCAACGAAAAGTGAACTAAGTGGCATTTTCTTCTAAGCTTTTATTGTAATTACTAATTATTAAACGAGAGCAAGTGGGCTACATAGCGCCCACACCCCATCCCCCCTGGGGGGATTTGCATTGTTTAAATTTTCGTGGCATAAGTTTCTCTAACAACACAACAAACACACACACACCTTTTTTTTTGCAGGATGTATGCTTTAATTCAATAAATTTGCTTTTAATTCATTTTTAATTTCTCAAGTGTAAATTTAGAAATAACACAAAATCTCGTTGCCACAAAGTATTCTCTCACCACCACACAAAGGCTTTACCGATTAGTGGTGGATGATAAAAAAAAGTGACACATAGATTTTGTGCTGCTTTTTTTTGTTTTAGCTTTAAGCATTCCTTTCTTACAAGCATTAACCAGAATAAACATTTAGCTTATAGCTCAAAGTATCATCTTTCCCCTTGTGGGCATATTGCCTGGCCTTGTGCGAAATTAGAAAGAGTTGTAAACTACTCTTTAAAGTTTCACATCTAAGTTAAGCAACTCACATAATAAAATTCACTACCCTTCACATAGTGGAAATCTAGCACTACGTTAATTAAAATTTGTGTGGGGAAATTTCTCAGAGGAAGCGGAAACAACTGGGAGGCGACCTCAGGGCACAATTAGGCTACACCCTTGTTGGTGTAGTGTTGAACACCGCCCTAGAGACTCTATTCCAGCCCACGCATTCTTGTGAGGAGCCACCATCTTTTGATTTCCGGACATTCCTCCTTGTACCTCACGGTATCTCGTGAGTTCCCCTTTGTTCCCTAAATAATTTCGAACCATTAATAATTTAAAAGTAACTAAGAGACAATTGCAAAACATTTATGTTTCAGCAACAATTTTTATATCTTGTATATTGACTCCTGTTACGATGGTACTAGCATGGTAGCACCAACGTGCTTGTAGAGGTACCCCAGGGAGAGGGTGTCTTTTTTCTGACTAGGAGGGGTGTTTAGCCAGCTTATACTGAGGTAGGCGTATGGCCAGACCCTCTGGTTTCTCCTCTGGAAGTACTATGGCTTAATGGCATCGCTGACTGCCTCATGAAAGGGTTTGAAACCTTGAGGTTGGTGTCCAGGGCTTCCAGAGGTGGGTCACTGGGTCACATGACCCCGACCTTGTTTTACCACTCCAACGGTAGTTGCTTCAGCACCGAGACACGCTCGTAACTTCCAGAGCACCTCCAGCACCCTCCTGGCCCTCCAGTTTAGCAACGCCCTCTCTCTAGGCCCTCCTTCAGAGGATGACGTCATCCTCCTGGGAAAACTGTTTGCTTGATAAGGGGGGGGGGGCGTTGAGGGATTTTCATCACTGTTGGGGTTAGTTGGGGCATGACGACCTCCCTCTACATAGTTTGGCCTTCAGTTTCGTCAAAATTGGCTTTGTTTAGCCATTTTGCTCAAGTAGGGGTCAAATATGGGGAAAACACCCCAATTTACCCACTGCTTTGATTATTTTATATTATTTTTATTCTAATTTTAAGTTGACATTTTTAATATTAAATTGACCTTATTTTATGTAAAAGTGAGTGTGAGATCATATAAATTCAATCTCCTCACTTCATTTTTAGACATCAACTCTTGTGATAAATTCATTATGACTGCTATTTGCCTTAACTAGGGCTCTTTGAAAGGATGCGCTCTACTCGATGAAGGTTATTTTGCAAGTTTGAAGCATTTTTTGGAAGTTTTACTATTGTTCATGCCATTGCTAAGGTGAGGCTAGAGTTGTTTGCTTAACACATGCACTTGGAGGTATTTATACTTTTGGTTTGATGTCTCTTAGTCAATTTCTATGAGAATGATGCTTGTTAGGGTCGGATGAAAGCTACTGTTGCTTCATTTTGTCTTGATTTGCATTTCATTTTCATCATTGGTCAGCATTGCATTCAAGCTTGAGCTTTAGGTCTTCAAGTCTTGCTAAGCTAGGCTCCTTCTATGAATCCTAGAGATTGTTGAGGTGAGCCCTAGTTTGCTAAGTTTGCCAAGTACCATCTCAAGGAGGGTTGCTCCTCTCATTGATGCCCTAGAGTTGGGTGACCAGTTCTCTTTTGAAACTCTAATTGTTCATCTCTACTTTTAAAACCCTAAATCTGAGTTTTGCACATATTATTGTTAACCTAGTTAGCCTAATTTATTTGATTTTCTGAGTTTATGAGGGTAATTGTTTAAATTTCTGAGTTAGTTGCTATATTTTATTGTTAACAAAATCATATAAATAAAAAAATAAAAAAATCAAAATCCAAAAATAAATTTGATTTTCCTAAAAATTCGGCCGTCCTACAATTTCGGCTTGCTTAAATTTCTTCCCGCTACATTTTCGGCCTACCCCTTTCTCCACCTTTCTCCCCTCGGCTGCCATCCTTCCTTTCTTCCTTGCTGGCCCGAGCCTCCTCTTCATCCATTCTGCCCTATCGTTCTTCTACCTTCTTTCCTATCTTCTCCTTCACACCTCGCAGCCCTAGCTTCATCTCCCTCCAACCCTACTGCAACACTGATCTGCTCCTCCCTTGTTATCTCCTTTGCTGGCCCTTCTTTCCATCTGGACTGCCACTCTTCACACCCTTCCTCCATCCATTTTCAGCACCTTTCTCCATTTCGTTGCCATTCCTTTCCTTCTTTTACCATAGCACAAGTCTGCATTTTATGCAGACCCTGTTGTTATCCATCCCCTTTACCTGCACAAGCACACACAAGAAACCCCTTTTTAGTTGGCTGCTGCTTAGGAGCTTAGTTGTTGTTTGTTTTGAGGTTTTTCTTCACTAATTTGAAGTACTGTAGACTAGTTTTCTGTGTAAATTAAAACCCTAAGGATTGTCTAATACAGATCTGATTATTGCATTTTAATTACATTCGATCTTGTAGATGTTAATATAATGTTGTTTCAATGCTCATTATCGGTGACAACCTCTCGCGTGACTGATATTTGAATGCTAAAACTGATTTGGATGCATTGACAATCACCATAAAATTTGTAGTAGTTTTACTAATGACACTTTTTGTATGATATATCTTATTGATTGACTAACTTCGATTTCTCTATGCGGAGGTCTGATTTATTATCTCGGAATTTACATACTAGTTCCAAAGCTGAGTGGATTCTAATTCTTGATTATCCAGTGTTTAATGATAGTTTAGTTATAGCTAAAGTTCTTATCTTCATTTATTGTTCTGTACGTTCTGCTGAGATATTGTTCGTATACAGATCAAAAGCTTACCTTGATTTCATTATTGATAAGTTATATATAGTGGAATACTAAACAAGACATATATTTATACTAGACTTATAGCTTATTACACCTGGCAATTGATACATTTTTGTATGCCTGTTCAATATATCTGATATCTCATTGATACACATTCTTATTCACACCTTTAATGATAATCCTTGCATCTTTCAGTTATCTACTTACGCTGCTATAAATGTGTTAGACTAATCTGTGAACTCCATTTGGTTGATAGTAGATACTTATTTACATGGTAACTGTCAGTAAATGATCTTTCACATTTCACTGGTTATAATCTCCTTGAGTGTTATGAATTGTCTTATAACTGATTAGTGAATGACATTGACAATTATCACTTAAACGCATATTTGGTTATTGGTAGAATTGTATTGGCAATATAGTCTGTTGATCCAATATTGGTTATTGTAATACATGTGTACACGTTTCTTATATTCCTTTATTGGTAAATGATTAATCTACATTTGGTGAATGGTTATTATCTCTTGATCCATTATTGACTTACATCAAATTTACATTTCATTGAATGATCTAAAGGATACGCATCATTTGTTGGACATTACCTTTATTAGCACTTTGAATGCACTTGACTCCATATAGGCACTGGTCTAACTAGAAATAACATAGAGAATATATTTTCCGTGGTTGTCTTAGTGTTCTACAGGATTCCATAAGGACACTTCTCCTTGGAGGTTTCGACTTCCGAAGAAGTTAGAATGACGGTCGAGGTGACATTGGGTCACTATTCTTATTTTTGCTTATTGGGAATTAGCCCTGCTAATTTGCCCGGTAACAACTCCATAAGGCACTGGTCCACAATTTTTTCATTTATTTGTTTAATATCATTGTTGTGCTATCTATATTGGTTGTCATTTTATTTCTTCGGTGAAAGTTTTTTCTAAACTATTTTGCAAAACAATCTTGGAAACTATTTTTAATCATAAAAAATCCTTAACAACATTCATAACTAATTCACCGAAACATTCTAATAATGTTAGAAACATTCCGTAGGGATTACCCCCCTTGGCTTCGATTAGGAGTTGGCCTTAACGGAGGAGTCAAGATCAAGTGACAGTCTTGACTCGAGACTTGCCCCCAAGGGCGCACCGAGCAGTAGCATAGATTTCTATTGCGTTAACGAGGTGCGGAATCCGGCAACTTCCTCAGTGATAGAATTGTCACCAATACAATATCACAAAATGGAAAACCCCAAAACAAGATAGTCTTCTGCAGCTCTCAATACCATAAGCAACAATACAAAACCCCAAAAGATAGAAATGATCTCCAACAGCTTCTCTCTTCTTCACTTGTGCGAACTCCTCCTCTCTCTCACTAATGCACAAATGAGTGAGTGAGTGAATGTGTAAATAGAGAGGAGCACCTTCTCTATTTATAGTTTACTTCCACTTGACTTTTACCCTAACTGGGCCGACTTCTCCTAGGAGAGTCTAATAATCCATTACCACTTAACTCAGGGCTGACTTCTCTAGGGGAGTCTAATAACCCTTTCAAATACAATAACTTTCCCGATCGGAGGAATAAAACCTCTCCGTCGGAAGCACAATAACATATGAATACTCCACTTTGCTTTATGCTTTGCTTAGAGCTTCTGTACGTAGCTTGGGAGCACTTCATGCATTCCTTGATGTGTTATACATCATGCATTTCCCATTTAATTTTCTAAAGTATAACTTCAATGTTCCTGTTATCACCTAAACTGTAGTTACCCCTGTGGATGTATCCATAAATGGATGGCAATAGGGAAGGGCAACTCAAAAGGTGCAACCACGATCACCTCGACCTCCAATAGATGGTTGTCACGCCAATCGAGGCAACCTTCACTTTTTGTTATCTAGCCCAGACAACAAAGGGGGAGACCCGATCTACTCTCGACAGGAGAGATCAAACCAAGACACCAAATCAAGTTAAGACTAAGTGAAGTAAGGTATATGGTTTATCCTAGACCTAAGGATGAAGTCACAATATGAGTGAGGGGTTCAATGAGTTTAGCTTTGGTTTATTGTTGATGTGTGAGTGACTTATAGTATTTGAAAATAAGATCCAGGATTATAGTACTAGTCAATGTGAGAAAATCATCTGCCTTGGGAACCGTGTCCAATGCAGGGTAGTTTTGTTAGTTTTGTACCTAGGGAAGTGTTCCCCTAGTGACTATTTGCCTCAGTCACTTAGAATGGGGAAAAAGTGACCCTCACATTAAAAGCACTTTAATGAGACTTTATAAAATGAAAGTCACTTTTTGCTAAAGTTAAGTGGGTGAGTAAATGTTTATTTAAGTGAATTAAATAAAGTGATATTTTTTACTCTCATCAAATCTTAGCCATTGGATTGGATCAATTGTCCACCGTTGGATTAGAACCCATTTAGGGATTAGACAAAAAGCATGAGGGAGGCAAAACCTAATCACTTTTGTGATTGAAGTGGAGAGAGTTGAGAGAGAGCAGCTAGCATGATTTCCAAGGAGCAGCAAGGCACAGAAATCGAGGAGACGAGCATGCACTTCGAGACAGTCATTTTATTAATGCACAGAAATCGAGGTACCAGTTTGAGCATTTAATGCACAGTACGGTTTTCTAATCATTTTCTTCAGCAGGCTCAAATCCCGAGGTAGCCATCTTTGCACACATTTCGAGGGTTAGTACAGCAGCATTTAATGCTGGCCGTACAGCACAAATCCCGAGGCAGTTTGACTTGGCACGAAGTTCGAGGAGGCACACATCCCGAGTTCTGAAAGTACAGCAGTCATTTATTGGCACAAAGTTCGAGGAAATCTGGGCACGAGTTTCTAGAAATTCTGGGCACAAATTTTGATAGTGTTTGCACGCAGCCCGAGGTGTATTCTGGGCACCTTTCTCGAAAATCTCAGCACAGATTTCGAGGAGGTTGAGGGGCACAGTTTTCAAGGTTTGCTGCACACATTTCGAGGTAGATTTGGGGCACACATTTCGAGACTGTGTTCTGCACAGAAATCGAGGAGGACTGTACTTTACAGTCACTGTATTTTTAGCACAGAAATCGAGGCACCCAGGCACAAAATTCAAGGCTGCTATTTGGCACAGTTTTCAAGAAATTTCTTGGGTGAAATTGCATGGTGGAGATAAGTAAATTTTCTGCTGTGTAAATTTATGTACTTTGACTTACTGAAGAAATAATACCTCTCTCTCTCTCTAACTGGTTTTCCCCGTGGGGGTTTTTCCAGGGCTCGATTTTGGCCAAAAATCTCTGAGTCTATCTTTTCATGTGTGAATGTTTAAAATGTGTTTTCAGCCTGTTAGTAGCATTCTATTGTGTGTTTGATTGTTACAGAAAATTTTTAACACAAACCAGCAAACAGTAAAGTGCATAATTTTTACATGGTATCAGAGCAAAGGGGGTAGAAAACAGTGATAGTTTGCAAACACATAAATTTTCATATCTCATAAAATTCAGTATTTTTATCTTCTGTTAGTGGGCAGCGTTCTATTGGGTTGGTGTTCAGATGGCTACAGGTTTGAGGATTGAAGATAGGTTGAATGGAACAGAAAACTTTGTGCCTTGGAAGGCCAGAATCCTGTTGATTTTGGAGAATGAGCTATGGGTGGAGGTGGTGAGGAACACTACTACCAACCCCATTGCCATTCCAGATGGCACAGATCCTACAACTCTTTCAACCTTCAACAAGAAAGACTGTAAGGCTAGGAGGATCATCCTTGATGCAGTAAAAGACCACATAATCCCTCACATTTCCGGGAAGACCAAGGCACATGAGATGTGGAGTGCCTTGACCAGCTTGTATGAGAGCTCCAATGAGAACAGAAAGATGGTTCTCAAGGAGAAACTCAAGAGTATCAAGATGAATGGAGGAGAGGGAGTCACAGCTTACCTCACTAGGATTTTTGCAGTTCGGGATGAATTGGCAGCGGTTGGTGAAGTAGTATCTCCTACTAAGCTAGTACGCACAGTATTGAATGGGGCTTCAAAGTCCTGGAGTGCATTTGTGCAAGCCATAGTGGGCAAAGAGAACCTACCATCTTGGGAGAGGTTGTGGGATGACTTTGTGCAGGAGGAGACCAGGAGGGGTCTCATACAGGGCAGTTCATCAGGTGGTGGGGCAGATGAGGAGAACGTGGCACTGGCAGCCAAGGGTAAGAAGAAGAAGGGTCCCAAGAAGAATGGGGCCAAGAGGCAGCAACAGCAGCAACCACAGGGTGGACAGAAGAAGGACTTGAGTAAAATCAAGTGCTACTGTTGTCAGGCGTTTGGGCACTATGCATCACAGTGTCCAAGCAAGAAGAAGAAGAAGGGACAGGGACAACAGACAGCAGCCTCAGCAGAGGTTGATGAGTTTGGTGACAGGTTTCAGAGGGAGTTTTCCCTATATGCTGGACAGATTGAGAGAGAGAGAGTCTCCTTAGCCACCAGCACAAACATGGATATGGAGAGTGAGCACTCATTGTTGACAGGGCATCAGACAGGTCCATCCACCTCTGGTACGTGGTACATTGATAGCGGAGCCTCGAGACACATGACAGGTATTCGGGAGTTGTTCTCCGAGCTATCACGGACAGCTAGAGAGGTGGAGGTGGTACTTGGTGACAACACCATTGTTAGAGCAGTGGGTCAGGGGACCATTACATTTGAGAGGGAGTCCATGAGTCCCATGACCTTGAGGGATGTGCTGTACGTCCCTGGGCTGAAAAAGAACCTTGTTTCAGTTTCCACTATTGAGGACAGGGGTCTTGGGGTGTGTTTCTCAGATGGGAGAGTGCAGGTGTTTCCCAAGACCACAGGTGTATCTACCCCCATGGATATTGGAGTTAGATGTGGACGACTGTACAAGTTATTGTTTCAGCCACAGCATGCTCTAGCACACAGCAGCAGCAGCAACAGTGAGCTATGTGAGTTATGGCACAGGAGGATGGCCACATTTAAGTTCCATTGCTTTTTGGGCCTGAAGTTTCCATAGCCTTTGATCTATGTGTGTTTATAAACACATTGCATAGATTTACATTTATTTTAGGCTTTCTGTTGCAGGTGTGTTTTTAAGGCACTTGTTTACCTGAGCACTTCTAGGTGTGTCACAGACAACTTGTTTACGTAGGTATTTACATTTCCAAAAGATATAACATTTTGTTTTCATGGCCATTTTCATTTGGCATGCCTTTCATTCATGTGTGTTGAAGAACACATTGCATGAATGGGCTTTTCATACAAGATATAACATTTTATTTTCCAGATTTTGTATTCATGGCAGCACCAAAAGTTTCAGGTTTAGCCAACACAACTTTAGTGACTAGGGGGAATTCACGAGCAACTCCAACTCACCATAGGTAAGTTTTGTCACCAACTCAGAGCCGAGACACAATAAACAGGGAAGCTCATCCAATATAGAGGCTACAGTGGGGAAAAGATCCTCCATGTCACTAGTCAAGTAGTAAGTCAGGGTGATAAACTAAAAGGTAGGTAATGGATGGATGAAGACAATGAATAATGGAGCCAACACTAGCAAGCCAAGGTATGGTGGAATGATCACCTCTATTCTCCCTAGGGAGGGTAAAACCAATGAGTATGAATAATGAACTTCTAAGTCTGAGTAGGGACAATAGAATATATATAATAAGATCAACCAGGTCCACATATCTATATGATCGCCAGATCATGACACTAAGTGCTAAGACATGCTATAAGGATAAATATAAAAGCAATATAACCTCAACACCATGATATACCTGCTAAGTCATATACCTGAATGCTCATGATCTGAACCATCATCTGTCCTCTGAGACTGCTACTGTAACTCTTGGCACTACTGACTGCTTTGTACCAATGGTATAGTGGCTACATCGGTCATCTCTCTGAGTGTCCTGAGACTCGGTCATGGCATGGGGAATATATACTGCTGTCCAAAATCTGATAGTGATCCAATATAAATGCTCATCTCAACATCTCAATGTAAGGGAACTGGCTGAATAGTGCACTGGAATCTGACAAAAAATGTATGGTAGCCCGGCTACTATATATGTGATAACAGTTCCTTTTGCCCACATTTACAAGTATTTTATGCATAACTTTCTTTCAGATCTTGCCCCATTGAAAATTATGACAAAGATGCAGTGATGTTAAGATTTGCATTTATTGAGTGATAAACTTGCACAATGAGCTTTTAGTGAAATGCTGATTCAGTCATTTTGGTAAAAAATTGAGGATATCATCAAAGAACTTTTATAACATTTCCCAGAGAAGCATGGTCCATATTCCAATATTTCCATGCATCCTATTTCTGAGGCAATAATAAGAATAAATTAAATAATATTTGCTCAGCCAAAGATGGATGTAAATTTCCCATGAAAATAGAAAAAATGGTCAAAATATTCCATACATGCTCTTTTTATTTGCCAAAATTTAGAACTAGGAAGTCTTTCAGATTTATCAAAATTTCACATGACAAGTTTTATAGAATGATGGGGAAGGGATTATCACGGTTCACCTTGTTTTGTCAAATAAGGGACACTTCCTTACTATTCCACCATTAGCATACTTAACCTTTTAGATTTAAAAATATGTTATCCAAAAACCTGGTGAGGTGTCCTCATGTGTGTATGTCATCAGATAATGTACGTTACGAATATGTTATCCAATAACTTGAACTGATGTCTTCTTGATGGATACATCGGATGTCATCACATGCATGCCACATGGGCAATCTGTGTTACCATCTTTATCCTATGGATGCACAGATATGTATTAGGAGTCCAGTATTTCTTGCTTTGGTTACTAAAGACACTTGTTATAATTGCATTAAATATTTATGGTGATTTTTTCCCATTCTGATAGCATTCCTTGTTTAGGCTGTTCAAGAACTTCTAGCAGCCAAGGACCGGCTAAGGATGGAAACAAAAATTCTGGATAGCAATACACAGGTTGATGAAAGTTCCAACAAATCAAAGGATTTTGAACAAGTTGATCCTGTTCAAGTAAGTTTGTAGGCTTTTCTCTATTGATTCATCTATGCAGGTCAACAAAATCAATATTATAAATATATAACAATAATAGCCATTATATAGTGCCTTGTGTTGTTTATGCATGCAATTAAATTTGTTAGAGTTGTAATAACCATAAATTCCGTAACAACCTTACTAGTGCAAGTATTAGAGTTCATATAGATGAAGTCCTTGCAAGATTTCTTGGAGTGAGAATGTTTAAAGTGAGTTGTCCATCATGAAATTCTTCTTTTTGTCTTTGTAAACAATTGAAGAGATATAGATCAGCTAATAAGAAGAAATCATAGAAGTGTTACAGCTTAGGTATATGTTTTCCAGGTTTGAAGGCTTTGAAACACTTATAGAGAAGAGAGAAATGCCTGGAAAACTTTCCAAAGAGTGCTTCTTAACTTTGCTGATATGGAGGTCATGACTCATGACTGGAGATTGATCATTAAACCCTCATAAACAACAAACTAATATCAGTGATTCATTAGAGTGTTATAATTTCTTAATTAGTGACAAGTGACAACAGTCAACAATTTTAAATTATCAAGGCCCTTTTAGTAATTGTGTGTAAAAGGGAATCTAAAGGCTCGTTAACTCTTTGGCGTGTGAATCTATTGACAGCTCAGCTTCCATTGGTTGGTCTGAACTCTTTGGTGTGTGAATCTATTGACAGATTAGGTTCCATTGGGTGGTTTGATGGGAATCTGGTAGTTTCCGTATCCGACAACATAAACTGGAGGACTTCACCATGGAAGTTAATCATGTGAGGAATGCTTTATAAGCATATCAGGTCTATGGGATTTTATAATTGCATATGCACATGAAAATAACAAGAAGATATTGTGGAGAGAAAATAAATACCATATATTACTAATGGTGCTGCAACAATGCACGGCGGGGTGAGTTTGAGCTAGGCTACCCATGTATAAATAAATGTACACTCTTTCAGCTATCTCCTTATACATTACGTCATTTATAGTACCTTAAGATGGTTAAGGTGGTGTAAACACTTCACTAACCTTAATGTAATTGTCATCATTATCTTTAATATCACTTTATATTTCTAAAATGATATTAGAAACAGTCATTTAATACAAAGATATTAACATTGGAGCTGAATGTTTGCTCCTCTGATATGTCACTTTAAACAAGAGCTCCAGTAAAACTATAAAATGGTTGATCTCCTTGAATCTGTTGACATGGGTTTTGAATGGGATTCCTGTAGAAATTTTCTATGATTGAGATTTAATGCCAAACAGAAAATTTTACCTTATTGACAGGAGGATTTTTGGATTTTTACCCCGTGAATTTCAGCATCAGGACTGTCATGAAATATAGTATAAAACAGAAGCAGAAAATATACAATATTTTTCTCTCTAACAGCCCAATCTTCTAGGCAATCCAAGGATAAAAGGTACCAACTGTCTAGATAAGTTTAAGCCCTCAAGGGCTGTTGATGTTCTCCATGGTTCCAGCATCAGGCAAACTTTATGCAGATCATTCTCTTGGATGGGTTCACGACCCAGAGAGAATGGCCCCATTGTAGCATTTGACTATGTGTCTTATGGATTGGATGTTTAGCCTCGTTCAGTCATGTGTTGACTGGACTGTAGGAGGCTAGAGCAATGTTACAAATATCGGCGCGGCGCGGAAATCGGCGTCCAGGAAACATCGTTTTGGGATATCTCGTCAGAACATCGGCAAAAATCGGCAAACTTAAAAAACACAAAAATATTCTTTTTTTTAACATCTAAAGCAACAATAACATCAAATAAACACATTGCCACATGAATATGGAAAGAAAGCCGATATATAAGATATATAAGATGTCTAGAGATGCATTACACATCAAAATGGATCGTGTCCCAGTCATACTCCTGAATAGTGAATACTGAATCATAAAATATATAAGTTATAACAAATGTATCTCATGATCATCATCATGACTCATGACTCATGAGTCATCTACAGTGAAAACTGAAATAAACTATAAAGTAAATAAACTATCGATTCCCTCTACCCCTTTTACGGGAAAAGGTAATTGATGTGGAAACGGCCCTTGCCCTTCCTCTAGGACTAGGTGCCCCCGAGGCTTGTCGGCCTCGTACTGGTATATGACGTCCTCTAGAAGAAGACTCTGCAATATGATGTCCTCTAGAAACTGAAGGTGACCGAAACTGGTATCCTGAAGAAGAAGGAGAAGGAGCTCGAGGAGGTAGTCCTACTGCTACAACTACTACTCTACCAGTACCAGTGCTACTCTCGGGTCTATCTCCCTCTAACCCTGATTGTGGCTCCGGCTCTAACTGTGGCACACTCCCAGACTAAGTGTGAAACTCCTCTGGAACTGGGTCACCCTCATATGGAGCCTCTGTAACATCATCATGATCACTATCATGCTCATCCGCTAGCCAATCAGGGGCTACCTCCATAGCAGGCTCCTCAGACTCCGTCCTCCAAGCTGCAGTGGTGTCGATCTCATCCAATGAAATTGCCTTTGCATCAACTTTTCTCTGAAATTGCTTCACCCACAACCTGAGATTGTAGTGGACATAGACCAAATCATTAAGGCGTGGAGTATCCTACTTGTAGGAGGATCGTAGAATTAGATATTAAATTAATAAATTATAAAGTTAATAAAATTATTAATGCATAAATTAGAAGGCAAAGGGGCATAATGATAAATGATAAAATTATAAACTAGAATTCAATAATTTATAATGAATTTGAAAATTCTCTAACCTGTTGCGCTTTTTGGAGTGTATTTTTTCAAATACACTCCAGTTGTGCTCGCAACCGGAAGGGCTACATGTCTGGCTGAGCACTCGAATGGCAAGCTTCTGTAGAATAGGTACACAACCACCATAGTTTTCCCACTAGGTATCTACAACAAATTAAAGAAACATAAGAAAAGAGTCAAAGACAATGAAATTTAAAAAAAGAATAAGAAAAAGAAAACGAAATTTGAAACAAGGTGAAGCTTACTTGGCATCAGGTTGGTCCTGTCATGTACTGTCATATCAAACCCAAGTAATCCTGTTGCTCTCTTATACACTTCCAACTCATGGGAAAGCTCTGCACGATCATCTGCAGACGGCATCATCTTATGGACACACTCATAGAATCCAGCCATAACCTCTCCATCAAATCTAAAGCCACAGGAGTAACCAAACGCAAGGTTGAGGTATAACCCTGCAGCATGAATGGGGCGATGGATTGTGTGGTTTCATCGCGCATCAATCATCCCCCATATAATCTGTTGTCTCTCCTGCCCCTGATCTCCCTTGTCCACGTAATAGGCACGAATGGACTCTTTGGTCCTATCCATGGCCTCATATAGGTAGCCCATTACAGGCTTATCTCCATCAACCAAGCGGAGAACCCTTACCAAAGGTTCAGTGACTGCACAAACCTCCTTCATGTCACCCCAAAAGCTTTGATGGAATGTAATTAGCCTGAATATGGCTTGCCCCTCTGGTCTAGTGCTAAGTGATAAAGCACGCCACTCAGGTGAAAGGAACATCTGTTGCAACTCCCACATAGAACCCAAGAGGGACCGGAGAGAAATAAAGCTAGTGGCAAAGCGTGTGATGGCAGGACGCACCAACTCTCTGTCACCTGTGAAAGTTCTCATCAAGCTAAGCATCGATGCGTGATTGTATATGAATTTTGTGATGCTCTGTGCTGAAGTAATGGTATCCATGATCCAATCAATCTTGGCTAAATCCTCTAACATCAAATCAATGCAATGGGTCGGACAAGGAGTCCAGAATAGTGAAGGATATAAGGCCATAAACATCCTACCAGCAGACACATAGTTCGCAGCGTTGTCCGTTATGACTTGAACAACATGCTGCGGGCTAGTCTCTTGGATGAACTCATCCAACAAGCTACATAGTAAACCCGCATCTTTAACATGTGCAGATGCATCCACGGATTTCATAAACATAATGCCTCTGGGACAATGAACCAAGGAGTTGAGAAGGGTCCTACCCTTCATATCAGTCCAACCGTTTGACATCACTGTGCATCCTGTTAACTGCCATGATTTTCGAAGATCCTCCAACTTTCCAGTGCATTCGGCCTTTTCATCCTGGAGGATGGGCCCTCTCAACTCCTCATAAGTGGGGGGCTTATACCCCGGTCCAACAATAGCAGCTGCCTCAAACATGGACACATAAAATGGGTTGTTGGCAAAGTTAAATGGAATATCACTCCATACCAAGCATCGACCCACAAGTCTATCTGCTTTTTTTTATCCTTTTCTTTCATCATGGACCTTACAGAAGGTTGTCCACCAGCTGTGCATCTCGACACAAAAAAAGGTGATAGTGGTCTAGTCGAAGGTGAAGGCATTGTGGACTGCTATGTGGAGAGGGTTTCTGGACTCGTCCCACTAGCCCCCACTCCAAATCCAGACCTGGATCTTGAGGCAATTTGATGTCTCACGACCTCCTTGAATTGTTTCTTTTGCTTAGTTCCCTCAATTGTTTTTTTGGCCTTGTCAATGTGATCCTTGTTTGTTGCGGTGCAAGGAATCACATCATGCCCCGATATTTGTGCAATGTGATATTTCAGCCTGCTTATCCCTCCCGTCATTCTTTTCCCACTTAAATTGCAAGTGAGCGTTTGTCGATTTTCTAGATCAACGGTTGTGCTAAATTCCCAAAATGCATCCAAACCTTTCGACATCTTGTATATGGAAGAAATGAAGTTTCAAGTAAACCTAGGGCAACAAAAAAAAAAAAATTAGCATGCTGCTGCATGTGATTGATGAAAATTTGAAATATAATTTTTTTTTTAAATCAACAAAATTACAATTACAAATAACAAATTTGAAATAACAACAAATAAATAAAAACAACAAATACCAATAGAAATTAGAAATTTCTCTTGGGAAGACCTAGGGCAAGAAAATTCAAAAAAACGTTTTTTGGCAAACATAACTGCTGCAAATCACATTAATATGGAATTTTTTGTTTGCTTAAGAGCCTCTAGAAAACAGTGATGAGGATGGAGAGATCACGCCAACGCAAACCAACATGAACATACTTGGAAAAATGAGAAATAAATGGGCAATTTGTTTTACTGTTTTACATACCTTCAGCTGTAAAAACCCCAAATGGAAAGTTCCAATCTTCAAATCTGGTGCTTGATGGCGAGCGAAATTACATGGAAACTCCTCCCTGGGAAAAATCACGCCCACCCTAATTGCCTTGGCTGTTCTCTCCACTGTTGTAGCGAGCAAATGAGCCCGGAGTGAATGCTCCCTCGGGATTTAAAATGCCAAAACACACTTTATTTTGTACTGTCCAGGAAATTGCGAGTCGACGGCAAAAGAGCGGCGAAAAATCGAGAGAAAATCGGCGATTTTTCGGGGTAAACATCGGCCCGATTTTTCCTTGAAAAATTGGTGGCTCAGAAAAATCGCGAAAAATCGCCGTAGCACGAAAAATCGGCCGATTTTTGTAACTTTGGGCTAGAGGTTACGTTACATACTCCAGGTGGGAGTGCTTCTTAGCCGGAGTTATCTATTCTTGTAGAGTGAGATGACTTGTCTATGTTACAAGGAGATCTTATCTCCTTGTATATTACACAAAGTCTAGTCTATTGTTAAATTTGACAATTGGCTCTAAGAAGTGTCCAGGACTTCTTAGAGTATAGTCAAACCAACATTAGAGCTCTACTGAAAGAATGCATCCACCAATGGATTCATGCCACTGAGTAGAGTGTATCTCGCCCTCTACTCCATCCTGATGCCTATATTGCAAATGTACCTCCATCCAAGGCATCTGAATCATGGAGGACAACTTTCCTAGTTACCTTTTCAACACAAATTATATGGATTTGACAAACTTATAACACATTTTACATTAATTTATAACTTTCATAAATAATTTGCATTCACATCAACATTTCATCAAACACATTGGGAACATTCAAGAACACACCAAAATGGTGGAACACTGTTGGCACCTTTATTATGAAAATAGATGATAGACAATACAAATAACTATGGCTGCTATAGAAGCTACCAAATCACACCCAACAAGAACTTGGAAGTGATGCCAAACCAAATCATGAAGCTCCGGTGAATATCCTGGATGGATCCTCCTCCCTGTCTAGCTAGGGTGGATATGTTGTACCACCGAAACCAAACCCACAATGGAAGGGTTTTTCCAAACCCTAACGAAAACTCTAGGATAACCCCCAAACGGTCACAAGAAATCATGTCAAATCAAGATGCTCCTCATGGATGTGCTCTTTCCTTTTTATCTGAGCCCAATACCATGGACATGTTATCACACAACTTGCAGTTTCCCCTAAAGATAATCCTATCCAGGATGGTAGAGGAGCTAGGCAACTAAAGTAGTGACCTAAGAGGTCCTCGATCCTCAAATAGATTGATTGTCACGACAACCGAGGCACTCTTCACTTTATGCTATCAAGCCCTAGATAGCAAAGGGGGAGACCTAGATCTACTCTCGACAGGAGAGATCCAACCCAATTGTTGGTAGTATGGCTGCTGTTACACCAAAACCCGCAGGTGATTGGTAAACCCACCACCGCCAGATTTCAAGGATCCACGAGAAGTGATTAGTCTCTCGTCACGATACACCGAGGAGCGCTGACTACTTGCAATTTCGTGCAACACCAATCATCAGTTCAAACCAAGAAACTAGAATACGTAAGGTGACAGGTATACAGAGTCGTAGATCTAGAGATGAAGTCACAAGGAGAATTTATGTTTGGATCAAGAGGCTTATGAAATGTAGAATATTGACCCAATGTGAATGGTACAAGTGACTTATAAGCTTAAAGATCAGATCTAGGATCAAGGCACTAGCAATTGAAAGTGATTCATATTGCCTTGGGGAACATAACCAAGGTAGAAGGTTTAAGGTCAAGATGAGGCTTTCTAGTACCTTTTAGGTGAAGCTTGGTGGAAGATTTGACAGTGTCTTTGTTCACAAGCAACAATGAACATCAATCAACTCAGAAAATAGGCAAAATCAAGGAGGGCACAAGGGTTAGAGACCAGTGCCTAGGGATTTGGGCAAGATGGAGTTCCTTAGGGGTGACGCCCTAGGAGACCCACTTGGGGCTAGGCCTAAAGATAAAAACCTAGAAATATTTCGCCAAGATTCCAAATTAATTGAGCTATAGATTTTTTAGAAGTTACGGTAGTTAGGGTTTCAACAGTAAAATTAAATGGCCAATGGATTAGAACATCAAAACAAAATATTATGAGTAGATCTTACCTGAAAATTTTTGTAGATGCCTTGAAAGTGATGATCTATCCCTTATCGATCAATTTGAGACCAATGTTATCCGAACCGGACCGGTCATCGAACCGGTGAAGCCCAAAATGTGAACCGGACCGGTCATCGAACCGGTGAAGCCCAAAATGTGAACCGGACCGAAACCGGAAAAACCGGGAAAAAAACCGGTCGACTAAAAAATACATAAAATATTCATATTTTGTAAAAAACATATATATTCATGTGCATACATATGAATCCAAACCATTAATACACAAATATGCAAAGTTTCTCATATATATAGCAAGTATGGGTGCAAATGGCCAAAACAACACCTAGTGCAATACATCTCCGAGGTTTTGAACCAAAGTACATCAACAAAGAGGCTCGAAATGGCAACCATAGTACTAATGAATAACAATAAACTGATCATAGAAGCATAGAAAACTTTTTTTTATGTTTTGTGGGTCCATTGTCCACGGTCGTATGACACTGTACGAACCGACAGGTTCGGGCCGATTTTGATTGGTTCCAGTCCGGTTCAACCGGTTTTGGTCCCTGACCGGACTGGTTACCTTTGTAAACCGGTTGGACCGACCGGTTTTTCCGGTTTCGGTCTTGTTCCGATAACACTGTTTGAGATGATTTGAAGGTGTCTCCAAGTGAAATCGATTTGCCCAAGGAAGGTAGTGCACCCCTCTCTCCTGCACAAACAAACTACCGAAGTGAGATTTGCTGCTTAGGAAAAACAAACTGTAAATACATGAGAAATATCAAAGAGCATATGAAAGATCAAAGATGTTATTGAAAACCCCCTGATACACCACGACTTCAAAAGAAATGAGTTGAGGAACCCTCCAAAAACGTCCAAGTGAAGTTGCCCTCCTGCAGTTAAACACTATCTCAACAAAATATTTCGGATCCACAAACAATATTTCAAATGCTAAGAGAAACAGACTTTCCAATCAAGTACAAGAACATCCCACAAAGAAAATCCAAGAATTTATGCAAAAATCTCTTTATTATGAATATTCCAAGAGCCAAAGTCCCCTTTATAATGAGGGGGTTCTCTCTTAAATAGAATCGAGAGAGACCAAAACCCTAACCACTTTTTGAATGAGTGGTTGAGATCAAAAGATAATACAATGAGATCAATGGCTAATATGAGCCGGAAACAATATACATGTATCACTCAAAAGGAGGGGGACGTGTTCCCTCAATGACTCCCTAGGGGGATGTATGACATAACATGTGACTAGGAACAATAGCATAACATCATGTTGGGGTGGCTAGGAGGTAATAACATCTTCACTAGACCAAGCCCCACATACAATAAGTACAAGCTACTTCATAAGGTGACTAAAGTCACTAGGACTAAGGCAACGAAGGGTACTGTTATCACACCATATTAGCAGGGCTACTATTCTTGCTTAGCAGATATTTGCACATTCCAGAGCTTCCATTATTCAGAGCTTGGCTATGATGATTGTATATTTTGAGATCACTCATGATCAGAGCAGTGTATTATTATGACTTATGTCAGACCTTGTGTCAAGGCTGAGCCTTGAGAGTTCAGATTTGATGATCGATGTGACCCTTTATCCCATACAGTTTTAGTTCAGTGCCTAGAGATGTATTTGCAACAGTGTTTCACGTGATATATGATGATGTTATATGGCCTATGGATGTTTGTTCATTGACTGTGGATTATTATCTTGTTGCTTTAGTCATGTTCACAGCATTTGCTTGGTATATTATTCATGATGTGGCAAACTGTTTAAAGCTTAAAATGAACTATAAATTATCAAATGGACATTTACTTTCATATTTAGGTTGTTTGACAAAACTCACTGGTTTACCACCTTACATAGATATGGTCTTTCTTGACACCAGTTGTCTGCTAGCTTAGGCTCCAACTTCACTTGACTCCATCCAGACATGACTTTCCTTATTTGACTTCAAACCTTGACCTGCCTTATTTGACTTTCTGGTACTGAGGACTTCCCCTTTTTCTACCTCTGTGTTTGGACCGCATCCCTGTATGTTTAGTGTCTCGGCTCTGAGTTGGTGACAAAACTTGCCTTTGGTGAGTTGGATTGTAGGCCTAAATCATTCTGGTCGGTTGTCCCGGTGTTTGGCACTGGCTTGAACTCCCCCTAGTCACTTGAGATGCTGTTGGCTAAAACTGAAAGCTTATGTACTACTTATGGAAACTTATATAAATTCGCCCATGGAAACTAAAAAGGGCAAGAGCGATGAACTGCTAAAAATACTCCTCGAAGAGTATAAGAAAGGTCCGAAAAGCAATGGTTCTTAAAAGCTATATCTAAACAATTGCTGACCTTATATGTATATGTAAACATGCCCTGGATGCAAGCTGCAATTAGTTGTGCTTATCAGCACACTTGAGATCCGAAGGGTTATGTAGGCCAAAAAGGCCATGAAATGAAATTGAATGATCCTAATGAACTTGGATCAACTTGATGTAGACATGATGCCTAAGTTGAATAAGCACTCTCTAAACAACTTACCCATTTGTGAGGCACAGCCATCTCCCGTGTTATTTTGTCCAGCACAGAGTTTGTAGTTTCCCCTCTCTCCCAGTCCAAAGTATCTTTTAGTTGAGTTTAGACAAGTCACCCCCTTTGCCCAACCTTGTTCCTAGCCTTCATCCTTCGCTAGCAGTTTGACCATGTCCAATGGGTGAGTTTGTCATTTAAACTATTGTGCAAGTAATTATAAATAACAACGGAATATGCTAACATGATTAATGCCACTGAATGAATGCTATACTTTAAGTTAAGCTGTGAGTATGATTAGAGGAACATGTCTTAGTCCATTGAGACGATTTATCCTTGGTTGTATATGGACCTAGTCAAACCTAGTTTGACTATGGTCATTTCTTGGGATCCATGATGATGTGGGCCATATATATACCTATTGATGATGATGGATGGTCCCACATACTCTTGATGATGATACTATATGATGGACATATGATTCAGATGATGATTGATGCAGTTCAACAGGTTTTATTATTACTTCATATCATTAGGTTACGCACTGTCCATATATGGTGGACCCTACAGTTAGCCCATCAGGGCAACCCATGGTGTATGAGTGCACATTCTTAGTAGATTTGGGTCTTCTGGATCCAATGAGACACTTATCTTTCAGTTCCGGGCACTTTTGACAATGATAGATGCAGTTTTACATTTGTTGACCAGATTTGGGGCTGATTTCCCAGCTTGAGCAACAGGGGCCATGAGAGGCCAGTTCACCTAGGGTGTTGTATGAGGAGGGGGTGGTCCATCCACTTGTTATTACCATTTATCCCCCCTTTTGGAGAGCCTGGTGGGCTCAGTTTGACAACGCAGGTGCCCTAGGAGGCAGTTTCAGCACTTTCACAGTTACCGAGGCAGTCCAGAAATGGGATAAAAGGGTTACTGAGGAATTCGATTTGGGAAACTGAGGCAAGGTTTTGGCACTTGGTTTTCACAGAGGTCTTCCAGGGTGAACCCCCTATCTTCCAGCCAGTTTTCATCACTTGGGTGGGTTCACAGAGGCTACATGAGGCCTTTTACTACTTGTCTGTCACAGATTTTGAGGACAGATTTGATCATTTGTATTTATTTTGGACATTTTATATTATTTTACTGTGCCATGGGGATGAGCTAGCAAGGATTGATGCCTCCTAGCCCCACCATGTGCTTCATGAGTCATGTCCTAGTCATATGAGGTGGGCCCATTGTATTTTGCCCCCTTTGGAGGATGACGTCACCCTCACTTTGTACCATTTAGCTATGACGTCATCACCTTTTGAGTGATCCATGTGATATATTGTTATGGTTCGTTATTAGCCATTGATTATGTATTGAGATCTTTTAATCTCAACCACTCATCTTTTGTAAAGTGGTTTTGAGATCTAGGGTTTTGGTCTTTATTATCCTATATAAGGAGGAGACCCCCTATTGTATAGCTCACCTTTGGAGCTCTGGAATATTGGAATAGAACACTTCTTTATGGAGCATATTTCTCTTGTCTTGTGGATTCTCTTGCATCTTGAGTATACAGTATCTCTTCTATGTATCATTGTGGATCTTGGAGCTACATCTTGTCTTCTTGCAGGAAAGTCGAATTGGTGGAGAGGAGGGCGATTTCTTGAGGGTTATTGTTGGAGGGATCCACATATTCTCTCTTGGGTTGATAAAAAATCCATAAAATTAACAAGGCTTTGTCTTCGTATGCTCTGGATCACTGCAGCCTTGACTTAACATGTTGTTCACACCAGAAAGGGACTTAGTGACTAGTAATTAGTTTCATTTTCCCAATTAACCTCCCATTTACGAAAATCCGAAGTAATCGCTTATTGACACTATGTGGGGAAATTCCTCAAAGGAAGCGGGAACCACTGGGTAGTGACCTCGGGATACCGTTAGACTACACCCTCGTTTGGTGTAGTGTTGAACACCTCCCAGAGACTCCGATCCAACCCTCATTTCCAAGTGAGGAGCCACCTTTGTCATATTTCGGACATATTTCAAGTACCTCACGGTATATTGGAAATCCCCCCACCCTAATAATCCACTCATTACCACAAAAAATAATAAATTTTGTTATATTTTGTGGTAACTTTGAGATGTCCTCCATGATTTAGATGTCTTGCATGGAGGTACATTAGTTGTATAGGCATCAGGATGGAGTAGAGGGTGAGATGCACTCTACTCAGTGGCATGAGTCCAGTGGTAGCTACATGCGGACCTTCCGGGGTGTTTTTCCTTATGCGTGCATGAGATATGCATGACCTATCAGTGATTACACCGAGAATTAGGGTTTTGGTAAACCTAATTCATCGGTGAGATTATATATAGAGGCAGGGTGTCCCTGGATGAGGTGGCTCAGTTGCTTTATCAGAGAGTTATAGATCAAGAGTGAGGAGGGCGGACTTATGCATGCAGAGCGACTTTCTGAGAGAGAGAGGAGTTGTTGCAAGAGGGAGAGTGGTCATATCTGTGTTGGATCAATGACCATTAGCTCCAGAGGCACTAGGCACCCAGTACAGTGAGCTGAGATAGGTCATCAGTGTGGTTTCTGCTCAGTTTAGAGGAGGACGTGTTCCCTTGGAGGAGGGTGCAATTCCCAAGGAGGGAGGAGCTCATTCGGAGCCCGGTTGATCGATTCTGAGTCCGAGACGTTCAGGATAGCCTTGCCTCAGCATTCGAGGAAGGTTCGTGTTGTTTAGAGCTCAGATCTGTTGAGATCTGGTTCGGTACGAGCATCAGACATCTAGAGGGTAGGGCACACTTCTGCATGCAATGGAGGGCGCATTCTTCAAAGATCTAGAGAGGCTGTCTTCAGAGCAGAGCAGATCAGAGCAGTGTGATAGAGAGAGGTAGATCAGTCAGAGGCACTTGCAGAGATACCAGATCCAGTTTACCAGTTAGGGCTCACTCTTCCAGTGCATGCATCAGCTGATGCATGCAGATCTAGAGTTTGCTCGGTTCAGGGATTGAGTTACCTTTGAGGTAATACTGTATTGTACTTGTCCATTTATATATATGCTCTGGGCTCGAGAGAGAAGATAGCCCCACAGTTTGCTGGTTTTCCCCGGTTGGGGTTTCAAGGGTATATTCAATGTTTATGTGTGATTGCATGTGTTTCAGTTTTTGTAAAGAGATCTAGTTGAGTTTATATCTTTATGCGTATGCATTGATATACGAGACTCAAACTGCTTGAGTTCTCAGGGTGATTCAGAGGGAGTAGTGATCTCTGGATGTAATATTTACATGGTATTAGAGCCCTGGTAAGGGTTAGGGAGAGCAATCACACAGAGATCAGTGAAGATAGAGACCAGATCTACCAGATCTGAATTGGACAGTTCAGATCTGAGGTTGTAGAGGTTAGATCTATCAGATCTATGGTATTGGAGACTAGATCTGAGATAGATCTAGTAGATCAATGAAGATAGAGACCAGAACTACCAGATCTGAAGAGCACAACTCATATTTGAGGTTGTAGATGTCAGATCTATCAGATCTATGAGTTTGGAGGTGAGATCTGAGATAGATCTTTCAGATCTGGCATGAGCAGAGTCCAGATCTGTGGCAGATATATCAGATCTGAAGCATAGTGTTCAGATCTGTGAGAGCATAGTCCAGATATGAAGAGCAAAGTTCAGATCTGTGAGTGCAGACATCAGGTCTTTTAGGACCAGTGTAGTCGCACTTGCAGCAGACTCGCGAGTGTTGCCGAGTCGTAGGCTAACCGGGTAACCGCGCCAAACTCGCCGGCCATACTCGGGACTCGGCATACTCGCAGCAGACTCGCGATTAAATGCCGAACTCGCTGGAATCGCGAGTCCATGGCCTACCCCCAAAAATCCAGCGTGTGTTGACTTGTTGACTACCGCTTGGCATTTTGGAGGGAAACGTGGCCTTTGAGAAGGCGACTCACATCTCTGTTGCTCACCAACTCTAAGCAGTAGCTACTGGAGAATGCGCAGAGTGAGATTCAAGGATCCCTGGAGAGTGGAGACTGCGAGCTGAGAAGGAGACCACGTGCTGCGAAGGAGACAATGTGTTGCCATCGATCGACCAACTTCAGTAAGTTGATGATTTTTTGTTTTTTTATTATTTGTAATATTGTATTTTAATTTTTTTAATGTTATTTTTTTATATTTTATTTTCATTTGTATGGATTGGGCGTTTTGGTAGCCTGTGGAGGGTGCTATCACGGCCTACAGGCGGTGATGGTAGCCTGTGGAGGGTGCTATCACGGCCTACAGGCGGTGATGGCAGCCTCCACAGGCTGCCAAAAGGGCCAATCTATAAAAATAAAAATAAAATAAAAATTAACATTTTTTTTAAATTAACATAAATTAATATAAATTAACATAAATTAACATAAATTAATATAAATTAACATAAATTAACATAAATTAACCTTTTTTTAAAATTAACATAAATTAATATAAATTAACATAAATTAATCTTTAAAAATGAAAATAAAATATAAATTAGCATTTTTTAAAGTTTTAATTCAAAATAAATAAACATTTTTTTAAAATTAACATAAATTAATCTATAAAAATTAAAATAAAATAAAACATAAATTAACATTTTTTTTAAGTTTTAATTTAAAATAAATATTAAATATTCATTAAAATTATTAAAGTTTTTTTTTATGAGATGATCTGATCAATTTATGCACATAATTGTTTTTATAACTTATATGGACTAGAAACGTCATTATGTTTGTTTTTTTTGCATAAAAGTTACCATATTTTTAAATTTTTTCATATTTTCCGAGTCTTTGCCGAGTCTTATTCGAGTCTTATCCGAGTTGCCGAGTCTGCCGGGGTACCAAGCTATCCGAGTATTTGTCGAGTCCGAGTCTGACTACACTGGTTATGATAGATACCAGATCTATCAGATCTGTGAGAACAAAGATCATATTTGGGAGAGCGAACCCTAGATTTGAGAAAGAGAGGGTTACCTTGTTCACAAAGGCATAGATTTATAGGTTGGTTCTGCTTCAGAGATTTTGAATCAGCAGTGTTATCAGTTTTGCAGAGTTATAGCCACTAGCTTGAGAGTAGAGTATAGGTTGTTGGGCAAGCTTGTATGTGGGTCCAGGGAGACCTTGGATATAGTTTCAGTATTAGTGACAGAGGGAGAGCATGATGCTTCTTTCAAGATGGAATTGATAGAGGAGGAGCGCAGATCTGCATCTCAAGTGTAGCAGATGCAACCAGAAAGTCGTCCAGTTCAGAGAGAGTAGCTGCAGTAGCATATGGTGTGTTTGATCCTGGTGGATGCTTCTCCAACAGTACCTTCCTCGCTAAGAGGGAGTGTTTCTACAGAGATGTGTATGAGATATGCATGTGCATGAGGTCTTGCATGATGCATGTGCATGAGATATGCATGCACATGAAGACTGAGAGATGGTTGATTGAGGATGAGCAGTTAGCAACAGCAGAGGAGGTTGATGAGTTTACTTCTCAGTTTGAGAGGGAGTTCTCATTAGCCTCAGTTCAGTCAGGGCATGACAGTAGTCAGGAAGAGGTTCAGATTGATCAAAGATTGATAGTTGACTGCATGCAGAGTAGTCAGATGATAGGGATGCGAGAGGCATTCATCATCCTAGATCACACACTCTTGCAGGTGGTTCCAGATTTGCAGGGGATTGATCACTTGGTCACAGGGGTGGGCAAAGTACGGTTTCTACTTGACCTTGGAGAGCTCCTGGAGGTATCAGGAGTATAATTTGTTCCAGGACTGAGAGGGAGTATCCTCTCAGTGGAAGCTTTGGGAGTTGTTGGCTACTCAGTGGTGTTCCAGCGGGATCTGATTTTCACCTATCCTAGAGGAGTAGACCCAGTCTTGTTGGGTCACAGGACGATGGTGAATACTTGATTCGGGGACAACCTACTATTGGCACATCAGGATGGTTGAGTGCATCCTCTTCAGAATTAGAGGGGGATGATGAGCGAGATGCTCATAGCAGAGATGATGCCAGGAGGAGTGAGTTCAGTCAGCAGATGGGTGAGCGAGATGCTCACCATGATGATGAGGATCAGAGGAGTGATTTTGGAGTTCAAATGGATGAGCGAGATGCTCATGCTATTGATGAGTCCTAGGAGATTGAGCCCTTAGACTCGGATCAGATGGATGAGCGAGATGCTCATGATATTGAGCCCTTGGACCCATATCAAATGGATGAGCATGCTGCTCATACAGGCACCAGTAGGAGATTGAGCTGGTATGAGATGGTGGAGATGGACTTAGCTCAGGAGAGAGCTGAGACAGCTCAGAGACAGAGGGAGTTGACTTACAAAGCTGAGTCATCTCAGGGACATAGAGAGATCACCTATAGCATAGTGGATCCACTTGGCAACAGTCTTCGGGACTGGTTACAGCAGCAGAGAATCAGAGGGAGTCTCAATCAGAGTTCAGTGACAGAGTCAGTGGTTCATTAGGGGACCTCTTCTGGAGCCACACTTATGGAGGTTGATCAGGGTTCTTCAGGTTAGAGGGCAGCAGTGACAGGCAGGACAGTTGAACCAGTGTCAGCAGTAGGGGACTTGTTGGATCCATGTATCATGGTAAGCCTTCCCTCGTTAAGAGGGAGTGTTAGATTTTTTGGTAACTTCAGGATGTCCTCCATGATTTAGATGCCTTGCATGGAGGTACATTAGCTGTATAGGCATCAGGATGGAGTAGAGGGTGAGATGCCTTCTACCCAGTGGCATGAGTCCAATGGTAGCTGCATGCGGACCTTCCAGGGTGTTTTTCCCTATGCATGCATGAGATAAACATGACTTGTTAGTGATTAAAAGTTGCATGCAAAAGTGACTTTTGCATGCACCGAAAATTACGGTTTTGGTAAACCTAATTCATTGGTGAGATTATATATAGAGGCATGGGGTCCCCGGATGAAGTGGTTCAGTTACAGTTAGATTGTGGTAACTTCGGGATGTCCTCCATGGTTCAGATGCCTTACATGGAGGTACATTAGCTGCATAGGCATCCGGATGGAGTAGAGACTGAGATAGACTCTACTCAGTGGCATGAGTCCAGTGGTGGCTGCATGCGGACCTTCCGGAGTGTTTTGACCCTTGCATGCATGAGTTTTGCATGCTGTCATGCGATTATGTGATAAATGCAAAAGTGACTTTTGCATGCACCGAGAATTAGGGTTTTGGCAAACCTAATTCATCGATGAGATTATTTATAGAGGCAAGGGGTCCCTAGTTGATGTTACTCAGTTGCATTGTCAGAGAGAGATATTGCTATAGTGAGGAGGGCGTAGCTGTGCATGCAGGGCGACTTTTTGAGAGAGAGAAGAGTTGCTGTAGGAGCTAGGAAGGTCAGATCTGAGCTAGATCAGTGACCTTCAGTTCTAGAGTCACTAGACAACCAGTATTGTGAGCTAAGATAGCTCATCAGTGTGTTTTCTGATTAGATTGGAGGAGGTCGAGTTCTCTTGGAGGAGGGTACATTTCCCGAGGAGGGAGAAGCTCGTTTGGAGCTGGATTGACCGATTCAAAGTCTGAGTCTTCCTGGATAGCCTTGCCTCGACATTTGAGGAAGGTTAGGGACGATCAGAGCTCAGATCTACTGAGATCCGGTTCAGTAGGAGCATTTGACATCTAGAGGGGAGGGCGCACTTTGGCATGCAAAGGAGGTCGAGTTCATCAGAGGGTAGTCTTTAGAGCGAGCAGATCAGAGCAGAGTGATCTTGAGAGACAGATCAATCAGAGGCACCTACAAAGACTTCCAGATCTAGTTTTCCAGTTAGGGCTTACTCTTCCAATGCATGCATCAGCTGGATGCATGCAGATCTAGAGTCTGCCTGGTTTCAGGAGATTGAGTTACCTGTTGAGGTAACCCTGTATTGTACTTGTCATTTATACATATGCTCTAGGCTCGAGAGAGAAGATAGCCCCACAGTTTGTTGGTTTTCCCCGTTTGGGGTTTCTAGGGTATATCTGTTGTTTATGTGGGGGATTGCATTTATTTTCAGTTTGGTAAATGCAGATCTAGTTGTTTGAGTCTATATTATATGAGCATGTATTGATATCGAGACTCATACTGCTTGAGATCTCATGGCGATTTAGAGGGAGTAGTGATCTCTAAATCAAATATTTACATGGTATCAAAGCCTTGGTATGGGTCAGGGAGAGCAATCACACATAGATCAGTGAAGATAGAGACCAGATCTACCTGATCTGAAGAGCACAGCTCAAATCTGAGGTTGTAGAGGTCAGATCTATCAGATCTGTGGTATTGGAGACTAGATTTGAGATAGATCTAGTAGATCAGTGAAGATAGAGACCAAATCCACCAAATCTGAAGAGCACAACTCAGATTTGAGGTTGTAGAGGTCAGATCTATTAGATCTGTGAGTTTGGAGGTGAGATCTGAGATAGATCTTTCAGATCTGGCATGAGCAGAGTCCAGATCTGTGGCAGATATATCAGATCTGAAACGTAGTGTTCAGATCTGTGAGTAGAATCCAGATCTGAAGAGCAAAGTTCAGATCTATGCGAGCAGAGTTCAAATCTGTGTGTGTTGACATCAGATCTGTTAGGACAGATACCAGATCTATCAGATTTGTGAGGACATAGATCAAATTTGGGAGAGCAAACCCTAGATCTGAGAAAGAGAGGGTTAGCTTGTTCACCAAGGCATAGAGTTATAGGTTGGTTCTGATTCAAAGATTTTGAATCAACAGTGTTGAGCACTGGTTGTCATTGATGACATCCATTAATGACAAAGGAGTGATAAGGGGACAAAGGAGTAATTAAGGTTGATGACATGGCACAAAGAACATGATAGTTTGGCCAGATGGTCCAAATGACCCATTCTGTGGTCATTTGTGGCTTGATGGGGTCATGAAGCCCACACAAATTGTGAAGAAGCTTTCAAACATGATCATGACTTTAATGAAGTCTTTGTCTTGGTGAAATTGGTCCCTTGGACATGTGGTGGTGTTTGTGGTCTTGTAACCTTTACATGTTACATATTGTGGTCTTTAATACCTTTGAGGGTGTGGGAATCTTATCCCTTGACCCACAAGACTTGATGGTTATATAGAAGCACATAAGAATGATGGAGATGTTAAATGTTCATGTGACCATTGAAGAATCCCTTGGTACCCTCACATTTGAAGACTTGTGGATGGAAAACCAAATATAAATAAAATTAGATGAAGTCACTCTTAAGTCAGCCTAGCTGTAATTTAAACTCTTAATGATTAATTTTTTTTTTATAGAGGTCGGCTCAACAAAATAATTCAAAAAGAAAATTAAAAATTCATTAAAGGGAATGTCGGCTCAGTAAAAATTGCTATGGAAAACATGTATAAATAGCAGCCCAATGTCCTCATTTTGTGGTGTGGAAAGAGTGGAGACTTAGCTCTGATTTCAGACTGTCTGAGGTGAATTTCGTGAGTACTGTAGCAGCTACAGTGAACAATTTTTTCTTCTTCTTTTTATCTCTGATTTCGATCTGATCTGAGGCAGCAGCAAACTCATTTCTTTTAGGTCTGTTTTAGTAGCAACAGATGTGTTTTTGAAGCTTCTTATCTGAGTCTTGAGGAGCCCACGTTTCTGAGGTTGAGAGAGGTTTGTGACAGACCTGAGTTTTGCAAGTGTGCATAGTGTTGTAACTTGTAAATCCTATGTGAGATGCGAGTAGGAACAGCAGCAGCAGCATGATAACTTGTTTTTAAATCTTATATTTTAGTTTTTGCTGATGATTGCTCAAGACATCATTTTTATGATGCTGAAGTAATGCTGAAAGAGATGCTTAAGCATACATGGTTATAATGCTGAAAGAGATGCTTAAGCAGACATGGTTATAATGCTGAGATAGAATTGTTGGTGATTGATGAAGACTTGAAGCATGGTTGAAGTCTTAGCTGCAATATGATAATGATTTCTCATTTCTGAGCAGCAGCATAAGTTGTTTGATGTGGATAATATTAATGACATAATTTGTGGACAAAACTAATGTTGGTATTGATGGACAAACTTGACATATAAATTCGAGGGTAGCTGATTGCTAAAGATATGAAGCTTGGACAGAATTGATGCTGGATAGGTTGTGTTAGATTTCATATGAGGATGGAAAGGTCAGAGAGACAGTTGCTGAAGACATGATTACTAATTTGCAGAATTGATGATAAACACAGTAATGCTGAAGGTGATGGACAAAGTTTAACAGGGTTGATGCCTGAACAGTCAGAAATGCAAATGTTGAGATGTGACTGAATGCCACCAGGACAGTTGACAAGCTGATTGTAATGATTATATTGTGTGCATGTGGACAGTGGAATGGTGTTGGTAAATTGACTGAAGATATTTGCAGCAGGTTATTTGTTAAACGATATATGTGCTTGCAGAAAGATTGATGAGGATGATCTGGTGGTAATGATGTGATGCTGAGACAAAGTGATACTGGACAGTTTGATGAAAAGCTTGATGATGGTCAGAAGTGTAATGTGATGGACAATGATAATGTGCAATTGATATAATGTATGATGTACATTTAATTCAAGTCGGGTCTTGCTATCAAATGTACTTGTGAATACAAGCAGGGTCTTGTATCATGTTCTTAGTAGGATCTAAGAAAACCTAGGCTGGGTCCTAGATGAAGAGTTGGTGCTCTTTTGTTTCAGTAGATGCTGAATTGCCTTACGGTTGCAGCCGTTTGAAAATAAATAAAAAGATTACAACTATATCTTGTGTCTCTTGTACTTTGTGTGATGTGAATGAAATGTGCTTAGTTTACTGTTGAGTATGATTTTGATGTAAATGTGAAGTAGTAAGAAGAAGAAGTTGAAATTATATTGAATTGCTGGCTCATTGTTCATCCCCCCCCCCTCTCAGTGAGCCATTGTGTCTAACAAACAGTGTTATCTGTTTTGCAAAGTTATGGCCACTAACTTGAGAGTAGAGTACAGGTTGTTGGGCAAGCCTATATGTGGGTCCAGGGAGACCTTGGATACAGTTTCAGTATTAGTGACAAAGGGAGAGCATGATGCTTTTCTCAAGATGACATTGATAGAGGAGGAGCACATATTTGCATATCAGAGTGTAGCAGATGCAGCCAGAAAGTCTTCCAGTTCAGAGAGAGTAGCATATGATGTGTTTGATCCTGGTGGATGCTTCTCTAGCAGTACCTTCCTTGCTAAGAGGGAGTGTTTCTACAGAGATGTGCATGATATATGCATGAGGTCTTGCATGATGCATGATGCATGTGCATGAGAGATGCATGCACATGAAGACTGAGAGATGGTGGATTGAGGATGAGTAGAGGAGGCTGATGAGTTTACCTCTCGGTTTGGGAGGGAGTTCTCATTAGCCTCTTATCAGGCATGACATGATAGTAGCCTACTAGAGGCTCCAGTTGATCAGAGTTGGAGGGTGGACTGCATGCTCAGTAGTCACATGACAGGAGTGCGGGATGCATTCCTTATCTTAGAGCACACACCCTTGCAGTTGGCTCGGAATGTGCAGGGGGTTGACCACTTGGTCACTGGAGTGAGCAGAGTGAGGTTTATGCTTGACCGTGGGGAGCTCCTGGAGATTTCAGGAGTGCTCTTTGTTCCAGCATTGAGGGGGAGTATCCTCTCAGTGGAAGCCTTGGCAGCTGTTGGCTGTTCAGTGGTGTTTCAGCGGATCAGATATTCACCTACCCTATAGGAGTAGACCCAGTCTTGTTGGGTCACAGGATTGATGGTGAGTACTTGGTTCATGGACATCCTACCTCGGGCACATCAGGATGGCTGAGTGCATCCTCCTTAGAGTCACAGGGAGATGATGAGCGAGATGCTCATAGCAGAGATGAGGCCAGGAGGAGTGAGCCTAGTTATCAGATGGGTGGGCATGATGCTCACCATGATGAGGGTGAGGGGAGTGATTATGGAGTTCAGATGAATGAGCTTGATGCTCTTGATAGTGATGAGGCTCAGGAGATTGAGCCCTTAGGCTCATATCAGATGGATGAGCATGCTGCTCATAGAGGCACCAGTCAGGGATTGAGCTGGTACGACATGGTTGAGAAGGACTTGGATTAGGAGAGAGCTAAGTCAGTTCAGAGACAGAGGGAGTTGACTTACAGAGCTGAGTCAACTCAGGGTCATAGGCATATGATCTACAGAGCAATTGATCCACTTGACAACAGTCTTCAGGACTGGTTGCAGCAGCAGAGACTCAGAGGGAGTCTGAGTCAGAGTGCAGTGGCAGAGTCAGCAGTGGTTGACAGGAGGGCTTCTTCTGAAGCCACACTTATGGAGATTGATGAGAGTTCTTCAAGTCAGAGAGCAGTGACAGGCAGATCAGTGTCAGCAGCAGTGGACTGGATGGATCCAGCCATTAGTGTCAGGGCTTCCCTCGTTAAGAGGGAGTGTTCGATTGTGGTAACTTCGGGATGTACTCCATGGTTTAGATGCCTTACATGGAGGTACATTAGCTGCATAAGCATCAGGATGGAGTAGAGAGTGAGATACACTCTACTCAGTGGCATGAGTCCAGTGGTGGCTGCATGCAGACCTTCTAGAGTGTTTTGACCCTTGCATGCATGAGTTTTGCATGCACTGTCATGCGATTATTGGATGCATGCAAAAGTGACTTTTGCATGCACCGAAAATTAGGGTTTTGGCAAACCTAATTCATCGGTGAGATTATTTATAAAGGCAGGGGGTCCCCAGTTGATGTTACTCAGTTGCATTGTTAGAGAGAGATATTGCTAGAGTGAGGAGGGTGTAGCTGTTCATGCAAGGTGACTTTCTGAGAGAGAGAGGAGCTGCTGCAGGAACTAGGAAGGTCAGATCTGAGCTAGATCAGTGACCTTCAGTTCTAGAGTCACTAGACACCCAGTACTGTGAGCTGAGATAGCTCGTCAGTGTGTTTTCTGATTAGATTGGAGGAGGCCGAGTTCTCTTGGAGGAGGGTGCATTTCCCAAGGAGGGAGAAGCTTGTTTGGAGTTGGATTGACCGATCCAGAGTTTGAGTCTTCCGGGATAGCCTTGTCTCGGCATTTGAGGAAGGTTAGGGACGATCAGAGCTCAGATCTGCTGAGATCCGGTCCGGTAAGAGCATTTGACATCCAGAGGGGAGTGCGCACTTTGGCATGCAGAGGAGGTCGAGTTCATCAGAGGGCAACCTTTAGAGCGAGTAGATCAGAGCAGAGTGATCCAGAGAGACAGATCAGTTAGAGGCACCTACAGAGACACTCAAATCCAATTTTCCAGTTAGGGCTTACTCTTCCAGTGCATGCATCAGTTGGATGCATGCAGATCTAGGGTCTGCTTGGTTTCAGGAGATTGAGTTACCTGTTGAGGTAACCCTGTATTGTACTTGTCATTTATACATATGCTCTGGGCTCGAGAGAGAAGATAGCCCCACAGTTTGCTAGTTTTCCCCGTTTTGGGGTTTCCAGGGTATATTTGTTGTTTATGTGTGATTGCATTTATTTTCAGTTTGGTAAATGCAGATCTAGTTGTTTGAGTCTATATTATATGAGCATGTATTGATATCGAGACTCATACTGCTTGAGATCTCAAGGCAATTCAGAGGGAGTAGTGATCTCTGAATCAAATATTTACAGTTACTTTATTAGAGAGTGATAGATTAGGAGTGAGGAGGGCTCACTCTTCCAGTGCATGCATCAGTTGATGCATGCAGATCTAGAGTTTGCCCAGTTCAGGGATTGAGTTACCTTTGAGGTAATACTGTATTGTACTTGTCCATTTATATATATGCTTTGGGCTCGATAGAGAAGATAGCTCCACAGTTTGTTGGTTTTCCTCTGTTGGGGTTTCCAGGGTATATTCAGTGTTTATGTGTGATTGCATGTGTTTTAGTTTTTGTAAAGAGATCTAGTTGTTGAGTTTATATCTTTATGAGTATGCATTGATATATGTGATTCAAACCGCTTGAGATTTCAGAGTGATTCAGGGGGAGTAGTTATATGTGGATCTAATATTTACAAAATTTACCAAGAACACTTGCAAAACATTGTCATTTTATTTCGAGCATTTCAACTGCACTTTATTTGACTCCATTATCAACACTAGTCTTGTTATTGAATATTTCATGATGATGGATGTTTATGTTTCAATGATAATGTTGGATAACAAATTATTTGAAGTTGATTATTGCATTGTTCTTGTGTTTAAATTTCTAACTCCTAGATTAGTTGTTTTCTCTTTTTGTAGATTAAACACCTTAGATTTTTCTCCTTTTAGGGTCCACCCCCCTAGGCTTTGCTAGGAGTAAGCCTAGACGGAGGAGTCGAGTTTCAGGTGACAGCACTTGACTCTGACTTGCCCCCAAGGCCACACCGAGCGGATTGAAGATTTTTGCCGCGTTTTCCCAAGTGTGTTTTAGGTGGCAACACTAGCTAACGTCATCTTTGATCTGCAAACAAACTCTTATTCTTTTGATCTTTTGTATCAGAGTAGCTTTGATACCATGTAAATTTCCAGGCCCTAGGTGACAACTATTCTATGTTTCTCTTAATTAAATAAATCAGATCTGAACTTAACAATAGAAATAAGTATTTTTGAAAATGCAAAAATCACATATATAGTTGAAAGTGAAAAGTGGACGCATAAACATGATACATAAGAATTCTGTCCTTCAAATCAGCTTATCATTTAATAATCAAAACTTACAAGGACACCTCAACTTGAGTTTATAGCTTGCTAGAAAAGAAAAAACACGCCTCACAGAAATCAGAAGAATTGTTGTACCCTATATGACACTGTACAGTACTATCCTTGCAGTCTTCAACCTTGATGGTCGATCCTCTTCTTGCTATCTGCATTCTCCCCTCCTTGGCTTCACTTGTGTGTGTTCCTCACACAACTTCCTTTGTGTGTACCACTTGGTGTGTGCAACTTCTCCTCCCATCTTGTCCTATTTATGATTTGAGAGATATAACTAATCTCCCCAATTCTAGCAACTAACTCCTTGATTCTAGGAACCAACTTCCTTGATTCGAGCAACCAATCTCAACTAATCTCCTTAATCCTAGCACCCAACTTACCTCAACAATGAGCTGTACAACTAAGATTATATCAAATCTAACTCACTAATATTCTAGAATCTCTAGAATATTTCATTTAGATTTCTAGGACTAAGAGATTGAAGGAAATTAGAATTTCACTTTTATTTATTAACTGAAATTACAAGATGGTATTATTTCCCATTTTTACCAAGTGGTCACTAAGAACTAAGAAGTTGTCTCAAACTACTTCTTGCATGTTCACACCTAACTTGTGCAAGAAACTCCTGCTCGAGCTACATTTTTCAACAATAACAACTTAGCCATGGATCACTTGATTCAATGATGGCACAATTTACAAAATTGTTTTAGACAAGCCACACATTGGACTTCTTTTGGATCATTGGCATCTTTACCCCGCTAATAATTCCTCGTACAATCTGAGGGGTAACAAGACTATTTCCTCTATCTTTGTAATCTAGTTCTCTGTTTTGTCTCTGTGGTTGTTGATTGTTTAAAACTTATAATAGGATCTATGTTCTAATCTAAAAAGTTGCAAACTACTATTCATAGTTTGTGAAGTTGGAGATTTTGGCTGATTTCGAACCTATTATGCCCTTGATCACGGCTGTACAAAAATCTTGTTATCTAATGTTGTGATATTTATCATGTGGTGTGGCTTTAATACCAATTGTTGTGCTCTAAAGTACTATTTGATATGTTCGGAATGTCAATTTTTAGTGGTAGAGGAAATTGGGGGAAATCATATATATTTCTGTTAAAACGGCTTTTTAAAAAAAAATCTTGGTTATTTGTAGTAGTTGGACACCAAATTTGTTTACTAGTTGATGTCAATGTTAAAATTGGTGCAACTCATGTGTTCTAGATGTCAGGGTACCACATTAATTCTCAATCTGATGTTGATTGGGTGTAATGGCCTCTACTAACTACTTTGGAAATGCATGACATTATCTAGAAATGGCAAATCGAGATCATGATTAATTGTTTGGCCATATCAAACATCCCTTTTCTAATTTTGATTATGTGTTTACTTAGTAACTTGAAGATAAATTTACAATTCAAAATTGATTTATAACTCTCCTGATTCTTTTTGCCCCTTTTCTCATCCGTAGTAACTGTAATTTCCTAGCATGTAATGACAGATTAAAATATTTTAGCCATCATTTACAATGGGTAAAGTGTGTTGAAAGGCTTAATGCTTCATTTTTGTTACTAGTGTGTAGTTTTAACTTTTCTATTATTTCAAATTTTTTGTTTCAATTGGAAATACATTGAATGACAAAGGGACAAATTTTTGGAGTGCATTCTTGGATTCAGTATAAAATTGGACTTCATGATGATTCCCTCACTTTTCTCATTGTTCTTTAAGTTTATTCTCTTGTACTTCTTAGTAATCTTGATGGGGTAGAAGGATATTTACTAAAGTTTGTTACCAATGTTCTCATATTGAATAATGCAGATAGATATGCTATTGGGGAAGGCATATTCAGATTGGGGACACATAGGAGATGCTGTGGCAGTATATGATTCATTGATAGCTTCTCGTCCAAATGACTTTCGAGGATACTTAGCAAAGGTTATCTATTTCAATGGTGTTCTAATACTATTTAGTGTAACAAGTTACAACAAATAGTGAAATAATTTTTTTATGGATAAAGTTTGTTTTGCAAATTTACTATTGGAAATATTGTTTTCTCTTCTTAATTTATTTTCTGCTATGTGGTATTTCATTTCCCTTGCCAAACTCAATACTTGTACGTTTTAAAGTAAATCTCATATTATAGTGGTCAATTAGAGAATAAACATAGGTATTAATAAAGTCATTTTAGACTTTACGTTATTTTATGCTTTTATGCTTTATATCACTTTATTGTGTGTATCGATCTATCCCACATATATAAGGTGGATTGAATTCACTCGATTGTAACTGACATATATAAGGTGGATTGAATTCACTCGATTGTAACTGTTCATAAGAAGGATTTCGCTTTCTCATTCAAACAATGCAATACAAATATATCTTTTGAGTTAGTCTTGGTCTTTTTGTGTTTGATTTCCATGTTATCGTATTAGAGCTCAGTTAAAGCCATGGAGTCTGTGAGAGTGTGAAGACCTAGGAATTGCTGTCGACAAAGTTAGATTGAGGGATTGCTAGCATAGCACATCGACGAGCCAAAAAGGGTTTTGCTAAAACTAATTACTATTTCATTTGTTAATTTCAAAGCGAAGTCAATTTTTTTTAGTGGAACAGAGTCAAATAGACCAGCCGTATGAATGTATGGCTGTTGCATAGCAGCGGTACAACTGCCAATCAGATTTTTTCACAGCATCCAGCATAAATAGATCGTATGGCCACCGTACAATGCAAATTGAAGCAGTCAGCCTGTATGATCAGCCATACGGGTCTGTACGTAAACGAAATTCAGATGCCAAATATTTTAGTCGTAAGTCGTACGGATTCTGTATGAAACATTGGAATCTTGATCAACAGTCATATTGTTGAGCATATGACCGTACGGATGACCCTTCGACGGAAAATTTAGCAGTTGGTAAAGGTCTTTTGCCTATACAAATCTCATTTTATGAGTTGTAGGGCCTTGAATTGAACACTTCTAGGGGATATTCAGCTTGAATTTGAAAACAATCAGTAAATTTTCTCAGTGTTTTTTGCAATATAGAGGAATTGGAAGCAGATCTAAGTTGTTTTTGCCTGTATTGTTGCCCAGATTTGTAGATCTGGACATTTTAGCTGTTGTTTTGGTGTTTTTTTCAGCAGATCCAAGGAGAAATTGCCTGTTTTAGTGCTGGGTTGTAGCAGATCTATGTGTTTTTCAACTGTTTGAGAGCAGATTTGTGGTTTATTGGGCTGATTTTGGGCAAATTTGTAAAAATCTGCATATTTTGCATTGTTTGTGTGGTGTTTTTTAGTGATACATGGCTTCTATAGGTGTTTAGAGCTAGTATCCAAGTGGTTTTACTCCAGGATTGGAAATTGAGGGAGGGAAGAATAGGTATTTTCATCATTTTACTCTATTTCAGTATATTCTTTTGCATTTTTGACTTGTCTATATGGCCTCTTTACCCAAGTTCATGTTGAAAGGCAGGTAGAGACTCTTTGCCAAGAACTGCATTACGTGGAAGCAACACATTTTTGCCCTTTTTGAGGATGGGTGCTTGGCTTCTATCATCCTATGTAAATATGCTTCTTTCATTGTTGTGGGTAAAAACTAGGACAAGTTTGATGAGTGAGATAGAGAAACAATGATGCTGCTTAAGTTGCTAGTGACAGATGCAATGCTTCCTGAGGTTCAGACAGGGAAGACTTCAATAGGGATTTGGAAGCATTTGAAATATTTGCATGAGAATTCAAACAAGGGAAGAGCCTTCTCCCTGACGAACATGTTATTCTCAGTTATGATGGATGAGAGTGCATCACTTGACTGTTATGTTCCTTTGAGAATTCTTCCAAGGATAAAGCATCGAAGAATTCCATTGAGTCCCAAATTGCATTTCTATATTTATTTAACCTGTCATTCTTGCATGTAAACAGACCTTTATTGTGAAGAATTGTTAAATCTGAATCACCTTTAATATTCAAAATCTTAATTCCCATATCCTTAGCAATTTCGAGGCCTAAAACAAGTGCTTCACACTCTGCCACATTATTAGTTGCTTCAAATTCTGGCTTGAATCCAAAGTTGAAGGTTTCTTTTTTCGAAGAAGTTAGCACAATCCCTACCCCAATTCCGGACTTAGAATGAGCTCCATTAAAGTTCATTCTCCAAATTTCACTAACTCTTTCTTCCTTAGATTTTTCTTTGATAGGTGCCAAGGAGTTAGAAACGATTGCATAATTGCCAATTTCTTCCTCTACATAAAGAGGTTCATTCATAGGGTCTTCATTCGTAGGGTCTTGAGGATCTTCCACATGATACTTTTTCTCTTATTCTCTATGGAGAGTCACAAATGTGATCTCACAAGTAGGGTTAGTAGCATAAGGTAAATCCATTTGAAGGCTACCTCCCAAACTTGTAGCTCGCTTTCTTGATAAGAGCATTCATAACATCAATCACAATCACATCCATTAATATTGAGATATCTAGATAAATTACTCGTTGAACTCGAAGATCTTTAATTAGGCCGCACACTTTGATTTCTCTTGAATCCATTGCCTAGACACTTCTATATGGCCTAGTAGTCTTTAACCCGAGTTGATTCATAACCTTTAGTGACATAACGTTTGTAGAAGCCCTTGAATCCAACATGCAGTTGTGAAGAAGTAAATCATTAACTATTAAAGATATGAAGAAGGGAGAATGACTTCCATTCTGCTTTTCTCTGTCCATGGCTTGTAAAATCACCGGAACATCTTCACTTGTTTCCTTATTTTTCTCAACAAACTTTTCTTTAGGACCCTTGATGAATCTTAAGAACTTCTCTTTCTGTTAAGGGATTGTTATCACATACATTGTAGCTGGATCTACCATGATGCAGACCAAATTTTTTCACATCCATGAGCCAGTCCTATGGTTGAGATGATGCTATTGATTAGCGATGATGCAGTTATTTCTGAGCCAGTAGCAGTGGCATTCCCCCTTGTCATGACTTATCCTGCATGTGACCCCATTGAGATGATTCTAGTTTGGTCATGGTTCATACAGAACAAAGCAGTTGGTAGATAAAATCCTTTGTCCATAGTCAGTTGCAGATGTTTCGAGATACAGGTATATGGCTGAGTAGAGGTATATATTGCATATGGATGTTTTATTTGCTCTATAGTTTATTTTAATTACTGTGACTATGCATGTTCTACTAACAGTGGCATTTGGGGTCTATGGTTTGAAACCTATGTCTTGAGTTGTTAGAGAGTCCCTAGTGCAAGGCCATTACATATGTTTGCTAGTATTTCCTACCTTACATAGACTTACTCCTACTCTTGCTTTGGTAGAATCACCCTTCACCTTTCTCCATTCATCCATCTCTTCCGTATTTGGTTCTAACCCTGACTTGTACTTAGACTAGTGAGATCGAGACCCCCCCCCCCCCCAATTAGGCCTCTGTGTTGGATAAAGCCCATGTTTACTTTGTGTCTTGATGTGTGGCCTGGTCCCTTCTAGTCTACTTGTATGATGCCTTGTGGGTAGTTGTGTGGCCAGTGTCACCGGGATGTTTTCCTTTAGTCTTCAAAAGCAAGTACTCCCACAAAAGCATCGGAACACATAAATGCTATATCTAAATGGATGCAAAAGTCAGTTACAAAAATTTTTTTTCAACACTAGCAAATAAAAAATCTTCCGTAGCTAGTTAGTGGCCAAGGGATGAGCACTTATCCTTTGTATGATGTAAGGGCATTTGCCCCTACAAGGCAACAGGGTGGTAACTCCATTGCACCTATGGACGGTGGTAGGAAATGGTGGTATGACCAAGTCATTATCTGAGGCCTGCACAGATTTTTAGGGCACCTTCCCTTGGAGGCTGGCTAGTGAAAGATAGATAAAAAATGTTAAATGCTTAATGTTAAAGGTTAAATGTGTGAAACACTAGCAAGAAATTAAATGCAATAAATGATGCTTGTCTAGAGTCTACTGGAAGCCTTCCAAGCACTATACCCATTTGTGAGGCACTACCATTCCCTAGTGTCTTCTATCGTGCATAGAAGACACAGTGTCAAGGTTATCAATTCAATCTCCATTATCCTAGCCTTGCTTCTTCCATCTCACCCATCCTAGCAATTTTCCTAAGTCTATGAGTGAGCATATGTAGGGGGCTTCATGAAAGACTTGATGGTTTTGTTATCACACAACTTGTAGTTGCCCCTAGAGGTATCCCATCCGGGATGGTAGAGGAGACAGGCAACTAAAGAGGTGACCCAAGAGATGCCACGGTTCCCAATGCAATGTGGGAGTCACGTCAACCGAGGCACTCTTCGCTTTAGGTCAAGGTGTAACTAGACCAAGGGGGAGACCCTATACCCCAATCACAGTTGATTGGATCTAAACAAAGGTTTCTAAGGATATAAATGATGAGTTACGGAAACCAATGCAAGGCTAAGTGGACCTAAGAGTTAAGGAATGGTTGATGGTGGTGTAATGGATAGTTAGTGTTTCAACCTATATATGGTTTAGGCCACATGATGGGGTATGATTACTAGGTATAGTACCATGTGTTTGCACAAGTGGGTCTAGTTTCTTGGGAAGTGTGAAATGGTTCTAGGTAGGCCCACAAGGTGAAGTTAGGTGTGAGATTGGTACTATAGGTTAGATCTAGGCTAGATCTAGAAGTTGGAGTTGGTTCTAGGATTACCCATGTATTAGATCTAGGGTTTGACACTAATCCCAAGGAGTGCGCCTTGCTTGGAGAAGGACTAGTGCCTTGTTGGATGGGCTAATGGGGTCAAAAAGTATGTCAAAGTGTAGATCGGGACACCTAGAAGCCAAGTCAAGTGGGTTGAATGAGATCCAATGGTTGGATCTTACTAGATCTAGGTTTTTAAGTGATGACCAAAAGTGGACCACAATCCCTTAAAACAAGGAATGCAATCCCCAAGGCGGATCTTGACGAAAGGACAGTATAGACCTAGGTTTCAAGGCATGGGCATTCCAAATCCACGAAAATCTCAAACACCCACTTCCTAGAAGTGGACCAACTCAAATCTTCAAGGGAGTGTGACTTGCTCAAGGAAGGGCAAAAGATGGGTTTGGTGGACCAAATCAAGTCCAATGGCCACCAAATTGTAGATCCGGGATGCTAGTGTCCCGATCTATGTATGCTCAAAATTTCAAGTGAACCCAATGGCTAGATCTTAGTAGATCTAGGTTTTAAGATACCAAGAAGATCAAAAGGGGGTTTCAACCCCTTAAAACATGGAAAGATGTCCACAAGGTAGTTTTCACCAAAGTAAGGATATGGGTTTAGGTTATTAAGTGTCTAGAATGCAAATCAATTGAGATCTCACCTACCCATGTGCTAGATCTAGCCCAACAAGCCTCTCTCTAGGAAGTGCGATTTGGGTCAAGGAGGGCTTTTTGCCTTGAAAAGTGGGTCAATTCTTAGCCAATCACCACCAAACTATAGATCCAACTAGGGGTGGATGCTATAGAGGTGGGTTTTCAATATCTCTTCAAGAACAATGCTAGATCTAAGTAGATCTGAAAAATACCAAAAACAAGGGTTTTAATTTGATTAGGGTTTTTGTGATCTAGAAATTATGGAAGATTCAAGGAAGAGAAGATCATACCTCTTGGAACATACCTGGATGAAGAGATGAATGCTAGTTGAGACGAGGATTACTTTGTCAAAGATCAAATGGAGAATTGTTGAAGCCCTCTTGCCAAATCGATTTTTCCAAGCCACATATGATCCCTTCTAACCTGTCAAGCCAAGGAGCAAAGCATCAATCAGTTTAACAAATTGAAGGTAGATACAAGCAAGAGAGAGAAAAACATAGAATAGTTGACACAAAGGCAAAACTACTCCCTGTCAAACCCAAAACGACTTCTTCCAAGCTTGAAGGGCAAGCCTCCCCACCAATTCGCACTTGTCAAAATCGCCCTCTTAACCTGCAAATAAAATATGGCAAATATGCAAGATAGCTACAATAGATCCTCCAGTGCAATGGACAATAGCATTTACAATCGAAACAACCAACATTCACTCCAATCCAAGCATGTACTCCAAAAGATAGAAATTTTATTCCAAGAGCCAAGAGCCAAAAATCTCTAGATGAATTTTACAATGAGAGGCTCCCTCCTTAAATAGGATGGGGAGAGAGTACAATCCTAACCACTTTTTACATGAGCGGCTAAGATTAAAAGATCTCATGATCTAATCAATGGTTGAGATGAGCTCAACAATAAAATACATGGATCACTAATAAAATATAATGTAAGTGGACAAAATCGCCCTACAAGAGGGGAATCCCACCAAATCATGATGACAAAATATCATAAGAGGCTTATGGTGGGTCCAAGGGGTAATTTTATCCCTCCTTGGTCAATCCCCATAGCACAATAACCAAAAAATAATCATGAATGTACCAAATCGTGCCTCCATAGTGAAGTCGTGGTCCTCAAAAGACCTCAAAAATCCACAGAAAGTGCCATAAGTGATGGATGCGGGCCCCGATGAAGCTGAAACTGCTGGAGAAGGTGTGGAAGGTCCCGATCTATCATCACTGATCATCCCATGCCATAACTTTGCCTCAGTAGCCCAAATCGATTTCCTCAATAGCCATTTCTACCAATCCTGAAATGCCTCGGGAAGCGTGAAACTGCCCCAAACAGCCTCCTGGAGTGCCTGCGCTGTCAAGGTGAGGGCACCAGTGTGTCCGGGAGGGGGGGTAATATGGTAAAAACAAGTGGCTGGACCACCCCCTCCATCATCAGCGCCCTAGGTCAACCGGATAAAAATCACATCTGCTCCGACAGGGCCTCCGACAGACCAAAACTGCACTAGGACAGCCTACTGAGGCTAAATCATCACTGTAAGTGCCCGGAACTGAAAACAAACTGCCCCATTGGACTCAGAAGGTCCAAATCCATCCAAGATGTGTACTCATACACCATATGAATCTCTGCATGATCAAAATAAATATCCAATATACCGGATCAAGGCCAATAATAATGCGCTGTACATATACAAACACTGCTGCAACCCCAGAATCATCATCATAACCCTGTAGCTGCTGCATAGAGTCATCATGTATGTATACATAGACCATATATCATCTATCCATATCATCATAAGGTCCAACATCTCATGTCCCATGGTCCTCCATGGTCAAACTAGGTCTAACCAAGACCAAATATAACTCAGATCATCATTAATAGCTGCTGCAAAGTGTCAAGGTTAATATATGCTCTACAACTTATTCAAATAACAATTATAACACAGAGTAATCATGACTGGCGATCTAAATCCAAATATATAGTGTCGTTAATTATTATTATTACTCAGACTAGACTTTCAGGATCATACTCACTTCATAGTTGTGATCAATTTGCTAGTGAAGGGTGAAGGCTTAAATTAACTGGATAGGCTAAGGGATGACTTAACTGTCTTGACTTTGTGACACTTTGGCAAGGGAAAGGGAATACACCATAGTATATACTGAATGAGCAATAACACAGGGAATGGCGGTGTCTCACAAATGGATGAGTTGTTTAAAGAGGGTTTATTCACCTTCACAGATGCGCACAATCCATAATACAAATAAGGCCAGCAATTGTTTAGATGTAGCTTTTAAGTTCCATTGCTTTTTGGGCCTGAAGTTTCCATAGCCTTGATCTATGTGTGTTTACAAACACATTGCATAGATTTACATTTTTCTTTTAGGCTTTCTGCTGCAGGTGTGTTTTTAAGGCACTTGTTTACCTGAGCACTTCTAGGTGTGTCATGGACAGCTTGTTTACCTAGGTATTTATTTTCCACAAGATATAACATTTTATTTTTATGGCCATTTTCATTTGGCACGCCTTTCATTCATGTGTGTTTAAAAACACATTGCATGAATGGGCTTTTCATACAAGATATAGCATTTCATTTTTCCAGATTTTGTATTCATGGCAGCACTAAAAGTTTCAGGTTTAGCCAACACAACTTAAGTGACTAGGGGGAATTCCAAGGAACTCCAACTCACCATAGGTAAGTTTTGTCACAAACTCAGAGCCGAGACACAATAAACAGGGAAGCTCATCCAATACAGAGGCTACAGTGGGGAAAAGTCCTCCATGTCACTAGTCAAGTAGTAAGTCAGGGTGATAAACTAGAAGGTAGGCCATGGATGGATGAAGACCATGAATAATGGAGCCAACACTAGCAAGCCAAGATATGGTGGAATGATCACCTCTATTCTCCCTAAGGAGGGTACATACCAATGAGTATGAATAGTGAACTTCTAAGTCTGAGTAGGGACAATATAATATATATAATAGATCAACCAGGTCCAAATATCTATATGATCGCCAGATCATGACACTGAGTGCTAAGACATGCTATAAGAATAAGTATACAAGCAATCTAACCATAACACCATGATATACCTGCTGAGTCATATACCTGAATGCTCATCAACCTGTACCATCATCTGTCCTCCGAAACTACTGCTGTAACTCTGGGCACTACTGACTGCTCTGTACCAATGGTATAATGGCTACATCGGTCACCTCTCTGAGTGTCCTGAGACTCAGTCATGGCATGGGGAATACAACTGCTATCCACAATCTGATAGTGATCCAAAGATAGCTGCTCATCTCATCATCTCAAAGTAAAGGAACTGGCTGAAATGTGCTCTGGAATCTGAAAAATAATGTATGGTAGCCCGGCTACTATATATGTGATAACAGGTTTCTCTGACACAGGTGTATTATTCTTTGATTATTGTGGCCACTGTTGTGTATTTCATGTTTTATTCTGGTTATTAACATAAACTTGTGAGCATTATTCATCAAGTATGCATGCAGGCTTATCTAGATTATTGCTCAGCCTTCATTTTAGGTATCTTGACTTGGTCAAACCTAGTTTGACCTAGTCAACACATTTCCCGAGGCAGTGAATGCAGTGTTCGAGATTGCATACTTATTCTCTAGATGTATCCATTACACCATTTCCATGCTCAGTTTGAGATATTTGGCCTTTATACAACAATTCCATGAATTATTATTATTATTATGGCCATATTTTATATACTGGATATGGTGTTGGGCTTCAGATGCATATTTTGATGGACATATGGAGTATTTGTAGTCACCATTGATGGATTTGATGTCTCTGATTCAGTTGGTGCACTTAGATGTAGATTTTGGGCAAAGGAAATAGACTTATTGATGGTTTTATTCTCCAGCAAGATCAATCGATAATTTTATTCATAAAAAATGACCATGGCTTCACTAGCAAAATCAATTTGGCTAATGTGGGTGAGGGAATGACTTTGGGATGATTTCTTATGATGAGATGAGGCTCTACATGCATGTTCCATGGATTATATTCATTCGAGGAGGACTTCACACGTTGTTACCTTGGTCCTAGGGAGGACGTCTTCCTTGGGGGCGCACTTAGTGTTGATCATTTGATGTATTGTTGTGTCATATCATTACATCTTTTTAAAAGGTGGGCACCTAGGGTGATTTATGCCCCTAGTGACCCCCTTATTATGTTGCCCCATGTTATATCATGTCATTATGTTGTACTTGCCTTTCCTAAGGAGTTATTGGGCAAAAGTGCACCCCCTTTGACTTAGTCATTGATCCATGTAATGTAAAAATAAAAAGATCTCCACCGTTGATGATCTCCATTGTATATTTTAATCTCAACTACTCATTCAAAAAGTGGTTAGGGTTTTGGTCGCTCTCGGATCTATTTAAGAGAGAGTACCCCCTCATTGTAAATTGACTTTTGGCTCTGGATTTTTGGCAATAAAAGGAAATTTTAGGGGAAATCTTGTGTCTTTGTTGAAGATTGTTCTTGTGCTTGATTGTAGATCTAATAGCCTAAGATGTTCCAGCTATATGATGATGATTCCATGCTATATTTTCTAGAGATAGTATGTGATTGTAGGGGGGCGAGTTCACTTGGGGCGATTTTGAGAGGGAACTCCAGATTTCTCCATAGAATGAGTTTGACAATCAGGGAGTTGTTTGCTTTGTATCTTTGATCACTGTTAATGCTCTTTGATTTCTCTTGCATCATTTATTTTCTCTCTTGTGGATCAAAACTCATTGTAGTTTGTATTTGCAGGATGGAGGGCGCACTAGGTCAACTTGGGCAAATCGTTTTCATCTTGGGTCTCTTCATTTCGGCTGGAAATTGATTCAAGGGGGTTGCAGCATCATTGCACTTGGCATCTACAAGACATTCAGATAAGGGTGTCATCCTTTGGGGACTCCATCAACCCAATTCCTCAGGCACTGATCTTTAGGTAGTTCGCCCTCCTTGGGTTTGCTCATCTTTTGGTAGTTTCGTGATCCGGGTTTTGCTTATGTTCTTGTGTACTTGAATCAAGCCATCTCATCCAACCATTAGAAATCCCTATTTCACCCTCAATCTACTACTTTGAACACTACACAAAGATTTACCTTCAATCCCCCAGGGTAGTAGTATTGATAATTTATTCTAACACTTAGATCCTAGATCCTTGTTTACATTTCTAAGTCACTGAAATAAACACATTGGGTTGATAATTAATTCATCATAAGCCTCCCAACTCGAACATTTTCCATTAGTGGCTTCACTCCCCAGATCTAGGGTTTCATCAGCTATTCACCTTACATATTCTACTTGCCTAGTCTGATCTGGTGAATTGGCTTAGATCTCTCCTTCTAGGTTAGATTAGGGTCTCCCCCTTTGCTACTTTTGGGCTTTAGTGGCATAACGTGAAGAGTGTCTCGATTGGAGTGACAACCGATCCATCTGGGGATCGAGACCCTCTTAGGTCATCTCTTTGGTTGCCCGACTCTTACCATCCTGAATAGGATCATCCAATAGGGGAAACTACAAGTTGTGTGATAATATGGATCTTTATTAATTTTGATACCAGCACAAGTACTTTGGCATTTGGCATCCATCCCCCTAAGTCAATATTTGAATCAGTACTTGAAGGGATCCTTGCTTTGGGGTTTGGATAGCTTTGAGAAAACTTCCTAGTACTTGAGTTATCATTTCTTGTCTCCTTTGATAAGTCACACTGTTATATTTCATTGTTTCTAAAACTTGTTCTAGTGTGGGTTTCTCACCGTACAATTTAGTAGCATTGTCTATTAGCATACTTTTCTCCTTCATCCGATCTCTAGAAATGGAATATTTCTTGCCTATTGTGTTGATGTAGTCTAAGAATCCAATATAGTTATTTTTGTCAAAATTCATCGATTCTTCACTATTTATTTGTTTATACTTGGCACAACTTGCCTCCATGGAATTCTTGGCATGCCCTATAAAAGGGAGGAGCCTTGAGCTCTACCAAATTTGTAGGTTCCAATTGTTCATGGGGCCTTTGATCTTGATAAGGTCCTTGAGTTCTTTTCCATCTCTCATTTCCTTTAGGCTGAAATTTATTATGATGATCCCTTTCTATTTAGGATGGAAGGATATATAAAAAAGGAAAAGGTAACAATATTGATTAATTCTGGTAGTATCCATAATTTCATCAATTGCAAACTAGCCAAAATTCTCAATTTCTTTATATATCCAACACTATAATTTCAAGTAATGATAGCATTGCAGATGGAGGTACCATAAATTGTTTGGAGAAGTGCCATAGTATTAATCTTACTATCTTGGCAGTATTTATTGGATAGTCTAATGATTGCAATGCAAATGGATGGTGTTGATGTTGTGCTAGGGGTCCAATGGTTACAATCATTGGGAACAATGGCTTTTGATTTTGAGGAACTTTTGATGAGATTCTCCTTAGAAGGAAAGGAAGTTGAACTTAGAGGTATTCTAGGGAAACCTTCTAAAGTGATAAGCTTTAATAGCATGACAAAATTGCTAAAAAAGGACATCTATACCCTCTATTATAATGGATCTCCAAGAAGTTATTGACAATCATTCCAAGGTTTTTGGAGAGATGTGTAAAGGTCTACCTACTTGAGATCACGACCATGTTATTCACTTGCAATTAGGAAGTGTACCATCTAACATTAGACCCTACAGGTACCCATATGCACAAAAGAGTGAGATTGAGAATATGGTTCAAGAAATGTTAGATGTAGGCATCATTCAACCTAGCCAAAGCGCTTTCTCTACAGCAGTGGTGATGGTTCGCAAAAACGAAGGTTCATGGCATATGTGTATAGATTATAGAGAGTTGAATAAGATGACCTTTAAAGATAAATTTCCTATTCCTATCATTGATGAATTATTCGATGAATTACAAGGAGCAATTTCTTTACCAAGTTGGATCTTCGTTCTATATATCATCAAATTAGAATGATGAAAGAAGACATTCCAAAAGCAGCCTTCAAAACACAAGAAGGTTATGATGAATCTTTGGTGATGCCATTTGGCCCTACCAATGCACCTTCCACATTTCAAAGCTTGATGAATTCTATTTTTAAACCAACCCTTGTAAAATTTGTTTTAGGATTTTTTTGATGATATACTAATCAATAGAAAATCTTGGGAAGATCATGTACAACATTTTGACATGGTCTTAAAACTATTGGAGAAGCACCAACTATATGCCAATCCTTCTCAGTGCGCCTTTGGGGTTCAGGAAGTGGAATATTTGGGACATATTGTATGTCATGGAGGCGTCAAATTCCCTAACAAAGTTAAAGTTATCATGGAATGGCCAATTTCTAAAACCTTGAAGAATCTTAGCGGATTCGTAGGATCGACAGGCTACTACTGCAAGTTTGTCAAGAGTTAATGGTCAAATAGTAGCACCTCTAACAAGGCTATTGAAAAAGAGGGAATTCTCTTGGACTCAAGATGCAACCAAAGTTTTTGAAAGATTTTAAAGTGGCTATGTGTACAACTCCTCTTTTAGTCACATTTGACTTCAAAAAAACCTTTATCCTGGAATGTGATGTTTCAAGACATGGTATTGGTGCATTTTTAATGCAAGAAGGAAGGTCCCTTGCCTTTGAAAGTTGTCAGCTTAAAGGAAAAAACTTACTCAAACCAATTTATGAAAAGGAAATGTTGGCCATGTTGCATGCAATTGAGAAATGGTGCCCTTACTTAATAGGAAGACACTTCAAGGTAAGAATAGATCATGATAGTCTTGAGTACTTCTTGTAACAACAATTATCTTCATAAGAGAAATAAAAATGAGTTACAAAGATGTTAGGTTATGAGTTTGAAATTATCTACAAAAAAAGGAAAACAAAATGTGGTGGTAGATGCACTTTCAAAAAAAGAACACATAGGGCTTACTTTGTGCTATTTTTGTTCTGCAATCTAATTGAGTGGAAGAAGCAAAGGACGGAATGGAAGCAGGATCATAAGGCATAGAAGATAATTCAACAACTACATGAGGACCTGTTGTTGCAGCAACACCCCCCCCCCAAAGTTTTGTAGACATTGGGGCCCCTCCTTTTGTTTTCCTAGAAAGTTTGCTTAGGAGTTAAGTCTCTTTTGGAAAGTTTTCTGTACTTGGTTTTTTGTTTCAAATGAGAAGTCTTTATTCGAGTTGAAGTTTTTTTTTTCAAAGTCAAAACTCAAGTTTTCCTTCCGGAACAACGAAAAATACTTAAACTTTACTTCCGAAACTTCGAAAAAAACTCGACTTTTCTTCCGAAACGGCGGAAAAAACTCAAGTTTTCCTCCCGAAAATTCATCAAAACTCAAGTTTTCCTTCCGAAATAGCGAAAAACTCAGGCTTTTCTTCCGGCGAAAAATTGAGACTTTTCTTCCGAAATTTCGAAAGAACTCAGACTTTTATTACGGTGAAGAAAAAAAAAACTCAGGATTTTCTTCGGAAACGCTGGAAACGCTTAAAGGTTTTTTTTGAAACTTCGAAAAAACTCAGGCTTTACTTCCGCAACTTCGGCTTTTCACCCGCATTTTCGGAAAGAACTTACGTTTTCCATCCACAACTTCGGAAGAACTCATGAAGTTTTGCCGCAATGGGCACCTTTTTCCAAGTCCCTCGACCTTTCACTTTTTCGGAAGGAACTCACCAAATCCATCTAAAGTGCCGGAAGAACTTGTCAAGTCTTTTCGCAACAGCGGAACAACTCAAGAAATTTCGCCGTGCAGACCATTGCCTTGCCATTTTCGGAAACAACTCACAAGTTCCTTCCGCAAAATCGGAAGAAACTCACAAGTTCTTTGCGGCGAAAAGAACTCAGCGTTCCTTTCCGAAACGGCGGATAAAACTCGCATTTTCCCCAATTCGGTTAGCCAGCGAAAACGTCCCTTTTGGGCAGCACGAACCTGTAGTCCTCAGTAGGTAGCATTATGATTTATTAAAGTATATTTTTGTTTCTAGTCTCATGTTTTAAAATGCTGGGGTATAGTGCTCCATTCTACATAATAATTTGCAATCTTATGTTCATTCACGCTGTGGTTGCTCAACAGGATTAAAACACGATGCCAAAGGGTAGTAGAAGGATATGGACGTCCCAGCATCCACAAGCAAGCCAGCTGGTGAGGAGAGGTCTGCGTGTCAGCAAGAGGAAGTTAAATTAAATATTAGAATTCTTTGTCTTAATCTAAGAAACGACTGAAATTCCTTCATTTGAAAAGGGACAGCTGGCTCTGATGAAAGAATCTCCACGAATCTGTACTACAAGACAAGATAGAGGAATCTAAACGGTTAGGGTATAGGTGTCAATTCTGGGCACATATTGTAAAGCTATATATAGCTAATAAGAAGAGAAGAACCTGGACTTTTGGCAGGTGAAACTCTTTGCTACTTTGTAAAGGAACTATTTCTGCTACATCACTGGAAATCGTTTTGGCCTGTGAAAGCTAGCACGTTATTTTACATGGAGTCTTGTTGATTAAGTTGTTGAACTATTTCTGCAAATTTTCTCATACATTTCCTGTGAGATCTTTCTTGGCTTTTATGAATTAATTCATTGTTGTGGATGGTTTCATATTCTTATGTAAAATTTTCGTGTTAAATGGGTAATTGAATGGTTATATTAATCTGAGTTATCTTAGATGATCTTTCTTTTCTGCTGTAAATGCTCCTTTCAGTTTAACAACTAACTGTGGAATTGTTTTGGTGTATTTTCTAGTTATTTACCCATTCTTTAACTTTGCTCCTTATAAGGATAGATAGATTAGATTAGTTTAGATTAACATAGATTTGTTTACCGCATGCATTTAGTCTAGGGCACGTGCACATCATTTTAAATACAAAATACATAACCGGTGGATTGGGCCGCAACCGGTAAAACCAACAAATCTTTAAAAACTTACGGTAGCTGGAACCATTAACCAGACGGATTCCCCACACCAAACGGTGAGCGATCTAATTGGGATTGCTTACTGGGGAGAATCCCTAGCTGATTGATGCAACGATATTCGAGGCATCAACAATTTTTGGCGCTAGAAAGAGGGCCATCAGTGCATGGCTAGCGGAAAAGATTATTTTGTTAGCAAAATTTCGACTGAAAACCCATCCACAACAGTCTTTCCAGAATTTCCAGATCTGGAATCTAGAAATCAAGAAGATCCTAACCCTAGAACCGAACAGTCAGAAGTAGTGTATGTTGTCCCTTTTGAGGAAGTAAATCAATTCAGGAGACATACCCGTTCTTATGTGAGAAGTCTTGGAGGATTAACCACAGTCCCTTTATTACCAAGAACCAGAGCCCCTCGAAAAAATCCTCAGTGCACAAGAGATTCTGTTCTTGTTCAAACTCTTGAAGAATTGTTAGATTTATCTCTAGAAGAGATCACCGAACCTTTCGACGATGCTAGGCCAGAGACCCCTACAGACCTAGACGATCAATCTCCAAGAGATACTCCTCTTAACTCACCACCACACTCTCCCCCAAGAGTCATGACTGTGCCTGCGTGGAGAGCCGGAGGGGCGTTAAATATAGTTGGACCTTTCCATGATTTACCAAAAAACCCTGAAAAGGTTTTACCTAAGTATGACCCTAGTAAAGGAGTCTCTGCTGAAGATCACCTCAAAAGCTTTTATTTAGCTATAAACCTTTTGAACACGGAACACGAAGATGTGGTTTGTCGTCTCTTTCCGTATACTTTCGAACCGAAAGTATCTTCCTGGTACTTTAGTTTGCAGGCTGGTTCAATAACAAGTTGGGAAGACTTTGAGAAATGCTTTCTTAAAAAATATGTTAATCAGAAAACCGTAGCTACTCTCATGAAAGAATTACTGTCTATGAGAATAGAGAAGAATGAGAAAGTTCAAGAGTTTAACCAGAGATTCACAACGTTGTTAAATAATTTCAGTGACGCAACAAATCCCGCCGAGGAATGCTTAGTAGAATATTATACAACAGCTCTTAAATCTCCACTTGCAATGTTCGTCAAAAGAACGAAAAAACCCACCTTGACAGAAAATTTTGAGGAAGCCAAGAAGGTAGAAGAACAACATGACAATATTGCTAAACATGCTTTGGATTTAGAAGGCAAACCAACAGCTGTTAAGAAACCCTTTTTGTTGACTAGGGATAAAGAGGAACCCATAGCAAATTTAGAAAGTGTCATAAAAATGATGCAGAAACTCTCCAATAAAATGGTGGATTTAGAAAAGGATAAAGCAACAAGTTCTTCCAGAACCCCATTCAAACCGTTCTACAAAAGGAAAGAAGACAATGGGCAGCCAACCCCACTAGTGAATAATTCTATTGTTTTAAATCTTAATGAAATAGGGATGGATCACTTTTGTACTTTTCACCAAGAACAACATTCAGAGAAAAGTTGTCCATAGTGGATCAACTCGATGAGCTTAGTAATGAACCAAATGTTAGATGTACAAACACTCGAGCAAATAAGTCCCCAACAAGAGCAAACCCTTGACAATGAGGAACCAGCCCCTGACACCACAATGATCCTTTGGGATTGGACCCCTGCCCAAGAACTGTCTTGTGAAGAACTCATAGATGAAGTACAAACAGCATCTGTTAATATCACTACCAGGAGTAAAGGCCCAGTGACCGAACCAGTAATAGAACTACCCAAGACAAGGTCTAACCAAATACCAAGGTGGCACATAACCGTAATACCTCCCCAACCCAAAACAAGCACGGTGGCTGCTCCTACGGTGACTAAAGAGCCTAACTCTGAAATAATTAAACAGCGACGAGCTCCATTGAACAAGACAGAAAATCCATCGAAGGTTTCGAAGGGATGTGACATGAGCTATGATATAATCGAAGACATTAAAAAAACGAAAGCAAATGTTTCCATTTTTGATATGTGTAGCTTACCACAACAAAGGAAAAAACTGATAGAAGCTTTGGATCCGCAAATAGCTGTCCCAGTGGAAAATACTGAAGAAAACCCAAAAATTAATGAAGCAAGTATTGGCGGAAAATCAAAATCTCAGACTCTTCCTTTTCTATTGACCTTTGAGATTTTTAATCATAATGTGCACAACTGTTTGGTAGACTCGGGTGCTAGTTCAAATGTCATGCCTTTGTCAATTTGCAAGAGAATTAATGGACAGCCTATCCCATCCCCGTCTCAAATCATTCAAATAGATAGGACTGCTGTAAAGGTTATTGGTGAATTAAAGGATGTACTCATTAGGTTGTCATCTGATCCGAGAGTATGCCAATTCATTGATATAATAGTAGTCGATATTCCCGAGGCATACAGTTTAATTTTGAGTAGGGACTGGTATGCAAAACTTAATGGATATTTTGCAACAGATTGGTCTCATCTGTGGCTGCCCCATCAAAATCGTCAAAATCAGATTAAGATATTGAGGGAGCCACATATGAAACAAAATGTTACTCAGCTGGATGGAAAGAATGAAGCAATGGCCTTTTCATCGTCAGTTTTAGGAAATTACTTTTTGGAAATTGAACCTAGAGACTATAAATCAGAAGAAGTTAGCCATATTTCAGATAGACAGCCTAATCTCCTTCAGTTTTCGCAGGCTAGTGACATTGATTGTAATATAGTAGACTTAGCGACTAACTTAGACAATAATCAAACTAACTTAGTTAGAAAAGAAAATGTCTTTTGGACTCTTTACTTTGATGGCTCCAAAACACAGGAAGGATTCGGAGCTGGTTGTGTCTTAATTGATCCTGATAGAAATAAATATTTTTTATCATGTAGGTTAGAGTTTGAATGCACTAACAATACCGCAGAATACGAAGCACTCATTCAAGGTCTGAAAAAGGCCATTGGTCTAAAGGTTAAATTTTTGAAAGTCTTTGGTGATTCTAAAATTGTTGTTAGGCAAATAAGAAATACGATTCATTGTCTTTCGCCTCATTTAAAAGGTTATCAAGCAGAAGTCTGGAATTTAATCTCTTGCTTTGATGCTTTTAATATTAATTCTGTCCCAAGATTACAAAACGTTGCAGTTGATCTGCTAGCTACTTCCGCTTCCAGATTACTACCCACTAATAATATATGTTCTATTGAATTAATTTTCAGGCCTTGGGTGTCCGACAACATCACAAATTTCAGAGCATTTGACGATGACGAACAGATCATTAGTTTCTTAACCAATGAAGATGCATTTCAAGAAGCCATTATAAAGAAAGAAAAGCACGACTCAGATCTACAAAATAAAGACGCAGTGCAAGGCAACTTTATGCCCAAAGGAGTGAGAACGCTAGAGGCTATCTTCGATTTGCAAAACAAATTCAGGAGACCTGTGAACGCCAAAACGCACAGTTCGGCTCTGCAATATGAGTTGATCAACTTAGGCACAGAAGCTTAACCAAAGTATGTCAATTTGGGAAAATGTTGTACACCAGAAGAAAGAAGTAGGTTCATTAAACTTTTTCAGCAATATAAAGACGTCTTCGCTTGGACCTACGATGATCTGAAAACATATGACACCCGTATCATTCAACACATAATACCTATTAAAGAGGGAGTCAAGCCTTTCCAGCAACAGCTAAGGAGAATGCATCCAACGCTAGAGCCTCTAATTCAAAAGGAACTCAAAAAATTGCTGGAAGCCAAAATCATTTTTAAAGTCCGACATTCTGAATGGGTCGCTAATCTAGTCCCCGTGCGAAAGAAATCAGGAGAAATCAGGCTATGCGTAGACTTCCAGAACTTGAATAGGGCTTCCAATAAAGACAATTACCCTGTTCCCCCGATGGAACAGATATTGCAGTTGGTATCAGGATCAGAGCTATTCTCTTTACTAGATGGTTTCTCTGGTTACAATCAGGTGCTAGTATCAGAAGGAGATCGACTCAAGACCACTCTTCGCACTAAGTGGGGAACTTTTGCATACCGGAGAATGCCTTTTGGTTTAATTAACGTAGGAGCCACCTTTCAGCAAGCCATGGACATTGCTTTCCGAGGATTGAGCAATCGATGTGTAGTAGTATACTTGGATGATGTCACGGTCTTTTTCCAAAAGAAAAGAAGATCACGTTTCTCACCTGAAGCAAATCTTCGACCGCTGTAGGAAGTATGGTATCTCCCTGAACCCTAAGAAGAGCATTTTTGCGGTTCTTGAAGGAAAACTTCTCGGTCATATTATCTCTAAGGAAGGAATCTCAATAGATCAAGAGAGGGTCCAGGTTATTAATAAGATCCCTATGCCCCACAGCAAGAAATCTATGCAATCATTCGTGGGCACCATAAATTTTGTCCGAAGATTCGTACCAAATTTTGCCCAGATAGTCCAACCATTGCAGCAAATGGTTAAGCAGGATGCACAATTTAAATGGACAGACTTGGAAACGGTTGCATTCAAAGAGATCAAAGCAGCAATAGCCAAGGCACCTTCTTTAAGAAGCCCGGACTTTGACAAAGATTTTATAATGTATACGTTTGCCTCTGATGATTCTCTTGCAGCTGTCCTAACTCAGAAGACAGAAACGGGAGATGAATATCCAATCTCTTTTATGAGCATTGGTCTGCAAGGCACCGAGCTAAACTATCCCGTGGTAGACAAACAAGCATATGTAGTCTTCAAAGCAGTAAAACAGTTCAGGCCATATATTCTAAAAAACAGGACGAGAGTCACAGTTCCTCATCCCGCTGTCAGAACTCTTTTCGTTCAAAAGGAATTGGGAGAAAGAAGAGGGAATTGGGTGACTGCCCTCCAGGAATATGACTTAGAATTCAAGCCAGCTAGTATTATTAAAGGTCAAGGCCTGTGTAAGTTACTCACTCAAAGCCAAACTGACGAAGAGCTAGATAGCAGGAATGAAGCCGAGCTGAATATGATAGACGTGTGTTCAATCTTCACAGCTCCAGAGTCTTGGTACAGAGACCTAGTACATTACTTACAGTCATGTTACTTGCCAGAGCATTGGAGTCCGAAGCAAAGGAGAGCTCTTCGTCTTAAATCAGCAGCTTATCAGATCATTGAAGGGGTACTCTTCAGGAAGAATTATGATGGCATTTATCTCAGGTGTTTAGAAAAGGAAGATGCTATTAGTGTGGTCAAAGAACTACATGACGAACCTGCTGGAGGACATTATTCAAGGGATACTACAGCCCACAAAATCCTCAGAGCAGGATATTATTGGCCTACTCTCTTCAAAGATGCCCATGCCTATGCGAGAAATTGTGATGTATGCCAATGGAGCACTGGAAAGCTACCCAAAGCAGCAGGGCCTCTGCAGCCAGTCATCATTATTGAACCATTCGAGCAGTGGGGCATAGACATAATTGGAGAAATAAACCCCAACTCTTCACTGCAGCATCAGTACATTCTGACCACTACAGATTATTTTACGAGATGGGTGGAAGTTGTTCCCCTAAAGAAAGCTAATGAAGACACGGTCATCAACTTCTTGGAAGAGAATATCATAACCAAGTTTGGGGTTCCAATTTCCCTAGTTTTTGATAATGCACCTTATTTTTCATCAATAAAAATTAATGAATTCGCTTTTGAAAGGGGAATCAAATTACATTATTCAGCCAATTACTACCCTCAGGGAAACGGTTTAGCTTAATCAACCAATAAAAACCTCATCCGTATCCTAAAAGAGACCGTGATTGAAAATCAAAGGAGCTGGCACATAGCCCTCCCTAATGCCTTGTGGGCAGACAGGGTAATGCCTAAAGATGCCTTAGGAGCCTCTCCTTTCAACCTGGTCTATGGTAAAGAAGCCATTCTCCCTACGAACGTATTACTCCCATCCTTGAAGTTGGCCCAATCCTCTCGAGGGACCAGCAGTCAAGCGTTGCAGTCTAGAATTGATACTCTGATAAAACTAGAAGAGTCAAGGGAAAGGGCCAAAGAACGTTTTCATCACCACCAAGACATAGTCAAGCGATGGTTTGATAAAAGAAAATCTGGGAAGAGAACTTTCGAAGTAGGGGAATTAGTCCTCAAGTGGGATCACCAACACAACGGTAAGGGAATGCACACAAAATTTCAGCACCTATGGCTCGGTCCTTATCAAATTTCTAAGAAGCTGGGTCCATCAACCTATAGAGTGAAAGACCTACAAGGAGAGGAACTAAACCTTCCTCTCAACGACCTTGCTTTAAAACAATATTTTGTATAAACCTCTGCGGGTTTTGTACATAAATAAAGCATGCTTTCTTTCTTTTGCTTTGTCTCCTTTTGCTTTTGCTTTGCTTTAGTTTTCTTTAGTTTGCCTTTAGCCCGCTAGTCATTTTATTTTTTGCGCATTTTGCTTTCAATAAAGCGAAGACTTCAATCATGGTGTAGCTAAATGAATGAGACTCCAGAAAACTCAGACATCATCGGAAGCTCACAAATAAATGGAATGCATATTCGTAATCTCACCTTCAATGGTCAGTACCCTAGAATGCATTTAGTTCTCCTTTCTGTTGGTCGAAATAACCCCTGTCAAATAACTAAGATCCAACATTTCCTTTTAACTATCTCAGGGCCTACTCACCCTAATAATAATAATTGTCTCAAGAAGTTGACTATGGTTGGACCCATGGAGAGGAAGCATGTCTCGCAGGTACATGGTATTTAAAATGATCCCATGCTCCAAAGCAAAGCCCAAAGGCACATATCAAAGAGTTTGGTTTCCAGAAATTCTCGCCTCAATTAAAGCATGGTTGAGAAAATAACAGTAAGCTCGAGAAAACCAAAGGAAGCTGTCTAATAAACCAACCCAACAAAGTTCTTCTCCGTCCGTGAATCATGAAATCTAAGCTTCTATTCACACAAAAAGACATTATGGATTGAAGAACTTATATCTAAAACTCGAATGCAGAAGAAATATATTTCTGGAAGACTCAAAATGGCTAAAGCCAGGAATTAAGAAAACATCTAAATAATGTGAGAGCATGGGAATGAGGAACAAACGAATGTCCATGTGAGATCTTGCCACAATCCGGTGGAGTCCTATACTTTTGAACTGCTGAAAGATGACCTGTTCTAAAAAAACTCCCAGTTCGTCCCTAAGAGAGTTTTAAAGAAAAGTTGAGTCAAAGTTACCCTTCCCCTTTATCACCATCAAGAAAGCAGCTCTCAATGCATCCTTCGAACTGAACTATGAAGACCTCCGGTTTTCACATGCAAATCAACACTTTGAGTTTTTTCGATGATCAAGAGAGGGTTTTTCAGAGATCTGTGTTCGACCAGTGATTCGCCAATTGTTGTTGCAGCAACACCCCCCCCCCAAAGTTTTGTAGACATTGGGGCCCTTCCTTTTGTTTTCCTAGAAAGTTTGCTTAGGAGTTAAGTCTCTTTTGAAAAGTTTCCTGTACTTGGTTTTTTGTTTCAAATGAGAAGTCTTTATTCGAGTTGAAGTTTTTTTTTTCTAAGTCAAAATTCAAGTTTTCCTTACGAAACAGCGAAAAACACTTAAACTTTTCTTCCAAAACTTCGAAAAAAACTCAGACTTTTCTCCCGAAACGGCGGAAAAAACTCAAGTTTTCCTTCCGAAACAGTGAAAAACTCAGGCTTTTCTTCCGGCGAAAAACTCAGACTTTTCTTCCGAAATTTCAAAAGAACTCGCACTTTTTTTTCGGCGAAAAAAAAAACTCAGGATTTTCTTCGAAAACGCCGGAAACGCTTAAAGGTTTTTTTTTAAACTTCGAAAAAACTCAGGCTTTACTTCCGCAACTTCGGCTTTTCACCCGCATTTTCGGAAAGAACTTACGTTTTCTATCCGCAACTTCGGAAGAACACATGAAGTTTTGCTACAATGGGCACCTTTTTCCAAGTCCCTCGACCTTTCACTTTTTCGGTAGGAACTCACCAAATCCATCTGAAGTGCCGGAAGAACTCGTCAAGTCTTTCCGCAACAACGGAACAACTCAAGAACTTTCGTCGCGTAGACCATTGCCTTGCCATTTTCGGAAACAACTCACAAGTTCCTTCTGCAAAATCGGAAGAAACTCACAAGTTCTTTCCGGCGAAAAGAACTCAGCATTCCTTTCCGAAATGGCGGATAAGACTCGCCTTTTCCCCAATTCGGTTAGCCAGCGAAAACGTCCCTTTTGGGCAGCACGAACCTGTAGTCCTCAGTAGCCAGCATTATGATTTATTAAAGTATATTTTTGTTGCTAGTCTCATGTTTTAAAATGTTGGGGTATAGTGCTCCATTCTACATAATAATTTGCAATCTTATGTTCATTCTCGCTGTGGTTGCTCAACAGGATTAAAACACGATGCCAAAGGGTAGCAAAAGGAAATGGACGTCCCAACATCCACAAGCAAGCCAGCTGGTGAGGAGATGTCTGCGTGTCAGCAAGAGGAAGTTAAATGAAATATCATAATTCTTTGTCTTAATATGAGAAACGGCTGAAATTCCTTCATTTGAAAAGGGACAGCTGGCTCTAGTGAAAGAACCTCCACGAATCTGTACTACAAGACAAGATAGAGGAATCTAAACGGTTAGGGTATAGGTGTCAATTCTGGGCACATTTTGTAAAGCTATATATAGCTAATAAGAAGAGAAGAACCTGGACTTTTGGCAGGTGAAACTCTTTGCTATTTTGTAAAGGAACTATTTCTGCTACATCACTGGAAATCGTTTTGGCCTGTGAAAGCTAGCACATTATTTTACATGGAGTCTTGTTGATTAAGCTGTTGAACTATTTCTGCAAATTTTCTCATACATTTCCTGTGAGATCTTTCTTGGCTTTTATGAATTAATTCATTGCTGTGGATGGTTTCATATTCTTATGTAAAATTTTCGTGTTAAATGGGTAATTGAATGGTTATATTAATCTGAGTTATCTTAGATGATCTTTCTTTTCTGCTGTAAATGCTCCTTTCAGTTTAACAGCTAACTGTGGAATTGTTTTGGTGTATTTTCTAGTTATTTACCCATTCTTTAACTTTGCTCCTTATAAGGATAGATATATTAGATTAGTTTAGATTAATATAGATTTGTTTACCGCATACATTTAGTCTAGGGCACGTGCACATCATTTTAAATACAAAATACATAACCAGTGGATCAGGCCGTAGCCGATAAATCCAACAAATCTTTAAAAACTTACCGTGGCCAGAACCGTTAACCGGATGGATTCCCCACACCAAACGGTGAGCGATCTAATTGGGATTGCTTACTGGGGAGAATCCTTAGCTGATTGATGCAGCGATATTCAAGGCATCAACAGGACCCTAGTTCATTAGATAAATTTGTGGAAGTATGATTCAGTATGATATTGGGATTCCCTATATTTATATAAGAATTCTTAACTCAAACAAAAGGTCCTTTTGGAATTGCACACTTTTTCTACGGGAGGGCATTCAATTACATGAGGACCCTAGTTCATTGGATAAATTTGTGTGGAAGAATGATTCAGTATGGTATTAGGATCGCCTATATTTATATCAGAATTCAGAACTCAAACAAAAATTCCTTTTGGAATTGCACACTTCTTCTATTGGAGGACATTCAAGGTTCTTGAAAACTTACCACAGGATCTAGAAAGATATTTTTTGGCAAGGTCTTAAAATTGATGTCCAAAAGTTTGTGGCAGAATGTTTGGTTTTCCAATAGAATAAAGGAGAGATAATAAAGACACTAGGTCTTCCCCTTCCATTAGCCATACCGACTCAGTGTTGGGAAGAGGTCTCAATGGATTTTTATCACAGGTCTAGCAAATTCAGAAGGAAAGATTATCATCATGGTATTAGTGGATCGACTCTCAAAGTATGCTTGTTTTTGTTCTCATTCTCATCCTTTTAAAGAAAGTACAGTAGCTATAGCGTTCATGGAAATAGTTTAGAAGCTACATGGAATCCCCAAGATAATTGTAAGTGATAGAGATCCAATTTTCATTGGTAATTTTTGGAAGGAAATATTATCTTGTTTGGGCACTGAAAGCCCCTCTTACCATCTTCAATCCGATGGGAAAACCGAGATTTTGAATAAATGCCTATAATGGTATCTTCGTTGCTTTGCATCTGATAAAAAGACACAATGAGTCAAGCGGTTTCCCTCAGCAAAATGGTGGTACAACACATCTTTCCATATTTCATAAAAAATGTCACAATTTATGGCATTTTATGGCTATCATCCTCCTTCCATCACATCATCCTTGAAAGAGAAAGATAAGGTTTAAGCAGTGGAAGATCACATAGAGCACCGGCAAGAGGTTCTCCAACTATTGAAAGATAACTTGGGTATAGCACAAAATATGATGAAACAAGCATATCAATGTTGTTAAAGGAAATTTGAAAGGATTGGGTATTTTTGAGGCTACAACCATACAAACAAATGTCCCTCAAGCAACCCAAGATGGACAACAAATTAACGCCTAAGTACTATGGTCCCTATAAGGTGTTGCAAAGGATTGGAAGTATGGCTTACAAATTGGAGTTGTCTCTATCTTCACGTGTACATGCAGTCTTCCATGTTTCTTGCCTAAAAAAGGTCTCAGTCTAGACTAATTTGCTAGAAATTGATAAAAAAGGGAAATTGATACTAGAACCTGAAAGAATCCTTGACACAAGGATCAAGCATTTGTGAAATCAAGCAATCACTGAGAACCTATCAAGTGGAAGAACTTGCCAATAGAAGAGGCAACATGGGAATATGAATTCTTCATGCAAAAACATCCAAAGTTAATCAAGTGTTGAGGACAACACGTGTTTGAAAGAGAGGGACATGTTAAGCCGTATATATTGTGACATTACATTTCTATTATTATATTAGTATTGCATTTTTTGGCTGGTTAGGACCTTAATTGTAATTTTATGGTTGGCTAGGACCTTAATTGTAATTGTATCCTTTGTCTCCTATATATATACCAAGGAGAGCTAGTTTTAGGATCATCTCATCTCGTCTTGTGCATTTGATACATTGTATACGGAGGTTGCCCCCTCAAAGAGGCTTCTTATTCATCTCTTTATTTAATTCTAAAAGTGTTGGGTTACTCTTTTTTTCTATTTGTTTTGCTATTTTGGAAATTTGGTGCATAACAAAATATGAGCGGAACCCATCTTTGATGTGTTGGATGGATCTTGAGGTGTACCAATAAAAAGTTAAAAAAAAACTTGAAAGGAACAAGGAAAAACACCTAGATTGTAGGCATGTGTGTATATATATGTATTTTAGAATGGCATCCCTATAAGAAACCTTAACAGGCATATGAAGAGGCATACTACAATCGACTGTCCTGCACATATATTTTACTCTTCATGGAGAAACTTTCCATGTTATACTTCTCCTTGCCCCCTATAAAAGTATGCCACTATGCTTGGAAGTGTCCAAAAGAAAACGATCACTCTGAGGACAAGGAAACTTCTTCAACTTGGAAAGGTATTGCTTTGGTGTAAACGCATCCTATGTTCATTCTTTTGGCCGAAATGCATCCTTGGATAATAATTTTGTGTGTAAATAAGTTCAATATTGGTGAAATGAACCCATGAATATGGCTTGTTGTCACCCAAAACTGACATGCGTGTGCTAAAGCCCGAAAAGTGAACACAGCAGCTCGATGACAACTCTCAAGAGAGAAGCCAATGTCACCACACTTCTCTCTCCTCACTTCAGGTTGGCTCTTCTCCAACTCAAGGGGGGTATCCCTAAGGTAGGATCGCTAAGGCAGGTGCAATGGAGGGCAAGGTGAACTGAAGACGTTGCCTTAGAGAAACGATTGTAGCAAAATTTATCTTGATTGAGTGATGGGAAAGTTGGGAAGATCAGTCCTCGAGGAAAGGCCAATGCCAGTATATCAGAGGGGCGAATGGAGTCAAAAGAGAGCTCAAAGGGGCCTTGTGTCATATGTGACTGAGGGGGAAAGATCGCATGATTGAGCAAGCCCTGCTCAGTCTAGTGTTTGACAATCAGAAAGAGTACTTCTTCTCTAGCTGCGGGAGGTGTGCTATGCAAACCAAAGATCAAAATTACACAATCAAACTAGATTAAATGCAAAGATCAATACCTGTGTCTGCACGCTCACAAAGGGAAAAAGAAAGCAGATGCTAAGAATTATTCACCAAAGGGAAAAATAAAGTAGCTACTAAGAATTTTTCACCTTCCAACGTGGTGGATTGTCACCCTTCTATGGCCTCTTACACAAAGAAAATAAGACACAGAATCTAGAAATGCTCACACTCATCTAAAATATCACAAGATCATGCCACAAAAATGCTCAGTGTATCCAAAGAAGCCCATATTATTTTTCATTAAGCTCACGGGAAGGAAAACTCCCAAGTTTTTTCCATACATACAATGGAGAATGCTGGCTCCTTAAAAAGACCAAAAACCTCTCATACCTTGAAAAAGGAAAAAGAAAATAATAAAATATTCAGAAAAAGGTGGGATCCTAGATCCCCCTTTTGTCTCCAACGAATACACCGCTAACTCTTCTTTATTAATGAAATTCCTACTTTATTAATGGAACACCCACTTTAGTAGTTGCATACTATGAGATTACTCGTTGCATGTCTATGAGATGCTCCATAACTCCAAGCTACCGTGAACTTTCCCCTGACCAGCTGTCGAACTAAAATGCAAGCGGCTTGCTAAATGGAAAACACGGATGCCCTCAGTGTGACCATCCGATCAGCTTAACTTCCACCGTGGCTGATTTACTTGTTGAACCCCGAGCTTCACGTTGAAACTAAATGTGGAATGATTTAAAGTGGGCGAGCTTCAGTATCAAAACCCACCGATTATAACAGATGGTAGCAACAAATTATCAGCTTCCAATGAGGATGGATCTGAGCTCCACGACTTGGTTGCCAAGCTCTGCTGTGCGCGGTTTATTTTATTGAAACCCGAGCTATGGCATGAAGGTAACTCCGTGTCAAGAAATCGGCTGCTTAACAAATGAATCACCGCAACTGGCTGTCAATGGAAACATGAAACCAACTCCACGACCTGGCTGCCAACAATGGAACCTCATGACCTCCGATTAAGTTTAAGTTCTGATGTTGAACATTGAGTTCTGCGCTGAATGTAACACTGCACCAAAAATCAGCAGCTAATGAACGGACTGTTGATTACGGCTGTGACCCCTGGCGCTGCTAACTGTGAACCGGCGTCATCTAAAACTGAAATCCATGTGACCGTCTGGCAAAATCTTTCCGAGGCATACGTGAATCAAAAAGAAATCGCGAAATTGCTCTTCTTTATTAGCTCGGGCTGCTAGCGTGACCGAGGGTTCAATCCCACGTAAATGAATGCAGGATTGCCTGCTGTTTTAATAAATTGCATATCTGCCAGAATTTGAATCGGCTGCTCGATGGGTAGTGACACATGGTGGCCGGTCGCGAACTGGTGTCGGTTTTTAGAAAGCAGCAACAGAACTATCATGTATAAACACAATTTCACGAACTCACAATTCCATATGGCAACGCACTCTGTCAGTTGCAAAATCTCAGGCATATGCTACGGAACTGGAACGGGCGCCTCTCCATGCTCTGTTATCGGCAGTTTTGATAGTCTGTGATATATATATTAGCTGGGTTGCTGGCAGCCTGCTCAGAAAGCCGTCTCAGGGAGCTTGTACAAAGAGCAACTTCCCCAGCCAACATCTTCACTTGCTCTCTAAGTAGATCCATTTGGTCGGCCATTGTTGTTCCTGTTGGAGGTGGCCTCCATCCACGGACAGTGGCGCTGAATAGATCTCCAGCCTGTGTTCTTTCTGGAAAGGAAACAATAATGGGTGCCACATCATCAACCCTGAGACTGACAGACTTTCTCCGTCCCGTCTTAGAATCTACTGGAGAATCTGCTTGTAATGATGAAGGGGTGCCAGATACAGATGATGAAGTTGGAGAGCTTTCATTATCAATATTTGCTGTTGTCCCACCATATAGTGTTCCAACTAGAGATTCTTGGACCTCAAAAGCATTTTCTGCGACAGGATACTGTAATGTCTTTGGAATCTTGGTCTTGATATATGGCCACCATCTATCCTCTACAACAGCTTTGATAAGACAGCATGTACGAAGACCTTCAACCCCAGCAAATCTTCCAAACCCACTGTTCTTCACTCCACCAAATGGCAAAGACTGGCACATATAGCTAATTACATCGAACCCACAATATATCCTTGATGCTTTTGATCTTGCCCGACGCTGACTTCCAGAAAAAACAGCACAGCCAGGTCCATAGTTTGTACCATTGGCTAGCATTATGGCCTCCTCATCAGAGCTGAACTTCATGATTGCGATGATTGGTCTAAATATCTCTTCTTGCATCAAACGCATTGAATGATTACATTAAGTATTACTGTAGGTGGATAGAATTGACCAACCACATCATCTCCCAGACTTCAAAACATAACTTTCCTCTGACTGCCATCTCAGCACCTCCTTCCAAAGCATCATTCACGATACTTTGAAGTTTATGCTCTTGCAAACAGACAGCTCCCATATCAACTTCCCTCTAAAGGAGGCCCCACGCGCACAGATTTCACAATCTTGATAACTTGAGCCTTAAAAGAATCATAGACATCTTGGTGCACACAGAACCTCTCAGCACCAGAACAGTTCTGCCCACTTGACTGATATGCTGTGAATGATCATAGCTCATTTCTGATGAAGACAGACCCTGTATTCTACTGCCATAGATTTGTAGCTTATGGCAGCAAAACGAAGACTTCCCTGTGCTCAAAAATGGGCTTAGAGAGAGACCAACAACTGAAGCAATATTCAACCAATCTCTGTTGAAATTTCATCAAGTTAGGGTTATATATAGAAAAATAACAATTCATCATATTCTAATGCAGAAAATACATTTAATAAACATTTACAAATATCGAATATTAAATAGTGCAGTAGTAAAAACTATCATAACATAAATTTCATGTCTTTAGCACTCAGGTCACTGTGTTAAAGTATCTTTAACACTACCCGTTAGGTCACTGTGCTAAGTTAATTTTCAGCAGCATGTAATGCAGAATAACTAAATTTAACCACATAATAATAAAAGAGAAGATACTTACTTGTGTGTGGGACCCTTCCTATAAAATACTCAGAAGAGTTACTTACTTTCAGTAAACACTGTGCCTCAGAGAGGCCAGTCAAATCTGGAAAATATCAGACCCTACAAGAGGGTAGTACAAACCAGAGAGAGAGAGATGACAGGTTGAGATACAGTCAAATAGTCAAAGACAGTCAAGAACGTAGTGACAATCTTAATCAAGTCTCAGCATAATAGATCTGAATCAAATACAAGTCTTAGCACATAGATCAGTCCACAAACAAGACTCAGCACAAAGATCTGGCCACAGTAAAGGTTCAGCATATATAAACAAAGTCTGAACACATAGATCAGACTCAACAAAGTCTGAGTACAATAGATCTGTCCTGCATGAGGTCTTTACACAAAAGATCTAACCACCAGAACTCATGGCCTTCATAAGTATGCACTCAGTAGGGTAGATCAGACCCTACAGGCCTCACAGCATCCACAAATATGTAACCAGCAGACTAGATCAGAACTCAAGGCTCACGGCCTTCACAAATAAGCTCACTGTGAACAGAAAAACCCCCAACAACATCACGGCTCAGTCAAATAAGATAGCAGCAAGCATATCGGACCTCAATCAAACCCACAGCAAGCAGATCGGACTTCAAATAGACCTTAGCAAACAGATCGGAACTCAACCAGGCAGATCGGACTTCAAACAAAACCTCAATCAAGCAGATCGGGCTTCAACCAAATCTCAGTCAAGCAGAACTTACCCCACAGAGTCACGGCTATCAACAATAGGCTCACGGGTTAGCAACAGTCGTCATAAAAAGGCTCACGGTTCAGTCATCTATGGCAGCAATAAACCTTTAAACAAACCCTAGCTGTAAATGAGCCTTGACGTCAACCTACAGCAGTCACTTTAGATCATGTCTGAGATAGGAGGTAGACTTCAGCAGGTGGGCAGCCTCCAAAATAGGTGAGCAAGCAGCAGAACTAACCTTGAAAAACTTTGACGTCAAGCAGAGCTAAAAATATATATCGAGAGCATCTTAAATGAGAAACAATAGACCTCATTAAATAGGATAATAGGATTATTAAAATAATCCTTTAAATTAGGAAACCGTAGAATTAGGAAAGATAAAAGATAAAAAATAATAAAATAGTATTTCATTAAATTAGGGAAAGGTCACTTTCAAAAATAAAGATAAAATAAAAATATAAGATATAAAATATAAAATATAAAATATAAAATAAATAAAATATAAAATATAAAATATAAATAAATAGGAGATAAGATAAAAAATAAAAGAGTCACATAAAGTGGACTAGTACCCACAAGACTAAAACAACAAAGGTGGTATAAATAGAAGGTGGGTCAATGACCCTAATTACCACAAATCAAAGACAGGGTACCACAAGACTTAATAAACAACAAGGTACAAGGACCAAAAGTAAATCACCCAAGGTGGAAAAGTACAACCAGTCATCTCTCTCTCAAATGTACAAATGTTCCATATAACCTGAAAGTTCATCATCATTGTATAAGGAAGGGTTCACACAGATGATGTGATCATGTGGTCCTCTCAACTGCTCCTTAGGTCAAATGTTAGTAGCTTCCACAAGGGGTGGCCAGTCCCTTGAGAAGACCAACCAACTCATCCATCTCGAAGACCTAGGAGAAGAGGACATCACACATCATAATCTTGGTAATTGACCAAGTGCCTCCATTCTCAAGGAATGGCTTCTCAGCCCAAGGCTGAGCCGCAGTCGTAGACTGGGACATGTTGATCAACCATCTGGTTCATGACCAGGTTCTCCATTCTCCCATAGAATGGTCCTCAGCCTCAAGCTGAGCATTCAGTCCTAGACTGAATGTTGATCAACCATCTGTAGGACCTAGGATGTCTCTGTCTCAATCTGCAAGATCTGCTTGGTCCTCGTGACCAAGAAACTGTCTGGTCCCAGACAAGAATACCCTAGAGACAAATAGGGGCCCTAGCTACATGCTAGGGACTTTGCCATGGCATCCATCTGCTTGGTCCTTGACCAAGAACCCCAGGAGACAGCTGGGGGCCCTAGGGTACCTTCTAGGGTCTTACTCATTACTCTACCTGGTTAACTTGACCAGGAACCCTAGTTAACTGACTAGGGTACCATTCTCTCTGAGAATGGGTCTCGCAGCTGCACTAAAAATTAACAATCTCCTGTAGCTTTCCTCTAGGTGTCAGCCCCTTGACAGTTTGTGGAAGAAATTACATGTGGACACCTCTGTCAAAGTGGGGGGTAACATGGCTGAAGCCTGAAATTATTGCAGTGCACTAAGGTTGAATTTTATGAGTACTCAACATAGATTAGATTTAAAAAGATTAGGATCTGCATCTTACCCTAGGTGCTAGAAATGATGTTAGGATTTACTTCTGGATTCTTTGCATGATGCTTGATGTACCTGAATTAAATGTTACTTCCTCTGCCCTGATAATAATTGGAATTCTTTTATTTCAGCTATATTTCCAACTTCATGAATGCTTTTAATTTTTTTTTCAATATTTTGTGGTTTTAGCATATATATTCCTATTTATATATGCAGTATCCCAGCCATTTTATATCCAAACTTTTTTAAAACTATTCCCTATCCATATTTGTATTACTTACGTCTAAAGATATCACAAAATTTTGTTATGAAGTCGGTGGAGGAGTGATCTGTTCAACGTTGTCCCCTTAGTTTTCTGTTTTTTAATTTATACTGGTTCATTTTTTTAAGATCAAACTGTAAAACATCAGATAAAGCATGAAGGTTAAAAGGACCAATCCTATCTCAATTACAATTTTCAATTTTGTTTTGGGCAGAGGCCTGCAGCGATATAACTGATTTTCTAACCAAAACTAAACATGATCAACAGTTCAATTATTATGAAGACACATCACTCCACACACATGATCGCCATTTAGCTCCAACGTTATGGGTGGACCGAACTGTTCTTGAGAATTGGATTCTCAATCACCTTTAGAGATAATTATAATGGTTCCCTTTTTAAATCATCTTGCAAGAAATTTGCTTTTTATAGATAGAGGGAAGCATAATATATTAGACAACTGGTGGCATCGTTTTTCAGGGAATATTATTGAAAGCAAATGGTAAAGTTGGTGATGCAGAACGCATGTTTATTCAAGTGAGCATACTTGTCTTTCCTTCCCCTTTCGTCTCAAAAAGGATTTAATGAACATTTATTACGCAATCATTTGATGTTATATTTCCTTTGTTGTGTTTCGACTTCAACTGTATTTAAATGTATTAATTCGCTTGCATTGAATTAAACTTGTGTTTTGTAATATTTTACAACTGTCTCAGGCAAAATATTTCGCACCACCAAAAGCCAAAGCTCTCGTTGATCGTTATTCAGGCCAATAAACTCTCAACTTGAATGCCATTTAACTTTGGTTGTCTAATACAATGCGCAATATACATCTGCAACAAGGACAATTCAAAAAGGCAAGTCCAAGGTCGGAATTTTATGCGGAACCTTCTTCTTCTTTTTCACAATATATTTTTAATGCAAATAGGTTTCCATAAATGCAAAACATCAGGTTAGAGAACTCCCTTCTTGAATCTAAACATTCAATAAAAGAGACCTTGCTGAATATTTTGTTGTTTGACTTGCTGCAAATTCCAGCTGCTGTTAAAGGACGCATGCTTGGAAATTACTTAGGCTCTATATAAAACCAGGAATGCTCGTTTTGATTGCCAAGACAGTTTCCTTCATTTTTACATGCTGTGCAAATTTGTTTTAGAATTCATGGTCGATCTCTAAGAACCTTCAGACCACTCCCATGAGTGACTAATTTCTCATGTAGCTGATACGAAAACTACGTAGTTATCAGTAGAGTGACCTTATCAAGAGATGTAACCATCAAAAAACACATTCTAGCAGAAATAAATTATTGTAGAGCAATTTTTACTCCTGACAGAAAGTCCACAATTCATAGCTTTATTTTGTGGTGTGCAAGATCCAACCGATAAATTTATACCCATTTTTCAGGCCTTCAAGCTGTATCTTCGGAGAATAGTTTGTGGGACATTGGCAAAACCGACAAGCAGTATTGAAGAGTTCTGTGGTTTGTTATAAAAGAATCAATCACAACCAGGGTCCAATTAAATCATGTACTGACATTTTGCAAGGAAGCATTAAAAGCTGTGTAGTAATTAATGCTGAACTACTAATTCCTTGTTATGAGTATTGTTACATCCATGCAGACCGAGTCCCGTGAATTGTATTAGTATTTAATGTATTTGACCTTTTAATAACCAAATTTCCAAGAAGAACTGGTGAGCAAATTAGGAGTTATTCGAGGAATGCCCCCATGTTGTCTTTTCAGTTGTTAGGTATATTTTTCTGAAATGCATTGGTTCTCCAATCTCATTTTTGTTTTACAAGTCTAACTTTATGCCAAGGTAACTTCAGTGACTAATGCTGCCATTTGGCTCTTTTTTCAAGTATATTTTATAAAAAAACTTATCAATTGAAATGAAGATTTGCTTCAATTTCTACAAAATTAATAGCATTCCAAAGTTTCTATAAATATAATAAGAAATTTTATATTTTCTAAAGAAAGTTTCACCGAATTCGAGGACATATAGTTCATGCACCTATTTTTCTAAACAAAATGGTAATGTTATTGTATTGGATAATGAGCCAACATGCACTCACTCAATTAAACATTTTATACATGCTTTTTTCTGTGAGGAAATGACCTAGCTTGGGTGCTCTCCCCAACAATACAGGGACTTTTCAATTGAAGGATTATCATTACGAGGATAATTGGTTCAGAGATGATTTTTATTGAGGGATAGATTGTATGCACGCAGGGTGCCCACTTGTAGGAGTCGAATATACAGGATATGTTTGAGGGAGATTGTTAAAGAATTACATGCTCTTTTAAAGAGATGGCTATTCATGAATTAGACATAGTATTTCAAAAATCATTTAATCTTTGGGTCAACGAGAGCTGGGTAATTTGTTCAACTTCTATGGGTTTTATCTATTAAAATTAAGGGTGTAATCTCCACATTTGATCATAACTAACATTATTTGTAATTTGATATTATATTTTTAAGTGTGGTTAAGGTCAACTTAGTAACTCAATGTAGGCTGAATAACATCTTTGGAGAAATCACCCTAACTTTTATGTTGTTTATAAACACAATTCAAATTTCGTTTTTTACACATTGGGATCATGCATTCATTCTTACACAAGTGATTTAGCGCAAGGGCACCATAAAGTATTAGCTCTTTTGTTCTTGGGTTGATCTATCTTGTGCTTGGGTTATTTCTCTATAATGCACTAGTGCTAGGGTTTATTTCTTTCTCGAGGGTTGCCCCTCTCTTGACTGCCCTAGTGTTGTTAATTTATTTCTTCAATAGAATTTGGGTTGGTTTTCACTCTATTCAATTATCTTTCTAACACATGTGAATCTCAACTTGGTTTCAAATTGAGTGTGAACTGTCCCTACTCAATTCAACAGTGAATCGAAAAAGATTTTTGGCTACTGGCATTGCTCAAGCTTATTTGCAACAATAAAACTAGGGTTTCTTACATCATTACTTTTTATGATTTAAAACCCTCCCTCAAGGCCATACCTCCTTTTTTAAGGGTTTCCTAAAGTTTTTTTATGATTTTGACTATCTTTCAAGGCCAATACCTCCTTTTAGCGCTTCTTAGGGTTTTGACCCTCCAAGGCCAACACACTCTTCCTTCTTTAGTTTAGTTGCAGCAAGACATCATAGATTTTTGAAAAGCGTTAGTATCTTTCTTTTCTTGGGTCTACAAAGGTGAGTTGATCCTAGTGGACTCATCTTACAGTGCACATTTGGTCATGCACTTTTCATATTGGTCCTTCTCTACTTCATAGGAATTGATTATTGAGTTTAGAGCTATAGGGCATATGACCAAACATTGACACTTCCTCTCCAATTATTAATGACAACACAATGAAGATAAATAGATCATTGGTGATAACTCAACCCTACCTGTTTTAAAATGTGGAGATGTGGTTATTAACACTACTAAGTTTGGAGAAGTCCTTATTGTTTCAGGTGTTGGACACAATCTTCTTTCTATTTATGAATTGTTAAGATCTCCTCCTGCAAAGGTCTCTTCTTTTATACATTATGCTCCATCCAACATTCCTTTTCTAGTTGCTTAGCAACTCAATAACGTTGAAGATGACCTTTCAACTAGTTTATCTGCTCCATATCCTCTTTGTCCAACTAGGTCAAGGCCTATGCCTAAGTGGGCTATATCCACTCTTAAGGGTTTTGTTAATTTTCTTCCAACTAAAGTAGTACTACGGCCTTGCTAGAAGCTTCTTGCTTCACGAACCTTTCTCACTAAGGTGGATGATGGCAAAGATCGGGCCACTACTTATAATCATAGAAAATAATTTCCTAACTCGAAAGGATCCATGCTTGATGAGTATGATACTCTAATCAAGGATAAAACTTGGGAATTGGTTCCCTTACCCAAGGGTAAGAATTTGTTGGTTGTTAATAGGTCTACAAGACTAAGCTCGGTGTTGATATACAAATTGAAAAGCATAATGCTCAACTTGTTGCTAAGGGATTTTCACAAGAGTGTGTTGATGACACTGAGACTTTTGATTAGGTTGCTAGGATGTACTCAATTTCGATAATCCTATCTATTGTTGCTTCATTGAATTGGGAAGTTCATCAAATGGATGTTCAAAGTGTCTTTCTCCATGGAGATCTTCAAGAGGAAACAACAAGCACAATTTGTTTAGAATGGGCACGTTCCATTGGTATGCAAGCTCAAGAAGTCTATGTATGGGCTTAAGTAGGCACCTCAAGCTTGGTGTGAGAAAATCTACTCTTTTTTAGTTATGGCTTCTCTCATTGTGAAGTTGAGCATGATCTCTATATTTGTCATCACGATGAGAAAACACTCATTAGCATGCTTTATGTTGACGACCTCATTATCATTTGGTATTCACATTCTATGCTTAATTTTTTTTTGAGAAACTAATATGGGCCTACCCCATTACTTTCTTAGTGTCTAGATTACTCAATTTTCCTCTAGGATATCACTCTCACAACGCCAATAAACTCTGGAGCTTCTTCAATGGTTCAGGATGGAGGATTGTAATACTATTTCAACCCATCTTTCTTCTGAGATGAAATTTCAGGCTGATTTTTCTTCTCTGTGATTTGATGCCATTATGCACTACATTATAACGAGTAGTCTACTCTACTTTAGTCAACATGTGCTCTAGATATATACAGGAGCCTCATGAGAGTCATTGACTAGTTGCCAAACGTATATTATGTTATCTCGAAGGCACTACTCACATGGGCATCTACTATTCAATGGGAGCTCCCATCCTTCTTCATGGTTGATGCTCATTGCATTGGTGATCTTGATTATCAGCATTCCACTTCAAGGTACTTATTCACTTTTGATTATGGACAAATTTCTTGGCATTCCAAGAAACAATAAGTTGGGTCTCTATTCCACAAATGTCAAATATGCTAGAATTATTCTTGTAGGTACACACCTTGCTTGGATGTGAATGAATCATGACTAGTGGGATCTTCCTCAAGAAATTCCCACCACTCTATTTTTTGGTAGTCAAAGTACCATTCAATCAATTTGTAATCACATGGATCATGATAAGGCATATCACATTGATTTTGGATGGATTACATTTTGTACCTCCATTCACACAGTGTGTGAATCTTTTCCTACTCAGTCTATCATCATGTTGACATCTTCATCAAATCTCTACTAGAGGCGATCTTCACCAACTTGCAAAGTCATATTGGTATGGGAGCTTTTCCATTAAGGATGGATGTGATGTAATGTATTTATCACAGAAATCAAACACATAAAGAAACGAAGACTAAATCAAAAGAGTTATCATATTGTATTACATAGATGAGAAAGAAAAAATTCCGTATAAAGTGTTACAATGAAGTCGAGTGAATCCATGTTATGATTGTCGGATAGATTGAGAAACACAATGTAGTAAAATAAAGCATAAAAGTGTAAAATAACATAAAGTCGGAAGTGACTCTAATAATGCCCAAGTCTAATATCTAGTTGATCATTATAAACTAGGCTTCACTTTAACAACCTCCCTTAATGGTCAATCTAATAACTACAACAAGTTTATCTCAAAATTTTACATGCTTTTCTAGATCCAACGGCTTGCTGAAACTGTTGGCAGTTTAGTCCTTTGTGGGACATTACTACAACTCAACAATTCCATCTTCTATGAGTTCTCTGATGAAGTGGCAATATATCTCAACATGCTTGGTATGCTCGTGGAATACTGAATTCTTGGCTCGTTTGAGCACCCCTTGATTGTCGCAAAATAGGGGGGGTGTTAATTCTATCTGCCACGTCTTCATATATGAAAGCATCCTCTTGAGCCAAATTGCCTCACATGCTCCTTTTATTGCTCCTTGGTATTTTGCTTCTGTCGAGGAAAGAGTTGATATTTACTAGTCCATGTGATTGCACCTGTGCCAAGGTTGAATACATATATAGAGTTGATTTTATGTCATCCACACAACCTGCCCAATCTGAATTTGTATATCCACACAACCTGGGATCTTTGGTTATGTTGTACAAAATACCAAATTTTCATCGCGTTCATGTATCTCAACACCCTCTTTGCTATAGTATAGTGCTTTACTTTTGCTGTTGTAATGAATATGGAAATGAAACTTACAATGTAATTCAAATCAAGCCTAGTGGATGTAAGACATATCAAGCTTCCTATTACTGGATGAACTAGCAGGGCTAGTATTCGATAGACATATGCAAGAGAAAGTGACCACTGTCACCTTAGCCACTTATCCAACTTCTTCAGAGAGTCGGAACCTCCAAGTGAAGATCGCTTCTGAGATCTACAAAACACTTAACAGCTATGCTTGCTTGACAACAATGTTAGTGACCAGTGCCTTAAACAATGTATTTATGTGAATGAAGAAGACATACTATATAATCATTCAATGGTAACAATACAAGCACTTGTACAAATGTCAGGGTATGAGCAAAAGTAGACAGTCATCACTAAGCATAACAACGAGTGTCACTTTCAATAGTAGTTTCAATATACATGAACTTTTAGATTACCAAACATGTGTGAATGCTACTAAGTTAAAATAACCAATTAAGTGTGTTGATCAACTAATAAATATAAGTAATCCCAACCTCTATGACAGTCAAGTAATGGTTGTATTAGATATGTTTGAAGATGTATTAATGCCAATGTTGTCAGTGTCGACTTGTAAGGAGCAATAAGGATAAGAACAAAACTTCAAACCAACTCCACAACATCATAATTATAACAACATGTAGAGATCAACAACATTTATAGAAGTTGTGCCAAGATCGGATTTAGGAGATCAAGACAAGAAACATGTTATTCTTTAAACCCCTCTTATCACTCACTTTGATGCAAGCATTAGAATGTTGTACGTAAATGTTTGCACAGTATAGCAACAATATGTAAGCTTTAGTGATATCAATTTATAAGGTAACAAATGCAAAGTAAAGAAAACACAAAAGGAATGAGAGAAATATTACTTGCACAAGTTTGTTCTCCAACTTACATTCATTAGGTTGTAAAAATTTCATAAACACAATAGTATACTAACAACAATATAGCAGTTTGGACTTGTGTGGATGCAAGTCAATTTAAGTGCCCAAACTAAGATAATGGCATTCACCACTTTCTTGTATTAGAGTAGGAACATTTTATTGTACATGGAATCAAATTTCAGACCTCTCTTTAGATCAAATTCAGACTTCTGTGTAAATTACTTTCAAACCTGTGTTTAGTTAGATTTCAGGCTTCTGGTAATCACCTGTTTGTTAACCTTTAAATGCACTTGTCAACACAATTATTGTCCTCTTATTTTGCTTGTAGGTGCAGGTGGATATGTTTGAAGATCAAGGCTATCCTATGATTGGGAGTGTGCAGCAAGAGCAGGCCTTGTAGTAGTGAACAAAAGTCTGATAAAGGTGAGTTTAAGGCCTAGGAAAGGCTACAAAGAGAGGACCGTGGATTTCCAAGCATTCTTTTAGGGTTGATTGGAGTTAAAAGGAAGAGCAAGGGAACGAACCTTTTGAAGGGAGACTGAATTCTTTTAGGGTTGATTGGAGTTAAAAGGAAGAGCAAGGGAAGAGAAGAGGGAAGGAGAAGGGTGATGTATGAAATGAAGAGAACGAGGACTAAAAGAGATGGTTAGGGAGGCCGCTAGGGCAGAAGAAATCTGCAGCTAGGGTTTCAGATTAGATTTTAGGGTTTTGGATTTTGTTTTATTTAAATTTATGTAAAAAACAAAAAATAAAATCCTAATTACAAAATAAACAAGCAAAATTAGCCTAAAATTAATATTTAATTAGGGTTTTTATGAATTTTTTAAATTTTAAATTTTTAGGCTTCCTACAATTTCTCCCTGGGGTTTCTAAGGACAAGAAAGTTAGGAGGGAGGTCCGAAATTTTAGGGAGATAAAAAATTGAAAATTTTAAATTTTGTAGTTTTTTAGGGTTTCAAACATGAAATTGCAAACCTAATTCTAAGCCTAATACCACCATGAAAATACAAATTTACACACGAAAATGCAAGTTTAACCTAGCAATAATATTTACAAAAATACAAACTAGGGTTTGATGTAGAGAAAATGGACAAACTTAGGGTTTCAATGGATGTTACCCCAAACCCTAGCCTTAGAGGAAGGTGACTAGCCTTCCTCTTAGAGGGAATTTTTCCTTGTCACTAGATTATGGCTTCTTGAAACAACCTTAACGGTTGGGTTGAAGAGCCTAAACTAGGGCAAAGTTGGAGTTCCAAGGCTAAACTGTGGAAGCCTCCTCTTGGGAGCATTTCTACTATGCTAAGGCATAGAAAAGTAAATAATGGCCCTATTCAAAGAGAATGCATCCCTAAGGCTACCATTCAATCCTTCAAGATGCAAAATCTACCTACCAATCAACACGCAAACCTTCAAAAGAAAAAGACTTACGTGTGCATGAGTTATTCCAACTATTCTAGCATCCACATAGCATTTGCAAGACAAAGAGTGCATCCAACTTTCATCCAATAAAAAATAAGATCTTCCTCCAAGAGGTGCGTATCACTTCACAAGGCCCTTCAAGGGTAAAAGAATAACATAATGAAATTTATCCCATAAATTGTGTGTAAAAATGAAGTGATGAGATTGTATTTATAGGATCTCACGCTCACTTTTTAAAAAATAACAGAGCCTACATGCTTTAAAATGTCAATTTAAAATTAAAACATGCCAACTTAAAATTATAACATAAAATAATCAAATCAGTGGGTAACTTGGGGCATTTTCCCAGAGTTTACCCAAAAATGACTAAAATAGCTAAAAATGAGCAAATCACTTTGAACTGAAGGATGTAGTGGTGAGGGGAGAGAATCATGCCCCATCTAACCCCAACAATGGTGAAAATCCCTCAACGTCCCCCACCCATATCAAGCAATGTACGCCTGGTACAAGGATGACATCATCATGACTAGGAGCCCAAGGAGAGAGGGCGCTGCAGTGCAAAGGGACTAGGAGGGTGTGGACGGTGACCTGGAAGAGATACATAAGCCTCAGTGTTGAGAGAAACACCACCGGAATGACAAAACAGGTGGGGGGTCATGTGACCCAGTGACCCACCCACTGGGAGCCCCGGACACCAATCTCAGGGCTTCAAGCTCTTTCATGAGGCATTCAGCAATGCCATTAAGCCATAGTATTCCCAGGAGAGGAATGAAAAGGACCTATCCATAACCTCCACTCAGAAAATGATAGAAAGCACCCTTCCTGGTCAGAAAAATGACCTTCTCTCCCTGGGGCATAGTTGAAGGTGCGCTAGTACTGGTACCACGTAACACTTCCCACTTGTTGCATGTAGATTGACTCATCAACTAACCTAGAGTTGGTCTTGGCTAAATTTTTTATCCCTTTCTCCATAGGAGTAGATGAGATCTTGCAATTTGTCATTCTAAACTTGTAAGCAAGCTCCTGACATATTTTGTTTGTGAGAAAAAAATAGTGCTTCATATTTTCCAAAATTTTACAGCCAAACAGTAATGTAGGAGGCCTAGATCAGTTATGTCAAAAGATTTACTCATATTGGATTTTATCCGTTCAATCATACTTGTCTCACTACTTGTAATAATGATGTCATCTACATAAATGATTAGTAGGATGATATCATTAACAATGCTTTTAACGTATATGTTGGCATTTGAAGGACTCTATGGAACCCATGTTCAACCAAGTACTTGTTAATCTTAATGTACCATGCCCTGAGTTCCTACTTTACGCCATATAGATCCTTCTTAAGTCGTCAAACAAAATGTTCCTTACTTGAAACCTCAAACCCTCATAGTTGATACATATAGACCTCCTCCTTCAAATGTCAGTTGAGGAAGGTGCTCCTCACATCCATCTAATGGACCTTCCAACCACATTCTATTGCCATGGCTAGAACTAGTTAGATGGTGCTCATCTTTGCTAAGGGGCAAAGGTCTCAGCATAATCAACCTCATTGAGAAAACCCTTTTGTTGCTAGTCGCGTCTTATAATTGTCAAGTGTGCCATTTGTCTTGTACTTGACCTTGTACGCCCATTCACAACCAATGGGTTTCTTCTGTAACAAATATATATATATAATATCAAAATATAAATAAATATTAATACTAAATCAATAGTTAATATTAATAACTAAAGTGTGTTGAAGAGATACCTCATCTCTTCACAAGGGCACCCCTATGTGGGTATTTATACAGGCCCTCAATTCTCATTGTAACATCATATCATATCTCTTATTTATTTATACATTTATTATATATTTATCCTGCATGGATTATTTGTCCTATTTACATTGGAAGTTCATTTAGAAATGAACTTTGTTCGTCTCATTGGTATCAAAGCCTCGTTGTTTGATCTGGCCTTTGGCCACGCTTATTAATTTTTAGAGTTTCTCTGATTGTATTAGGTCTTTGACCACGTTAGGCCCTTGGCCTTCAGAATCCATAAACACCAAAAAAAAAAAACCACAAAAACAATCCGCTATCAAATTTGAAGAAGACCAAAAGTCAAGGAAAACGTAATAATGGAACCACGTCGTTCCAATTGAAGATACCCTAAAAATGCAACCAACACAATCACTGCCAACCGAGATCGTGGAGAATTGTTTTACTGTTAGAAAAAAAGTGTCAGCTTATAAAGATTAATGGTGCAATTATAAGTTGCGACCCTTGAAAAAAAAACATCGGTTGAAACCCTGTGGCAGTTGTGAGGTGATACGTCGTGCGTTAAAGGTGATCCATCACAAGCTACCGAGCACCGAATTGGAGAGAACTGTCGAGAAGGCGTTGGTGGCCCTTCTTGTCGTTTCATGAACTAATTTTGTATTTGCTCATAATAGACTCTGACCACGTCGATTAGAATCATTGTTATTGAATTCTAGCTAAGGGTTCCAAGCTACATTGTTCAATACCGTTACCTATTCAAGTGTCAATGGGAAGAGAAACATAACCGAAGAAGTGTCTATTACAGTTAATTCACTGTTTGTGGGGTAAGGTATAAAAGGTTAGGGTTAAGTGTCAAGGTGTTAAAGTGGTAGGGGTTTACATGTTAAGGGCTTTGGTGCTTAGGAGCTAATGACTTCTAGGGGTTTAGTGCTTTATGGGGTTTGGTCCTTAGGGATTATGGCTTTAGGCCTTTAATTTCCTCCCTCCTCATTCCTCTCTCCCCCTCCCTCAATTTATGTCCCTTGCCACCCCCCCCTCTCATGCCCCCTCTCTCTCTCACCCCCCTTACGTCCATCCATTACTTAGCATAAAGTTCCCCCCCTCTCGTATCGCCTCTCTCTCTCAGCCCCCTTATTCCATCCATTACTTAGCACATAGTTTATGTGCTCCATAATGCTAGAGCGTTTTGTAACTTCGTAACACTAGAGAATTTTGTAAACAAGAAACGCTAGAGAATTTTGTAACTAAGAATCACTAGAGTGTTTTGTAAATAATAAACGCTCGCGTGTATTGTAGAGAAAAAACGCTAGAGCGTTTTCATTGACACCAAAGGTGGGAATAAAAATTTAAATTTAAAGGTAACGCACGACCGTTCCTTAGAGCCTAAAACATGCCTCCTCACGCGCATGTGTGTCATTTGCAGTTCTACATGTTTGGTTCGTAGTTAGCAACCCTGTTCTATGGAATATGGTAAACCATAGCTAATTAGGGTATTTCCTTCATTTTCTCAGTATGCCTGTCTTTCGCCACTCTTTATAGTATGATAGACACTATCATTTTTAATGAATTTTTAGACATATATATCATTTTTTCTACAAATTCCAAATATGTAATTTAAAAAAAATAAATTATTTTTTTCCTAATTTTCTTGTATCGTGACTCCTTAACTTAAAAAATACACTATTAGTGTTTCTTCCATATTTTTTTCATTTCACAAGCATTTAAAAAAAAAATTGTATGTTGCACTACTAGACACTGACCTGTACATGCTATAAAAAATTCATTTTGGAATCATTGCATTTTTAGACCTTCAAAAGCTGCACTCACATTTGATGTACCATTTTCAAAGTTTGATCATTTAGATAATTGAAAAAAATATAGAAATTAATTTTGGGAAAATACTGTTGCACTAGTGCATCCTGTTCTCTTTAGGTCTACCAATTTTTGTATTTCGAAACCATCACTTTTAGGCACTCAAAGGTTGCACCCACAAAAACATATATCTTATCATTTCCCCAAAAAATAAAATGTGACTGTTAAAAAAGATGAAACTTGACATAGTTATGAAAATTTTCAATACATAAAATTTATATATTCGGAAATATGATTCAATTTCCTACATTTCATCTTTTTTACTAAAAACAAAATATTTTGTCTAAGTATCTAAAAAAATCCAAGTTGGGGGATGCCTGATTTTTCAGTTTTTTATTGCATCTAACACTCCAAAAGTGACCCTCATTAGCTTGCACTCACCCTTGCACATTTGAGTTAATAATGTCTTTCAAACATGATCACACATAAATTATCATTTCCAACCATAATTACCCATAGAAAAACATCGTCAACAATAGTAAACTATACTTAAATATTGTCAACCATGTTAAAACATTTAATATGGTCTCAAATACAATAAAATTTATTTTCATAAATGATGTTTATGACATTGGCCAACAAATCTTTATCATTATACAACTAATAACGATTTCAATCTCTAAAATACGTGTCTTCCAAATTCTAAAATTGAATACAGGGTGTGTGCAAGCTAATGAGGGTCTCTTTTGACACGTTAGATGCAATAGAAAACTGAAAAAACAGTCATCCATAAACTTACATGGATATTTTGAGACACATACACAATGAATCGTGCAATGAGTAAAAAGATAAAAACATAGGAAATTGAATGACATTTCTGAATATATAATTTTTTTCTATTGAAAATGTTCTTAACTATCTAAAGTTTGATCTTTTTTAATAGACACTTTTTTCGGGGGACAAATTATAAGGTATATGCTTTTGTGGGTGCAACCTTTGAGTTCCTAAATGATGGAATCAAGTTACGAAAACTAGTAGGCATATAAAGAACATCTAGCACTAGTGCACTAGTGATCGAACCTCGAAAATAGTACGCCAAGTGAACATCTAGCACTAGTGATCGAACCTCGAAAATAATACGCCAAGTGTGAGTGCAACCTTTGAAGGTCGTAATGCAATTATTTTGAAACGGTTTTTTTTATAGCATGTAGAGTTCAATGTTCTTTAGTGCACCATACAATTTTTTTTCAAAATGGTTGAGAAACAGAAGAGTTATGGACAAAACACTAACATTGTGTTTTTTTAGTTAAGGAGTCATGACACAAGAAAAATAAGAAAAAATATAAATATATATATTCTTTTTAAAAATTACATATTTGGAATCTGCAGAAAAAATGCTATCTGTGTCTAAAATTTCATAAATAATGATGGTGTGCAGCATACTGTAACCAATAACTAAACACAAGTATATTGAGAAAAATGGTGAGATGTCTAATTAGCTATGGTTACCATATCCCATACCACAGGTTTGGTTAACTCGAACCTAAGTCTGAAGCAGACACATAGGAAGAGTGATGACACCTGGATAGGTGACAATGCTCGATCTTAGTGCTAAAAAACGTGAGCGCGTTTCTTTTAAATTCAAATTCTCCTTTCCCGCCTATCTGGGTTCCATGAAAACAAAAACACATGTGCGTTTTAGCTCTACAAAACGCATACATTTTGTAGAGATAAAACGCACACGTGTTTTGGTAAAACTCAAATTTACCTTAGGGGTAAAGGGGGGAAGGGGGGTTGGGGAGGTATGGGTTTAGGGAGGATTAGGGTAGTTAGAGGTAAGAAGGTGTATGGGGTTGGGGTAGAAAGAGAGATGGGGGGGTTGTAAGTGGTAGGGAGAGGGCGATTAGGAGAGAGATAGAGTGAGAGGGGTAGGGGTAGTGGGAGTAGGAGAGAGATAGAGAGAGCGAGAGGGGTAGGGCTAGGGGAAGTAGGAGAGAGAAAGAGAGGGGCAGAGGGTGTGGTTATGGGTAGGGAGTGTAGGAGGGGGGTTAGGGAGAGAGGGCGAGTTAGGGGTAATGAGAGAGAGAGAGAGAGGTGAGGGGGGTTAGGGGTAATGAGAGAGAGAGAGAGAGGGTGTTTTGTGTGAGCTAGAGAGGGGTGGGGGTAAGGTGTAGGTGGAGGAGTAGGGAGGAAAAAGAGTGAGAGATGGGGTTAGTAAGGGTTCGGGGGAAGAGGGGGGAGAGAGACAAAGATGAGGATGGGGGTTAAAGGTAGGGGGAGGAGTAGGGGGGTGAGAGAGCTAGAGAGGGAGTGAGTAAGGGTTATGGAGATGAGAGAGAGAGAGGATATGGGTTAGTTGTATGAGAGAGAGAGAGGGGGGGAGGGTGTTAGGGGGTTGGGGGTGAGAGAGATGGGTAAGGAATACAATCAGGTGGAGGAGTAGAGAGAGAGAGCGCCCAGGGGCAAAGGGTGTTGGTGATTAGGGGGAGGGGGAGGGGGAGTGGGAGGGGGAGGGTTGGGGAGAGAAAGAGATAGAGATCATGGCGGGGGGAGGTGTAGAAGGAATGAGTGTGGCTGGGAGAGAGAAAGAGATAGAGATTGGGGTTGGGGGAGGGATAGGGGTTTAGGGAGGATTAGGGAAGTTAGAGAGAAGGGAGATATAGGGTGGAGAGAGAGAGAGAGAGATCAGGAGGTGGGGTGTGGTAAGTGGTATAGGGAGCAAGACTACGAGAGACAAAGAGAAAGTGGTTTAGGGGTAGGGAGATTAGGAGAGAGAGACAGAGAGAGGAGGAGGGGGGTAGTTATGGGTAGGGAGAGTAGGAGGGGGGTTAGGGTTTGTGAGAGTGTGAGAGAGAGAGGTGGGGGTTAGGTGTAGGTGGAGTAGGAGGGGGTAGTTATGGGTAGGGAGAGTAGGAGGGGGGTTAGGGTTTGTGAGAGTGAGAGAGAGAGAGGTGGGGGTTAGGTGTAGGTGGAGTAGTGGAGAGAGATAGCGAGAGAGGGGATTAGTGAGGGTTAGAGAGAGAGAGAGAGGGAGAGAGAGGAGGGGATGGAATTAGAGGTAAGAGGAGTAGGGAAGAGAAAGAGTGAGAGAGAGAGAGAGAGAGAGAGAGAGAGAGAGAGAGAGAGAGAAGAGGGGTTTAGTGGTAGGGGGAGGAGTAGGGGTGTGTGTGTGTGTGTGTGTGTGTGTGTGAGAGAGAGAGAGAGAGAGGGGAGTGAGGGAGTGTTAGGGGGTTGGGGGAGAGAAAGAGGGATTGGCATTAGGTGTAGGTGGAAGGGTAGGGAAAAGAGAGAGAAAGAGAAGAGGTTAGTAAGGTTTAGGGGGGATATGGTGGTGAGAGAGGGAGAGAAAAGGATGAGGAGGAGGAGGGGGTGTTAGAGGTAGGGGGTGAGAGAGTGAAGGAGGGGGTTAGTAAGGGTTAGTGAGAGGAGGGAAGAGAGGGGGGTGGGAGGGGGGGTTAGTGGTAGGGAGAGGAGTAGGTGTGTGTGTGAGAGAGGGGGATAGAGAGAGAGATAGAGGGGGGGTGTTAGGGGGTTGAGAGAGAGAGAGAGAGATGTGGGGGTTAGGGGTAGGTGAAGGAGTAGAGGGGTGTGTGTTTGTGTGTGTGTGTGTGTCTGAGAGAGAGAGAGAGAGAGAGAGAGAGAGAGAGAGAGAGAGATTTGAGGGTTAAGGGGGGAGGGTGTGGGTGATTAGGGGTAGGGGGAGGAGCGAGGTTGAGGGAGAGATATTGATAGAGATTGCGGTTGGGGATGTGTGGGTAGGTAGGGATTTGGGGAGGATTAGGGATGTCAAATAGAAGGGCGGTATAGGGTGGGAGTAGAGAGAGAGAGAGCTGGATGGTGATAAGTGGTAGCGAGAGGGGGATTAGGGGGAGAGAGAGAGAGAGAGAGAGAGATGGGGGGTGGTAAGTGGTAGGGGGATGGGGATTAGGGGGGAGAGAGAGAAGGGGGGGAGTAGGAGAGAGAGAGAGGGGAAGAGAGGGTGGTTATGGGTAGGGATAGTAGGAGGGGGGTTAGGGGGAGAGAGCGGGGGATTAGGTATAGTGAGAATGTTAGAGAGACATGGCAGTTTTAGGGGGATGGGGGAGAGAGAGAGGGAGAGAGGAGGTTAGTAAGGGTTAGGGGGAAGAGGTGAGAGAGAGAGGAGGAGGAGGAGTGAGAGAGGGGGTTAGTAAGAGTTAGGGGTGAGAGAGAGAGAGAGTGAGGGGGGGAGGAGGAGGTGGTGGTGGTGTTGGGGGATAGAGGTAGCGAGAGGAGTAGGGGGGTTAAGAGTAGGAGAGAGAAGGGGGGTGTTAGGGGATTGGGGGAGATCTAGAGAGGGTCAGGAGTTATGGGTAGGTAGTTTAAGAGAGAGAGAGAGAGAGAGAGAGAGAGAGAGAGAGGATAAGTGTGGGACTTTCCTTGGTGATGATAACAAATGAGAACATTAAAAATATTTTGATGGCTAGGTATATAGAATGAACATATTTCATGAAGAAAGTGAATATGAATTGGTGTGTTAGACTTGGCTTGGTGATGATTTAACATGAAAAATATTTGGATGCATAGGTATATAGAATCACACTAAAGATTAGTAAGGGTTACGGGGAAGGGGGGAAATAGAGAAAGAGAGGAGTAGGAGAGACAGGGGGGGTTTGGGTTTTGGGGAGGAGTAGGGAGATTAGAGAGAAATAGGGGTATAGATGAGGAGTGTGGGTGTTGGGGGGAGAGAGAGAGAGAGAGAGAGAGAGGGAGGGAGTTAGGGGTTTGGGGAGGAGTAGGGATATTAGAGAAAGGGGGGTATAAGTGAGGAGTGTGGGTGTTCGGGTTAGAGAGAGAGAGACAGAGGTAAATGGAGGGACATTGGTGGGTGGTAAGGGGTTATAGGTAGAGGGAGAGGGGGATGTTAAGGGGTTAACGATAGTAGTAGAGGGGGGTGTTAAGGGATTAGCGATAGTAGTAGAGGGGGGTGTTAAGGGGTTAGCGATAGTAGTAGAGGGGGGGTGTTAGGATATTGGGGTTAATGGAGAAGGGCACAAAGAGAGTGAGAGAAGGGGTTAGTAAGGGTTGGAGAGAGAGAGAGAGAGGAGGGGGTTAGTAGTAGGGGGAGGCACAAGGATGTGTGTGTGAGAGAGAGAGAGAGTGAGAGAGAGAGAGAACCAATGGGGCAGTGGTGTGATATGGCGTTAGGGGAGAGAGAGAGAGGGGTGGGGGTTAGGTGTAGGGGAGTGAGAGAGAGAGTGAGAAAGGGGATTAGTAAGAGTTCAGGGGGGGAAGTGAAATGAGAGAGAGAGAGAGAGAGAGAGAGGTTTGGGGAGGAGTAGGGAAATTAGAGAGAAAGGGGGGCATAGGTAAGGAGTGTGGGTGTTGGGGTTAGAGAGAGAGAGAGAGAGAGATACATTGTGGGGTGGTAAGGGGTTAGAGGTAGAGAGAGGGTGGGGGTAGTTAAGAGGTTAGAGGTAGAGACATAGGTGGGTGTTAGGAGATTGGGGATAAGTTGAGCAGGGGAGAAAGAGATTGAGAGAAGCGGTTACTAAGGGTTAACTAGAGGAGGAAAGGGGTGAGAGAGAGAGAGAGAGAGTAGGGAGGGGGGTGTTAGGGTCTTAGGGGGAGAGATAGGGATAGGTGGAGGGTGTGGGTGATTAGGGGTAGGGGGTGTTAGGGAGTTAGAGAGGGGGTGTTAAGGGTTAGGGGGGCGTGTTATGAGGTTGGGGGGTGTTAGTGAGTTGGAGAGTGTTGTGTGGGTGATTAGGGGTAGGGGGTGTTAGGGATTTTGAGAGGGGGTGTTAAGGGGTTAGGGAGGGGGTGTTAGGGAGTTGAAGAGGGGGTGTTAAGCGGTTGGGGAGGGGTGTTAGGGTGTGTGGGGGGGGGGAATTTATGGAATAAAATATTCTTTACAAAATGCGTATGCGTTTTGATACTCTAAAATGCGTAGGTGTTTTGGTTCTCCAAAACGCGTGCACGTTTTGGTTCTCTAAAACGCGTTCACATTTTGGAGAACCAAAACACGTACCCGTTTTGTTATCCTAGACTCCATGACATCCCACTTGGCGGCCTCGGTCTTTCCCATTCCTATGTTTAATAAACCGGTACGCATTGTTGAATTCTACAACAAGAATTGTCATGTTCTGCAAAACATTCAATGCATCTAAAAGGTCCCGCATCTTTGTATGAGGAGCCTAATCAAAACATCACTACTTGATCCGCACGTGGCCAGGAAGCACAAGGGGGACAACAGTTCGACTGAATGAGTCGGCTCTGTTATGGCGGAAGCAATAAGAAATAGAATAAGCAAAGCAAGAATACACTACATAGATAAACACAAAGACATACAAACAATATGCAGGAATGCGAACTGATCTTCTCTATTACTCGACGACTGAATTCCTGATCGATTCAATGATTGATGTATGTTACAATATTATACATGCTTATATAGAATGTTGAGACGCTTGGGTGCCTTCCCATTACGTTCGGTTACAAGGGAAGTTAAAACGGTTTTGAAAGTTCAACCATTATAGTCGACTGGAAGACAGAGAGACAATCTGTTGTGGTTCGATAGTCGCAAGTCACAGGTCGACATTGTATGCTGATGTCGCGAAACTGTTGTGGTTGATGAACTTGTCGAAGTTGTGTCGAATTCAGAACTTGTCAAAGTTGTGTCGAAGTCAAAGTTAGCATTCCAAAACAATGCCAATTGCTGACTGGATCAGACCTCCTTTCTTAAGAAACAATGGTCCCCATTATTTGCTCGGAGAGGTGAGGAAACTTGTCGGTCATTTCAATATCAGAGTACCACTTTCCTTGAGATGGGAGTTGTCCGACTTTAGCAACCTGAAACAAGGGAATGGTGTTCGTCCTTGTATGGCGTACTCGCTGTCCCACAATGGTGTCGCAAGGAAGAGACTCCTGAACATCTGGATGGATGTCTTTGGGTTCTGTTGTCGGTAGGTCGTTATGTTCCAATAGTGGTGCATGGTATGGTCGAAGTAGATCCACATTGAATATTGGATGCAGACCCAGGCATGCAGGAATGTCAAGCTGGAAAGTGTTTCCTCCAATCTGTCGAAGAATAATGTACAAACCATATCGCATAGGTTTGAGCTTCTTGTATGGATCGGTGAAGCGCTCCTTCTTGAGATGTAACCAGAACTTATCCCCAACTTGGAATAATGAGGAATAGGATGCTTGTCGTGTCAGGCCTTAGATTTCTCGTTTTCTCGTTGCAACATTTCCTGTGCTTGCTTCTGGATGTCGCAAATCTGATCTCAAAAATTTAATGCTTTATCAACTTCCCACTGGTTATAGTCGGTGTCGGAGTTTGACTGTGTCGAGGGGCTGATCAAGTCGATAGGCGTTGAGGGTTGAAATTCGTAACAAATATCAAATGGAATCTTTCCTGTAGAGCTGTGTTGCGCACGATTATAGCTGTGATGTATATATGGAATACTTTCATCCCATGTTCGTCGATGCTTGTGGTTGTACATGCGAAGTAGATGTACTACCAAGCGGTTCACAACTTTTGCCTGTCCGTTGGTCTAAGGATGGAAAGCTGCCGAAAATGAGAGTTGTGTGTCCAACTGCTGGCAAAGAGTCTTCCAAAATATGATGATGAATCTGGAATCTCGGTCAGAAGTAATGGTTGTGGGTAAACCAAAGTGTTTCCAAACATGTGTAAAGAAGAGTTGAGCAGTCTGCTGTGTTGTCGTGGTCTTCTTACACGGAATGAGAATGGCCATCTTGGAAAATCTGTCAACTACTGCTAATATGCTGATGTTTGGTAGTAGGATATCCCGTCAATTAGTCCATAGAAATAGATTCCCATGGTCGACTAGGAAATGGTAATGGTGTATACAATCCTTGTCATCGATTAGGCAGTTTAGCAATGGCACATACCACGCATGATTGAATGTACTTGTTGATGTCAATTTTAAGTGTAGGCAAAATGAAATACTTCTGGAGAATAACAAGTGTCTTTGCTACTCCAAAGTGTCCTGCAGTCTTGTTGTAGTGCGCATCCCAAATGAGCCGCTGTCAATGCTCACCAGTCGGTACATAAAGTTGTCCAAGCTTGTATAACAAGGTGTCTTTTAGGAAATAGTCGGAGGTCGACGACTTGTTGGTCTATAGTTGTTGATATACTGTTGAAAAGTCGTTGTCATCCTGATACAATTGAGGCCAAGTGGTCGTGTTGTATCCTTGCATACTCATCACTATGAAAAGGAGAGTAATGGGTGGTCGACTTAGACAATAGGCGATGGCGTTAGCTTTACCTTTCTGATACTTAATCACCAACTGGAATTGTTGTAAGTAATTTATCCACTTGAGATGTTGAGTTGTTTGTAGTTTTGACTGGGTCGGAGTGAATTGTAGAGGCTTATGGTCAGTGAGGATGACCATTTCCTTTCCAAAGATGTAATGCCTCCATTTCTTGAGAGCTTGCACAATGGCGTACAGTTCTTTTTCGTATGTCGAATATCTTCTAACTATGTCGTTAAAAGTTTCAGAATGAAAAGCGACTGGGTGACCAGATTGAGTGATCACTGCGCCCAAGGCATAATCCGATGCGTTCGTCTCAATCTCAAAGGGCTTATGTAAATCGGGTAATACAAGTATCGGTGCAGTGTAGAGCTTGTGTTTGAGTTGTTCAAAAGCTTCTTGTTGTGTCGATGTCCATTTGAAGACAGTTTTCACATTTCCTTTCATCAACAGATTCAAGGGCCATGCTATGTGACTGAAGCCGAATATGAATCGTCGATAGAAATTCGCCAAACCAAAAAAACTTCTTAATTATAGAATGCTTTAAGGAATGGGCCAATCTTTGAGGATCTATACTTTTTTCTGGATCGACATGAATGCCTGTAGAGTCAATTACATACCCCAAATATTTGATGTTGGTCATCGCAAAGGTGCACTTGTCCATGTTCAACTAGATTTGGTGGTGCTGAAGAGTGTCGAGGACTTGTCGAAGCTGTCTGACATGTTCCCATGTTCAACTGAAAAATCAGTTTGTCGTCGAGATAGACAATGACACATTTGCCGATGAAAGGTTGAAGAGTGTTATCCATGTATCACATGAAGGTCACAGGTGCATTAGTTAAGCCGAAAGGCATGATTAACCATTCAAACAATCCTTCCTTGGTCTTGAAAGCAGTTTTCCACACATCTACGCGCTCGATTGGAATCTGATGATATCCTAACTTGAGGTCGTCTTAGTAAAGAATTTGGCACCTTTCAAACAGTCGATAAGCTCATCTATCCGCGGTAGAGGGTAGTGATGCTTTACCGAAATTTTGATGAGTGCCCGGTAGTCGATGCACATGCGCCAAGTCCCGTCTTTCTTTCAAACGAGGACGACTGGACTTCCACAAGGAGAGGAGCTTGGTCGGATATGACCTTTGTCGATCAATTCTTGGATTTGTGTGCGAATCTCTTCATTTTCAAGAATGGATCTTCTGTAAACAGATGCGTTAGGAAAAGAAGAACCAGGAGCAAGTTCAATGGAGTGTTTTACCTGGCAATGTCGAGGTACTCCGTCCGGCTCTTGGAATAAACTCTGATATTCGTCGAGAACATTGTCGATCAACTGCTTCTGTCGTGAGTTGCACTAATCGGTGAGTCGAGTTGTCGTTGCAGTCTTCCTAGAACGTTGCGGTTTGATAATGATCAATGCGAACTTCTGAGCATGATTGATGAGCTTCTTTGTTTTCTTAGCAGATGTCATTGAGATCGTTGGTGTAGGTCATCGCTCTAGTATGTCATACCATCGATTTTGGATTTTGACAATCACCTTCTGAGGCCGTGACTGATAACTTCCATGGCGATCCCATAAGTAAGGTTTCCCAAACAAGGCGTCGGCTACGGAGAGTGGTGCCACGTTGTAGAGTAATTCATCTTCAAAAGGCTTTATGAAGTAGGCAAGTTTGCATTGTCGGGTGATCCGTAGTTTCTGTCCATCCTTAATCCAACCGATGTTGTAAGGATGAGGGTGTGGAGTGGTGACAAGACCTAGTTTCTTCATGAGATCTTCAAAAACAAAGTTCTTCTGGTTACCATTATCCACAATAATATGTAATGAGTTATTCTGAACCCATATCCGTGTATGGAACATGTGCTCTCATTCCTCCTCATCGACGATAGTTGAGGCTGCTGGAGTGGTCGATGTCGATGTCAAAAGGGTCATTGCATTTGGATCAAATTCTTCCACCGTCTTGTCGAACGCGTCGGATGTCGAAATTTTTTCCAAAAATGTCTTTCGAGCTTTCATTCAGGCGTATCATGCCAAGATGAGTGGTGGTAATCACACCATTTTGCGGTAGGGGGTTGTTTTCTACATTCCCTCTTCTGAAAAGGATTTTTGTCATGATATGGCTTTGGCGGTGTCGACTAAGAAGATTTCAACTTGTCGAAGTCGGCTGGTGCCTTCTTGTTGGGTGGTCGTCCTGATGTCATATTTTTCGCGAAGCATGCTTTTCCTTTCTGCTTGGTTTCCAATTTGCTGGCATAGTGGAAAGCATGCGCAAGCATATTGACAGTCATAAATTCCAACTCCTGCTGAATGTACTGGGACAATCCGTTGATGTACTTCAGAACAAGAAATTTCTCTTCTTCTTAGACACCAAGTCTAGCCATGAGTCTATATAACTCGTCAGTGTAACTCTGTACTGATTGGTCTTTCCATTTCCTTAGCTGCTGCCACTTTTTATACTGTTGCTCAAGGTATTTGGGCGGGTAAAATTATTTTCGAACGTATTCGACGAATTTATCCCATGTGTCGATGGGGTCTTTGCTTTTCCTCATCTTTGTCGAGAGATTCTCCCACCAGCAGTGCACAGATGTTGATATATTTAAGGATGTAATGGTGATCTTTTCAGCTTCTAAGAGTTGATTCACAGAGTAATAGGATTCCAATTGTTGTACCCAATTGTCGACGGATTCCGCATCAATCTTACCTTTAATATTCGGTATGTCCAAATTCATTTGCACTTTGAAGGGGATGATTTTATCAGAGCTATTTCTCATCGAAAATATTCTAGATGTCGAAGCAAATTGTGTGAGAATTTCATTGAACTGGGCGAACATTTCATTCCATTGTCGAGTTAGCGCTTTCTCAATAAGTTGTGCTGTCTTGTCGGTTGCATATCTATCGTCTGCTTCTTCTGCCATTTCTGGAGGTAGTGTCTGCTTGGATTGCTGAGATTGCGGGCATGTTTGAACCAACATAAGTTAGGTAACTTCGGTGGAAGTGTCTACGCAAAACATAAGCACGAACAAAACTGAAAGCTCTAATACCAATGATCCGCACGTGGCTAGTAAGCACGAGGGGGACAACAATTCGACTGAATGAGTCGGCTCTATTACGGCGGAAGCAATAAGAAATAGAATAGACAAAGCAGGAATACACTACACAGATAAACACAAAGACATACAAACAATATGCAGGAATGCGAACTGATCTTCTCTATTACTCAACGGCTGAATTCTTGATCGATTCAATGATTGATGTATGTTACAATATTATACATGATTATATAGAATGCTGAGACACTTGGGTGCCTGTCCGTTACGTTCAGTTACAAGAGAAGTTAAAACGGTTTCGGAAGTTCAACCGTTACAATCAACTGGAAGACAACGTGACAATCTATTGTGGTTCGACAGTCGCAAGTCGCAGGTCGACATTGTATGTCGACGTCGCGAAACTGTTGTGGTTGTTGAACTTGTCGAAGTTACTATGGTTGTCGAGGTCGTGTCGAATTCAGAACTTGTCGAAGTCGATGACTTGTCGATGTAAAAGTTAGCATTCGAAAGCAATGCCAACTGCTGAGTGGATCACTGCTAGTATTACAAAAAATTAGTAACAATATATCAAAATGATATAGCCACCTTCATAGTAAAAATATAAATATACCATTTTTCTCAATAAATGATAATTATGTTGCAATGCGACACAACCACTCTAGATCATATTAAATCAACATAACTCTACCAACATAAATTTCTTAATGTCACATGATGATTGATTCCCATTGCATAACTTAAAAAAATGAACATAATTCAACCAACTTAAATGTCTCAATGTAACACAATCATTGACAAACATCATAATCTAATGCAACATGTACACCAGACAAAACCATGATGAACATTGCAATGTGTCATAACCCTTATGAAACATATAAATTCAACATATGCACACACAGTTATTATACATAAAATATTATTTTCTATGATTTATATTATCATTGACAAACATCATAATCTAATGCAACATGTACACCAGACAAAACCATGATGAACATTGCAATGTGTCATAACCCTTATGAAACATATAAATTCAACATATGCACACACAGTTATTATACATAAAATATTATTTTCTATGATTTATATTATCATGTTAATAAAAAAATAATGTATAGAATTTGTTTATTTATAATGTAATATTTGTATTACATTATTGTATCATTTACTATTTTTGAGCAATTAAATATCATGAAATTTTTCTAAATAATATTTCATATATAATAATGGTGTGTTGCTCAATAGTATTTGCAATTTACAAAATACCACAACTCTAACTCCAAATTTATTATGCATTTAAAGGGAACAAAGTTCTTGAAATGAAAATATTTTATCAAATCTTTGCACTCTAAACAATATTTATATTTATAGAGATTTGATCCTTCTTTACCTATGATAGATCACTTAAAGATAGATCTATATTGATATAACATCAACTACATATTAATACTATATAACCATACTTTTAAATATAACATAAATTTGTATAATGTAAAGTACTAAAATTATTTTTAATAACTATACTTTATCTCATTATTATAATATTAACTATGTATTTGTATTTTTGCTCGAATCTTTATGATTTGTGGGAGTTGCATATGGTATGAGAAACCATGACCAAGGGGCATCTATGTCGCTAAAATCGTACAAGGATTGCACCCATCCTAAACTACCTCAACTTGATTGAGTTTTTGGGTGTCTCCTCCCAACTAAATCACCCTTAAGAAGAATTGAACTCGATAGCAAAATTAACAACATTAACTATGCATTAATATTATGTAACCATACTAATAAAACATAACCTATTAATGGTATACCCTAATATATACCAAGTGGCCATAAAGTATAGTGTTAAGACATTAATAACATATATTATTAATGGTGTACCTAGGTGGGTGTATACCAAGTGGGCATAAAATGTAGTGTTAAGACATTAGTGTTAAAACATTCGTATCATAGATTGAAACATTTTTTAGTAGTATTATTATATAAGTTAAAGAAATATTAAATATTAATTTTATTATATTATAATATCATATTATAATTTTTAATAATATCCTATTTATTATATTTAACTTTTTTAATATATTTTAATAATACAATATTTTTTTTATAATTATAATATTTCAATTATTATTTCTGTAATATAATCTTAATTTGTTATAATATAATATTTTTATATTTTTATTATATTATATTATAGTATTATAAATATTAAATATTTTTAATTTTAAAATTACAATATTTATATATTTTTAACATTTTTTTATTAATAATATTTGAATTTGAGTGAAGAGTATAAAAACATTCTTCTCAACCACTCAATACATATTCAATTGACTACTAATAATTTATTCTTATAATTGTAATCTTTATTTATTATAATAATATAATATTTTCATGTAACTATTATATTATAAATTTTTAATACTTTTATTTTTATAATTATTATTAATAAATTGAAGATATCATTGTTAATATATTTATATATCTATATATTTTATTCAAATGCATTACTTTTTTTAGGTGTAGTTTAATTATTCTAAGTTTTCAAAAAAAAATTCGTTTAATTTTGTTTATTTTCTGGTTGGAAAATTTTTAAAAATCTTAGAATCATGTATATTAGCTATGGAAATTGCATAATATGGGTGTCATGGGGCATTTGAGGGTACTGAGTCTATTTATGGATTCAAAAATACAATTTAAACACGTAGAAATTTAAATTTTACCCAAAAATCCGACCAAATATTCTTTTTCTTTTATTTACTATAATTAATTTAATTCAAATAAAAAATCAATAAAAATATATTTAATAAAGAAATTATCCATTTCACCAATCGTTTTAGAAACTTCTTCACAGGACAATCAAATCATTGAAGTTAACTCAAATTTTGAAACGCACAAAAGCTGCTACACCATTTTAGTAATAACCTCAACCTTCTCAATTTTGACATGCTCATCATATCTCGTTAATAATGCTCTACCAATTTTTTTCCATTGTTTTGTAGGCGTAACGTTTTCAATTGGGTTAAACTACCCAAATCATCAATGAAGCCATTATTTTCGATCTCTTCTCTTGGCCGAGTTTTGTCTACAAGCACGTATGCAAACTACAGTTATACATGTCCAATTGCTGCAAAGAGGTAAGCCTTGAAATACTAGTTAAAGGTAGCTATTGTAAATCTTCACGGCTACAAAGGCGCAGATACTTGAGGCATATCAACTTATGAATATCATATGGTAATTCTGTAATATTAGAACAATCAAGATCAAGGATTTTTAGGTTTACCAAATTTGTAATTGATGCCGGCAGCTTTGTCATGGCACGCTTCCTAACCCAAGGAATACTGCAAGCTGTTTTAAACAGCCCACATTCTTTGGCAATGTCTGGAGGGATGTCCCAGTCAAACCCAGATTCGTAAGAGAGATCATACTCCTTATCAGCTTGTTTGGAATTTATCTGATTCTATTAACAAGGAGTAGATTTCTTGAACTTTCAATGATTTGGCAGCGATCATAAACAAAATCTGGGTTTATCTTGAACATTCATTTTCATCCAATGTTATCAATGCTGTGAAATGCAACTTCGCAACTCCCCAATTTGCATAGCGGAATCAAACAAATTCTCAAGAAATTGGATCTCTCTTAATAAATGTTAGAAATAGTAATCTCATTAGTTAAGTGTATTAGGGTGAAAACGTGAAGGTGGGTAACACTTTCGTGAGAAACCAGTGCAAAAACGTCTTAGCGGAAGTTATTCGGCCGAATAATAAATATTATTCGGCCGAATAATAAATATTATTCGGCCGAATAATAAACATTGTTCGGCCGAATAATTTACATTATTCGGCCGAATAATGCAGAGGTTATTCGGCCGAATAACCACAAACAGTTCTCCGTCCCGTTTGACGGAGATCCTTGAAATGTGTGCAAACAATTGCCGGACGGAAAAAAAATTTCGGGCAATAGTTTATTCGGCCGAACAGTTTTTCGGCCGAACAGTTTTTCGGCCGAACAATTATTCGGCCGAACAATTATTCGGCCGAATATTGGTTTGGCCGAACAATTATTCGACCGAAAAACTCTTCGGCCGAATAATGATTCGGCCGAACAATTATTCGGCCGAATGATTGTTCGGCCGAACTATTTTTCTGCATAAAAAGCCAGCATCGGCTGCCATTTGGCATTCCTTGCTGGAAATATTTGGACCCCGCATGGGCCCGCAGTAGATTGTTTTCCACCCCGCTGCTGCCCCACAGCCCGCTGCTGCTCCACGACCTGTTGACGCTCCACGATCGGCTGTTGTAACGTTCGCCACCCCGCTGCTGCTCCACGACCTGCTGCTGCCCGTCGGCGGTTACGTTGGAGAGTTCGTCGGCTCGTCATCTGTTTCTTGCTGTTGCTCGTTGGATGTTGCTCGTCGGCCGTTACATTTTGGTTGGCAGGTGTGTTCGGTTGTGTTGCTGCGTCGACGGTGTTGCGGTTTTGTGTGCAGGGTTGAAAGTTGTTATTTTAAGGTGCGCTTTTCTTTGAGTTGTGACGTTATGATTCTGTTTGTGCATGTTATTGGTGTTACTTGATGACATTATTCGTTGCTTGGTGAAGGAGCTAGTTGGTGATTGGAGCGTTGGTGGATTGTATAGACGCGGCGTCGTGGATCGACGATCTCTTTACTGCTCTTTTGGATAGAGGTATGTATCGTTACACAAACTCTGCTCTTGAGTTGTTGGCAGTAGGAGAAAATTAAAAAAAATATCTGTAATGGGTGTTAAAATCAGAAGGTTTAACTTTTTAAAATTCAATTTTTATTTTAGAGATGTCAGTTGTATGTCCTTGAACAGGGTTCATGAACTCTGTTCATGAACACAGTTCATGAACACAGTTCATGAACTTTGTTCATGAACACAGTTCTGTTCATGAACTCTGTTCAAGAACAGAGTTCTGTTCATGAACAGAGGTTTGTTCATGAACAGAGTTCTGTTCATGTTATGCTCTCAAATTATAGGCGGTAGTGGTTACTCCTTTTTTTTATATAAAAATGGTAAGAGCAAGTATAAAGCAAGTAAGGCTTTGAAATATATAAAATAAAAATCAAACATCATAAAATGTATTTGTCTTATTGTTATGAAATGTAACCCCATGGCTTCTTTATATATATGGATATGTAAACCCTAATCCTGAACGAGTTTCCTATTAAGTTTCCCTAATTGTCAATGAAGGGATAATAAAGTGTATACTACACAACTTTATAAATGATCAACCTGTGGTTTTACTATGTTAAGTGAGGTACAAGAATGTCATATGAGTTCATGAACTCTGTCCATGAACTCTGTCCATGAACTCTGTTCATGAACAGAACATGTACATGAACTCTGTTCATGAACAGAACCTTTTCATGAACAAAACCTTTTCATGAACAGAGTTCATGTAGAAAGTCACTTAAAAATTCAATGTTGTAAGTTCTAAGGTATTTTTTTTATAAAAATTAAGGAATGTTTGTTTATTGAGATATAGAATGAAAACATAAGTGATCATTGAAAAATTAGGAAGGTCATTGAACTATTACAATTAAATGATTATGAGATGATTATAGATGTCATGTTTATGCTACAATAGTGTTCTTAGAGTTAGGAGAGGAACTTACAAAAGAAAATAAGTTACAATATTTTAGGTGGCTCTACATTTTCTATGCAGATCTTTAAGAGATATGTTTTTAAGTTTGTAGAATGAACATGTACAACTTCAATGTGTGTAAATTGTTTTATCATAAATATAAACTAGAAATCTCTTAATAAGGGTATATATATGTTATACTATTTTAGGCAGCTCTACATTTTGTATGCAGATCTTTAATAGATATGTTTTTAAGTTTGTATAGTTAACATGTACAACTTGTGTAAATTGTATTATCATAAATATAAGTTAGAATTCTTTTAATAAGAATATATATATATATGTTTAGTGAGATGTTTTTTCATTGACATATATAATTCAACCATCTTTGTTGGATTAAAAGTTTTTAAGGTTACTATACTACTTCAATTAATCGTGTTATAACTTATATTTGATAATGAAATGATTATTAGATATATCTTTATGTTGCAATATTAGGGATGGTAAGGAATTTTAGTTAATTAATTAGAGTTAGGAGGGGGACTTAAATTTTGTTGTAGTTTTTAATCAAATATTGGCTTGATGCTTGTAGAATAGTCATGTACAATTTCAATATGTTAACGTTTGTGTAAATTTAGAAGTTATATCAAATGGAAAGAGAGTCTTCGAAGGGAAAGCGTAGGAGGTCATCACAATCCTCAGGAATTGGTGTTCCAATTGGTAGTCGAAGGTTGTCGAATTCACCGCGGGGTTCAAGTTTATTGCATGGGTCCCAGTCATTTGATCATCAACAAGTTCGAAGGGGTACAAATGATTCTCCTTCGTCTTCTATGGGAGAGTGTCGATCTCAACCTTCTGTTGGTATGAACATTAATGTTTAATAATGTATAATTTGTATTTTTTTGTGTTTTGAATTTATGGAAAAGGTTAATTCTTGACTACGGCTATATTTGAAGGAGAGCGACGTTCAGAAGATGTGCGTAATTCGATGGAGCGAGGGGAAGATCAAGATAGGATTGTAGATGATGGAATAGGTGTGGGTGGAGAGTAAGGTCCTGAAGATCCTCCTAGAGCTAGGACGACATATGTTCCACTAGCCGAGGGGTGTACACCCATATCAACTTATCCATCTGATTTACCTGATGAGCTTCCATGGAAAAGTGTTGTGCAACAAACTATTCTTGAAAGTTGTAGATCCCACTATGACAGGTTGAACAATGATCTTTGTTCTTTGGATCTCCCTCCAGAGAGTCGACAAAGTCTAGAGATTGTTTTGGCGTCTTTGCAAAAATTCATTGATGCATACGAGGAACTTGGACCAACTACAAATGATTTTGTTCATTTGATGTGGATGCGAAGGGACCAAGTTATGGGTCCAGACAAGTGGGAGGTTGTGAAGGAGAGAGTCACCAGAGAACAAGCCAATTCAATGTTCAATTTCAAATAAGGCCTTAAGCGAAAAATGTTGAAAGTGCAATATTTCAAGCATCCTCAAATTGCACATTTAATATATGGTCGATTTCTTGCAGCTTATGGTCGATTGCCTTGGAACGATGAGGTTCCTAATTATTTTGCTAGATTTTTTTATGCGGAGTTTTTTTTAGGTATGAAGCCTAACTATACTGATGTTCCCTCTGACTTTTATGGAGTTGGAAAGGGTAGAATATATAATCGAAAAGGCGCTCTCAGAGACCCTACCACTATACAACCTCCACCTGAGATACCTCGTCCACCAAGGGTTGTGGCTTTAAGATCAGAGATGGAGACAACATCTCAACTAGGGACAGTTGGAAGGGAATCGGTAGGTGATGGTTTAGCTTCAGCTCTTGCTGGAGTAGAAGTTGGTTTGGGGCGAGAGAGGGCTCGCGCTATTCTTCGTCAAAGTTTTGTTTACAAGACGAATGACGAGGTAGATGCATTGAGCATTGATGATCTCAGGGCTTATGCTAAGTCTTGTCGAGATATAGCTTCAGATGTGTTTGTCCAATGACACATCGAGCATGGGAGAGGTTTGTTGATTATGCTATGACAATCTATTTGATTTATTATTAATCATTTTGAATTGAATTTTTTGCTACATGGGAATAAATATATTAAGCAAATGTATTTTGTTTGCAGTTTACGAGAATGTTAAATGCAAATAATTTTCGAGTCTCCAGTAGTCAAAACCAAGAGCATCCTAGTCAAAATGAAGAGCGCTTAGGAGAGGTATTTTAATTATAATATTTATGATTGAACATGATATTTTTTTTGTTTGTTTGAATTTTAATAAATATCAATGTATCTTATTGTTAATTTGACTTATCTATGCAGGTTTCATTAGATTCCAACTTTTTAGATGATTTACCATCTCTTGTGAGCTAATGATTTTAATTTTTTTGTTTTGGTTTTAAGTTAATTGCTTAATTTATTATTTGTATCTACTATGTTTTATTTATTAACAAAATTTAAATTTTAGGGAAGAGACCATTTGGAAATTGGGGGCGAAGATGTGGGGTCTTTAATGAATGCAGATATTGGCACTGAGGTAATTTTGTTGAACTATAAATGATCTTTGATATAAGTTTAATGTTTTATATTTTTTTGATTTATTTGAAAATTGTTTTTGTACATGTTGCAGCTTGGCTCTTTGAGATCCTTTGGAGCCAAAGGAAAGTCTCTAGGGGAAAAAAGTGGTGGACATGCATTCAAAGAATTTGATGTACGATTTTTTTAATAATTGAATTGTTTTGTAGATGAGTTTAATATCTTAATATTTTGAATTTAGTGTAAAATTGTTTAAATAATTTATGATCTAAATTTATAATTTGTTTTTTTGTGTATTGTAGGTCGAGTTGAGTCCCAGGGAAGGTCCTAGTGGAAAATAGTGGAAATATATTGGTCTAGATGGATAGTGGTTCAGACTTTATTGTTTTTGTTGATATATATATATTGTAGTTGTTTTGAACATGGAGGGTATTTATTTTTTGATTATATATATATGTACATTGAATTCACATGTTCATCAACTTTTTTTTGGATTATATACATGAGTACATGTCCATTATTTCTCATTTGGTAAATGTTTAGAATATGTTTTGCATGAATGTTTAAAATGTTTTGATAATATTTATAATATGTTTCGCATGAATGTTTAAAATGTTTTGATAGGTGCAATCCAAGGTTAGGAAATGTTGAATGATGAGAATGAATGTTATGAAGTTAGAAAATGTTGAATGATGAGAATGAATGTTGAATGTTTCGAATGTTATGGAAAAATGAATGTTGAGAAAGAATGAATGGGAAGTGTTAGGAATGTTTAAAATGTTATTCCAAGTTGGGAAATGTTCAATGTTGAGAATGAATGTTATGGTAAGAATCAATGTTGGGAAAAAATGAATGGGAGGTGTTAGAGAAAAATGAATGTTGGGAAAGAATGAATGGGAGGTGTTATGGAAGAAGGAATGTTTTCAATTTGTTATGTTGAGAATAAATGTTATTATAATATGTTTTGCATGAATGTTTAAAATGTCTTGATAGGTGCAACCCAAGAGTAGGAAATGTTGAATGATGAGAATGAATGTTATGGAAAAATGACTGTTGGGAAAGAATGAATGGGAGGTGTTGGGAATGTTTAAAATGATAATCTAAGTTAGGAAATATTCAATGTTGAAAATGAATGTTATGGTAAGAATTAATGTTGGGCAGAAGTTTATGAATGTTAAAATTTTTGATAGAAATATGGATGAATTAGGAAGTTTAAAAGCAAATATATGTTAAAGTTCAAATTTTGATATAATGAATTTTTAATTAATTTAATTTTTATTTTCAATGTTTAGGTACATTTGATGCGGCTGAAATCATGGCAAATGGGGGTAACGGTTTTTTTGTTTTTTAATCATAAGCGAAGATTCCAGGATTGTGAAGTTTGTGTTAAATTAGAGCAATGATTTTAAACAACAATTTGATGAATTTTCATTGATTTGTTGTAAATAATCATTTCTCTAATTTAGCATAAGCTTCACAATCCTGGAATCCTTGCTTGTGATTAAAAATCAAATGATCGTTGTCTCCATTTGCCATGATTTCAGTTATGTGAATTTGCACAAGCGATATTTTAAATTAAAGATTTTGGACGGAGAACTTGGTGACAATTTACAGACATCTATTTAAGATCATATTTATGGTGAAGTACGTATTAAAGAAACATGTTCGATGGATTAAAAAAATACAAAATTTAATAGGTCTTTTTGTTATTTTTCGTTAGTATCAATCAACCAAAAGTAAAAATTCAGGGTGGAGTGGGGATAGCCACATCCGTTATCTCATCCCTTAGTGGTCTAATAGACATATGGGGACCCGAATAAAGTACTTTTGAATTTTCAAATTATATTTGAATTCATTTTTAAGCATGTTAAAGTACAACCATTTAAGCTCTTATGTTAGTTGTCATTCAAGAAAATATTCATAAAATCTCAATGAAAAAATATACTGTGCACAACAATTTTGTTAATTGGACAAAAATATATTGCACACAACAATTGACATGGACAAAAAATACATTGCACACAACAATTGACATGGACAAAAAATATATTGCACACAACAATTGACATGGACAAAAATATAGATCAATTTATTTTTGATATGTAGTTAAAAACATCGCAATGGAATACCATCTTCAACTATCCGTTCATGGTCACATATGGATAGTTTCCATTTTTTGGTTTTTAACTGTTTTTTTTATGGAACTTGTATCAATTTTATTCGAGATGCACATACTAAATGACTATATTGACAACATATAACATCGGGCTCATAATCTTGAAAGTAGACATAATTTTTAGTCATATGCGTCTGCTGAAAAAAGTAGCCTTTTAAAATGATGGATCCTCTTTCATATGTAAATCCGTTGTCGTCGTAGTCCTCCAATAACTTCATTTTCCTTCAGTGCATCGCATCAAATAATATTTGACATTTTCGTTGTTGTCTACAGGTGCAATCACAGCGAAAACATATCCTGTGCAAGTTATGATTGGTGTTAGCGTATTGAAATGAATTAAATTGACTACTTATGGCGATGGATTAGAATGAGCAATTGATTAAAAAGTCAAAAACAAGTTTATTACCTTCTCTTACGAGATCTGAAATTCTATCGCCATCAGACGATATTGCTATTTCTTCTGATTCTAATTCTTCAACACTTGCCAGTGGCATTTTTCCTTTTGGATTAATCTCTGTGTGTCTCCAAGCTTTTACGTAGTTGTTTGTTATGTTTTCACAAACTTCTGTAGACTCAACATTTTCAATGCAAATATGACAAAAGCATGATTGCTTTCTACTGTCAAATGCAAACACGTTGTGAAATGATTTTGTTTGAATAGAGTGAAGATCTCTAGTTCCATGTATGGTGCTAGCGTCATATGGTATTGATCTATTTATATCTTGGACCCCAACAAGCCAAAAAAACCTACACAATAAATAGTGTACATGTGTACTTAAATGTTAGTATATACATTTTTTTAAATTTTAAGAAATAATATAAATTAAAAAAATAGTGGACATACCTGCGCACGTCTTTTGATTGTTGATTATAATCATGGCTTAGATTTAATTGACACCATTGGACAACCTCTGCAGCTGAATGAAACTGTGCTGAAGAATAGTTCATTTTCCATCTTCGAAGTGCTCTTTTCACGCATGCTCCTGCACCATCATGCTCACCTTTTCCATGCCCAGTTTCAAAGAAATTCCAGCGATGTTTAATGTTCAGCGCTTTATGAAGTCGACATAACCAAAAAAATGATCGTGAAGATTTAAATTGACCCGCACATCCATCAGACCATATCCAATGCTCTTTGAATTTGACTTCGCGTTTTTTCAGTGAGTCATAGAAAATATTTTCTATACAATGTTGGACAAAATGTGTGTCGTGTGTACGATCATCGCTGATATAGAAGTGATATTCTTTAATCACATCTCGATTGTCACATGTGCTTTCAATGCCATCGACATCCTGTTGAGAATGTCTATATACAACATGGACAGATATCGAAACTTGGTCAGAGTGATAGTATTCACTCTGTATTTCTTTTTGTGCAGCAAATGTATAGTTTTCAGCAAAATCAACCACCGACAAAATTGTTCCGGGTGGAAAAATTTCACGAGACTGTTTGAATTGAAGATCTTGCCATCGTGCTCTACGTGAATGCTGGGTGTATTTATAAATTTCGCTTTCAAATTTTTTGAGAAAATCTGTGACGCATATCTTGTCTTCTAGCAAATCAATTCTTTTGGAATGTGAATCACTAGAACTTGTATATTAGTTGATGTATTCGTATCTCTTCCAATCAACATTTACATTTGACAACGATTGATCATTATCGATAGCGTATTTATTATGGAATAACACCAAATTTCCACAATGATGACAATGTTTTCCATTGACACATTTCTTTGAATAAAATACTTCATCGTGATTTCTCTCACATAAAATTTGAGATATGAATTCACGTATCGTCGGCGGAGGTGGTGAATTTGTCCAAAACATTTTACCAAATTGAAGAAACGTGTCATAATATAACTGAAATTGCACATGATAACGGCAACAACATGTATCACGTATAGTTATAGGTCGAACATACCATGGTTTTTGTTGCACAAATGTAGTGATTGATATATTAATTTCACGATGATCTTCCTTAAATTTATTGAACAATTGTACTTGTGTCATGTCCATTATATGTTTTGGTTGGCTTTCATATACATTTCGTGATATTCTTTTGCGTATCACATCTCTTGAATTTGGTGAAACTCGAGCATGTTCCAACCAATATTCTCGTACAATATCTTTAACACCTGCTCCTAATCTATCTTTGTAAGGTTGTCTACAAATAATTGCCCAACAAGCAAGTTCATTATTTTCATCTATTTGCATTCTGAATTTGCTATGTTTGTATAATGTTTTTCTTGATGTTCCAACTGCTTTTGCTAGTTCTGTTGTCAAACGCTTTTGTTTAGTACTAGTTGAAAGAATTGCTGTATGAATTGCTTTACGTGCAGCACTGATATCTTTCTTCCTGGATTTTCCAAATTTTTTTATTGCATCGCCTATATTTTCCATCACATTTTGTTTCAATTTCGACTCTTTTGTTACTTTGTGAATACCCAATAATGATGTAGCACCTTCTAACTTCTTGGACACTAATAAACATCTCAAAATTTGTGCTTGTCCTGCTATTGAGTAATCCTTGAGAACTTCATCATAAATTTTTGTAGCACGATATCGTGCAACATGTATTGGTAGTTTTTCTCCATATTTGTCGCAATCAATGTCTTCTAACATTTCATCATCAATAGTAAAAGTACCTATACATCAAGTTAAATTTAATTTAACATATATCAAAAAATAAAATTCATTATAAAAAAATGAATTTGGAAAATATATGATATATACATACCAGGTTCAATTTATGGATTTTGAACTTGATCTTCAATATTGATTTCATCGACATTAGCATGTAAATCACTATTTACATCTTCTACAATGTTCTTTTCAACTTCAATTTGTTCTTCTTATACTCTATTTTCAATTTCCATTTCTTCAACATTATCATGTAAATCTGTATTTATATCTTCAATAGTTCTCTCTTCCGTTTCGGCAACCCTTTGTTTTTTGGCAATATATCTGAGTTTTTGTTTCTCTCTATTATCATCATCATCACGTTTACGATCAACTTTTCTTTGACGTTTTCTCTTATTGCCCATGGTTGTTTAATCTATAGACGATAAATTAAAGAATCATGTTACTTTATAGTAAAAATAAATAAATTAAGATTTAAAAACATTTACGGAATTTATAAAAACATGAACTGAAATTTACTTTACCTTTTAAAAATTTTGTAAGAGTCTTTTGAAGAAGATTTCTTTGGAATTAACTTTCATTTGAAAAAACTCTCTGAACTAAAATCTTCTTTGAAAAATAATAAAAACACCTTGTGCCAAGGAAGAAAATAAAACACCTTGTAAATAAATCTTTGTTGTAAAATTCATTGCAAAAATACTTTTTTGAAAAAATATCTACGAAAAAAACCACTAGAAAAAAGTACTTTGAATAAAAACTTATTTATAAATATATCTGAGAAAAAATCATTGTAAAGAAATAACTCTTTGAAAAAAAACCCATTTCAAAGAAATAAGAAGTACAAAATTACCTTGCAAAAAATCCTTTGCAAAATACTTTAGCAAGATAACTATTTGAAAAAACTCCTTTCAAATAAATAAGAAGTGCAAAACTACTTTGGAAAAAAATCATTTGCAAAATACCTTAGCAAAACAACTATTTGAAAAAACCTCTTTCAATTAAATAAAAAGTGCAAAGCTACTTTGAAAAAAAAACATCCTTGCAAAGAAACTCCTTGCAAACATGTCTAAGAAAAGAAATATTTTGAAAAAACTCCTTGCAAATATCCCTTAAAAAAAACACTTTCAATGTGTCTTTTGGAAAAAAGAAGAAGAAACATACTTTGTAAAAATCTCTTTTTCAAAAAAATGTCTTCTTTGCAAATATACAATAAGAAAAGAAATATTTTGAAAAAACTTCTTGCAAATATGCCTTAGAAAAAAATCACCTTCAATGTGCCTTTGGAAAAAAGAAGAAACATACTTTGTAAAAACCTCCTTTTGCAAAAAATGTCTTCTTTGTAAAAATGCAATAAGAAAAGAGATATTTTGGAAAAACTCCTTGCAAATATGCCTTAGAAAAAAAAACTCCTTCAATGTGCCTTTTGTAAAAAAGAAGAAGAAACATACCTTGTAAAAACCTCCTTTTGCAAAAAATGTCTTCTTTGTAAAAATACAATAAGAAAAGAGATATTTTGAAAAAACTCCTTGCAAATATGCCTTAGAAAAAAAAACTCCTTCAATGTGCCTTTTGTAAAGAAGAAGAAGAAACATACCTTGTAAAAACCTCATTTTGCAAAAATTATCTCCTCCTTTCGAAATTAGTTTGACAAAAAAATGCGAAGTTCAAACATGCGAAAATAATGAATTAACTTTACGTTTATTTATATGAGTATAAAAAATATATTTGTTTTTTATTCCGACCGACGTATTTTTTTTTCCGTTTAGTTATTCGGCCGAATAACTTTCGCCATAAGTTACGGCGCCGTTACGGAAAACAGTTATTCGGCCGAATAATTATTCGGTCGAATAATTATTCGGCCGAATAATTATTTCGGCCGAATAATCTCTGAAACATGAAAGATTCAGATCTCTGCAAAATTTTCAGGTTTCTCCATTTTCGGAAGGAGAAAACCACCTCTTACACAACAAAACGAATGTCAGACTTCATACCAGTAGATTCATCATTGAATCTACTTTACGAGGGTATAAATTTTGTTGTATATAGATAAGAACTGATATTTTTTAAGTTTTATCTTCGTAACATGTGTCGAGTTATGATTCAGCTCTTTAAAAAAACAGCGAAAAGAAAAATCCATAACTTTGAAAATACAACACCAAAAAAATCGAAGAAAATGTGGGACTCTTCATTGACGTGTCTACTTCAAAAGGGTGTTCGTAGATTTTTTGATTTTATAGCGGATTGAGAGAAAAGTGGTGCAACAAAAAGGTTGTTGAAAATCGACTGAGTTTCCCCATTGATCGACTTTAAAAAAATATAATAATTATTATAGAGGTCCATTGGATGCAAACTTATAGTCAGGCACTAGTACATTGTGTGTAGATTGTCGTAGCATTTTCAGTTTTTGCAAAACACAAGTCTAACAACGATTTTAGTGGTGCAACAAATCATAACTCTTTTGTAGTCTTTTCATTTTATAAGAACACACTGTCAAACATTTGCGAAATCGACATATCAAATCTTAATAAAAAAAATTGAAAAAATTATGAGTAGAAAGCTAACATAATTCTACAAAAGTTTTCTTTTTACGGCAAAGTGAAATTTTAAACAAAAATATCACTTTTGTTCGCCCGAAGTTGAAAAACATGAAAAAACCAGAATTATTTTCTCACGAGACCCCCCAAAATAGACACCCATCTTCATTTTTTCACCCAATAGTTACATTTCATTATTCAGTTCTAGGATGGATTAGTCGATGTTTCGTTAAACCGTCAAACTATGTAACATATATATACTAATGTATAATATGAGATATGTAGTTCAGCCATTCATGCTTGTAACTCTTTTGTTCATGTCTCTGCCTATATTTTGAACATAGTATCAAAGCGTTTGGTTAATCTGTTGGTCATTTCAAGATGGATTTATGAGCCTCTTCTTGATTAGAGGTTTTGTTTAAGATTGGAGGTTTTGTTGAGCCGTTAGGCTTTGTTGAGTCCGCTTTGTTGAGCCCTTGGAGGTTTTGTTGAGCATTGCTGCACACAGAGGAAAGTCTGCTCTCTAGTGAGGTTTGTTGAAGCCGGTACTCAATGCAGAGTAAAATCTATTGTTGAAGTTTGCTGAAGCAGGTGTTGCACGTAGAGTGTTTGGTTGATCCAAAATTGGATTAGTTTCTGGAGAACCTCTTCAAAGATTGGAGAGAAGACCCTTGAAGTAGGGGCAGATCGGTTTAAATAGATTTGTTTGGAGAAGGTTGAAGCAGATCGGTTTAAATAGATTTGTTTGGAGAAGGTTGAGAAAACCGTTGCCGTTGGACAGTGCCATCCAGCAAGAATAATTCGCTGTAAGAAAGCTTTTTGTGAGGAAAAGAAATTCGCTGCGTTTGAACTCCATCTGTTAGAAACGAAGAGTTGGATGAGATCGTTGTTTTCTGTTAGAAATAGAAATCGCTGCATTAAAATTTTGCAGCCCATTGGTATGAAGAAAACCCCGGTGTATGAAGATTACCATTCATTTGAGAAAGTCGGCCTGAGATAGTGCAGTATGAAAGTTCTGCGAGGAAGAGAAGTTTGTTGTGTTTGCTGTTCTAAGGAATTTGGCCGTGAACAGAGAAGGAAATTGCTGCCCAGAAATACGGTTGGTTGATTGATGAGATCGCTACTTAAAAGATGGAGGAAATGGCTGCATAAAATGATTTCAGTCAGCGTACATAATTTACAGTTCGTCATATGTGAAGAACCGCTGCAGTGAAGAAGCTAAGAAGTTAAACCCAGCAAAATGTTATTGAAGGTATTTATGGTGAAAGAGAATTATGAAAAGCTAATATTGTGGTGAAAGAAAATTATAAAAAGTTCTTTTTGTGAAAATAAAAAGTCGGAATTGATTTTTAAGAAAGTTTTGTGAAGTGTGGTGAGAGGAGCTTTATATTGATCTATATTAATTGATTTTGAGAGAATAATTTCTTTGGTGTGAAGAATTGTTATTGTTTTTGAGAAAAATTTGAGGAGATCAATGAAGATTTAGAGTAGAATAAACCTAATGAAGATGAAGAGATCAGTGAAATATTAAGTAGATCAAGTAGATCAGTGTTGATTTTGCCATTTTTCTTAGGTATGGATTATGAAATTTGGGCAAATAAAATGGAATATTTGTTTTGTTCAGTAAATTTGTGGCATTTTGTTCAAAAAGATTTTGTAGATCCCCGTGATAGAAAAAATGCAATAGCAAGATTTCTTATTTTGTCAGCAGTGGATGAAAACGTTTTTTATAGTGTTTTCTATAAAATTCATCAAGTTGTTACTGCAAAAGCTTTTTGGGATGCTTTAGAGATGAGGTACAATAAAAACAAAAGAAATAGAAACACTTTACAGCATATTGGTACATTAGAAGAAACTTCTATGTCCGAAGCAAAGAAAGAGAAAGAAGAAGAAGACGAGAAAGTTAAGGTAGAGGAGAAGATTGAAGACATTTTGTGTGTCACAGAGTTTGAAAAGGAAGGTGAAACCCACTGCGTAGATACACCAGTGGATGATGAAGTTGTAGTTGAAGTTGCCATTGCAGCAGCCTGTGATGATGAAAAAAATTTGGTGAATCCAGCAATAGATATTGCTCATGACATTAACCTAGTGAACCGAACAAAGTTTGTTGAGTTTGTTGATGACAATTCAGTTGAAGATAAAACTGCCCATGTAGCAGTGTATAATGAAAAACAAGATAAAGATTTTGTAGAGTGTTTGGAGAGTCCATTCCTACACAAGGAAACGACGCTTGAAGCATCAACCGAGACCAAAGAATATCATGTTTTTGGAACTGAAAATTTGTGTGTTTGCAGATTATGCAGGTATTATGGGAGAAGAAGAACACTTTGATGTAGTGTTAACAAACTATGACGAGGAGTTGAGAATGTTAGAAGAATGGGAAAATCCAAGGATTTGTGAAAACATGAACCATAATATTGTAGCAGATGAAGAATATGAAAACATTAACTTTCAAGAATTTGAAATTAGCATTGCAGAAATGCCGCAGGAAATGAAGTTAAGCAACATACACTTGCAAGGAATGATGAACATTGAGGTAGACGAATTATGGAAGTATTTGACGAAGATTTTTGGGTGGAGACACAATGAGAAAAAGAATATAGTTGACCACAAAGACCAGTTGTCTGAGAATACTTTTGAAAGCAAAGTAGGAGGACGACAACAACATCAGATTTGGGATCCAAGCGAACATTCTATCTTTGAAGTTGAAGATGAAAGAAATAGGCCTAAGCAGCCTAATCTGAACGAACCCAATTTAGTTTTTTGAAATTTTTGTTAAGTGTTTGTAAGCTTGGCTGAGACATAGACCAGCAAGCATTTGCATTTTAGCAGTTTACCAGCAAGCATTTGCATTTATGAGATTTGCATTTTAGCAGTTTTAGGGTATCAAAATTAAGAGGGAGTGTTAGTAAGAATGTAACCCTTGAGATTAAGAGGGAGTGTTAGAAATAGTAATCTCATTAGTTAAGTGTGTTAGTTACATTCCGTTATTCAGTTCTACGATTTAGTTTTTTGAAATTTTTGTTAAATGTTTGTAAGCTTGGCTGAGACATAGACCAGCAGGCATTTGCATTTATGAGATTTGCATTTTAGTAGTTTTAGAGTATCAAAATTAAGAGGAAGTGTTAGTAAGAATGTAACCCTTGAGATTAAGAGGGAGTGTTAGTAAGAATGTAACCCTTGAGATTAAGAGGGAGTGTTAGAAATAGTAATCTCATTAGTTAAGTGTGTTAGTTACATTCCGTTATTCAGTTCTACGATCGGTTAGTCGGTGTTTCCTTAAACCGTCAAACTATGTAACATATATATACTAATGTATAATATGAGATATGTAGTTCATCCATTTGTGCTTGTAAGTCTTTTGTTCATGTCTCTGCCCATATTTTGAACAATAAATCTAGTTTAAAATAAATTTATGCAGATCTAAAAACACAGCAAAAGTTTAAAATGAACTTATGCAAATCTAATAACAAGGCAAACCTCTTTTCTTTGTGAAAGAGATCACTTTGAAGACTTGTAAGAGATGGAGACTTAGAAACAGTTAGCCAAAGCAATAAGCCATCGTTAAAGATATTTCTCACATGTTGGTTGTTGAAGACTCCCTTGAAGAGTAGTCTTTCCAATCATGTCAATGTGCGAACACTATGCATCAGTGACTAACTTCTCTAGCCTTGCAGAAGCTTTCTCTTGCCCGGCCACTATGGTTCGCTGATGTAAACGCTGATCTTGACAGGTGATATCTTCGTGATCATAGGCTGAACGCTAATTATCATATTTTCTTTTTTGTACCTAACAGCATGACTTATGTGGTGAAGAATCTCTTTCTTGTATCTAACAACATTAGATATGTGGTGAAGAATCTATTTCTTGTATCAAACAGCATTACTGATGTGGTGAAGAATCTGGGTATTTACTTTGTCCAGGACCACACCAGTAAATGCAGAGACCATATATCCATGGTATTTCTAACTTTTACCTTTGAATAAAGGAAGTGATAGGATTTAATGCACAATACATTGACATAAAGCTCTACATCCATTTCTTTTTTTTCTTTTTTTTTAAAAGACATATTTTTTTAAGTAAGAATTCTACTAGGTAGGACTCATTCCAAATAAGGCTATATTAAAGATAATGACTTAGGAAGGTGCATGAAACCACCAACATTGCATCCAACCACGAGTATCCTATAAGGATTTTGTTTTTCCAAAAAACACTCATTTTTTGTTTTTTCAATTCACATTTAAAATTGTATATATTTTTTAAAGAAAATTTTGATATAAAATATCTACAAAATAAATGACAAGAGAGTATTTAGAAATATCAAATGTATATTTAATATTTAATATTAAAAGTTTATATTTTATTTTGCTCAATTATCTAGCTAAAATAAACTAACTTTAAAATTTATAAAACTTTTAATCATCTAACTAAAACTACCAAATTTAAAGGGTGGCACTGATTTAAAATTTAAACCGTAATAAAAATTTAAAAACCGTTAACTTTGAAATGGGGGGTGTGATAACTGACACTCAAATTGCCTCCTGTTATCATTATTTTTATACCTGCCTCCGGCAGGTTATATAGTGATCACTCGGTCAACAATGCTTTTGACTTTATAATTTTAAACTAAAATTTTCACCAGTTTTTCAAAGTTTACAACATTTTGTTTATTAATTTGATTTTTTTTAAATGAATATTTTTTTTTTAATTTTTAAAATTTCATATTACTTTTTTTATGATTGGTGAATGAGTTTGAATTGACTAAATACCCCTGGTGAGACATGACAATTATATTTTTTTAAATAATAATAAAATAAAATAAAATTTAAATTTTTTTAAAATTGCCACATGGTATATATAATAATTGTCTTTGATACTCAATCTCCATTTCATCAGTTGGCAGTTGGCAGTTGGCAGTCGGCAGTCTTTTCTTTATTCAAGAACAGTGATGGCATCAGCATGATGCATACATAGCTTTGTTTAACCGCTAATAATGACATTTGTTTCGGCCTGAATGGCATTGATGTGATCATCTTCTATTTTTGGAATATGTGCTGTCTTCATCCCTGGATAATATGACAAAATAGTTGACTATTATAGCAAGCTGGCGAATATTCTATGTTTTCTAATAAATGGGTAGGTGACTACCTTACATAACACTTCTATGATTAATACTAATTAATTATGAAAACAAAAACTAAATAATACAATACATTTTTGAATATTTGAACAAGTAAAATTAGCAGCAAAGCTGCTTATACCTGCTTCTTATTTTTTTAAATGTTTTAATGTACTAGTTTAGAGATATTTTAATATAGTAGTTATATATAAAATAAAATAATATTACAATAATCATTCAATTTCATTAATTTGTTTTAGATATTATAAATGAAAACTTTATTACAAAAGTGTAATAGTGTAATAGTGTATTGTATAACAAAAGCATACATTAAGTCTTGTTTAATTATATTTAATTTTTGTGATTTTTTTATTAGTTGGCAAAATAAAGTTGAAAAAATCTTAATGACCATTTAATATACAATTTTAATAAAGGAATTTTTAATAAAATCATTTTTAGTGGGAAGTTATTTATTAATGAGAAGATTAAGTTGAAAAATAATTATCAATTATAAAATAAGAAAAAAAAGTTTCAATATTCAAGATGCTTATTGGATACCTTCCTATTCATTGTATTTGAAAATGAAATAATTAATTTTTTGAGTAAACTAAAACTTACCTCTTTTATTGCATTTGAAAATGAAATGATTATTTATAAATAAATTAAAACTTACCTAATTTTACATTTAAAAATGAAATAATTATTTCTTTAAAAAAACTTAATAAAAATTGTTTTTAATTTTGAACCAAATTGATACAAATAAAGATAACCTATGCCATTACAATTTGAACCAAAGCCATCTTCAATCTATTTATGAAGGGTAAGAGTTTTCAACACAATCACATCAAAGTTTCACAACCATTGCGTAATCCTATTATAAATTTCCTTTTATAGTTCGAAAAGAGTAACAAACTCAAAGGAACAACTTTCGTCCAAGTAAACTATTATTTCCTCCATAAAACATTTTAATATTTAAAAGAGTAACTAATATCAAGAGTGATTTTTGTGGATTTTTTCGGAGAGGAGTTAATAATGAAAATAATAAATTATTGCTTTGTGACATTAATCCTTTCACTTCATTGAAAATGAGTTACTTTATTGTTTGGCAGAGGCTCACAACGGAGTATTAGGTTGTAATCGATCGATTGAATGTATCTAGATGACAAATTGTTTATTACGGATTCCAATTCATACTAAAATAATTTATATATTATCATATTAACGCAGACTTTAATCTATGTAGACACGAGGACTGAGCAATATGCTACATTCAACACGTAAACATATACGTGGCTAACACAATAAGTGGTGGCAGCAAAATAAAGAACCAGATTACTAGTTACCACGGTCAAAGCTTCTACAGATTATTCTCTTGTTAGACAAGTGAATCATATTCATCCAGGCAAAGAGAGGAAAATCTAGTGATATTGTATTGTGTTACACGCAGCAGTAGCACCCCCGTATTGGTGGCAGCAAGGAAAACATCGCTGCTCATACAAAGATCTATATGCTCAGGGGTTAACAATGAATTAGGGACTCTATGTGTTGTTGTATGTGATGCCTGGGGTGCCCAAGGCAGCTGCCATATCTATTATTACCTCTGCGTCGTTTTGATTGGTGTTTGTAGGGTTTGTCCAACCATAGTGATTATTTCAGTCACTTTGCAGTGTAATGATTATTTCAGTCTTTTTGCAGTGTAATGATTATTTAAAAAGACACTTGGCAATATTAAAGTTGGTTAAATATTTTTATTTTAAAATTATTTAATTATATCATATCAATGATATTAATTTAGAGGACACTTGGCAGAATGATGTCTTTTTTTATGATTATTATTTTTAATTGATTTTTTATATCTGATAATTATACTGCACACCAGAGCAATTTAGTCAAATCATTGTTATAAACCAATAACAAAACAGAAAAATGTATTTTAAAAAATAAAAAAATATATTTTAACTTTAAAAAAAAAATTTAATATATAAATTTTATAAAACTTAAACAAAACTTAAAAAAAAAACCATAAACTAATTAAAGTCAAAGCTTTAGGAATACCAAACGATTGCTATATAACCTGCCGGAGGCAGGTATAATAAATTTGTTTTGTCATAAATTATGTTTGTTTGATTATTTTTCTTCTTCTTTCAAAGCAGCATTTTTTTTTCCATACTTAGGGTTACGGACCTAACCTCTATTGATACAATCTCAAGGCCTCGATGTGCAATTACAACATTGTGTGCAAACAAAACTTGGTCACTTGTAATAACTCGTTGGTGGTTTGTAATGGACATACTTCTACTCTTCCTAGATGCATTTAGGTCTTGGGCTCTTGGCTTAGAAGCAATTCATAATCATACTCTAGAACCAAAAGGTGGTTTTTTCCATTCTCTTGTATCCCCTATATACCTAATATCCCATTTGATCATTACTACGACATAGATGATTCATGTGATATCCAAAAACATCTAGAGTCTAGCCCTATACATAAAACTTAGATACTAAAACCTTACTTTAGTTTAACCTCATATCTAAGACAATGTTCTAAATTAAAAAAAATAAAATTAGTTTAAATAAAAAAATAAAAAAGTTTGTTTTAAAGCATTTGAAATTACTTCACTGAATTAATCTAAAACGAGAGACAAAGTCAATGCTATATAACGGCCTACGATAGGCATAATAAAAGGGAAGAATATTACATATCTCCCGTGAGCCGCATAAAGGTATCAAATTTTGCATATAATAATGTACTCGAGTCAAGATTTACATCATGTACTTAATTGGTCATTAGAACGTCTATGTCTAGATATGTTAGAAGGTTCAAACATCAAATATTACCCTTTCCAATAGTTAATGATGACATGGCGTGGCTCAGGCATTGTACTCATGGATGTTTTCATGCCGCGAGGATTCTAACGAGGGTTGGAACAGGGTGGAGTGGGAACTAAGATTAGTCCCAGCGTTTACTAATCCACTACGCTACCCTTTTAAAATACATATATATTATAAATCTCAACAATTTGCAGTGTAATGATTATTTTAGTCTTTTTGCAGTGTAATGATTATTTAAAAAGACACTTGGCAATATTAAAGTTGGTTAAATATTTTTTATTTTAAAATTATTTAATTATATCATATCAATGATATTAATTTAGAGGACACTTGGCAGAATGATGTATTTTTTTATGATTATTATTTTTAATTGATTTTTTATATCTGATAATTATATTGCACACCAGAACAATTTAGTCAAATCATTGTTATAAACCAATAACAAAACAGAAAAATGTATTTTAAAAAATAAAAATAAAATATTTTAACTTTAAAAATAATAATTTTTAGAAAAGTTAAACAAAACTTTAAAAAAAAAAACCATAAACTAATTAAAGTCAAAGCTTTAAGAATACCAAACGATTGCTATATAATCTGCCGGAGGCAGGTATAACAAGTAAAATTAGCAGCAAAGCTGCTTATACCTGCCTCCTGTTTTTTTAAATGTTTTAATGTACTAGTTTAGAGATATTTTAATATAGTAGTTATATATAAAATAAAATAATATTACAATAATTAGTAAATTTCATTAATTTGTTTTAGATATTATAAATGAAAACTTTATTACAAAAGTGTAATAGTGTAATAGTTTATTGTATAACAAAAGCATACATTAAGTCTTGTTTAATTATATTTAATTTTTGTGATTTTTTTATTAGTTGGCAAAATAAAGTTGAAAAAATCTTAATGACCATTTAATATACAATTTTAATAAATGAATTTTTAATAAAATCATTTTTAGTGGGAAATTATTTATTAATGAGAAGATTAAGTTGAAAAATAATTATCAATTATAAAATAAGAAAAAAAAGTTTCAATATTCAAGATGCTTATTGGGTACCTTCCTATTCATTGTATTTGAAAATGAAATAATTAATTTTTTGAGTAAACTAAAACTTACCTCTTTTATTGCATTTGAAAATGAAATGACTATTTATAAATAAATTAAAACTTACCTAATTTTACATTTAAAAATGAAATAATTATTTCTTTAAAAAAACTTAATAAAAATTGTTTTTAATTTTGAACCAAATTGATACAAATAAAGATAACCTATGCCATTACAATTTGAACCAAAGCCATCTTCAATCTATTTATGAAGGGTAAGAGTTTTCAACACAATCACATCAAAGTTTCACAACCATTACGTAATCCTATTATAAATTTCCTTTTATAGTTCGAAAAGAGTAACAAACTCAAAGGAACAACTTTCGTCCAAGTAAACTATTATTTCCTCCATAAAACATTTTAATATTTAAAAGAGTAACTAATATCAAGAGTGATTTTTGTGGATTTTTTCGGAGAGGAGTTAATAATGAAAATAATAAATTATTGCTTTGTGACATTAATCCTTTCACTTCCTTGAAAATGAGTTACTTTATTGGTTGGCAGAGGCTCACAACGGAGTATTAGGTTGTAATCGATCGATTGAATGTATCTAGATGACAAATTGTTTATTACGGATTCCAATTCATACTAAAATAATTTATATATTATCATATTAATGCAGACTTTAATCTATGTAGACACGAGGACTGAGCAATATGCTAAATTCAACACGTAAACATATACGTGGCTAACACAATAAGTGGTGGCAGCAAAATAAAGAACCAGATTACTAGTTACCACGGTCAAAGCTTCTACAGATTATTCTGTTGTTAGACAAGCGAATCATATTCATCCAGGCAAAGAGAGGAAAATCTAGTGATATTGTATTGTGTTACACGCAGCAGTAGCACCCCCGTATTGGTGGCAGCAAGGAAAACATCGTTGCTCATACAAAGATCTATATGCTCAGGGGTTAACAATGAATTAGGGACTCTATGTGTTGTTGTATGTGATGCCCGGGGTGCCCAAGGCAGCTGCCATATCTATTATTACCTCTGCGTCGTTTTGATTGGTGTTTGCAAGGTTTGTCCCAACCATAGTGATTATTTCAGTCACTTTGCAGTGTAATGATTATTTCAGTCTTTTTGCAGTGTAATGATTATTTAAAAAGACACTTGGCAATATTAAAGTTGGTTAAATATTTTTATTTTAAAATTATTTAATTATATCATATCAAGGATATTAATTTAGAGGACACTTGGCAGAATGATGTCTTTTTTTATGATTATTATTTTTAATTGATTTTTTATATCTGGTAATTATACTGCACACCAGAGCAATTTAGTCAAATCATTGTTATAAACCAATAACAAAACAGAAAAATGTATTTTAAAAAATAAAAATATATATTTTAACTTTAAAAAAAAAATTTTAATATATAAATTTTATAAAACTTAAACAAAACTTAAAAAAAAAACCATAAACTAATTAAAATCAAAGCTTTAGGAATACCAAACGATTGCTATATAACCTGCCGGAGGCAGGTATAATAAATTTGTTTTGTCATCAATTATGTTTATTTGGTTATTTTTCTTCTTCTTTCAAAGTAGAATTTTTTTTTCAATACTTAGGGTTACAGACCTAGCCTCTATTGATACAATCTCAAGGCCTCGATGTGGAATTACAACATTGTGTGCAAACAAAACTTGCTCACTTGTAATAACTCGTTGGTGGTTTGTAATGGGCATACTTCTACTCTTCCTAGATGCATTTAGGTCTTGGGCTCTTGGCTTAGAAGCAATTCATAATCATACTCTAGAACCAAAAGGTGGTTTTTGCCATTCTCTTGTATCCCCTATATACCTAATATCCCATTTGATCATTACTATGACATAGATGATTCATGTGATATCCAAAAACATCTAGAGTCTAGCCCTATACATAAAGCTTAGATACTAAAACCTTACTTTAGTTTAACCTCATATCTAAGACAATGTTCTAAATTAAAAAAATAAAATTAGTTTAAATAAAAAAATAAAAAAGTTTGTTTTAAAGCATTTGAAATTACTTCACTGAATTAATCTAAAACGAGAGACAAAGTCAATGCTATATAACGGCCTACGATAGGCATAATAAAAGGGAAGAATATTACATATCTCCCGTGGGCAGCATAAACGTATCAAATTTTGCATTTAATAGTGTACTCGAGTCAAGATTTACATCATGTACTTAATTGGTCATTAGAACGTCTATGTCTAGATATGTTAGAAGGTTCAAACATCAAATATTACCCTTTCCAATAGTTAATGATGACATGGCGTGGCTCAGGCATTGTACTCATGGATGTTTTCATGCCGCAAGGATTCTAACGAGGGTTGGAACAGGGTGGAGTTATGACATGGCGTGGCTCAGGCATTGTACTCATGGATGTTTTCATGCCGCGAGGATTCTAACGAGGGTTGGAACAGGGTGGAGTGGGAACTAAGATTAGTCCCAGCGTTTACTAATCCACTACGCTACCCTTTTAAAATACATATATATTATAAATCTCAACAATTTGCAATGTAATGATTATTTTAGTCTTTTTGCAGTGTAATGATTATTTAAAAAGACACTTGGCAATATTAAAGTTGGTTAAATATTTTTATTTTAAAATTATCTAATTATATCATATCAATGATATTAATTTAGAGGACACTTGGCAGAATGATGTCTTTTTTATGATTATTATTTTTAATTGATTTTTTATATATGATAATTATATTGCACACCAGAGCAATTTAGTCAAATCATTGTTATAAACCAATAACAAAACAGAAAAATGTATTTTAAAAAATAAAAAAAATATATTTTAACTTTAAAAACAATAATTTAATATATAAATTTTATAAAACTTAAACAAAACTTAAAAAAAAAAACATAAACTAATTAAAGTCAAAGCTTTAGGAATACCAAACGATTGCTATATAACCTGCCGGAGGCAGGTATAACAAGTAAAATTAGCAGCAAAGCTACTTATACCTGCCTCCTGTTTTTTTAAATGTTTTAATGTACTAGTTTAGAGATATTTTAATATAGTAGTTATATATAAAATAAAATAATATTACAATAATTAGTAAATTTCATTAATTTGTTTTAGATATTATAAATGAAAACTTTATTACAAAAGTGTAATAGTGTAATAGTGTATTGTATAACAAAAGCATACATTAAGTCTTGTTTAATTATATTTAATTTTTGTGATTTTTTTATTAGTTGGCAAAATAAAGTTGAAAAAATCTTAATGACCATTTAATATACAATTTTAATAAAGGAATTTTTAATAAAATCATTTTTAGTGGGAAGTTATTTATTAATGAGAAGATTAAGTTGAAAAATAATTATCAATTATAAAATAAGAAAAAAAAGTTTCAATATTCAAGATGCTTATTGGGTACCTTCCTATTCATTGTATTTGAAAATGAAATAATTAATTTTTTGAGTAAACTAAAACTTACCTCTTTTATTGCATTTGAAAATGAAATGATTATTTATAAATAAATTAAAACTTACCTAATTTTACATTTAAAAATGAAATAATTATTTCTTTAAAAAAACTTAATAAAAATTGTTTTTAATTTTGAACCAAATTGATACAAATAAAGATAACCTATGCCATTACAATTTGAACCAAAGCCATCTTCAATCTATTTATGAAGGGTAAGAGTTTTCAACACAATCACATCAAAGTTTCACAACCATTGCGTAATCCTATTATAAATTTCCTTTTATAGTTCGAAAAGAGTAACAAACTCAAAGGAACAACTTTTGTCCAGGTAAACTATTATTTCCTCCATAAAACATTTTAATATTTAAAAGAGTAACTAATATCAAGAGTGATTTTTGTGGATTTTTTCGGAGAGGAGTTAATAATGAAAATAATAAATTATTGCTTTGTGACATTAATCCTTTCACTTCATTGAAAATGAGTTACTTTATTGTTTGGCAGAGGCTCACAACGGAGTATTAGGCTGTAATCGATCGATTGAATGTATCTAGATGACAAATTGTTTATTACGGATTCCAATTCATACTAAAATAATTTATATATTATCATATTAACGCAGACTTTAATCTATGTAGACACAAGGACTAAGCAATATGCTAAATTCAACACGTAAACATATACGTGGCTAACACAATAAGTGGTGGCAGCATAATAAAGAACCAGATTACTAGTTACCACGATCAAAGCTTCTACAGATTATTCTGTTGTTAGACAAGCAAATCATATTCATCCAGGCAAAGAGAGGAAAATCTAGTGATATTGTATTGTGTTACACGCAGTAGTAGCACCCCCGTATTGGTGGCAGCAAGGAAAACATCGCTGCTCATACAAAGATCTATATGCTCAGGGGTTAACAATGAATTAGGGACTCTATGTGTTGTTGTATGTGATGCCCGGGGTGCCCAAGGCAGCTGCCATATCTATTATTACCTCTGCGTCGTTTTGATTGGTGTTTGCAGGGTTTGTCCCAACCATAGTGATTATTTCAGTCACTTTGCAGTGTAATGATTATTTCAGTCTTTTTGCAGTGTAATGATTATTTAAAAAGACACTTGGCAATATTAAAGTTGGTTAAATATTTTTATTTTAAAATTATTCAATTATATCATATCAATGATATTAATTTAGAGGGCACTTGGCAGAATGATGTCTTTTTTTATGATTATTATTTTTAATTGATTTTTTATATCTGATAATTATACTGCACACCAAAGCAATTTAGTCAAATCATTGTTATAAACCAATAACAAAACAGAAAAATGTATTTTAAAAAATAAAATAAAAAATATATTTTAACTTTAAAAAAAAATTTAATATATAAATTTTATAAAACTTAAACAAAACTTTAAAAAAAAACCATAAACTAATTAAAGTCAAAGCTTTAGGAATACCAAACGATTGCTATATAACCTGTCGGAGGCAGGTATAATAAATTTGTTTTGTCATCAATTATGTTTGTTTGGTTATTTTTCTTCTTCTTTCAAAGTAGAATTTTTTTTTCAATACTTAGGGTTACGGACCTAGCCTCTATTGATACAATCTCAAGGCCTCGATGTGCAATTACAACATTGTGTGCAAACAAAACTTGGTCACTTGTAATAACTCGTTGGTGGTTTGTAATGGGCATACTTCTACTCTTCCTAGATGCATTTAGGTCTTGGGCTCTTGGCTTAGAAGCAATCCATAATCATACTCTAGAACCAAAAGGTGGTTTTTGCCATTCTCTTGTATCCCCTATATACCTAATATCCCATTTGATCATTACTACGACATATATGATTCATGTGATATCCAAAAACATCTAGAGTCTAGCCCTATACATAAAGCTTAGATACTAAAACCTTACTTTAGTTTAACCTCATATCTAAGACAATGTTCTAAATTAAAAAAATAAAATTAGTTTAAATAAAAAAATAAAAAAGTTTGTTTTAAAGCATTTGAAATTACTTCACTGAATTAATCTAAACCGAGAGACAAAGTCAATGCTATATAACGGCCTACGATAGGCATAATAAAAGGGAAGAATATTACATATCTCCCGTGGGGCGCATAAAGGTATCAAATTTTGCATTTAATAATGTACTTGAGTCAAGATTTACATCATGTACTTAATTGGTCATTAGAACGTCTATGTCTAGATATGTTAGAAGGTTCAAACATCAAATATTACCCTTTCCAATAGTTAATGATGACATGGCGTGGCTCAGGCATTGTACTCATGGATATTTTCATGCCGCGAGGATTCTAACGAGGGTTGGAACAGGGTGGAGTGATGACATGGCGTGGCTCAGGCATTGTACTCATGGATGTTTTCATGCCGCGAGGATTCTAACAAGGGTTGGAACAGGGTGGAGTGGGAACTAAGATTAGTCCCAGCGTTTACTAATCCACTACGCTACCCTTTTAAAATACATATATATTATAAATCTCAACGATTTGCAGTGTAATGATTATTTTAGTCTTTTTGCAGTGTAATGATTATTTAAAAAGACACTTGGCAATATTAAAGTTGGTTAAATATTTTTATTTTAAAATTATTTAATTATATCATATCATTGATATTAATTTAGAGGACACTTGGCAAAATGATGTCTTTTTTTATGATTATTATTTTTAATTGATTTTTTATATCTGATAATTATATTGCACACCAGAGCAATTTAGTCAAATCATTGTTATAAACCAATAACAAAACAGAAAAATGTATTTTAAAAAATAAAAAAATATATTTTAACTTTAAAAAAAATAATTTAATATATAAATATTATAAAACTTAAACAAAACTTTAAAAAAAAACCATAAACTAATTAAAGTCAAAGCTTTAGGAATACCAAACTATTGCTATATAACCTGCCGGAGGCAAGTATAACAAGTAAAATTAGCAGCAAAGCTGCTTATACCTGCCTCCTGTTTTTTTAAATGTTTTAATGTACTAGTTTAGAGATATTTTAATATAGTAGTTATATATAAAATAAAATAATATTATAATAATTAGTAAATTTCATTAATTTGTTTTAGATATTATAAATGAAAACTTTATTACAAAAGTGTAATAGTGTAATAGTGTATTGTATAACAAAAGCATACATTAAGTCTTGTTTAATTATATTTAATTTTGGTGATTTTTTTATTAGTTGGCAAAATAAAGTTGAAAAAATCTTAATGACCATTTAATATACAATTTTAATAAAGGAATTTTTAATAAAATCATTTTTAGTGGGAAGTTATTTATTAATGAGAAGATTAAGTTGAAAAATAATTATCAATTATAAAATAAGAAAAAAAAGTTTCAATATTCAAGATGCTTATTGGGTACCTTCCTATTCATTGTATTTGAAAATGAAATAATTAATTTTTTGACTAAACCAAAACTTACCTCTTTTATTGCATTTGAAAATGAAATGATTATTTATAAATAAATTAAAACTTACCTAATTTTACATTTAAAAATGAAATAATTATTTCTTTAAAAAAACTTAATAAAAATTGTTTTTAATTTTGAACTAAATTGATACAAATAAAGATAACCTATGCCATTACAATTTGAACCAAAGCCATCTTCAATCTATTTATGAAGGGTAAGAGTTTTCAACACAATCACATCAAAGTTTCACAACCATTGCGTAATCCTATTATAAATTTCCTTTTATAGTTCGAAAAGAGTAACAAACTCAAAGGAACAACTTTCGTCCAAGCAAACTATTATTTCCTCCATAAAACATTTTAATATTTAAAAGAGTAACTAATATCAAGAGTGATTTTTGTGGATTTTTTCGGAGAGGAGTTAATAATGAAAATAATAAATTATTGCTTTGTGACATTAATCCTTTCACTTCATTGAAAATTAGTTACTTTATTGTTTGGCAGAGGCTCACAACGGAGTATTAGGCTGTAATCGATCGATTGAATGTATCTAGATGACAAATTGTTTATTACGGATTCCAATTCATACTAAAATAATTTATATATTATCATATTAACGTAGACTTTAATCTATGTAGACACGAGGACTGAGCAATATGCTAAAGTCAACACGTAAACATATACGTGGCTAACACAATAAGTGGTGGCAGCAAAATAAAGAACCAGATTACTAGTTACCACGGTCAAAGCTTCTACAGATTATTCTGTTGTTAGACAAGCGAATCATATTCATCCAGGCAAAGAGAGGAAAATCTAGTGATATTGTATTGTGTTACACGCAGCAGTAGCACCCCCGTATTGGTGGCAGCAAGGAAAACATCGCTGCTCATACAAAGATCTATATGCTCAGGGGTTAACAATGAATTAGGGACTCTATGTGTTGTTGTATGTGATGCCCGAGGTGCCCAAGGCAGCTGCCATATCTATTATTACCTCTGCGTCGTTTTGATTGGTGTTTGCAGGGTTTGTCCCAACCATAGTGATTATTTCAGTCACTTTCCAGTGTAATGATTATTTCAGTCTTTTTGCAGTGTAATGATTATTTAAAAAGACACTTGGCAATATTAAATTTGGTTAAATATTTTTATTTTAAAATTATTTAATTATATCATATCAATGATATTAATTTAGAGGACACTTGGCAGAATGATGTCTTTTTTTATGATTATTATTTTTAATTGATTTTTTATATCTGATAATTATACTGCACACCAGAGCAATTTAGTCAAATCATTGTTATAAACCAATAACAAAACAGCAAAATGTATTTTAAAAAATAAAAAAATATATTTTAACTTTAAAAAAAAAATTTAATATATAAATTTTATAAAACTTAAACAAAACTTAAAAAAAAAACCATAAACTAATTAAAGTCAAAGCTTTAGGAATACCAAACGATTGCTATATAACCTGCCGGAGGCAGGTATAATAAATTTGTTTTGTCATCAATTATGTTTGTTTGGTTATTTTTCTTCTTCTTTCAAAGTAGAATTTTTTTTTCAATACTTAGGGTTACGGACCTAGCCTCTATTGATACAATCTCAAGGCCTCGATGTGCAATTACAACATTGTGTGCAAACAAAACTTGGTCACTTGTAATAACTCGTTGGTGGTTTGTAATGGGCATACTTCTACTCTTCCTAGATGCATTTAGGTCTTGGGCTCTTGGCTTAGAAGCAATTCATAATCATACTCTAGAACCAAAAGGTGGTTTTTTCCATTCTCTTGTATCCCCTATATACCTAATATCCCATTTGATCATTACTACGACATAGATGATTCATGTGATATCCAAAAACATCTAGAGTCTAGCCCTATACATAAAGCTTAGATACTAAAACCTTACTTTAGTTTAACCTCATATCTAAGACAATGTTCTAAATTAAAAAAATAAAATTAGTTTAAATAAAAAAATAAAAAAGTTTGTTTTAAAGCATTTGAAATTACTTCACTGAATTAATCTAAAACGAGAGACAAAGTCAATGCTATATAACGGCCTACGATAGGCATAATAAAAGGGAAGAATATTACATATCTCCCGTGGGCCGCATAAAGGTATCAAATTTTGCATATGATAATGTACTCGAGTCAAGATTTACATCATGTACTTAATTGGTCATTAGAACGTCTATGTCTAGATATGTTAGAAGGTTCAAACATCAAATATTACCCTTTCCAATAGTTAATGATGACATGGCGTGGCTCAGGCATTGTACTCATGGATGTTTTCATGCCGCCAGGATTCTAACGAGGGTTGGAACAGGGTGGAGTGATGACATGGCGTGGCTCAGGCATTGTACTCATGGATGTTTTCATGCCGTGAGGATTCTAACGAGGGTTGGAACAGGGTGGAGTGGGAACTAAGATTAGTCCCAGTGTTTACTAATCCACTACGCTACCCTTTTAAAATACATATATATTATAAATCTCAACAATTTGCAGTGTAATGATTATTTTAGTCTTTTTGCAGTGTAATGATTATTTAAAAAGACACTTGGCAATATTAAAGTTGGTTAAATAGTTTTATTTTAAAATTATTTAATTATATCATATCAATGATATTAATTTAGAGAACACTTGGCAGAATGATGTCTTTTTTTATGATTATTATTTTTAATTGATTTTTTATATCTGATAATTATATTGCGCACCAGAGCAATTTAGTCAAATCATTGTTATAAACCAATAACAAAACAGAAAAATGTATTTTAAAAAATAAAAAAATATATTTTAACTTTAAAAAAAATAATTTAATATATAAATTTTATAAAACTTAAACAAAACTTAAAAAAAAAACATAAACTAATTAAAGTCAAAGCTTTAGGAATACCAAACGATTGCTATATAACCTACGGGAGGCAGGTATAATAAATACAAGGTAAGAGAAGACCTGGGACTCCACCAAAACAAGAGATGACCTCGAAATCGAGGTAACACTTCTTTGATTAATACTAATTAATTATGAAAATAAAAACAAAATAATACAATACACCTTTGAATATTTAAATAAATACAAGGCAAGAGAAGACGTGGGACTCCACGAAGGCAAGAGATGACATGGGAATCGAGGGTAGTTGAGTTTTCGCTGTCAACAATTTTTATGTGTTCTTTCTATTTTATTTTGTGGCATTCCATGAGTCAACAACTTTTTTATATTTCCTTTGTTTTTAATTTTGTTTTGTAAATGATAGAGAGATAATATTTGAATGATTGGAACTAAAATTTCGTCTTTTTTATCCAAAGTCAATTCTCATTAAAGCATTGATTAATCCACAAATGAGAAGTTGGAATAGGCATTTTACAAAAATTGTCTAATAAATATTTCCGTATTAACATCAGAAATATAGTCCATAAACCTTTGTCTTTTTCATAATTACATTTAGAGTTAAAAAAGAATATTTCTAGATTCTCGAAAGCGAGTGTTTCTTCATATTTTGTTTTAAAAATATTAAGAATGGTTTTTAAATTTTTATTGTTTTATTTAATTTAAAATATAAATATTTGTTTATGTAATAAAAGTTTATTTAATTAAAAAATTTAGGATATTTTGATTTGTTAAATTAATTAAGTTATTATTAATGCATATCCATTAAAAATATAGCATTTCACTTTTATTAAGTTTTTTTTGTTTTTTATAATTTTCTGATAGAAATTTTATATAAATCTTTAAATTATCATTAAATAAATTTTTTTCGCATAAATTTTGTGATATGTAAAATGTTTAAACCATATATATATTGAGCATAATTTTAATGTTAAATATAACTAACACACCTTAACCCTTAATCCACTAACCCAATAACGCCCATCACCTAATCTTTAATTGCTAATCCATTATCTCAGTGGCCTCTAAGTCATTCATCGTATTTAACCACTAAGCGATAAAATCCCTAACACATTAACCCTTTAAATTTAAGTTAAACATGAACCACTAACCCAACTCATTACCATGAAGGTGCTAATACCTAACCCATTATCTCTTAAATCATTAATCCAACCTAACCTCAACCACTCCATACTATAATCATTGCTACAATACAAACCTTCATGGAAAGCTTCTCTTCAATCTTTTTTGGGCATAGGGAGAAAATTTTAAAGCAAACCAAATAATTCCCTTCTTTTCTCTTAAGGTTCGATAGACCATAGAGGTTTCAACTAATGTTAACCATGATCATCATCATCATTATCATCAACAAAGTTACATAATTATTTTAACTTTTAATTTTTAATCATGTACTACTATTACATTAAAATATTTCAAAGAGGCGGGTATAAGCAGCTTTGCTGTTAATTTCACTTGTTTTATCTTAAAATGGGCCAAAAACTGCGCAATTTAAGTGCCACTTATTCCACACCTAAAACATGCAATACAATCTAGTTAAAATTGTCAAATTTGACCAATGACATTGATTTGAAATTTCAACACCAGTATAAAGATTCATTAAGTAAAGTGTAATAGATTCATTATTAATGTTGATGTTGAGTTCCATCTACCATGAATGCTCCTAGACGGAATCTGAACTTAAAAACGCAGTCAAATCTAACTCGCTTGTGTTTTAATCTTGCCGCTGTAATCTTTCATAAAATAGTAAAATCGTGTTTACAGCTGTCAAAGCCGTCAAATTTGACCAGCGTTTCGTTATACTGTATAAGAGTGTATATCCATTGTCGAGCATGAACCCCAAAGATATATTATAAGCTCTGGTTTGGTTATATTTGTTTTCATCTTTGAAAGAAAACCTGCTGAAGAGTTCCACTCCAGCATAAAGCCATCCAAGCTTAAGGAATGGCCACAGGAAAGACTTGGCAACTTCAAGGTAAGCATTGGGACTGAACTCATAATTTTATCTGAATTAGAAATTTATGTTAAGGCTTTGGCATACTACTTGGAATAAAATTGGTTGGGTTTTCTGTAAAAACTTTAAGGTACCTCCTAGGAGGACCGTTGGTGATCAAAGTACAAGAGCCATATAACTCAAACCTGGCTATTCTCATCTCTGTTGTTGTTAGATACCTTCATAACCAGTAATGGATAAGTATTTCGAATGCAAGGAGCAACCGCCGGATCCAATCCAAAAGTATCCAGTTTAAGCAGGTTGATCGAGAAGGAACCTGGTATGTTCATTCCTAGTGCAAGTAGAATACGAGCTTTTATTTTTGTCATGATTTATTGAATGATTTTGTGTTTTGTACCAGGACTCAAAGAGGAAGTTGATTTCCTGTACCTGATTTTTTTTTCATTTGCGATTTGGTTTTGCCTTATTTGCTGCAAAGCCGTACTCTTTCCATGAGGATCTTATGGCCTATCAGCAACGCAGTCATGCTTATTCTATGGACTTTTGAACGAACATTTGCTAGGATCGGCTAGATCGTCTGGCACTCCCAAGGTTCACGTACCAGGTATGGCATCCACCATTAAACTAATATGGCATTTGAAAAGAATGGGCTAAATTGACGATCCCAAGATACACAAGTTCTCTGTTACATTAACGTAAATCAGTCCTTTGACATACTCAGATATTTGTTATTGCCTCGACCGATGGGGAAACTTGACCGTTGTTCACTTCTGGTTCTGGCTATTGTGGCGGCGGTCGTGATTGCAGTCGGTCTTGCAGCCGACGATAATTTGGTCGGTGAAGGGTGCAGCCCCAACAAGTATGTTACTCCTACAGCGTTTAGAGACAATCTGGACTCTGTTTTGCAATCCCTTCTCTCAAATCTCTCCTCAGATGGCTTCGCTACTTCAATGCAAAACAAATTTGGCAAAACGGAGCCTGTCTATGGTCTTGCAGTATGTCGACACTATTTAAACGCCAGCGAGTGCTCACAATGCATCGAGGAAGCGGCGACGGAAGCAAAACAACACTGTACAGAGTGGAATGGTGCTCGGGTTCATTTCGACGGTTGTTTTCTCCGCTACGAGAATAATAGCTTTTATCATGAGGGTGTGGACCCTGGGAAATACTCTTATTGTTCCTCCACAAATGACAGCGATCCACAGACATTCCTTCAAAAAGCCAAGGACTTATCCACGCAACTCATAACTAATGCTTCCGCAAAGAACAGTTACACCTTTGGATCCATTAATGGCACCTTATATGGTCTCGCTCAGTGCTGGCCCTCTCTAACCAATAGTGTTTGCCAACAATGTTTGAATGACGCTCAGAATCTATTACTCACTTGTCCTCCCAGGAGCGAAGGTCGAGGTCTCGAGGCGGGCTGTTTTATGCGCTACTCAACTAATTCGTTTTTCACAGATAACCAGATCACTTCGTGTATGAGTTTCTAGACTTGCTGCAACTGTTTGCCGTTTGATTCTCGTATAACATGGATGTTGAATATTGCTTTGTTTTCGTTTTAAACGCAGCGTCGCCGAATTTGACACCGGCGTCTTCGAAATCGAAGTCGAAAATAATGCCTATAGTGTTAGGAACCCTTGGCGGAGCAGCTCTGGTTGCGTCGATCATGTACTTAAGACGTATTAGACATCGAAAGAACTATGATCGAACACTTGGTATTTTATATCCTTTCCTTAAATTGGTCGTATTCAACTATTATGATCAAATTGTTTTTCTTCTGAGTTCCTTAAATTGGTCGGATTCAACTATTATGATCAAATTGTTTTTCTGATGCTCTGCACAGATGAGAATCTAGATGCGCGGGAAAATTTCGAGCAATTCATCTTTGATTACGTAGTTCTAAGAAATTCGACTGTAAACTTTGATAGAAACAACATCCTTGGCAGAGGAGGATTCGGTGTAGTTTATAAGGTATAATATTAAATGTGGATTTATGGGTTTGTCCAACTAAAATATTTAGTTGTTCTCTGTCCAAGTTATGACTACACCTGTAGTGAACAAAAGTTAAAATTATTTCCTGCTGCTCTGCTGCTCTAAAGGGAAATGCCCTCTACAACCACTTTTTTTTTTCAGAAAGAAAAATATGTATCCTTGGTATTAATAGAAGTAAGACCAGGTTACATCCATCATGCTGCTCTGCTGCTCTAAAGGGAAATGCCCTCTACAATCACTTTTTTTTCAGAAAGAAAAATATGTATCCTTGGTATTAAATAAGACCAAGTTACATCCATCATGGCTTCAGAGAAAATCAATAAACATTATGCTGTTTCATGCCAAAATATGTATCCTTGGTATTAATAGAAATAAGACTAGGTTACATCCATTATGGCTTCGGAGAAAATCAATAAACATTATGCTGTTTCATGCCTTATGCCATCAACAATGAGCGAACAAAGACATGATAAAGCCTCGTAACCAACAGTGCCAACGTGAAGCCTGTATACCCGGCTAACATATAAAACGAAATTTTACTGTTCGTTTTAGCTGATAAAAAAAGTCCTGAATACTGAATTCAAATAAGCAGAAAAATAAAAAACAGAGGATCCTACAACAACAATCAAAAGGTAATCAGGTTCCGTTGGTCCACCACAGCCCCGTTGAGCATTTCGCAGAAACGCAAATGGCCATCAAATGGACCCAACGCCTGCTTTGAGAGGAGGTCAGCTTCAGTATTTGCTTCGCGAAATATACGCTGACAGGTAATAGCATCGAAATGCTCACTGATACGACGGACTTCCTCCATCCAGGGCTGCAGGATAATAGTATTGATGATGTGCTTACTATTGAACCAGTTTACTATCACGAGGGAGTCCCCAAAGAGATGGATCGAATTATATCCCCGCCTGCGAGCAAACTACAATGAACATCGCAACGCCAACAATTCTGCTCTCAAGCCATTGCGGGCACCGAGACCAACATGAATCTTGATGCTATGGCTCCTCCGAATATAAAACCAGATGCCTGCTCCACAGATCCCCTGCTATGAGGCTTCATTTAAAAAACCGTATATACTCCCCTCTTCACGGACTGGATAGGTAACATTTCGAAACTTTACCTTGCCCTGCTGTTCAGAATGCCCATTCCAATGGTAAAGAATTTTCCTGACAGTATTCGCGATCGAGGAAAACTTATCTTCAAAAATGCCTGAGTTACAGGCAAACCAAATGCCAGTGATAAGAAAGAGAGGAAGAGTGTTGTGGTCCCCATACGTTCAAACCATAAACCATAGTCTTGAGCAATCCAACAGATCTATACCCAACCATAGATCCGATCCAGAAGTCCATCTTCTAATAGCCTGCCATACCTCACGAACAAAATAGCATTGATAAAAAAGATGATGATTATCCTTTGCCGCTTCTCTGCGCATAAAGCACATATCAGTGCCGCAAAAGCCTCTTTTCATGATAATGTCCCGAGTCAGAATTTTGTTATGGAAGCACAGCCATAAAAAGCATTTCAGTTTGAGTGGGATTCAGATTTTATGATGCCACCAACTCAGAGGGTTCGGCTCAAAAGAAACCAACAAATTATAAACATTCGAAACCGTTAGAGCTCCCTTGAAGCCAGGGCCATCCCATACCAGCAACCACTTAATTTGTGGTCACTGGTCAGTGAACACAAATAAATAATGCTATGAACAAGTTATTTGTTATTTGTTGGTTGTAATCATTAAGGTTATCTTTAAGTATCTGTTGCCTTCTTTACTAACTAACTGTTATCAATGCATGAGCTACTAGTTATCCATATATGAGTTACTACTTATCCATACATCTGCTACTAGTTTTTTATTAATTATTTATTTCTAATTTTGAATTTGAATAAAGTCAACTCACCTTTTCCACCTTTTCCTCTAAAGTAGTACAGCCCAAATTCTAAGATATAATGACTTTAATCAGGGAAGGCTTCCAAATGGAAGGGTTGTTGCTGTTAAGAAACTGAGCATAAGGAATGAGACTAATCCAGACGCGGAGGATTTTCTGACAGAAGTGAGGGTCCTCACCAGTATTCGTCACCGTAATCTTGTTCGTCTACTGGGATGTTGCACCAGAGGGCAGGAACGCTTGCTGGTTTACGAATTTATGTCCAATAACAGTCTAAACAAGCATCTGTTCGGTACGTTGCTCTTATTAATTCTATTGTTTTCAGGGTTCAATTTGTTGATTCCTGAAATCATGTCTACTGGTTTTAATTAGTATGAGGCTTTGAGAAACTAATATTGGAGCTACGGCGCAGGAGAGATAGGAAGTGCTTTGAGCTGGGAAAGACGTTTCAACATTGTAGCGGGCACAGCTCGAGGGCTTGCATATCTGCACGAGGATTCCGAAGTTCGCATTATACATAGAGATATCAAATGTGCGAATATACTTTTAGATGACAAATTTTGTCCTAAAATAGCAGATTTTGGTTTGGCTAGATTCTTCCCAGAAGACGAAACACATGTTTCTACGAGAGTCGGAGGAACAATGTAGGTTGTGCATTTCTTTTAAAATTTCTATGATAGTCTTCCTTATAGGGTGTCAGATCCAGGGATTAATTTCTGGTTTCCACTAATTTGTAATGCGCCAGAGGCTACACTGCGCCGGAGTATGCCGTCCACGGACAATTAACAGAAAAGGCAGACGTTTATAGTTATGGGATTGTGGTTCTTGAGACTGTGAGTGGGAGAAAGTGTGTGGATGCAAGCTTGCCAGAGCCTATGCAGCTTCTTCTCCAATGGGTGCGTCCTTGTCTTTAAGAATCCGTTTATTAAACAGTTATGGTTTGATGATTATAACTTGAAATCCAATATAACGCATAGAATTCAAAATATGAGCTTCATGATAATGCAGGTTTGGAGCCAATACCAACATGATCAAGTTTTGGATATTGTTGATCCAACATTAGAGGGGGAATACCCAAGAGAACAAACGTTGAGAGTAATAGCAATTGCACTTCTTTGCACTCAAGGGTCCTGGGCACTACGGCCAACAATGTCACAGGTTGCGTCGATGTTAACCAACAATTTAGAGATTCTTGCTCGGCCAACACAACCAGCGTTTATAGATGCCTCTGCCAGCAGACCGTATACGAATTCCTCCGCTACCTCCAACCCTGCAACCTCAGCTTCAACTTCAACTTCGGTTGCATCTCATGAATCTCATGGATCTATCACCGTGTCACTAACTCCTCGTTAGCCTGAATGACTGCCATTGTAGGCCAAACTTAATTTTAGAATATACAAGCTTGCGTTGAATGCGTCGCTTTTTCATCATCCAATGCATCTTCAGGTTTGAAGAATTAGCGAAGAAGATTCGACTACAAGTTACATAGCACACCAAGGTCGATCATCTATGTTAGGTGTGCTGAAGCTCAGCTCACCCTAAATTAAATGGAATTTAGCAGCAGAATTGTTTGAATTTATGTAAGCGATCAGTGGTTTAGTTTGCCACCACTGTAAATTTCGTTTTCTCTACTTTGTTGGATGATAGAGGCACACACAGGAAAAAATATATAAAAACGGATGCTACAGCTTACCACAGAAAAGGGAAAGAAATACTCTGTTTTTGTTACACAGCATACTCTGTTTCGTACAGCCTCCAAAACAAGGATGAAATTAGGCGTTTTAAATTTTGATTGAGTGAATTTTTTCTATAAAAGTGTTTTACTATATTTAACCCCAAAATTATTAAATAAATATCTAAATAAAAGTCTTTCGCCCAGTCTTATTTTGGGAAAGAGCACTAAAATTTGTTTTCTCCTTGAAAATGCAAGCTAAATCCTCTCATTCTCCCCGATTTTCTGAAATGGTGATCTCCTTGGAGGTGTTTCGCCCTGTATATTTTATGTTTACCATGTTCAAGGTTACCATTTTCTGGAAGGAAGTTTTTTTGGTAGTTTATTTGCCCACATTTCTTGTAAGCAAGCGTTCGAGGGGAATGATTTCGTCCTGTCTTAGGTGCTTGACAATGGAGGGCCAAGGATTGAAAGTTGCATATCTTCTGCTTTGTTCTCTTCCTAGATTTACTTAATGACGCACAAACATTTTGAGACTCGGTGGTTCATTCAATCGAATGAATCAACTCCATGAGACAGGTAATATAGATTAGTAATTATCATGTGATTCTTCATTCATTCATTGAATAGTCTTTGGAAATGAATGTGTCTTTTCTTGGTCTTTTATAATAGCATTCATTTCTAGCAAGTATTGTGTACATGAAAATAGATAGTCTCAACTAACTGTACTGTCAAAGATGCCAAACCCCACTATTGAACCGAACCTGCAACTCATGTATGTAGAATATGCCCAGAATTGGCACCTGAATATTTATTCAATGTGACTATGCCCACAATTGGCACCTGAATAATTATGCAATGTGGGGTGCTCTGACATATTTCAGCCACCAAATCAGACCTAGAAAACCATATTTAAACCAAACAAAATCTCTATAGTCAGTCCATAGGAATTGCTAAGTTGCCTCCTTGGTTTAAACTCCAATTTGTGATTAATCTTGAGATTTACACTTATTCTCAAGATGCAGTTTACATATCCATGCAATTGTAGGTCATCTCCCTCGATACTCTCAAGGCCATGTGTCAAAGTGCTTTAGAGATACTGAAGCAATATCTTATTTTCCATCCAATGCAAGTCCACTGATCCAGATTTATGTGAGAACGAAATGAAAAAGCATATATATATTCACATACACATATATATGGCAAGAAACACAGCGATACAGTAAACTCATATTCTATTAAATGAATGAAATAGAACAAACTGTAAAATAAAAAACAGCTAGAGTGGTATTAGCTATATCTCTAAGAAGAGATGTGGCAGCTATGCTCATTCTTGACAAGCTGAATATAAGAAAAGGCTGAAAGAGCCTATTTATCATAAGCATGAGGGTAAGAACTCTAAACATCCAGAAACCTAACCCTAGAAGATGAACCGTCATAAAGTTTGTGGCCCCAAGATGGTTAGTTGAACCATAAACTGACTCAAGGTATTAATAGTATAAGAAATGTCTAGTCAATATTACAAAGGTACAAAAGACTACTAATCAATTGTCTTATATCGGTTACAAATATCGCCTATTTATCAACGACACTGCGATATATCATGAGGTCAATTTCCTGGCGATATATCGAGAAAATATCACCCCGATTTTTCATCGATTTTTACAACGTTTTTTTTCACGATTTTTTCAAAAAAATCATGAGTCGACAAGGAAACATTGGCCACCCACAGGGATTTAACATAAAGTCAATTTTTTGGAGCTTTCTCACTCTTTTCAATTTGTCAATATATTGCCGATGTTTGCCGACATTTTCGCCGATAAATTCGATAATTTCTTTTTGGACCCTCAACAATATATTTGCCAATACGATATTTGTAACGTTGGACTCTAAAGAGTGTACCATCTGCCTTACTTGAATAATGATGTTTGAATTTAACACAAGAATCAATAGGAGTGGAGATAGGTTTACAACCATCAATTTGAAGGCTCTTCAATACTTCAATGCTATACTTGGTATGTGTAATTACCAACTTGTTATTCAACTACCACACTTACAATCCTAAACAATAGTGTAGGTTCCTTGGTTCTTTCATCTGAAATTCATTGCACAACTCACTATTCAACAAAGACAATATGTCACTATTAATAGTAGTGATTATGAGGTTGTCAACATGCAAAACAATCACTACTAAGATGCCACCATCTAGAAGGAAATATAAATTTACATCACAAAAGTTTAGCAATCTGAGTGTACTAAGCGTTGGGAGCTTGCTTGAGATCATATAGTGATTTCTTCAATCTACACACTAACTCCTTTTCTTCGAATTCAAAACCTTGTGGCCACCTCATGTAGACATCCTCCTGAAAGTAAAAAAGGTCTTGAAATCCAACTGATGGAGATTCCATCCATAGGTAGCTTCCAATGAAAGAACTATCATGATGCTAGTGTATTGAACCATTGGTGCAAGATGTCGACATAGTCGATGTCATTTCTTTAACTAAATCCTTTTGCTACAAATATGACTTTTAATTTCTCTATGCTCCCATATGGGTCATGCTTGATCTTGAAGATTCGTATGCTACCAGTGACCTTCTTTTCCCTAGGAAACTCCACCAAGTTCCATGCATCATTCTTCATCAAACTATCATATTCATGATGCATAGCTTCTACTCATTATTTACAATGTGAATCACCTTTAAACTACTTAGGAGGCTCACTATCAACCAAAGCACTCATACAAGCCATAAAATTTGCCTCATACGATTGAGGCTCTAAAGAATTGTTCTAGTTGACATTCTTGGAGACAAACTTCCTTTAGCCTTTTCTTCCTTGTTCACATGATGAACTCTTGATTATTTCACCACTTTCCTAAGCCGTATAGGAATACTTGTTGGTGGCTTTTGTTGATCTTGTTGATCTCTCACATTAGCCTGTTTTTTTTTTAAATGGGCCTCATCTTTTATAACAAGATCTTTTCCTTTCAAAACTATGTGGTGTATTTTCTTGCATTCGACAGGGCATAAGGTGCACCATTCTGTCTATTTCTGCTTAACAACACCTTTTGTCTTGTATGATTTTTAAGTGAGGTGTACAACTTTTCTCTGAACTATCTTCACATAAACGTAAAGACTCTTGCTAGACTATCCCTCCTTCTACCAGTAGACATATTCCGGAACTCTATATGACTCATCTATGGTCTAAGGCTGCTAAGCTGTTCATAATTACTATTTTTATAAATAAAAATGAGTAGTTTTTTTTTCACTAGTACAATAAAAATGAATGATATCAAAAAAACATCTATAGATGGTTGGGTTGAGATATTGCAGTAGTTCCATATTCATGGATTCAGAGCTTGGTGTCAAGGAAAATAAAATGGTTATTATGGAGGATATTAGAATAAGTAATACCCATTTTAGATGGATTTCCTATTTTGCTAAAAGTAGATGTGAGATTTTAATATTGGTGTTATGATCATGCATGAAAAGATCAACACAAGTTTTTAGATAATATTTATCTATTATGGGTGATGAATATAGTTGTCTATGATTGTCATTGATGACACCATTAATGACAAAGGTGAAGAGTGAAGTCAAATAACTTAAAGCCAAAGCAAACAAGCAAGCAAGTGTGCAATGATGACATGGAGAACACATGGCAAGCATGAACACCTAATGAGTCAAATGACCCATACTGTGGTCATTTGAAGATGACTTGGAGAAGACAAACCAAGATGGACTTGACATGAAGAACACAAGTATTGAGGACGATGACAAGTGCACAAGTAAGCAAGCACATGAAGACATGACATTGACAAGGATTTGGAGATGGTCCTAATACCCTAGATGATGAGGTGGACAAAGGACAATGAAGACCAAGCCCAACAAATGAAGGACAAATGGCAAAGATGGCAAGACATAAGACAAGTGAATGACTTGACATGGTGACAAGGCAATAGCTCATGGACAAGGAAAATGACATGGCTTGAAGGGTGATGACAAAGAAGTATGGCCAAGTGGACATGAATATCAAGCATGGATGGTGAAGACATATGCCAAGCAAGCATAAGCTTGCGGGCATGAAAATGGCAAGTGGATATTGGATGGCATGATGGAAAACGTGATGGTGATAGGGCAATGAACAATTGGGTATGCGTGCATCTTTCACGACCACTGTGGTCATCATTGAAGCACTTATGCGAGTATCCTGTTGAAGAAATGAAACCCCTGCTCCAGGCTTAACAATGGGACATTGGAGGCATGAATTAATGACCCTTGCGGGCACCCTAAAAAGACTATTGCGGGCATGGGTCATATGAAAAACCGAAGTTGGTGATATAGACCAAGAATATATATATATGTGTGTGTGTGTGTGTGTGTGTGAGTAAAACGTGGAACAAAAAATTATCATTTAATGATGAAGTCGACCTCCACAAATTAAGAAAATGAAATGGATTAAAAAATATTAATTATTTTGGACTGAACAAGTCGGCCTCCCTAAATTCATGGACAAAAACAAGTATATATAGAAGACAAATTTGTTGGATGTAAGTGGTGAAAAAGAGAATTTCACATAAGGGACTGGAGTGCAGATTTTGGTGGATAGTCAGCATGAGGACAAGTTCGGAGGGAGCAGGAGAGCAGCACCAGCAACACTGAAATTATTTTGTTTGTTTTCAATCTGGGCTGGACTATTGATGAAGACTCCATGACATGGACAGTGGATATGTTTGTATTGTTTTGCTGGGTAAAAATTGAGACAGCCTGATGTGAAGAATGTGCTTGTAAATTTGTAATGACATTGGATAATACCATGCTGGTCATGATCAGAATGATATGTTGAGCTTGTAAACATGCTGATGACATGGACAGAATTGTGATGGATAAAGTATGGATAGTTTACTGATTATATGCTTGAACAAGATGATATAGACAGAATGTATTTGGTTTGCTCTTGGACAGCTTGAAGAATGTGGACAGAATTATGAGTTCGTGCTAGAGATGGGTGTATGAACAGAATGAAGATTTGTTGATTGGTATATTATGATGTATGTGTCTGTGGAAAACTTTGGAAGAGTCTGATGTATCAATTGTAATTTGTAATCTGAAATATTTATAGGGAGATAGGGTGGAGATGGGGAAAGACTGATTAGTCTTTTGGTAAGTTGTAGCCTGCCTGATGTTGTAGCATCCCAGTCAGTAGTAGCTGACTGAACCATTCTTGTGGGTGGTGCCACCTTATGGGTTGTAGCCCATATAGGAGATTGAAGTCTCCATTTATACAATACTTACAAAGCTTATATATTGTCTCTTGCAATGTGTTGATGTGTTTAAGTTGATAGTACATTGATGAATATATTATTGAAGTAAATGAGCATTGATGATTTAAGATTTAGTGATTGAGAAGTTTAAAATTTTGAATAAGTATAGGCTCACTGATTCACCCCCCCTCTTAGTGAGCCATTGTGTCTTACAGTTGGTATCAAAGCCGGCCTTTAGCAGAATCCTAACAAACTTGAAGGAAAGTCATGGAGGTTTATTCGAAAGATGGAGTTCCATTACTCAATGAAACAAATTATGATTCTTGGATCATCAGAATGAAGCATCACATACTAGCAAAAGGGTATGACATCTGGAAATCAATTGAAGGGGGAGTAGCTAAGAAGCCACTTGAAAGCAATGAAAATGGACTAAGCTTAATCTTGATGACCTTGTCTCAATCAGATAAGAAAAGACTAGATGTTGGAAAGTACACCTCAACCAATGAACTCTGGAGCACACTTGAAGGTGAGCACAAAAGGAAGGTTCAAAACATTGACCAAGAAAAGGAAGTCAAGATATCTGAAGATGAAAAACAAGAAGAGATTGAGGCACAAGATTCAAGCACTAGTGAAGGTAAGAACTCTTTTATTGGCAATAATTCTAAAGCAAATGATGAAATTATACTTGTAAAGGATGAAGAAGATGAATTATTGAAAATCAAATAGGCATTTGCAAAAAATCTATTGGATAAGGATGTCAAATCCAATATAAGGCTTAAAAAGAAGATTATGGGAGCATTTGAAAAATACCAAGAGGAGACAAAAGCATTGTTCATGAGTTTGAAGCTCAAGAACAAAGAATTGCAAGATGAGTTAGAAGATAAAAAACTTGAGGTCAAAAGGTTGAAGAATGAACTAGGAAAATGACAAGAAAATATTGATGTGGATCCTAGAGAACTTAAAAGACAAGATGGGCTAATCTCGATTTGAAAATTGAGCTGGAGGAAGGTAAAAGAAGAGAAGAAACTATGAAGATCCAGCTAGAACAAAAAGAGAAGATTGATAAAAGCCCTAAAGAGATTGAAGAGGCAAGGAGAAATAATATTGGCTTAAGGACTCAGCTCGAAGAAGCCAGGAGAATAGAATAATCCATGAAGCTTCAGCTGGATGAAAAGGAGAAGATTTGTGAGCACCTTGAAATGGAAGTGGTTGGACTCAAGAAGAAAAATAAAAAGTTTGATGCATATGGCAAATTCAATCATAGCTCAACCATCCTAAACGAAATATTAGATTGTCAAAGGTCCTCATTTGACAAATCTGGCCTTGGGTATATAAAGGTAGAAGACAAATTGGAAGAAGGAAATGTTTCACCCAAGACTCTTGAAGTTGGATCCACATTCTCCAAAGAAGAAAGCAAAGCTCCTCATGTCCCTACACATGACAACAAAGAAGTTGGAAGAACAAGTATGCATCAAGAAGTTAGTTTAGCTCCTCCAAGCAAACCAAGAAGAGAAACAACTCCAAGATGGAATCAAAGTCCAAGGTATGAGAACAAGTTCAATGGTTATTGTTTTTCTTGTACTAAATTTGGTCATAAAGCTATGGAATGTAGATCAGAAGTGTTGGAAGCCCTCATGACAAAATTAGGAGTTGGACATGTGATCAAATTGGACATATGGCTGCCAACTGCCACACTTTAAGGTGCTACTCATGTAGTAGCTTTGGTGACAAGGCTCAAGAATGCCCAAGTCAAAGGAGTCAACCTAGGAGGAGCCCATCATATACATCAACAAGGAGAACTAATGAATCATGGAAGAAGTATAACGAAGGAAAAATTGAAGATCAGAAGTCAAACAATCTAAGCCAAGGACACTCTAAAGTATGGGTAAGAAAAAATATTTTGCTGGATCTAAATGAAGTGGAGGATCAATGCACAAAAGGTGAAGGTGGCTGCCATTTTGCAAGCCAAAATTAAGATCTTTTAAAAGGTCTTGAGACACTTTGAGTTCATCATTGGAGAATGGACTCAAATGGTGAATAATGGCTCTCCAAGAAGCAAATCGGGTCCAAGGATCGTGGTTTAAGCATAAATCAAGATATGCATGTGTAAGGGGGAGTATGGAATATTGATGCATGCTTACCTTTTATGAATTTACTAGACAGAATCTTGTTGAAGTTTGAAGAGGCATGCTGTTAGGGGGAGCAGAAGTGTAATTTTTTTTTAGATAAGAGGCTACAAGTGTTACAATCTGACTCTTCCTAAGCAAGCAAACAGATTACTTATAGAAGATAATTCCCTGGGTTAAAATGAACATTTTCGAGCTTGACAAGACCTCAATAATGCTCGGTTGAAGATTGCTGCTCCGTGGCATGATGGTATAATGATAGAGGAGGGAGAAATCTGAGGTCAAAAGGAAGGCTGACATTTTTCGAAGAAGTTGATCCAATGGCAAGAAGAACTGGAATGATGATTGACAAGGGCTTATGAATAGATCCGAGTATGATGATACATGCTTACCTTTTATGAATTTACATAAACTCTTGTCACAAATATGGAGTCTGATGAGAGCTACAGGATTGACAAATCATTTTCAGCAGATGGTCATCTTGAAATTGAATATTGAGTTCATAAGGCATCCAAAGACTTAGAAGTAACACCTTTTTCAAGCCTTGTTGAAGACAGCAGAAGGTACACGATATTGGTAGTTAAGAAGACATACTAAACAGCATGTGTGAATTGAAAACACATCTCTGAGTTTGGTTAAGGAGATGCAGCAGCTTAGTTAAAGTCTGCTTGAAGATACTCCCAGGCATTACAAACAAAGTTATACTTATGCAGCAGAAGATTCATCTCAGGCCATCCAAATTCTATCAGCCTCATCTCTGTTTTGCTTTGAAGATTAAAGCACAGATTTGGTGACAAGATACAAGTGACCTTGGAGATCTTGATACAAGATGTCAATGATGTGATGATGCACATTTGATGTATACTCTGATGAACACCAAGATGCTTATGATGACATGAGATGAGTTGATTGATGATGCGCAGACCTTTCATGACCAGAGATAGCAGATTAGTGAATTTGCTAAAATGCAGTTTGAAGAATGGAAGAAACCAAAGAAGAAGATAGGGTGAACAGCTGAGATAATGATGTAACAGTATAGCAGCAGTGACATTTCCACTTTCATGACTTTTTGCACATCAAGAGACCAAGCATCCTATTTGAAAGAGGGAGCAATGATCAAAAGCTCAAATTAGAAGTTGACATGGAAGAAGTAAAGAATTGTTTTTTGGGATTATGTATACTTCTCAAAATTCGAAGATGGCAAATAATGGAGTAGAAAACTCAGCAGTTTAAGCAGCCTATTTGCTAGGGGGAGTATATCCACTTATGAGAAATTTGAGAAATAGCAAACTCAGTCAATTTTTTTTTAAGCAGCATAAGCTCAATTTGTTAGGGGGAGCAGGCAATCCATGGAAGATCAAACTCAGAAAATGATCTCATGAAAGCATTCAAAGAATTATTTTTTTTGGGCATTGTGAAGCCTTTAATGGCTGATTACTCTGTCATTAATGTTATATCCATGGCCTCCACTGTTGTTGTCAATATATGTAGCGAGTCTGCAATATCATCTCCAATTTCTGGTCTTCATGGTCTTTTGTGTCTACCTCCTCTCTTTAACATCTGCTGGATCATCATATCCATGGAGTCTGCAATATCATCTCCAATTTCTGGTCTTCATGGTCCTTTGTGTCTACCTCCTCTCTGTAACATCTGCTGGATCATCATATCCATGGTTGTTGTGGTTTAAATAACTGGAAAAAACGAAATATCTAACAGCTACATTCGCTAGAATAGTTTATCAGACCATCTGACTGCTAACCATAAGGTTGGAGGCTCAAGCCCTTCTTCCAGCAGTTGGTGTTAGTCCATATTGGGCCACAAACCATTTTTGTAAAATGGAAGTGGGAAAGGTATTCCTTGAATTTTGATGAGTTTTGTTCCTCCAATTTGATGATGGCGAAGTCAGCACATTTCTGAACCTTCCCTGTTCTCAAATCATTCTGTACTAAAAGGCAGATGGACATTGCTTCTTTGTGGTTCTTGCTGGTTAACGATGAGACCTTTCTCAACCTGTTCTGTTCTTTGATTATTTTTTAAGCAAAAGGCTTGGAGAGATTGCTGTTTTGCTTTGTGGTTCTTGTTGGTTAATGAAAAGCTTTGATGAAGGTGAAGACGGGATGTTTCATTATACTGTAGACATTGTTACTTTGTGACTCGTTTTTATTAAAAAACCACCGAGGAGATGTTATAGTCATAGAAACTACTCTAAACATAAACTTTGATTCAATCGATCTCCACTTTGTGTAGCAAAGAACGAGTCATATTCCTTACCCCAGACTTGTAGATACCTCTGAAACATTGCCGTACAAATTGAATTGTCCACACTTCACTTCCGTCCGGTCATGAAGACTAAAGAGCTTCACAAACCTGACAACAAAAGAGATTCAAACAAACAAGTAGGTTCATAGACCAGCATATCCATATTCAAATCTTGACAGCTGACCTGATTTCAACATATATTTAAATATGTCTTTAATAAAATGAATATATCCACAATGTTTCTGCTGGAATAGCTCAGTTGGTTAGAGCGTGTGGCTGTTAAATAGCTCAGTTGGTTGCGCCACTTACCAGTTTGTTATATGTTGCAGGAAAATGAAAATACGAAGCCAAATTACCCAATGATCGATCACGGTGATTAAACACACACAAATAAACTTCTCCAGCAATTCTTTTAAACTTCTGCATTGTCGTCGAGTCCATTTAAAGATATTTGGTTTTCACCTAGCGATCCAGGTTCAAATCCCGGCAACTGAAAATATCCTTTTCCTTTTTTTTCGGTTTTTTTTTTCGATTCTTTTTCGATTTCCGTAGATTGGGAGGAATGCGAATAATCAATCCATCAGTTTTTCAAGCATAGCAGAATTTGACGAATGGGAATTGGTTACCGTGTTGGTTCGGAGGGTCGAGCATTGATTAAAAATAGACACAACAGTGACAGTTTCTATATATCAACAATATAGTATAGTACTCACTTCTGCTGACAATAGAATTATCTCAGGAAGAGGAAGACAATATGAGATAATATTTGATGTATTAGCTAAGGGGCATTGCATAGTCAGCAAGGCATGTGTTTCTTCTTAAGAAGTCACAGGTTCAAATCCAGAGGGGGTAGGGTATGTACACCTCTATAGACTTTAGCAATTAAATCATTGTGCAGAGGCAGAAATCTTTAGGCTTTTCCTCCATCGATAAGGGACCAATTCAAAGAGGTTGGTCTAAAATGGATTTACATTTTTACAATTTTAAATTATTGATCTATGAAATGGAGAAGATATAATTTGATATTTGTAAGATGTATTTTGAGCCAAATCTTAAAAATCACACTAATATATCATAGTTAAAAATACTCTAGTTTGAGGTTAAAAATGTGAAATATAGTGTCTTTGACCTCAAAAACAATTGTCTTAGAGGCCCTCAATGCATTCTATGTGACAATAGTTTCTAATGATCAATCACTTACTTCACAATGCAGTTTGTCTGTGACAATAGTTTCTAATGACCGATCATTTACTTCACAAGATAATGATCCAATTGTTCCCTAACAACAATGGCATCAACTCCCCATGATTCACCCATGCAAAATTAGTAACGTATGAGAATCTACTAGAGATGTCTAAAAACATCATGAGAACCAAAGACTCCAACCTTAGCATCGAAGAAAGGGTGTTAAAACCCTAGTCAAGAGCAGGGAAAGGCATTGAACTCCTAGTGTAGCAATTTGGTGTTCCATGGTAGAGCAACCAATAAGAGGAGTAAGGAGATAGTAGAGCAAAGGAGAAGAGCACTATGTAGGGGATTATAGTTGACCATAGTATCTCATAGCTCCACAATGAGTTTTATAATCTACATTATTTGCCTTGTACTCTCCATTGATTAAGAAAAGACACAATCTTTCATTTCTTGTTGGGGTTTCCCACATTAAATTGCATAGGCCATATATATATATATATATATATATATATATATATATGTGTGTGTGTGTGTGTGATTTATGATTTATATGAAAAATTTACTTTCATTTTTCCATAGAGCCAAAAAAAAAAGGTTTCCAAATAACAATGAACATCCATGTATACAATGAAGGTGCAATTATATCATTTTTGTTTATAATTCATTATATATCATATAAGAAATATTTAAAATAGGGTTGGGCATATTAACCTTGATATACAAGGTTAAGTTATAATAATTGGTTAAATATTTTAGGTTTCAACATAATTTATTGTTTCAAACGCATGTTATGTTTAGATTTCTAAAATGCATATATATATCAAAATAATATTTCTATGAGTTATTAGAAAAAAATGTATTGCCCATAATATTTAGTATTGCAATCTTTTATTAAACTTATTAAAGATTAAAACTAAATATTATGTATAGTTTAAAACTATTAACTAGTACTTCAATTTGTAACACTTCTACCAAAGTGACCTTACCAACAATACCCACCCCTTACTAAGAGAGTTAATGTTGGTTGCACATAGTTGGACATTTGTGAAAGTTATAAGTTGAGTTGAAAGGATTTCACATCCTTCATAGTTTATTGATCAATGCATTTTATGTATTGTTTTGTAATGTATGCATATATTTTATGTGGATAATTGAATGTAAAGCTTATGTATTTAAGAGTTGGTTTTTGAACTCAAATCGTGCATGTTAGGTCATTAGAGGTGTATACATAGACTATAACTGTATAGTTAAAGGAAACTGGGTGAGAGCTTGTATCCTATTTAATATAATTTACTCTACAATAAGATTTTTCATACTTTTATAATCAATGCAATAATTGTGTTTTTTTATTGCTTTTTAAGTTAAGACAATGGTATATGTTTTTTTGCAAAACTTAATGCACAAATATATTAATTTGCATAGTTTATGTCCTTTAGTAGTTTAATATTGTTTGGTATTGTCATACACTAACATGTGTAACATTCTAAGGATAAGATACTAAGATAATAAAGTCCTACTACATAATGCAAACACTAGTTCCATTAACTAAGTGCATTGTTTCCTACAACATCATGTTTATATGGTATGAAGTGACGGTTCCCACTTGTGATAGTCTGCATTGATGTCAATTTTTTCGTGTTCATGTTTGAATTCAACAATGATGAAATTTGAATTAAATTCATCGTTAAATTCACTCTCATACATATACATTTAAAATCTTAAAAAAAAATTAATTTCACAATAACTTATCCTTATTAAATATTAAAAATATAATTGCATTGGGAGTAGCTTAATATGGGGGAGATGTTGTCACATACATGACAAAAAAATAATTTAAATAAAACTATTCCACAACATATGTCGGCTCATTTTTAAATTTTACACAAAACCTAAATAGTTGAACTAGTAGGTCTAGGCCCTTCGAATCTCCAGTTTAGGATGACCAATTTTAAGCTAAATACCAGTCTGAAGATAAATTTGTAATGGCCATAGGCTCTTCCCAACTCTATGATTCAATGTTCATGATTTGGAAGCTAGACCTTTAAATGTCAAATTTCAATATGATTCTTAGTGTATTTTCAAGTTTTGGGAAATTGTAGTTCGATTCTCGACAATAATATCAACTCAAACTCACAGATGGCACTTCTCAAAACTAAAAAATATCCATTATGTAGGTTTTGGTAATAATTACGAAAGTATATAAGTTGGGGGAAGTAATTAGTCAAAGCACATAGCGAGAGAAAATGACAAATAATCTACTAGTCTAGCCTTGTATCTATACAAGCAACAAATAATCATGTAAGAAACAAGAGATAAGAGAAAAGAACGATACACCAAATATATGTAGTAAAACCCAAAGTAGGGAAACATCCATGGGAAAGTGTTGCCATCATATTCTTAAGAAATCTCCAATCTTACAAGTGAGCTCCTCTCCACTTCTGCTTTACAACTTTACAATATTCACATGAGATAATTCTCAACATATGCCAAAAGGTTCTCCTTCACCTCTATTAAATACCAAGATGTATGGAATAATTACATTCCAAAATACATGTGGGATAAATGATTTTCCACCTCTTTATATAATGAATGGTAATAGGAGAACATGTATCCATGATGCATGTCGGATAACTCCTTTTACATAAGATTAGAGTTATCTATGCCTTGCCTTCCAATTCTATATAAGACATCTTACAATACCATACTAGACATCATTACACATGTAATATTAGAATTACATATTCCAACACTCCTCCTTAATGATGATTGGGAGAACAACACATAAATGGAGGAAGATTGCATTACATTAACATTCCCCCTTGATGACAACTTCCCTCATTCCCAACAGAGTACAAAGATACATGAACCGTTGCTTTCGTCATGGATTTGGTGAAGATATTAGTTGCTTTCTTTTCTATGGGACAATACTCCAAACAAATAACACCATCTGCAACAATATCTCTAATGTAATGAGTATCCAAGTCAATGTGTTTAGTCTTGGAGTGATACACTGAATCGTACGTAAGTTGAATTTCACTTTGATTATCACATCTTAATTTGGTATGAAAATTTTGAACAAGTCCGAGCTCTGTAAGAACATGTCAGGTCCACACTACTTCTTTAGTTGATTTCTTAAATTTCATGTACTCTGCTTCACAAGAAGAAAGAGAAAGAGTTCTCAACTTCTTACTGGACACTGAAATCGTACCCGAACCAAGTCGAAAGATGTACCCTACAGTAGACCTTCTATCTGAAGCATCCCCTACCCAATCATAATCTATATAACTAAGGAGTGAAACTATAACCCTATTAGAATATAAAACATCATAATGCATTGTCCCCTGTAAATATTTGAGAATCCTCTTTGTTGCTTTCCGATGACTTTCATAAAGCTTTTGCAGAAACCTAGAAACCATGCTGACTACAAAAGAAAGATATGGCATGTTGTGTGTCAAATATATCAAACTCCCTGCAAGTTGATGATATAAAGTGGCATCAACAAGAGCACTATCACACTCAACAATTAACTTTACACTATACTGAAATGGCATAGGAGAAGGATTACAATCACTCGTATGAAACCAAGCAAGTAAATTTGTCGCATACTTGGGCTGAGAAAGAAATATACCTTTAGCCATATGCCAAATTTGTAGACCCAACAAATAAAATAATAGGCTCAAGTCAATCATTTCAAATTGCTTTTAAGATTATTCTTCAGTTCCTGTATAAATGTAAGCTGACTTCTAGTATTGATAAGATCATCCACATAAACTACCATAATGAGGAAATCATGAGCAAAGTTCTTAACATTTAGATTTGGATCAGATATACACCACCTAAAACCATTCTTCAAGAAATAAGCATCATGTTTTTGATACCAAGCTCTAGGTGTTGTTTTAAGACCATATATAGACTTGTTCAATTTGCATTCTAAACTTGAAGGGTCAGCAGTAATAAAACCAGGTGGTTACTGCATATAAATGTCTTCACGAAGATAATCATTCAAGAACACATTCTTGACATCCATTTGGTGTATTTCCCATTGATAAAATGCAGCAAGAGAAAGAATATTTCTTAAGTGTTCATTTTAGCAAGGAAAATTTTGGGGGAGAAATTTAGCCCATGGGCTATTTTTCCATTTTTTTTCAAAAAAAATATTCACCAATTTGCATTTTTAAAGCCCTGTTTCGCCCAATTTTGATGGGGTAAAATTTGTTCACTCTAAAAATTGCCAACTTATTAGATAAACTATATAAAATCCTTAGAAATTGAAATATTTTTAGAAAAATATCACCAAACATTTTATAGTTGACATTTTAAGAAGTGGTAAGATTGGCCAAGGTTTATACACTTTTAAATAAGTATGGATCCTTAAAAAATTTCATGCATTTTAGCCACTGGAAAAAAAAATTCAGTATAGTTAATACCTTCTTGTTGAGAGAATCTGTTTTCTACTAACCGAGCTTTATGCTTTTCAATATGTCCATCTGCAGTAAGCTTTGTTTTATATATCCATTTACATCCAACTAAAATTTTTCCAAGAGGAAGAGGCACAAGAGTCCATGTCTTTTTTTTCATTAAAGAGTCATATTCGGTTGTCATCGTTTTGTCCCATTCAAGTTTATCTTTATCTTTAACATAGGTAAAGGGATCATCTATGTCCAATACTTTAGTCATAAAATCAAAGTTAGATCTAGTCGACGAGTATTGAAAGGATTACCAATCTCAGAACCTGTGGATTCAAGTGCTTTTCAAGCCCAAACAAGAAGATAAATAGTGATAGCAACCACACTAGTATATTTAGTACATTCAAGTGGATTACTTGAAGAAGAAGGTGAACTAAGATCAAGGGTAGGCACAGAAGGAGTGGAAGGGGTAGGAAAATTTAAGGTAACACGAGGCCCAACAAACTCAAGAGGAGGAGAGACTTCGTTGAATTGGACATCTCTCCTAATGATGACACCTTAGGTAGAGGGGTCAAACAACCTATATGCTTTGGAATCTTCACAATAACCAATGAAAATACATTTGTGAGACTTGGGTTCAAATTTTTTCCATTTTTCATCCGGAATATGTGCCCAACATTCACTACCAAATACCTTAAAGTCACTAGTATTAGGTTTTTTTCCATTCCATTTTTCTTCGGGAGTAACCTGCAAAACTTCTTTAGTAGGGACTCTATTCAATATATAGTTAGTGCAACAAATAGCTTCAACCCAAACATATTTATATAATCCTTTAGAATAAAGCATACATCTAGCCATTTCAACCAAAGTCCTATTCTTTCGTTTAGTTACCTCATTTTGTTGAGGTGTATAAGGAACAATCTTTTGATGTTGAATTCCATGCTTAGATAAATATGCATTAAATTCATTTTTAACAAATTCACCCCCATTATTAGTTCTCAAAGTATTAATACTTTTACTAGATTCTTTTTCAACCATGGATTTAAATTCTTGAAATATACCAAAGGTTTCACTTTTATGCTTCAAAAAATAAAACTAAGATTTGCGACTAAATTCATCAACAAAATTTAGAAAATAGACTACATAAGACAAATAAGGAGTTTCATTAGGACCGAAAATATCACTATGAATTAGTTGCAATGGTTCTTTAGCATGCCAAGCTTTACCTTTATCAAACATTTCCTTATGATGTTTACTAAGAACACAACCTTCACAAACACCTTTAGTGGAAGAAATTGAAGGTAATCCAAGTACCATATTATACATCATTTGCATTTACCATATTTCAATTGACCTCATCTTTCATGGAATAATTTACTTTGTTCATCAACGTGAGCAACATAGGAATAAAAATGTTGATTTTTACTTGAATTAAAACTAGTAAACTTGTATAATCCAACATTATTATCAACAGGACCAAAAGTAACAATTTTGAAGTTATGTTTGATATCTTTTAACACATACTTATCAGTCCAAGCTTCAAATTTATAACATTTCTGGCATACATGATAAATGAAAAGCAAGTTGATGGACATTCCTTGAAGATGAAACACATATTCCAAAGTACCATTAGAAACATTTACATTACCATATCCTAAAACTGAAAAAATGATTATCATCACTTATAGATATTGTATGTGTTGTTTTCTTTTGAGTGTCATAAGAATTAAATAATGAAGCCAAACCAATTATGTGATTAGAGGCACTAGAATCAATTATCCATTCCATGTTAGAAGATGGATTACTAAGTTGAATGGAATAGGTTGATAAATGAAAAGCAAGTTGATGGACATTCCTTGAAGATGAAACACATATTCCAAAGTACCATGAGAAACATTTACATTACCATATCCTAAAACTAAAAAAATGATTATCATCACTTATAGATATTGTATGTGTTGTTTTCTTTTGAGTGTCATAAGAATTAAATAATGAAGCCAAACCAATTATGTGATTAGAGGCACTAGAATCAATTATCCATTCCATGTTAGAAGATGGATTACCAGGTTGAATGGAATAGGCCACAAAGCTACATGTTGTTCATTTTCTTCTTTGCTTTCACAAGTTCACATCTCTTTTTAAACCAAATATTTTCAAGGTGATTGGGTTTTCTACAATTCTTACAAGGATTATTCACTTTCTTTTTATTAGACACTGTGTTAGAAGCATCATCATTAGAAAAGGTTGATCCTTGATTATGTGATTTAAAAGGTTTATTAAAGCTTCTATTAGAATTATTTTTACTATGTGCCGTTAGGGATTTACTATTAGATATATGTCCAGAAGAAATTAATCTATCTTGCTTGTTTATCATACCTTTACTAAAATATTCAAAAGTTGGTTTTATAGTACCTTTAGACATTTCATGGCTCTATTCCTAGTTTGGATGAACATAACAAAACATGAAGGTAAGTTTTGTTCAACAAGAATAGTAAGAGCATTATCATTCTTCTTGTAATTTGTACCACAATTATTTAACTTTTCATTAAAGGTTTTAATTTCAACAATAAATGACTCTATTCTGTCAAAATATTTAGGGCCTAACTCATGGATGTGTCTAACTCATGGATTCTATGTGATATAATTTACACCAAGCTAGATTTATACCTTCTCTAATCACTAACAATTAAGACCACAAAACTCACACGCCTTAGACATGATCACATAATTAATCTCATAGATTGTGGACAATGGTTAGTTTGAACCAAATGATTTCTAATGTAGGTTTTCCTTGCTTATATAAACCAGTGACCTGTCTCTTCCTTGTTAAATTGTATTTTATTGATTTCTTTTGTGCTTTAGTGTTTGCGTTTGTTTTATTTCTTTGCATTTCCATAGTGTAGGTTTTGGAAGTGATCTCTATGACATCCCCATCACTTCCACTCCCATATAGTGTGGAGAACCTATAGGCCAATGCTATTTGGTTGGATGATGCTCCTTTTTGTATTATGATTACTTCATGTAGTGCTCCAACAATTCCATTATACTCTCATAACAATGGGTGAATGAATACCACTAGTCGGTCTCAACATCACTTCTTTTGTAATGGCACCCTAAATGTGCTTAGGATGCCTAATTTTGATATGGATTACACCTTTACTATACTAGTATGTGAATTTCAACCTAATACATGGGATTTAAGGTAGAAATACATATGCATCACCCCATAGTTCTATTGACATTTTAATGAGTTAAAAATAAGTCCAAATTTAATAAAACTAGTGCTCCTTCAATCATGAAGAAAATTTCATCGGTGCAAATCTAAATAATGCAGATGCTAAAAAAAGTACAATGGACATAGAAACCAAGGATCTTATAAATATTGTGTAAATCATGAGAATCCTAAGGGATGAGGTTCAAATCTATTGTGAAGAAAATGAAAGTTTAATTGAGGATTAAGATGAGTAGAACAAAATTTCTTTCAATCATGACAAATACATAGGTAGTGGCATCATAAAAAAAAGATATAACAATGTAGATGGGAACAAAAGCAATTTGTGGAGGGATTCTTGTAGGAGATCTCAAGAATAAAAAAGGACCTCATGTGATAAGATAAACCTAGTATCTCCATTATAATCATATTTTAGTTACTCATATACATATGAAGAGTCTTTGAGAACCCCAAAATATTATATAAGTAATCACTAGTGAAAGAGATATCAATGAAACGATCTACATGGAGAGTTTCACAAGGAAAAATCACCCACCTTTGATGGTGAAAACAAGCTTGGATAAGACACCAAGGCATGCTATTAAGGATGAGAAAATACCTTCAAATTCATGTTTACCAAATAAACATGAGGGCAAGAGTTTCCATTTATAACATGACATAGAGGGATTCTATTTGGTGTGAACATCATTAACAAGTAAAATTAATCAATGATAAAAAAATTGGGAATAATTTAATAAATTTAAGTTTTGGGATTGTGGAGAGGAACATCTACACAAACTACCCAATTTTTTTTTAAATGAAATAATATTGTTCACAATATTTAATAGGCTACTATTGTGAATGAGGTGGCACAAACTAGTTCTCAAATTGATGTATCACTGAAATACCACTAGAAAATCCACCAATCGACCATTATGGTTGAAATTGAAGGTAATATTAAAAAAAAAAAATCAAATTTACTTGTTCTTGGGGCAATCCATAACTCCACTACTCCTAAGTCTTTTGATAGTTTTATTATTAACAAGAGAAATAAACATATCAAACATTGGTTTCTCTAGTAGCCAATAGAACTAAGAGGGGGGACAATAATATGGTTGATAATGTCAATTGGATTCAAATGCATTCGATTCATGTGTAGTCAATTTAATATATTGTCGCTTGGTACCTATGTTGTCCTTAATGGAATGGATTGGTTGGAGCTACACCATGCCAAGTTTGATCATTAGATATCTAAGTGTATTGATGAGGAAGGGGAAACAAAGACAATGAAAGGTAATCCAAGGTTGATTTCCCTAATGCAAATTTTACCACTGCAATCAAATAAGTGCTTTAGAAAGCAATGCCATTTTATGCAGTGAATGTGTTGGACCTAACAAAAGCCAAAGGTCCAAACCTTGTCAATTTTTTAGTTTTACAAGAGATTGGAGTTCAATGTGTATTTGTGTACGCAACATGTTACAAAAGAATCTCCTGTGATTATCTTGGAAGGGGGGAATTGATTTCTCCATTGATTTTGTACCTAGAGATGCACATGCATCTAAAACTCCTTCTAAGATGAGTATTAAAGAATTAATAGATCTACAAATGCAACTGCAAGAATTCTAGATGAGGGATATATTAGTGCAGGGGTTTCCCTTTGGTCATACATAGCCTTGTTCATGAAAATAAATGTGGGACATTATATTTGTGTATACATAGAAAATAGCTAAATAAAGTCATTATGAATAACAAGTACCCTCTACCTAGAGTGAATGGCTTGTTTGATCAACGCGAGGAGAAAAAGGCTTATCAAGGCTGATTTGAGGTTAGGGTATCATTAAATCCAATTCAAGAACAGACGTTTACAAAAAAACATTTAGGACATTTGATGACATTATGATTTATCATAAGTAAAAAGAAGAACATTGAAAGAAATTTTAATTAGTCTAGCATGTACTAAGAGAACACCATCTATATGCCAAACTAAACAAGTTTGATTTTTATATAAAACAAATTTAGTATTTGGGACATATCATTTAGTAATAGGATGTCCTACTCCCATAAATGTATTGGATGTAAAATCATTCATGGGTCTTGTTGGTTACTATAGAATGTTCATGGAGGAATTTTTCTAGATTGCATATCCAATCACCTCTTTTCAAAAGAAAGGAAAGAAATTTTAATGAACACAACAATGTGAATATAGTTTTCATCTCTTGAATAAACCTTTACTAGTGCACCCATTTTAGAAATAGTAAATCCAAAATATGAATTTTTTGTATGCATAAGCACTTACATGGAAGGGATTAGTGGACTCCTCACAAAAAATGGTCATATGTGTTATCAGTCTTGCAAGCTAAAATAACATGAGAATAATTATGTCACACATGACTTAGATTTTATTGTAGTAGTGTATGCACTGCTTGACGTGAAAGAAATTTGAGCTACGAATAGAGCATACCTAAACTTGAACTAATTTGTTGACCAACCAAATATGAATGTTAAACAAACAAGTTGTATAGAAATCAGTTATGAATTTGATTTGAGATCAAACACATCAAAGTAAAAGAAAACGAGAATGCATATGAACTCAATAGAAGAATGCATGTAATACATGATACAACAATCAACATATGTGAATATGATTGGAGAAAATAGTGATTGAATCTCTTGTGATAGATGAGTATTACTTCTAGGTGAACAAATAATTACAAGTAGGAAAAGTGCAACATACGTATGAAGGATATTGGCTAGAAAATGATGGCATTCTCTCGCAAAAAAGAGGCTAATGTATGTACTTGACTTTTTTGAGATGAATAATATCATCATAAATTAGATGCATAATGTACCATATTCTAGTTATTTAGGCTACCAACAGATAATCAAAACAATGAGAAAATAATACATTAAACCAAGGATGAAAAATGATGTCACTAAATACATAGCGAGATATATGTAATGTCAACAAGTCAACGAATAAATAGATGTCTAGTTGGTTTTTTACAACCCTTGCCACTTCCAAAACAAAAATGTGAAGTAGTGACCATTGAATTCATTATTAGATTTCCACAAACAATGATGGAAAATGCCTCTATCATGGTAGTAGTGGAGAAATTAACAAAGATTTTCCATTTTATTTCAATTCAATCCACATACAAGGATGTTAACATATCATATATTTTCAAAAAATATGATCAAAATGCAATACCCAAAATCATTGTTTAAAAAAAAAAATACTAAGTTCAACTCAAACTCATAGAAAGACTTATTCCATTCATTGGGTACAAAACAAAAATTTAGTATTGCATGGTATGGCATCCACAATGTGATGGCAAAAACATAGTATAGAAATTATATGAATGGATGTGATTGGAAAAATATCCCAAGTGGGAATAATGCCTATTCTTGGTGGAGTTTGCATACAATAATGGATTTCATGCATGCTTATAAATGTGTCCATTTGAAGCCTTGTATGAAGAGAAATTCAATACTCCAATCAAATGCAACATTCTAATAGATAAAATCATACTTGGGCTAGATTTTCTCAAGGATATGGAAGATCGAGATTCCAAAATCATCTAGAATCTCAAGACATCCTATAAGAGGAAAACAAATTACGTAGGTAAGAACATAACACATAGAGAACTTAGTGTCGGGGAGCATGTTTTCCTTATAGTGAGTTTGAGGAATAGCTTATTGAAGCATGGAGTTTTCGTTAATCTAGCACATAGATACTGTCAGTCTAGCTAACAACCTACTTGGGTTTGTGCCAAGAGTTATATTTTATTAAGCCAATGGCTTGACATAATTAAAATTTAATACCCTAGCTTTATCCCTAGAGTATGATATATGTTGAATAACGTATTAATGATAAATGATGACATTTGTGCCCAAGGATTCAACTTCAATCCAAGTGGGATGATTTATAATGACCCTATATTATAAAAATGTGAAATGCATTATACATTTACTAGTGTGGAGCCCAAGGAAAAGTTTGGTTCTTGTTACTGAAATATGACAAGAAATGGTTTGGTTCTTGAGGGAGAACCATGCATGAGATGTTCATAAAAGCTGTAAAAAACATAAATCAACAATCTTATATTTGTGCTAAGAGTTTCCTTGCTTGAGATAATGGCCTTCCATAATCAAAATGTAATGCCCCAATTTTAATCCCTATGTTATGATTTGTGAAATAATGTATTATTTCTAAATGAAGAAGTTTATGTGATGAAATTCAAATCAAGTGGGTTGAGTTATGATAACCTCACATTGTAAAAAAGTAAAATGAATTGTAAATATTCCTAGTGTGGAGCCCAAGGCAAAGCCTAACCGATGAATGCTTATGATCACAAGGAAAAGCTTGACCAATGAATGCTTATAATCCCAAGTAGTGTGCGCATAGGATTTTGTCTTGGATGTATTGTTTCAAAGAACTACCATGTGTATATTTCCATGGCGTGCTTATATAATTTAGAAGCGCATATGAAAATGGTAACCAAGATGTTGCTTGAGGAGAAACAAGGGGACTCTGATACCACAGGATGGGAAAAGGAAAGTGGGTATATGGGTGGATTGACCTTGATACCTATCCTATGGGGAGTACTGTTGTTCGGGATTTCTACCCTATAGCGAGGAGAGGGACACTACCAACTTTTGGGGTGACAGGTAAATACATTGATCATATCACATAGGCTTCTACAAAAGGAAAGAGATCAAGGTTCTTGAAGGCATACCTTATTAATGACATTCAATCCTAGCTTTCGCTTGCTCCTTCGATTGATCCTCCACTTGATCTTCTGTTTGGTGAACCTGCAATATAAAAGATACCTTCCTCATCGTATCTTGACTAATATAACAATGATGATACAATTTAGACATCAAATACAATCAAGCATTAAACCAAACAAATATGCAATCCATTAGACATTTGATTGGGACAGGAAGAGTATTTCCACCTTTATTATCACAAAGCAATAATCAGTACAATTATACCTGATCATTCAGAGTGCTTGTGCAACCGGATCCTGGGCTCCTGCTCTTCACACTAACTTTGGAATTCCTCCAGCACAACAACCCTTAATGCATAGTTTATCCTCCCCTCTCTCATCTATCCCCCTTGTATTTATGGGACAAGGTAGGCAGTTTGGATCGAGAGGTAGTTTGATTGGGAAGTTGGGGAAGTTGCAAACCAACTTCAACTAATCTCAATTTGTCAAATTAATATATTTTTTATTACATTTTAAGGTGTGCGTGAGTTTTTCACAGTAGAGTAGCGCACAATATGCAACTTCAGTGCTTTACAACCAGTGTTTGCAACTATTTTTTGAGGTGTGCGCTAGTTTGCTTAAGTAAAGTAGAGCATACTAGCAGGTGTGCACTACTATTATGCCTGTAGAGTAGGGCACACTTCAAGAAATGCACTACTATCATGCCTGTAGAGTAGCGCACATGTCAAAATGTAGGTTAAAACAGGGTTTTGTCAGCTACTGAGGGGTAAACCAAGTCCATGCATCATCTAGGGCAATCTTGCTCTTCAATCCATGTTGTCATTTTGTGTGATCGACAGCGTAATGTGATCACGGACGGAGAAGTGCATATTTGACCTATAACAGATGCCCCCTGATGTGTGAGGTCAGAGGGAAACGATGGTTGAAATACATTATAATTCCAAGTCAGTGGAGGAGCAAGAAACCACAAAACCAAGTCACAAAAGTACCTGAAATAACGATCAAGGTCAGCGAGCAATTACAATCTTGACATCATATAGATGTGTAGCGTGATATAACATGATCTCCGATACATAACTAGGATATGTATATATAGCATGGCCACCGAAATACAAGCGTGGATCCATGTCAAAATGAGAGATCATAGCCATAACAACAAACTGGATCTATGTCTCATGGAGAGACAGAATGAGTGAGGCTCAATCTTGCGTAGCTTGGGTGATAACATAATGAGGTAATGCTATCAACATCCCAAGGTCTTCATCCAAAACAACCCAAGGTACAAACCCTAACCATGTAAATAAATGAGCTTAAGTCGAACATGGGGGGAATCGTTTGATTACCGGTCATTGATGTATACCGTTTAACAAACGCGAGGTCTTACACCGATAATGATAATGGGGCCCAAGGTACCTAGTACGATCCAACAAGTGTGAATAAGTGGACTTGATGTCGAACACTTGAGGAACCTGTCAAATAAGAGACATTGATGTATTCTCATAATTCAACAGCGAGGGAAATTGCCACTGGTGACTATAATCCCCAAGGTACTAACCGAAACTCTAAACTTCATTCCTAGAGAAAAATGAGTTGATGTCAATGGGAAGAATTCCACTGGAAGGGAGGCCTTAAGGCATCCTCCATCATCCAACACAAGGAACACTCAAAAGGTATGAGCCGATGTGGAGTAGTACAAGTAACAAGAATGACACTAGGATGGCTGACACATGAGGTCAAGATAAACTGTAGAATGACCGACCCAGGCTGTATCCTTGAACAGTAATCATGACACAAAGTGACTTAGGCAGTTTTCAACATGATGGGAAAGTGATATAAGCCTGCAATGTAGGAGACATTAGCAGACCCTCCATATGGTCTGAAGAATAACCAACCGAGGGAGTAAACAACTCGGAGATCAGGTTCACCCTAAGGTCAAAAACTAAACCCAAATGAAATGATAGACTCAAATAGGTGTTGTGTTCAAGGATAGGACTGACTGAACTTCCTTTGAAACTGCAAGATGTGATATACCCTTCTTATCCCTTATTATTTTTAGACAAAAGAATACCCTTCTTGTTGTTTTAATGAGTCCAAGAAAGAATGAAAACTCAATAGATCCAACCATGTAAAGAGTTTAACGAGCCCATGGGAGGAAGACTCAAGACCTTCTTCATTGTTTACAGAGTTCGAAGAAGAGATAGAAGAATACTCTATAATATTGATCTCTAGATTTTAATATCGATCCGAGATCTATTCTTGCTCGCCAGTGTTTTCAATTTTAAGGAGTCTGAAAAAATTAAACAATAACTCCATACACCTACTCGTGGATTTTAATATTGAGCCCAAGTAGGTTAATGCTCGCAGGTGTTTTCCTGTTTATAGAGTCTGAAAAACTTAAACAATCCTCTATTTACCCTCTCGTGGATTTCACATCGAGCCCGAGTAGGTGAGTGCTCACTTGGTGTTTTCATGTTTCGAGAGCCTGAAAACCCTAAAGAAGGCTCCAAAAGGTCATTTTTCGTAAAGTTAGTCTCCTCCCCCAAAAAAGTGTAAAACAATGGAAGAAGAACTCTTCTAGCCACAGATGACTAGAATATTCCTTTTTCATAAGTAATCCGCAAAAGTCCGGAAAAGGGTTAAACTTATACTTAAGCAGATGGGCCTTCAATTCCTTTAACGAGCTTGAAGAGGACAAGTCTGCTTGGCAATCTTGTTTAGGTTTCAATAGTCCAAACAAGAGCTTAAAATGACTTTAAAGACAGCTTCTAGGATCACGACTCATTACCTGCTAAAGACTAGGATCTCAACAACCAATTTAGTATTAATGACAAAAAATCTTCAATGACATAAAATTTCAACTATATAGTACTGAAAATGATCTGTCGGCGAAAGAAATTAAGTCATAATATATTGATGCTATGAAAATCTAGTGAAAATTTGAGAGACGTAGGTTGAAATCATTCTACCAACATTTGTAGGTATTTAATGATTAAATAGAACATTTTTATGCAATTTGAAACTATAGTCTTTTCACAAAAGTGGGTAAAAAATCAAATTCAAATTCATACATGTAATTTCAACTTGAGAACTCAAATATCACATTTGGAAATTTGTAGGGCAAGTTTTTGGAGCAATCCCTTGATCTTCATCCATTCGTAGCGATCAAATCGAGCAACCATTCGACCTCTTTCCTCCACCAAGTAAGTTATTTTCATCCCAACTTGCATTTTGATGCTTTATTTATCAATTTTTATGCTTAAAAATCAATTTGGAGCCATGCTCAACTCGTGAGGTGCGTGTGCACTACTGTCTAAGAAGGAAAGTAGGGCATACTGGAGGTGTGCACTACTCTTCCTCAAGGACAGTAGCGCCCAAACATGACTGTATTACTTGAAGAGTAGCGCACAACCCTGAAAATGGCTAAAAAAGTGTCGAGGGCTAAAAAATTGTCTTTCTTTTGGCAGGATGATGCTTGTTTGGAGAGAGAGGGAGCATGAAGAGATGGATAGGGTAGCTATGCAAGACCCGGCAACTCTTCATGCAATTCGAAGGTGTGGTTTGTTAAAATTCTATAGAATCGTGAACATGAGGGCACTTAACCTCTTGCTTCAGAGACTCATTCAGTATTGGGATGCAGGTGCCAGTGTGTTTAATGTCCAGGGAGAGACCCTGGACATCACCATTGATGACATATACTTCATTACAGGAGTCTCTAGGAGGGGAGATCTTGTAAACCTGAAAGGGTCCTCACGTAATGTGGGTGCCATGTCCGTACAAGAATATGTGAATGCATAGTGTGTGGCGGGGACTGAAAAATCAAGAAGTCGGATTCTTATTTCTACTATTGACAGCCTCCCTTTGAAAGTTATTGTAAGTATGTTAAACCGAATGGGAGGGAGTGCCACACAACACTTAGCCTCAAGGCACTACATGCATATTGGTATCAAATGCTTGCAAGGTCATGTGTATGATTGGTGCACTAGTCTGTTAGCAAACATGAAGCTTCAACTTTCGGGGTGTAAGACCAGGAGAATGAAGAACTTTGGATATGGCAGCATTCTTTGTACCTTCTTCTTTGAGAGGGTACCTGCTCTTAGTTTGGGCATGCCTTTGCCCCCAGTCATTCCTCGTGAGCCGAGATTGGGCCGTTGGGGTGAAATTTTTCTCCGCCAGGGTGGTGGTGAAAGCCACTTTTGCTATCACACCGATGATTTCTGGGGATGGTGGGAGAGACAGGTGCCAGCATTTGAGCAGTTTCTGTATGTTGGTTTAGACTTCCGTCATGATCCAGAGCTGGTTCTTCCTCCAAGTGGTGCCTGGGGAGATATAGGTATGTTTATGTTTTGAAAATTATTTAATTTTTTCAATTTTTTAAAGTATATTATTTTTATGATGAGTTTGAAGTACTAAAACGAAGTGTCATATGCAAATGTTGGATCAGTTCATCCCGAGGGACATCCTACTACTTTTGTGAGGCCAATTGATGTGGGTGCAGCTGATGCTACGCTAGGGGATATAGAGAGGAAGATGAGTCGGTTGACTCATGACATTCCCACATATCGCATTGAGCGGATGCCCATTGACATGCAGGAGGATGTAGTCGGTGTGCCCCCAGCCTGGATTAGATTGCTGTGGAAGGTAGCCAGGCTGGCCATATGCTACCAAGAGGCAGTGGATGTTGATGAGGCCGCACCTTCTCCATAGGAGAAGGATATTTTATGTATATTTTGAGGCCATCGAGCCCAATTTTGTATCTTATGACATGACTCTGTGATAGACTTATGTTCCAAACTCATACTATTTTTTGATACAATATCGGATATATATACAGTGTCGGCTTATATTTACATGTGTGTGTTTAACTTTATGTGTAATGTTTATTTATGGAAGTGTATGATACAAATGCCAATCTAAAACATAATTTGCAAATGAATCAGCTAATGCATTCAAATTTCTTGGAATATGTTGATATATGATGGAATCAAACTGTCTTTCCAATAATTTAACTCGCAAAAACTGTCGTCGCAAAACGGGATCTCTAATCTGATAAACACCTATTAACTGAAATACAACTAGTTGCGAATCAAGCCTTACCTCCAATCGTGAAATGCCCTGGACAAGAGCATCCCGGAGAAGTTCTATGACCGCACTGTACTCAACCACGTTATTCGTTGTGGGACCCAAACAAACCCCCCCCGAAGAAACTAGTTGGCCAGTTGGTGAGTAAATAACCCAAGCTGTTGAAGCCAACTGTCGGGTGTGGCGACTGGCGCCATCAGTAAATCCTAAAAAATGTTCAGTCGACATCTGAAACACGAAGCTAGAAAACATACATAAGGTCAACTAATGATCACAAGCAAAAACTAGTTCTGCAAAATGTACAACTATAATACATGAAAAAGCACAAATTCCTAAGCGTAGTACTTCTTCAGGTAGAGCCCATTTCTAGGCTCGAGCAGCTTATTACCCTCGTAATCTGTTAGCTCATAAGCACCTTTCTTCAGTACCTTCGAGATTATATAGGGACCGAGCCACATGGACTTAAACTTGTCAGCTCCTAAAGGTTCCTTGTCCTGATCCCAAAGTAGAACAAGGTCTCCTTCGAGAAATACCATAGGTCTAACAGAATTATCATACTGTCCTTTGACTCGTTTCTTATGGATCACGTTTGATGTGAGCACATCATGGCGCTGCTCGTCTAGATGCTCTAAATGTAGCAAACATTCTTTTAGTACTGAAGTTTCTGGTAACAGTTGGACGACCAACTTTAATGAGGGAATCTCGCATTCAATCGGAACGACTGCTTCTATCCCATGCACAAGTTGGAAGGGAGAGAACCCGGTAGCAATCTTTACGTTTTCTCGATATGCCCAAAGATCAGGATACAACATGATGTGCCAGTTATTCCGATTGGCATTAACGGTTCTTTGTAGAATTATTTTCAAAGTCTTGTTAACCGCTTCGACCTGACCATTCACCTGTGGATAGAATGAGGATGAATGCTCCTGATGAAAACCTAACATGGTATAAAGCTCGGTCACCATGCTGTTTTGAAAATGACGACCGTGATCCATCTTAATCACTTTGGGTATGCCAAACCTTGCGATAATCTAATTGAATACGAAATAAGCGGCAGTTTCTCCATCCTCTTTAACAGTAGGCATTGCCTCGGTCCACTTGGTGAAGTAATCGACGGCAACGATAACATAACGATGGCCTCCAGCCGAAACTGGATTACAAGTCATATAATCAACCCCCCATTTTGTGAAGGGGCCTACTGTGATCACAGGATGAAGAGGAGCTGGATGTGCTCTCATTTTTCTGGTGAAAAACTGACATGGACGGCAGCATTTCACAGCTTCCACACAGTCTTTAAAGATTGTAGGCCAAAAATACTCGGCACGCAGTATTTTCTGAGCTGTTTCCAACCTAGAAAGATGACCCCCACAAGCTCCACTGTGAGCATCATTCAATATTGATTCTGCTTCTTCTAAAGTCAAACAACGTCGTAAGATGGAGTCTATCCCACGTCTATACAAAGTATCAGAAATAATGAGATAGTTTTTTGCATGACTTTTCAGTTTGCGTCGTTCCTCTCTAGAAAAAGTAGTAGGACACCTCAAAGTCTGGAGATATACTAAAATATCCCCGTACCATGGGTCAGAGGAGGCAATAAGGAAGATATGTTCATCCGGGAATGATGACTCTTCCTCAATATGCACTAAGTCACTCAAAAATTCTAAAATTAATTCAGCGAACACTAATGATTTCTTCGACTTGGCAGACTAAAAAACCAAATCAAACTCTTGCAGGATTACAATCCATTTATTGTATTTCCCACCGATGATATGTCGAGTGAGAACATATTGGAAAGGATTGACCTCCACAATCACAGTAGTGGTTCATAAAAGGATATAGTGACAAAGCCTCTGCACCGCATAGACCGCAGCTAGTGCTAACTTCTCAACATGTGAATACTTAATCTCAGGAGCTATCAATGCGCGCGAGAGATAATAAACGACATGCTCTTGGAGCGTGTCGTCCTCCTGAACTAGTACTATGCCAATTGTGTATATTGATGACGCCAGATATAAGAGAAAATCCTTTGTATAATCAGGTGGGCTTAACAAGGGGGCTGATAGCAATGCCTTTTTCAAGGCCTCAAACAATGCTTGAGCAGCCTCATCCCACAAAAAGTAGGTATCTTGTTTAAGCAGTCTCATGAAACCCTTTGTAATTTTGGCATAGTTTATGATAAAATGTCATAGGAAGTTAGACATGCCTTGCAAACTTTGGAGTTGTCTCAAAGTGCGAGGAGGAGGCAAATTTACAATCGCCTCAACTTTTAACGGGTCAACCATTATGCCACGATTGGATACAATGAAACCTAGTAATCGTCTAGACTCGACGCACAATACACACTTATTAGGATTCAATCGAATCTTGTATTGTCTGCATCGTTGAAGCACAAGTCTCAAATGAGCTACATGATCTCGTCTCTTGCGAGATCACGCCGGGAGGTCATCCATGTAGGGTTCAACTATGTGCTTGATATCGTGAAAAGCGAAATTCATTGCTCGCTGGAAAGTATCTCCAGCATTCTTTAAGCCAAATGGCATCTTCCGATAGGCAAAGGTTCCCCACGGGAAAATAAAAGTTGTTTTATGTTGATCTTCGGGTTTGATTTGAATTTGATTATATCCCGAAAATCCATCCATGAAAGAAAACATCTCGTGTCCCGCACACGCATCTATGATCTGGTCAATAAATGGTGTGGGGTAGTTATCTTTTGGACAAGCTTGTTCAGATCCCGGAAGTCAGTACAAACTCTAATGGTCCCTTTCTTTCTATCAACCGGAACAGGATTTGAAACCCATTCCGTCATGTCGATCAGATAAATAAATCCCACTTTAAGTAATTTTTCAACCTCCACCTTAATGGCGGCCGCTTTTCGAGGATTCACTGGATGGAGCTTTTGTCTCACAGGTTTCGCGTTGGGACACGCTGTGATGACATGCTCAAGAATGGCAGGATCGATGCCTGGCATCTCCTCATAAGACCAGGAAAAAATATCGCGGAATTCTTTAAAAATTTTGGTATATAGAGCGATCTCCTCCGGAAAACAATCTGCTCCAATAAAAATGTTTTCCACGACCCCGAGTTTGGTGGAAATGTTAATCGGGATGGTTCTCGATATATTATCCATATTCCCTTCAACGTAAACAACACTTGAAGTGGAAGAGGACAAATCAACATTCCCACCAGGTCTCATAGAAAACTCTCCTCTCTCTATCCTGTCTAAATTTGGAAGCAGGTAAGACCTGTGGTGCATGTGTTCCCAAGGCTGGTCCAGGCCCATCATGGCTTCCAAAATGGCTTTTTCAGAAGGAAAAACCGTGTCTAAACAATCAAAAGAGTGGGTCAAGTCTACTGACCATGCAGGAGCATAGTCCATATCCGACTCAGCAGAGATTGGCGGAGTCATGATATGTTCCATTGCAGCATGTTTTGCTTCCATGTATGCTACTTCTGCAATGGATAAGGGCACTGATGGTTCTGATACAATAGGAAGGATCCACGGATCAGTCCTTAAACCGACCGTGAAATTTTCAGTAGATGTACCTTCATCAGAACACATAAAAAGAACGGGAGCGAGTAGGTCAAAAGTGCCCATTAATGACCCATAAAGCCCTGCTCCTAAATTCTCGCTTGCTGGGGCAGATTGATCAACTAAAGGAATTGTGGACTTCGATGAAGTCCGGTTGTTTCGCCGAGAGAATGAAAGCTGATCGACCGTGACAATATTACCTTCATGAGGGAACATTACAACTCAGAAAATTGCCGATGGAATAGCTCGCATGGCATATGTCCAGCTCCTGCCTAACAACATATTGTAATCAAGCGGAGTGTCCAGAACTTCAATCTCTACAACAACTGTCTTAAAAACAAATGTGACGTCAAATGTGTTATCACATTTTATGTCGGGAGCAGCTTCCACACTGTAGACTGTGCGGCTGAGGATTGCATAGTACTTTTTTTGCTAGATCAAGAGATCAGTTGCCTTCAGAGGAGGCATTTTTGTTCAGATTCCCCCTAGCAGATACATCAAAGGGGACAGGCAGTTCGACTTACCATCTACCATAGGGTTACCTTTCCTTGCCAGGCTTTGACACAAGCCCATTTGAGATAGTGCCTAGTCATATTCTGATAGAGATTGTCATAGTACAATGCTGGTTTATTGTATGCTCGGATTCAGCAGAGATCCAGCTCAGATACAGGTTCAGTGGCAGCAGGTATTGCATATATTCATTATTGCTCATGTTGTAGATTAGACTCTTTTACAATTGCTAGTACACTAACTTTGCATGAGATGATATATTTGGTGATCTGCTTATGATATGATATGTTTGGGCCTATTGGTGATGTCAGTCCACCACCCTAGTTAGACTTATGTATATGCACGCTGAGTCATGTCCTGTATACTTGGCTTAGACTTGATCACTTAGCTCCTCGGTAGTTGACTTTAGCACCATCTTCACTTCCTCCACTCATCCGACTCATCCATGACACTTCTTCCCCGACTTGGATTCTAATTTGTGATCACGAGGACCCCTTTCCCCACTGATCTCTGAGTTTTCCATGACTCCCTATTTATTGTGCCTCGGCTCTTTAGTGTGTGAGATACACGGTTGGACCTGGGATTTGCTCCTGTCAGTTGCCCCCGATGTTGCAATGCAGTTAGGATTGTGTAGCCTCACCGGGTGCTCCCCACTTGTCGTCGAAGCTTGTATTACCCACCCCCATTACCTTTGCAGTATGAGCGCCATGTTTATATCTTTTAAGATATGTATGTAGCCCAAGAGGGCCATGAAGAAATGAAGAAATGAAATGTAAATCAGGCTAAAAAGGCCTCTATGTTGTAAATGCAAAATCTAGCCAAAAAAAGGGCTAAGTATGAAGCTCATTGTAAAATCCATGCAATGTGTTTATCAACACACATGGATTCTGGTCAGCTATACATGTCAGCATTTGTAGTGGTTATTCCTCACCTTGTCCTGCGGGATAAGGAGGTGAGAAGGAGCAAGGGACAAGCTCAAGATTACCACCTAGAGCCTCAAGTTACAGTTTGTCAGACACCTAGTTTGGCGGCTCTAGAAAAGAACCTCACGGAGTCTTCGGATATGGATGTGAGTTGTGGGATACTTGTTAGATGACTAGAGGTGGTTTCCCTGCACTATACCCATTTGTGAGGCACTGCCCTTCCCCGTGTTTTGTCATGGCATACTTACCTCAGTGGACCCCGCTTTCCCGAGTTGTCTTAGTGGTCACATGATCCTTATCCTCGCCTTCCCATATCTTTTACCATGTTGTCCACATCACCCAGAGTCAGTAAGGTGGTCAATTATATGAGGTGTATAGCATCCTAGTCTTTTGGAGGTGGTGGGCCCACTTCACCAAGGCCTTGTACTATTTCGGGATTTAATGTATTTTTGATAACCATAATATCATTTATTGCTTAGAAATGTACTAACTTGTTTAATTGAGCCTTATCACTTCATGCTTGCATACAGGTTTCAGCTAGCACTATAGTTGACCAGATTTGACTTGGTCAAACTGGGTTGACTAGGCCAAAAATGGGCCAGAAAAAATGTTGCGATCGAAATTTCGATTTCGATAATTTATTATCTACAGGTGTCCCATATAAGCATGCAACTGATGGAATTGCAAAACATTGATCCATTTGAGAGATTTGTAATTATTATTGGTCAATTTTGACCTGTTTTAATTAAAAATCATGGATTTGGGGCAAATATTGCCAAAGTGATGGATCAGGATCGTTCGAGTGGTCATCCCTACTACTTTTGGGGTCCACGATCACATTGCAGCAGTCGGTTCGGCAATCCAGGCAATAAAAGTGGGTCAAAATCCCAATTTTCATCTTCAGGCATATAAACCAGCATAAAATACATGGAAATCAGAATTTTGACTAAGGCAACTATAGTGAAATGGCAAAATCAATGGCTGGCATGGGTAAAGGTAAATCATAAGGTAATTTTGGTATGTTTTGACATTGCATTTCATGTTTGTGGGGCCCTCACTTGCCCAGCTCACCATGGAGGACGAGTTTTCCCATAGGGGGGCATTTTTCTCCACTAGGGGAATTCGACTTGGTTTATGTTTCATTGTATTGTGCCTTGATGTATTATGTTGGAGGGTAAAACATACTATAGACACCCCCCAACACCATTTCATATATTGTATGGACCCCACATGGTCCCCCTCTCCTCCATAGTGCGCTCTCCTTGGGGAAATTCGCACCCCCCTCTTAAGTGATCTCCACCATTCGATTTTGTGGATGGGGAGATGATATCAACCCTCCATTTTGGGGGGAAACCTAGCTAGAGAGTGAGCCATCTCTATAAGAGAATGGACTCACCTCCATTGCAACCTCTTGGCACATTTGTACACTTGAGTTTTGGATGATATAGAGCCATTCTTCTTCACTTCTTGAGAGTTTATGGATGGATATGTATTGCTTGACTGATATCTAGACTTCCTTAGCCTTGTTGAGCTGCCAGTGTATTGTTTCCACTATTTCCTTTGGCCATTCGACTTGCAGGTGAAGAGCACAGCTGGAGGAGGGCGCTGGTTTTGGAGTGGGAACCCCACACTTGCTCATCTTCTTCAAAATATCAACAAAGGGAGTTGTTATTACATTTTCCCTCTCAATTTCCTTCATTTTAGTCATTTTTACTTGCTAGTTTCTCTTGTTATTTGCTGCATCATTGACTTGTTCCTGTTTGTGGCAGGTACCTAGGGCGCACTAGGTCATTTGGAGCTCAAAACGCAGAGAAAAAAACGTTGTTGTTCAACAATTGAGTTTGGAGGGCTAGTCTTCGGCAATCTTGACCATCGATTCATTCTCAAGTAGGTCTCTCTTGCTGGTCTCTTGCATTTAAATTCCATTGTATGTGTGTGTTGAGCAGAAAACTCACTTACAAAACCATAAAAATACAAAGTATTAGTTTTGACCGTAGGATTTTGTTTTAATTAAAAACACAGTAATGATTTATGCCTAAAAGCCTATATCCCGAGTTTCATTCGAATCTGACCCCGTTTACCCCTAGAACTAGGAGCTGGTCACCTGCTGAATTCGCCCTCCTTGGGAATTTCAGCCTATTTCACTGTTGGGTTAACTTTTGGGTTGTGGATATTCTTGATTTCAGCTTAGAATGCTATCTTACCTTAGGGAATCAAGTTTCAAAGTTTTTTAGACTCCATTTGCCCATAATTTTAGCACTGGTCCACCTGGCAAAAACGCCCCACTTGGGCGTTTTTCTCTTGCTGCTTGATTGGGTTGATTTGGGGTTTTGGGTACTTCTGATTTGGATTTCTATTGTCATTTTACCTTAGGAAATCAAGTGCCGTCATCTAGAAGTGATCATAAACGTCATTTTCTTGCTGCCCTAGGTCCATTTGACTAATTACTTAACCATTTCCCTGGGTAGCTCATCATAGCATCACTTCTATTTCATTTCAGCTCCCTAATCATTTCAGCCATATAATCTCTTGTTATAATCATAGTATTTAACTATTTCTGATTGCTGGTCACTTATCTCATCACGTGAATTTTACTGCTTGTGTCCACTTATTGGATGAAATCAATCATTTGGAGCTCATCCACACTCATCCCTTGCTTTCATCTCTCATCTTTCTGTGTTTGGTTGTATTTGTTGTCTCTCAACCATCACTGGTTGAGCAAGGTCTCCCCCTTGACTTGGCCAAGTGCCTCGTCTAAAGTGACAGTAGCCTTGTCTAGCGTGACTTCCGTTCATTTGAGCGGAGGACCTGGCTATTGCCGGTTACACCCTCCTAGTTGTATCCTCTACCGTCCCTATTGGGATATCCACCACAAACAACTAGATATTGTGTGATAACATTTTGGCGCCACTGCCGGGGAGGTAGAGGCCTACCCATGTCTGTGTTTGAGTTTGGGTTTTGTTTGCTTTTCTGCCTCTATCACCGCATCATAACTTAAAAATCAGTTGGTTGATTTTGTGTTGCTTAATTATACAGTCAACAAATGTTGTTCACTCACCACTTCGCCCCTCACGACATTCCACCTTCGGTGAGCAAGGTATCCCACTCACCTGGTGACTCCACCCCGCGGCTCCACTGGAGGCCGAACCCATCCATATAACCTTCGCAGCCTTGAGCGTTCTGACACACCACATACCACACCCATCACATACGTCAGACAAAGCCTTGGTGAGCACTCACCCAGCTCATTTTGGCAAGCAGTCAATTCTGTAGCCTCACCCTCTGTAATAGTGCCACCCCATTCCATACCTTCCAACCCTTCACAAAACCCCAACCATATGGCCAACGTCAACCCACGCCCACGTGCTTTCGGCTGTATGGCTAGAGCCTCTCCTTTTGACTTCGCCCAGATTCAGGGTGCTCCCCACAATATGCCTGATAAATACTTTGAGAAGATTCCTAAATTCAATGGGAGCACTGCTATCACCATAGAAGATCACGTCGAATCCGTGTGGCAACACACGGAGGCCTACGGGGCCACTGACGAAGATGTATTCATGATAGGCCTCTTTATGTCACTTGAGGGCGATGCCCGCAGGTGGTTTGACCGACTAGCCGCTGGATCACTCACTGGTTATGATGATTTCGTAACTAAACTCAATGGTCAGTGGTTAGTCAAACTAGATGGCAAGTATCTACTCAGCCAACTAGCAGGGATAAAGAAGATAGAAAATGAAACCACTCATGAATTTAATATCAGATTTGATAAGGTGGTAGCTCAGATACCTGAAATTATCCGCCCGTCGGATCCTGCCATCCTAATACATTACTTGGATTCATTCGAAGGATGGCTAGGATACCATCTTAAAGACAAAGAGCCTACAACCCTCAAGATTGTCCAAGACAATGCTCACAAGGCTGAGGCCAACGCAACATCTATGGGCAAGCAAAACTTCTTCGACACCCACGCTCCTTCATCATCTCGGACTCATTCCCGAGCCCGCAAGGGCAAGGAGCCTATAAAAGAAAACATGGAGTTAGCAAACACGGATGACATGAAGGAGATGATCAAAACTCTCACCCTGCTGAAGAGGGACCTAGCCAAAAGTAGGGACTCAGATAGGTACAAAGCTCCGTATGGCCCCAAGCCATGTTGGAACCATAATAGGAGACCCATAACTGAGGAAAACAAGAGACCTCCTGTACCTCCTGAGACCCCTGACACGTCGACCATTCACTGGTGTGACAAATGCCAAAACGAACACCCAGAGGCCGAGTGCACCTATCTCGAGGATGAAGAACTAGCAGAAAATATCAACTTCGTTGATGACGTGGCTTTTGACTTAGATTTTGGCAGAATCCTCATTGAGGAGGATGTTGAAGAAGAAGAGAGCATTCAAACTGTAGGCCCCTCTTGTCTACCCGTTCACCCCTGTGTCAATGATGCTCAGCAGATTCAGATCTATAGGAGACATAGGGATGAACATAGGCCCACGCCCTTCACAGAGAGGCACGAGGTCCCTCATCCAAACCTCGATATTAGCCCTCACCCATCTTACGAGCCCTTCGGGCAGACCATAGAGCTTGAAAAGGAGTTGGCCAAGATAACGCACACCATCCCTTTGATTGAGCTAGCCAAACTTCCCTCAGTCCGGAGTCAGATCACTAATTTCCTAGACAGCATTCCTGTAGAGAGGAGCCCATCAGATACCCTTGTAGACACCTCCTGTTCTTTGGTTGTTACTCACGAGGTGGAGGCTGACACAGAGGACCCCCCAGTCTTCATTCACACTGCCATTTACGTGAGGAAGAATAGAGGGCACCAACCTTTCTATCTGACTCTCCGTATATAGGGCATGTTGTTGAATAACTGTATGTTAGACTCGGGGGCCTCCATGAATGTCATGCCTTTGCAGGTTATGAAAGCCATGGGCCTGGAGGTCACTCGCCCCTATGGAAACGTGTGTGGAATAGACTCTAAACAAGTTCCATCCCATGGGTTGATCAAGAACTTGAGAGCAGATCTTTTCTCGTGCTTAGATATCTACACCCTCATGGATGTAGTTGTGATCGACCTTCCGCCTGTCTACGACATGCTCTTGTCCAGGAAGTGGGCTGCCAGATTAGGAGGGCACCTCCAAATGGACTTATCTTACGCCTCGATCCCTGACCCTAATGGGGTCCTAGTGAGAGTGTACAAGGAGCCCTTCTATGAGGGGCACCTTGAGGGCATGGAGGATGCCTTACGAAGAACTTACGGGGGTTGTGAGCCAAGCCAGGAGGGGATGTTCATGGCTTTCAGTGATGACAAGGAAGACATAGATGATGAGGCAGACTTGGGGCATGCACTTGACAGATGGATCCCTACCCCCACGTCTCCCTCACCACAGGAGGATTCTGATGGAGAGGACATGTAGGGACTCACGTACGACCATCCTAAGGGTGACCTAGCACCTGCCCCTGACGAGCCTGACCCTATGGGGATAGAGGAGGAGTTCCCCACCGATCACTCTTATCCTCCGAACCTTCGAAAGCAGCTAGCGCTACTATATCTAGACGATTACACCGTCACTGAGGAGGACGAGTCGGAGTTCTCGCTGCCATATGAGTTAAGGGCATTCACCCACCACTTCCCTGCTTATAAAGAGGAAGATAATGAAATGGAAGAAAGTGGTGAAGACACTCCCCCTCCCCTGGAGGATTGGGAAGTGAGGGGTATCCCTTCGGTAGAGGAGAGAAGCTTTAGGTCTATTCCCGAGATGTTGGCCCTGATCAACGATGACATTTCTAGATAGGCCAGAGCATCTCCCCCTGACTACCTGGTTGAGAGCCCTCCTCCCCGGGATCTCCCTGAGGAAGAGAGTGATGAGTCCGACTAGAGTTTCTTTCCCCTTCCCTTTGTTCCCAGGAGTGAGGTTGGAAGTGTTGCGTCTGAGCAAGTGTTCCTGGAGGAGTTCTGTCTTCCCGAGGACATCACGAGAGAGTTTGAGTCGGGCGCCATGGATACCCCACCTCCCTCCCCACACCCCTTCCAGTTCCCGAGCTTCCTTCTTCCTGCGGAGATCCCAGTCCCATCTGGAGAGGGATCAAGCACTCATCCCACCTTGACACCTTCCACCCTGCCTTCCATGCATCCGTCCGCCCACAGCCTGTCAACCCATCTCCCTGATTTTTGGACCATCGGTGAAACAGAGATACATATGACAAATCCCACACCCCTTGGTCCCCGAGCCGGCCCTTCCCCTGAAAGGGAAGCACCTCAGGATATTTTGATCGGAGAGGTAGCGATTCCCCTCGACGGGGAGTCCCACCGTTTTGTTTCAAATGTTAGTCGTAGAGACTTCCATCCCGGCCAGGACGGAAACGCAGAAGTTTCAGTATTCCGGGATATAGGCGTTGACTGGACATCGGTCAACAGGAGGACCTTCGCTGTAGGTGACCAGGTTGTCATGCCTCACCATGCCTTTTTCCACATGGTTGGAAACCATACACATCTTCTTGTGGGCCCCTTCCAGATTGATGTCCGTCACAATGACTCGTACATCCTATCCACCGAAGACGGGCACTACTTCTCGGTCCCTGTGAGTGGTCACTTGCTCCAGGAGTATGTTCCCGGGTTCACCCAGGGAGATACTCCTTGATCCAGCCTTAGGCCTCCCCTACCCTTTTTGCAGCTAATAAGCTCTCGAGAGCAGCAGCTGGTTATCCCTCGCCTTGGATTGACCTTATCTTTGATTGACTATCGGTTGACCATTTTTGTTTTATTTTCACATTGAGTTTGCTTCACGTTTTCTTCTTTTATTTTTACATTTTGGCACCTTTTCCTTTTGTACCATAGTTTCCATTCAGTTTCTTTTTCTTTACACCTCTTTTGTCGGACTAATAAAACTAAATGCTATAGAATTAATTTATTTGATATATCATTTATTTTCAGCATTGTCATTTTGTTTATTTATCTGGATTATTATACATGTATATTGTGCGGCCTGACGTGTGGTCTGCAGAGATTGGTATAGCATCTGCATTTTACAGGACTAGGTACATATTGATGATGATGCAGAGAGCATGTTGGTGCATGTACATTGATGATGATGAGGGGGGTGCTACGGACCAGATATTTTGTGGTTCTCAAGCACTCTCTCCCTTAGAGCACTTGTCCCAAACAGAGCCAGATATTATCACATTTTATGTCGGGAGCAGCTTCCACACTGTAGACTGTGCGGCCGAGGAATGCACAGTACTTTTTTTTCCAGATCAAGAGGTCAGCTGCCTTTAGAGGAGGCATTTTTATTCAGATTCCCCCTAGCAGATACATCAGAGGAGACAGGCAGTTGGACTTACCATCTACCACAGGGTTACCTTTCCTTGCCAAGCTTTGACACAAGCCCATTTGAGATAGTGCCTAGTCATATTCTGATAGAGATTGTCACAGTACAGTGCTGGTTTATTGTATGCCCGGATTCAACAAAGATCCAGCTCAGATACAGGTTTAGTGGCAGCAGGTATATGGTGCAGCAGGTATTGCATATATTGATTATTGCTCATGCTGTAGATTAGACTCTTTTACACTTGCTAGTACACTAACTTTGCATGAGATGATATATTTGGTGATCTGCTTATGATATGATATGTTTGGTCCTATTGGTGATGTCAGTCCACCCCCCTAGTTAGACTTATGTATATGCATGCTGAGTCATGTCTTGTATACTTGGCTTAGACTTGACCTCTTAGCCCCTCGGTAGCTGACTTTAGCACCATCTTCACTTCCTCCACTCATCCGACTCATCCATGACACTTCTTCCCCGACTTGGATTTTGATTTGTGATCACGATGACCCCCTTTCCCCACTGATCTTTGAGTTTGCCATGACTCCCTTTTTATTGTGCCTCGTCTCTTTAGTGTGTGAGATACACGGTTAGACCTGGGATTTGCTCCTGTCGGTTGCCCCCGATGTGGCAATGCAGTTAGGATTGTGTAGCCTCACCGGGTGTTCCCCACTTGTCGTCGAAGCTTGTATTACCCACCCCCATTACCTTTGCAGTATGAGCGCCATGTTTATATCTTTTGAGATATGTATGTAGCCCAAGAGGGCCATGAAGAAATGAAGAAATGAAGAAATGAAATGTAAATCAGGCTAAAAAGGCCTCTATGTTGTAAATGCAAAATCTAGCCAAAAAAGGGGCTAAGTATGAAGCTCATTGTAAAATCCATGCAATGTGTTTATCAACACACATGGATTCTAGTTAGCTATACATGTCAGCATTTGTAGTGGTTATTCCTCACCTAGTCCTGTGGGACAAGGAGGTGAGAAGGAGCAAGGGACAAGCTCAAGATTGGCCCCTAGAGCCCCAAGTTATGGTTTGTCAGACACAGAGTTTGGCGGCTCTAGAAAAGAACCTCACAGATTCTTCGGATATGGATGTGAGTTGTGGGATACTTGTTAGATGACTAGTGGTGGTTTCCTTGCACTATACCCATTTGTGAGGCACCGCCCTTCCTCGTGTTTTGTCATGGCATACTTACCTTAGTGGACCCTGCTTTCCCGAGTTGTCTTAGTGGTCACATGATCCTTATCCTTGCCTTCCCATATCTTTTACCATGTTGTCCACATCACCTAGAGTCAGCAAGGTGGTCAATTCTATGAGGTGTATAGCATCCTAGTCTTTTGGAGGTGGTGGGCCCACTTCACCAGGGCCTTGTACTATTTCGGGATTTAATGTATTTTTTATCACCATAATATCATTTCTTGCTTAGTAATGTACTAACTTGTTTAATTGAGCCTTATCACTTCATGCTTGCATACAGGTTTCAGCTAGCACTATAGTTGACCAGATTTGACTTCGTCAAACTGGGTTGACAAGGCCAAAAATGGGCCCGAACAAATGTTGCGATCGAAATTTCGATTTCGATCATTTATTATCTACAGGTGTCCCATATAAGCATGCAACTGACGGAATTGCAAAACATTGAGCCATTTGAGAGATTTTTAATTATTATTGGTCAACTTTGACCTGTTTTAATTAAAAATCATGGATTTGAGGCAAATATTGCCAAAGTGATGGATCGGGATCATTCGAGTAGTCATCGCTACTACTTTTGGGGTCCACGATCACATTGCAGCAGTTGGTTCGGCAATCCGGGCAATAAAAGTGGGTCAAAATTCCAATTTTCATCTTCAACCATATAAACCGGCATAAAATACATGGAAATCAAAATTTTGACTAAGGAAACTATAGTGAAATGGAAAAATCAATGGCTGTCATGGGTAAAGGTAAATCATAAGGTAATTTTTGTATGTTTTGACATTGCATTTCATGTTTGTGGGGCGCTCACTTGCCCAGCTCACCATGGAGGATGAGTTTGCCCATAGGGAGGCGTTTTTTTCCACTAGGGGAATTCAACTTGGTTTATGTTTCATTGTATTGTGCCCTGATGTATTATGTTGGGGGGTAAAACATACTATAGACACCCCCCAACACCATTTCATATATTGTATGGACCCCACATGGTCCCCCTCTCCTCCATAGTGCGCTCTCCTTGGGGCAATTCGCACCCCCCTCTTGAGTGATCTCCACCATTCGATTTTGTGGATGGGGAGATGATATCAACCCTCCATTTTGGGGGGAAACCTAGCTAGAGAGTGAGCCATCTCTATAAGAGAATGGACTCACTTCGATTGCAGCCTCTTGGCACATTTTTACACTTAAGTTTTGGATGATATAGACCCATTCTTCTTCACTTCTTGAGAGTTTATGGATGGATATGTACTGCTTGACTGATATCTAGACTTCCTTAGCCTTGTTGAGCTGCTAGTGTTTGTTTCTACTATTGTCTTTGGCCATTTGACTTGCAGGTGAAGAGCACAGCTGTAGGAGGGCACTGGTTTTGGAGTGGGAACCCCACACTTGCTCATCTTCTTCAGAATATCAACAAAGGGAGTTGTTATTGCATTTTGCCTCTCAATTTCCTTCATTTTAGTCATTTTTACTTGCTGGTTTCTCTTGTTATTTGCTGCATCATTGACTTGTTCCTGTTTGTGGCAGGTACCTAGGGTGCACTTGGTCATTTGGAGCTCAAAATGCAGAGAAAAAAATGTTGTTGTTCAACAATTGAGTTTTGAGGGCTAGTCTTCGGTAATCTTGTCCATCGATTCATTCTCAAGTAGGTCTCTGTTGCTGGTCTCTTGCATTTGAATTCCATTGTATGTGTGTGTTGAGCAGAAAACTCACTTAAAAAACCATAAAAATACAAAGTATTAGTTTTCACCGTAGGATTTTGTTTTAATTAAAAACCCAGTAATGATTTATGCCTGAAAGCCTATATCCCGAGTTTCATTCAAATCCGATCCCGTTTACCCCTAGAACTAGGAGCTGGTCACCTGTTGAATTCGCCCTCCTTGGGATTTTCAGCCTATTTCACTATTGGGTTAACTTTTGGGTTGTGGGTATTCTTGATTTCAGCTTAGAATGCTATCTTACCTTAGGGAATCAAGTTTCAAAGTTTTTAGACTCCATTTGCCCATAATTTTAGCACTGGTCCACCTGGCAAAAACGCCCCACTTGGGCGTTTTTCTCTTGCTACTTGATTGGGTTGATTTGGGATTTTAGGTACTTCTGATTTGGATTTCTTTTGTCATTTTACCTTAGGAAATCAAGTGCCGTCATCTAGAAGTGATCATAAACGTCATTTTCTTGCTACCCTAGGTCCATTTTACTCATTACTTAACCGTTTCCCTGGGTAGCTCATCATAGCATCACTTCTATTTCATTTCAGCTCCCTAATCATTTCAGCCATATAATCTCTTGTTATAATCATAGTATTTAACTATTTCTGATTGCTGGTCACTTATCTCATCATGCGAATTTTACTGCTTGTGTCCACTTATTGGCTGAAATCAATCATTTGGAGCTCATCTACACTCATCCCTTGCTTTCATCTCTCATCTTTCTGTGTTTGGGTGTATTTGTTGTCTCTCAACCATCACTGGTTGAGCAGGGTCTCCCCCTTGACTTGGCCAAGTGCCTCGTCTAAAGTGACAGTAACCTTGTCTGGCGTGACTTCCGTTCATTTGAGCGGAGGACCTGGCTATTGCCGGTTACACCCTCCTAGTTGTATCCTCTACCGTCCCTATTGGGATATCCACCACAAACAACTAGAGATTGTGTGATCACATTTTGGAGCCGCTGTCGGGGAGGTAGATGCCTACCCGTTTCTGTGTTTGAGTTTGAGTTTTGTTTGCTTTTTTGCCTCTATCACAGCATCATAACTTAAAACTCAGTTGGCTGATTTTGTCTTGCTTAATTATACAGTCAACGCATTTTGTTTACTCACCACTTCTCCCCTCATGACATTCCACCTTTAGTGAGCAAGGTATCCCGCTCACCTGGCGACTCCACCCCGCGGCTCCACTGGAGGCCGAACCCATCGATATAACATTCGCAGCCTTGACCATTCTGACGCACCACATAGCACACCCATCACATACGTCAGACAAAACCTTGGTGAGCACTCACCCAGGTCATTTTGGCACGCAGTCAATTCTGCAGCCTCACCCTCTGTAGTAGTGCCACCCCATTCCATACCTTCCAACCCTTCACAAAACCCCAACCAGATGGCCAACGTCAACCCAGGACCACGTGCTTTCGGCTGTATGGCTAGAGCCTCTCCTTTTGACTTCGCCCAGATTCAAGGTGCTCCCCATGATATGCCTGATAAATACTTTGAGAAGATTCCTAAATTCAGTGGGAGCACTGCTATCACCATTGAAGATCACATCGAATCCGTGTGGCAACACATGGAGGCCTACGGGGCCACTGACGAAGATGTATTCATGAGAGGCCTCTTTATGTCACTCGAGGGCGATGCCCGCAGGTCGTTTGACCTACTAGCCGCCGGATCAGTCACTGGTTATGATGATTTCGTAACTAAACTCAACGGTCAGTGGTTAGTCAAACTAGATGGCAAGTATCTACTCAGCCAACTAGCAGGGATAAAAAGAAATAAAATGAAACCACTCATGAATTTAATATCAGATTTGATAAGGTGGTAGCTCAGATACCTGAAATTATCCGCCCGTCGGATCCTGCCATCCTAATACATTACTTGGATTCATTCGAAGGATGGCTAGGATACCATCTTAAATACAAAGAGCCTACGACCCTCAAGATTTCCCAAGACAATGCTCGCAAGGCTGAGGCCAACGCAACATCTATGGGCAAGCAAAACTTCTTCGACACCCACGCTCCTTCATCATCTCGGACTCATTCCCGAGCCCGCAAGGGCAAGGAGCCTATAAAAGAAAACATGGAGTTAGCAAACACAGATGACATGAAGGAGATGATCAAAACCCTCACCCTGCTGACGATGGGACCTAGCCAAAAGTAGGGACTCAGATAGGTACAAAGCTCCGTATGGCCCCAAGCCATATTGGAACCAAAATAGGAGACCCATAACTGAGGAAAACAAGAGACCTCCTGTACCTCCTGAGACCCCTGACACGTCGGCCATTCACTGGTGTGACAAATGCCAAAACGAACACCCAGAGGCCGAGTGCACCTATGTCGAGCCTGAAGAACTAGCAGAAAATGTCAACTTCGTTGATGACATGGCTTTTGACTTAGATTTTGGCAGAATCCTCATTGAGGAGGATGTTGAAGAAGAAGAGAGCATTCAAACTGTAGGCACCTATTCTCTACCCATTCACCCCTATGTCAATGATGCTCAGCAGATTCAGATCTATATGAGACATAGGGATGAACATAGGCCCGCGCCCTTCACAGAGAGGCACGAGGTCCCTCATCCAGACCTCGATATCAGCCCTTACCCATCTTACGAGCCCTTTGGGTAGACCATAGAGCTTGAAAAGGAGTTGGCCAAGATAACGCACACCATCCCTTTGATTGAGCTAGCCAAACTTCCCTCAGTCCGGAGTTAGATCACTGATTTCCTGGACAAAATTCCTGTAGAGAGGAGACCATCAGATACTCCTATAGACACCTCCTTTTCTTTGGTTGTTACTCACTTGGAGGAGGCTGACACAGAGGACCCCCCAGTCTCCATTCACACTGCCATTTACGAGAGGAAGAATGGAGGGCACCAGCCTTTCTATTTGACTCTCCGTATACAGGGCACGTTGTTGCATAACTGTATGTTAGACTCGGGGGCCTCCATGAATGTCATGCCTTTGCAGGTTATGAAAGCCATGGGCCTGGAGGTCACTCGCCCCTATGGAAACGTGTGTGGAATAGACACTAAACAAGTTCTAGCCCATGGGTTGATCAAGAACTTGAGAGCGGATCTTTTCTCGTGCTTAGATATCTCCACCCTTATAGATGTAGTTGTGATTGATCTTCCGCCTGTCTACAGCATGCTCTTGTCCAGGAAGTGGGCTGTCGGATTAGGAGGGCACCTCCAAATGGACTTATCTTACGCCTCGATCCCTGACCCTAATGGGGTCCTAGTGAGAGTGTACAAGGAGCCCTTCTATGAGGGGCACCTTGAGGGCATGGAGGATGCCTTACGAAGAACTTACGGGGGTTGTGAGCCAAGCCAGGAGGGGATGTTCATGGCTTTTGGTGATGACAGGGAAGACATAGATGATGAGGCAGACTTGGGGCATGCACTTGACAGATGGATCCCTACCCCCATGTCTCCCTGACCACAGGAGGATTCTGATGGAGAGGACATGCAGGGACTCACCTACGACCATCCTGAGGGCGACCTAGCACCTGCCCCTGACGAGCCTGACCCTATGGGGATAGAGGAGGAGTTCCCCACCGATCACTCTTATCCTCCGATCCTCTGACAGCAGCTAGCTCTACTATATCTAGAGGATTACACCATCACTGAGGAGGACGATTCGGAGTTCTCACTGCTAGATGAGTTGAGGGCATTCACCCACCACTTCCCTACTTATAACGATGAAGATAATGAAATGGAAGAAAGTGGTGAAGACACTCCCCCTCCCCTGGAGGATTGGGAAGTGAGGGGTATCCCTTCGGTAGAGGAGAGAAGCTTTAAGTCTATTCTCGAGATGTTGGCCCTGATCAACGATGACATTGCTAGACAGGCTAGAGCATCTCCCCCCGACTACCTGGTTGAGGGGCCTCCGCCCCGGGATCTCCCTGAGGAAGAGAGTGATGAGTTCGACTGGAGTTTCTTTCCCCTTCCCTTTGTTCCCAGGAGTGAGGCTAGAAGTGTTGCGTCTGAGCAGGTGTTCCTAGAGGAGTTTTGTCTTCTCGAGGACATCACGAGAGAGTTTGAGTCGGGCCCCATGGATACCCCACCTCCCTCCCCACGCCCCTTCCAGTTTTCGAGCTTCCTTTTGCCTACAGAGATCCTAGTCCCATCGGGAGAGGGATCAAGCACTCATCCCACCTTGACACCTTCCACCCTACCTTCCACGCATCCATCCGCCCACAACCTGTCGGCCCATCCCCCTGATTTTTGGACCATCGGTGAAACAGACATACATATGACAAATCCCAAACCCCTTGGTTCCCGAGCCGGCCCTTCCCCTGAAAGGGAAGCACCTCGGGAGATTTTGATCGGAGAGGTAGCGATTCCCCTCGACGGGGAGTCCCACCATTTTGTTTCAGATGTTAGTCGTAGAGACTTCCATCCCGGTCAGGACGGAAACGCAGAAGTTTCAGTATTCCGGGATATAGGCGTTGACCTGACATCGGTCAATAGGAGGACGTTCGCTGTAGGTGACCAGGTTGTCATGCCTCACCATGCCTTTTTCCACATGGTTGGAAACCATACACATCTTCTTGTGGGGCCCTTTCGGACTGAAGTCCGTCACGATGAGTCGTACTTCCTATCCACCGAAGACGGGCACTACTTCGCGGTCCCTATGAGTGGTCACTTGCTCCAGGAGTATGTTCCCGGGTTCACCCGGGGAGATACTCCTTGATCCAGCCTTAGGCCTCCCCTACCCTTTTTGCGGCTAATAAGCTCTCGAGAGCAGCAGCCGGTTATCCCTCGCCTTGGATTGACCTTATCTTTGATTGACTACCGTTTGACCATTTTTGTTTTATTTTCACATTGAGTTTGCTTCACGTTTTCTTCTTTTCTTTTTACATTTTGGCGCCTTTTCCTTTTGTACCATAGTTTCCATTCAGTTTCTTTTTCTTTACACCTCTTGGGTCGGCCTAATAAAACTAAATGCTGTGGAATTAATTTATTTGATATATCATTTATTTTCAGCATTGTCATTTTGTTTATTTATCTGGATTATTATACATGTATATTGTGCGGCCTGACGTGTGGTCTGCAGAGATTGGTATAGCATCTTCATTTTACAGGACTAGGTACATATTGATGATGATGCATAGAGCATGCTGGTGCATGTACGTTGATAATTATGAGGGGGGTGCTACGGACCAGAGATTCTGTGGTTCTCAAGCACTCTCTCCCTTAGAGCACTTGTCCCAGATGGAGGCAGATGTTATCACATTTTATGTCGGGAGCAACTTCCACACTGTAGACTGTGCAGCCGAGGACCGCGCAGTACTTTTTTTTCCAGATCAGGAGATCAGCTGACTTCAGAGGAGGCATTTTTGTTCAGATTCCCCCTAGCAGATACATCAGAGGGGATAGGTAGTTGGACTTACCATCTACCACAGGGTTACATTTCCTTGCCAGGCTTTGACACAAGCCCATTTGAGATAGTGCCTAGTCATATTTTGATAGAGATTGTCACAGTACAGTGCTGGTTTATTGTATGCCCGTATTCAGCAGCAATCCAGCTTAGATACAGGTTTAGTGGCAGCAGGTATATGGTGCAGCAGGTATTGCATATATTGATTATTGCTCATGTTGTAGATTAGACTCTTTTACACTTGCTAGTACACTAACTTTGCATGAGATGATACATTTGGTGATCTGCTTATGATATGATATGTTTGGGCCTATTGGTGATGTCAGTCCACCTCCCTAGTTAGACTTATGTATATGCACGTTGAGTCATGTCCTGTAAACTTGGCTTAGACTTGATCACTTAGCCCCTTGGTAGCTGACTTTAGCACCATCTTCACTTCCTCCACTCATCCGACTCATCCATGACACTGCTTCCCCGACTTGGATTCTGATTTGTGATCACGAGGAACCCCTTTCCCCACTGATCTCTGAGTTTTCCATGACTCCCTTTTTATTGTGCCTCGGCTCTTTAGTGTGTGAGATACACGGTTAGACCTGGGATTTGCTCCTGTCGGTTGCCCCCGATGTTGCAATGCAGTTAGGATTTTGTAGCCTCACCGGGTGCTCCCCACTTGTCGTCGAAGCTTTTATTACCCACCCCCATTACCTTTGCAGTATGAGCGCCATGTTTATATCTTTTGAGATATGTATGTAGCCCAAGGGGGCCATGAAGAAATGAAGAAATGAAATGTAAATTAGGCTAAAAAGGTCTCTATGTTGTAAATGCAAAATCTAGCCAAAAAAGGGGCTAAGTATGAAGCTCATTGTAAAATCCATGCAATGTGTTTATCAACACACATGGATTCTGGTCAGCTATACATGTCAGCATTTGTAGTGGTTATTCCTCACCTAGTCTTGCGGGACAAGGACGTGAGAAGGAGCAAGGGACAATCTCAAGATTGCCCCCTAGAGCCTCAAGTTATGGCTTGTCAGACACCCAGTTTGGCGGCTCTAGAAAAGAACCTCACGGAGTCTTCAGATATGATGTGAGTTGTGGGATACTTGTTAGATGACTAGTGGTGGTTTTCCTGCACTATACCCATTTGTGAGGCACTGCCCTTCCCCGTGTTTTGTCATGGCATACTTACCTCAGTGGACCCCGCTTTCCCGAGTTGTCTTAGTGGTCACATCATCCTTATCCTCGCCTTCCCATATCTTTTACCATGTTGTCCACATCACCTAGACTCAGCAAGGTGGTCAATTCTATGAGGTGTATAGTATCCTAGTCTTTTGGAGGTGGTGGGCCCACTTCACCAGGGCCTTGTACTATTTCGAGATTTAATGTATTTTTTATCACCATAATATCATTTATTGCTTAGTAATGTACTAACTTGTTTAATTGAGCCTTATAACTTCATGCTTGCATACAGGTTTCAGCTAGCACTATAGTTGACCAAATTTGACTTGGTCAAACTGGGTTGACAAGGCAAAAAATGGGCCCGAAAAAATGTTGCGATCGGAATTTTGATTTCGATCATTTATTATCTACATGGGTCCCATATAAGCATGCAACTGACGGAATTGCAAAACATTGAGCCATTTGAGAGATTTTTAATTATTATTGGTCAACTTTGACCTATTTTAATTAAAAATCATGGATTTGGGGCAAATATTGCCAAAGTGATGGATCGGGATCGTTCGAGTGGTCATCCCTACTACTTTTGGGGTCCACGATCACATTGCAGCAGTTGGTTCGGCAATCTGAGCAATAAAAGTGGGTCAAAAGCCCAATTTTCATCTTCAGCCATATAAACCGGCATAAAATACATGGAAATCAGAATTTTGACTAAGGCAACTATAGTGAAATGGCAAAATCAATGGCTGGCATGGGTAAAGGTAAATCATAAGGTAATTTTGGTATGTTTTGACATTGCATTTCATGTTTGTGGGGCCCTCAATTGCCTAGTTTCCATGGAGGACGAGTTTGCCCATAGGGGGGCATTTTTCTCCACTAGGGGAATTCGACTTGGTTTATGTTTCATTGTATTGTGCCTTGATGTATTATGTTGGGGGGTAAAACATACTATGGACACCCCCCAACACCATTTCATATATTGTATGGACCCCACATGGTCCCCGTCTCCTCCATAGTGCGCTCTCCTTGGGGCAATTCGCACCCCCCTCTTGAGTGATCTCCACCATTCGATTATGTGGATGGGGAGATGATCTCAACCCTCCATTTTTGGGGGAAACCTAGCTAGAGAGTGAGCCATATCTATAAGAGAATGGACTCACCTCCATTGCAGCCTCTTGGCACATTTGTACACTTGAGTTTTGGATGATATAGAGCCATTCTTCTTCACTTCTTGAGAGTTTATGGATGGATATATATTGCTTAACTGATATCTAGACTTCCTTAGCCTTGTTGAGCTACTAGTGTATTGTTTCCACTATTGTCTTTGGCCATTCGACTTGCAGGTGAAGAGCACAGTTGGAGGAGGGCGCTGGTTTTGGAGTGGGAACCCCACACTTGCTCATCTTTTTCAAAATATCAACAAAGGGAGTTGTTATTGCATTTTGCCTCTCAATTTCCTTCATTTTAGTCATTTTTACTTGCTGGTTTCTCTTGTTATTTGCTACATCATTGACTTGTTCCTGTTTGTGGCAGGTACCTAGGGTGCACTTGGTCATTTGGAGCTCAAAACGCAGAGAAAAAAACGTTGTTGTTCAACAATTGAGTTTGGAGGGCTAGTCTTTGGTAATCTTGTCCATCGATTCATTCTCAAGTAGGTCTCTCTTGCTGGTCTCTTGCATTTAAATTCCATTGTATGTGTGTGTTGAGCAGAAAACTCACTTAAAAAACCATAAAAATACAAAGTATTAGTTTTCACCGTAGGATTTTGTTTTAATTAAAAACCCAGTAATGATTTATGCCTAAAAGCCTATATCCCGAGTTTCATTCGAATCCGACCCCATTTACCCCTAGAACTAGGAGCTGGTCACTTGTTGAATTTGCCCTCCTTGGGCATTTCAGCCTATTTCACTGTTGGGTTAACTTTTGGGTTGTGGGTATTCTTGATTTCAACTTAGAACGCTATCTTACCTTAGGGAATCAAGTTTCAAAGTTTTTAGACTCCATTTGCCTGTAATTTTAGCACTGGTCCACTTGGCAAAAACGCCCCACTTGGGTGTTTTTCTCTTACTGCTTGATTGGGTTGATTTGGGGTTTTGGGTACTTTTGATTTGGATTTCTATTGTCATTTTACCTTAGGAAATCAAGTGTCGTCATCTAGAAGTGATCATAAATGTCATTTTCTTGCTGCCCTAGGTCCATTTGACTCATTACTTAACCATTTCCCTGGGTAGCTCATCATAGCATCACTTCTATTTCATTTCAGCTCCCTAATCATTTCAACCATATAATCTCTTATTATAATCATAGTATTTAAGTATTTCTAATTGCTGGTCACTTATCTCATCATGCGAATTTTACTGCTTGTGTCCACTTATTGGCTGAAATCAATCACTTGGAGCTCATCTACACTCATCCCTTGCTTTCATCTCTCATCTTTCTGTGTTTGGGTGTATTTGTTGTCTCTCAACCATCACTGGTTGAGCAGGATCTCCCCCTTGACTTGGCCAAGTGCCTCGTCTAAAGTGATAGTAGCCTTGTCCAACGCAACTTCCGTTCATTTGAGCGGAGGACCTGGCTATTGCCGGTTACACCCTCCTAGTTGTATCCTCTACCGTCCCTATTGGGATATCCACCACAAACAACTAGAGATTGTGTGATAACAAAATGATGGCAAGACTCTGTGTGGACGGAAGGTTTTTCCATCAAATGCAGTAAGCAGTGTGTTAGAGTGGGCTAACTCAGGAGAACCCAAGGCTTTCCATCAAGAAATTGACATTACGCACGTAGACGTGCCCTCATCTACGACAGTTCGTCCAATGGTCATAGGACCATGAACTATTTATATTTGAAGAGCAATGTGGTACGGCAACCGGTATTTGATATCAGACATATCAAAGCACGCAGTCATGTTGAATGATTCCATACTTCCAATCGCTGCCAGAAGTGCATTTCATTGTAATGGACAACTTTGCAAAACTTCTAAGGTGGACATAGCACAAGGGGTCTGGGCTAGATCTTCAACCACATTGTAGTTGGTAGCAGCCCATGCATTGGGATTGTGCGAAGCCCATTTCAAGTAGGGTAATGTTTATGGGCGAAATTTCGCCAATTGGCTATTTTCGGGGTTTTTTTTCAAAAAATAAATTCGCTATTTGTTCATTTTTAGTCTCTAATATTGCCTATATTTACATCAAATGTGTTTTTTTATCATAATATTCGCCAAAATTTACACGTTTGGGTATTAAATTGTAGGTTTTGTATGTAATATTCGCCTACCTATCTATATCTATGTTTTTTCCAATCCAAAATAATCGCCTAGAATACTATACTTAAGTGTAATATTAGAATCCTTAAAAATTACCCTGGTTTTAAGACTCCTTCCGGGATCTTGGGCAGTGAATCCACAGGTATGTGGAGAGGAGTGGAAGATTCAAGAACATATTTATTCTTGTTCTGCGAATCTGGGGTATAATTTCTTGCCTGCATTTGTAAAAGAGCATCTTAGTTAACCATATTAATAAAAGTTTGATCAACTGAAGCATGGGTGGTGCCCCCAACATTGGAGGTGCCAGAAGCTGAGCCTTGCCCTTTGGGAAATGGATCTTTAAGGACTACAAATTTCTTTTCTTGAAGCAACTTCTGGGCTTCTTCTATTAGAGGGCATTGGTGAGTGAGGTGGTCCTGCTTGCAAGGGAACTTAACCTTCTTCTTTTCTCTGTTACCCTCATCGACATTTTCTTTGTTTTTGGGATTTTGTTGGTTCCCCTCTCCTTTATTGCTCTTATTTTTGTTGTTGGGTTGTCGAGGACCCTTTTGATTAGTCTGAACCTGTTGTACAGATTCAGTAGTAGAAGGAGAGGTTGTGACGGAGTCACTTCTGCAGTCGATTGTTTGACTAATAAGGCATGAACCTGTTTAGTCAATGCTTCGAAAGCTACAGAATCAATTGAACCTACAATGCCATCAACATGTGGTCCAGGTTTTGGTCTACCTAGATCAATGTTGATCACAGTGCATCAGGTATAATCTCGTAAAGGAGCCCAAACTGAGCATAAACCAAGTCTATTTGTTGGGTCCTTAAAATGGCTTCTTCTTCCGATGACACCCCAGAAGTAGCTACTTCCTTAGAAACATAAGGAAGGACTGATTTCAGATACCACTCTAATAAGAACTATGGGGGGATATTGGCCTTAATGAGCCTCTTCCGTCTTCGCCACTCCTGAATATGATCAGATAAATGGGTGGCTTTGTTTTGTCTAAATGTAGACAAAATATATGTCCTGGCATTGTACCGAACAGGAAGCTGGAAGTGGTTTAGGAAGACTATGGCGAGATCCCGAAAGTTAAACAAGGTGGCTGCAAGTAACTCAATGTACCATTTGGCTGCAACACTGGTCAAGGTTCTTTGAAAAAGTGTTGGGCCCAAGTTGGGACAAAGTTTTGTTAACACTTTTGATAAGCAGGAGTAATTTTGTCTAAGTGTTGAGGGTGCTGCGAAGTTGTGCGCAGCATCCAAGTTTTGACCATGCTGTGAAGTTGTACGCAACATCCAAGTTTTGGAAGTACCGCGAAGACTAGTGCTACGAGGAAGTAGTGTTGTGAAGCAGTCAGGCCACATGGAGCCAACAAAGCGGAGTACTGGACAAGGACCAGATGCAGGTACCAGATGTACCAGTAGTGTTCTAATTTTGGAAAGATGCCCCAGGAGTGTCGAGCGGCGGGCATGAGCAAATCAGGAAGGCCGCCAATGCACAAGTTTGTTAAGGAAAGGACAGCTCAGGGAAAGTGATGGCTTGGCATGCCTAGTGGGTGAGACCGTTAGAGATGAACAGTTCAGTGAAAGTGACCTGTTGGCATGCGTGCGGCAGGAAGGCCAATAGTGACATAATGAAGACGTGGAGAATCGCCACGATGAAGCAGACGCTACCAGATGCCAGCAAGCCGGTTTAGGGAAACCGACACAGTTTTGTAAACCCTAAGGGTTTTTTGGTTTTAGGTCTTCGGCATTGTACATACATGACCTTCGGGCATGGTCTATTTAAGAAGACAATTTTGTATGGGATGGGGTTACGTTTTGGGGTTACTTTTTGTTGTTACATTTTTGGGTTCTGGATGTTATATTGTAAAATCTCTTTGAGTTGAGAAGATTGTAAAGGCTCTGCAGCTATGTGTGCAGAGATCTATCTGAGAGGAAGGAGAGCCTGCAGCTGAGTGCGCAGACTAAGAACGGTTGTCCCCATCCCTTTTAAAGATATATATTACCAACTGTTCTTGTGGACGTAGCTTCCCACTCGGGGGAGTGAACCACATTAAATAGTGTGTTGTGTGATTGAATAGAACAATGTGTGTATGATTGTGTTTATCTATTTTCTGTAGATGAATGTCTGAATATTTCCTTGCATTCTGTTATGTGAGACTTTTATATGCATTTGCCATCAGGAGAAGTATGGGGGTGATATATTAAGTCTGCATGAATAGATGAATGGTAAATACTTAGCTTTGCTTCCGAAAGCAGTGGTTCAGTTATTTGTTTAAGTGTCAAGAGATTGCTTGAGTACTTTAATACGTGCAATAGATGAATGTATGACAGAAGAATGGTAACTGCGGTGTATGCTTAAAATAGTAAACGCTTTAAGTGTATAAACGAATGTTGAAGTGATAGCCATTTGGATGCATAAATGAGTGGATGAGTGATACTCATGCCAGTGCCTTAAACGTTTTCGACCAATTCAAGTATAAAGCTGAAAGGTATTGTTCGCAGTCTCAGTAGAAGTCCCGCAGTAGAAGAAAATAGTGTTGCAGACCGCAACGTTGTCCATCGCTGCGCAGTCTCCCCTTGCAGCGCATACCCCCTGTTGCGTTGCACAGTACGTTTTTCCAAGTAACTCATCACTTACTGTGGAAACCTGATTCCACAGTACCCCATAGATACACCTCGGGTGAGACCTCAACCTGCTCACAGGTTGTTGCCAAAAGGGCCGGTGTGAAGGGGTTTTGTTGGTCAAAGGGAGACCGCAAAGAACCTGGGTCTTATAAGAAAACCTCTGGGTCAATTATAGCCAACAAAAAGTCTCAACCTAACGGAATCTTCGTTCAATGAGTTCGAAGAACACCAGAGATGAAAAGTGGTAACATGATCACCAGGATCCTCACCAGTTTTACCTTCGAATTTTGGAATGTTTGAAGGTAGCTTAGTGGGAACTAGTGGCCACGTAACGTTATGGCACACCGGATCGTTCGTTAACTTGGAAAGATATGGCAAATTCAGAGTTGCCAGAAATGGTAAACGAGGTCTATAAGATGGCATTTGATAAGCTGGGGTCATAAAGGGGGAACCTCCCATAGTTGGACCCATAAACTGCTGGTTAGGGTTGCCCCCAGCCATTTGCTGGTAGGGGTTGCCCCAAGCCATCTGCTGGTAGGGGTTTCCCCCAGCCATCTGCTGGTAAGGTTTTCCCCCCACCATTTGTTGTTGTGTGAAAGTGTTGTTGAAATTCCCCCACCCAAATGGAAGTGGGTTGGCACCCTGTGCGTTTTTCCACTATGGCTGGGTGTTAGCCCCGCCATATTGTTGGTTAAAGATATAACCCCCTCCTCCAGAAAACAAAGAAAAGGGGATATTTCCTGTAGGTATATTACTTTGATTCATATTGTAACCTGCAAAGGTGTTAAAACCAGGGGTAGTCGAGGTGGATGGTGCAGTCATGGTATTCATGACAGGCATAGTTGCAGAGGGATTTGACCCAACATTGGGTGTGGAAATCCAAGTACTAGGTATATGGTATGACTGTTGAGTCGCAGGAGGTGGAGTGACATTCACTGCATTATTGGGTCCAAAAGTAGGGGTGGAAACTGAGGCAGATGTCAAAGCTGCTGATCTTGGCATGCCTAAAGTACCAACGTTAAAACTAAAGGACAGAGTTGAAGCAGAAGCTGTCTGCGATGAACTCGGTGTAGCAATGTTTGTATAAGAAGGATTAACAATCCTTGAATTCATACCCATTGTGGGAGTCTGTGGAACTCCCTGCTCGTCTCCTGGATTAGTCATACTATAACCAGGTGTGAAAAGATATGCTCTATACTCAGGTTGTTGGAAACCTACAGGTACCAGAAGCAAATCGTTAGGTCCAGTAAGAGGAGGGTTAAAAGGAGTGTTAAACTCACTAGAAGTAATATCCTCAACCTCGACAATGTTAAGAACTTGTCGATCTGGGGTTCTGGGTTTTGGTTCACCATGAACCTATATTTCACTAGTAAGTTCAAAAAGACCACTGGAGTTTGTCCTCCGTCGTCGTGGTGGTAGTAGTGGCTCCACAATGAGTGGGGGAAGGTTTTGCAACCTCCGAGACCTATGAAGCTGTTGGTCTTCCACAATTATATAAAAAAAATAAGTAAAAAACCTAGTGGCCACTAAGACTAAGGAGCAAACAACATACCACTAAAAAATCCTAAGTAATCAAACCAATCAAACGGATAGCAAATACTCTCGGAAGCAAGTCTGGGATGATTAGGGCCCAGAACAGACTAATAGAGTACCGATGGTCAGTTTCATGGCGTCCACCGGAGGTCCACTGGGTGCAAGCTGTCATGTCCCAAATTTGGTATTGGGTCAAAATGGCCTAATCACATTGGCCCTATTCATTAGAGTTTGTCAAATTGATGCTAAAGGTCAAATAATTGCCAAGGAGGAAAATTACTAGTTTCCTAGGTTTGGGGTGGAAGCTTTGGGATTTGGAATAATGGGGATAATAAATGATGTTTGAACATTAGAATGGCATAAATATTTAATAAAGGAGATAAATAAATATATACAAGTGAAAATCAAAGCGGCATTTCATCATGAAGACACATGGAGGAAGTGGGACCCACATATGGCTAGATTTCCCCACTACATTTGGCATCATTCTCTCACCAATTCGAATTCAAGGTGAATGGTAACATACTTGGGGGAGTCCAAAAGGTATTATTCATTGCATGACTCATCCAAGGTCAAAATATAGAGGAAGAGTAACTCCCATGGAAGAGGAAGAGGCAATTTGGAGCTAGTGAGACACTTGGGCTAGATTCCCTAGCTCTATGACAACAATGATGAAGATGCTATGACACCTATGACACAAATCAGACCTGAAGGATGACATATGACATATATGACATGTCAGGGCTAAAAATAGACTCCAAGAGGGCGCTCAAGGGTGTTAGGGCAGCTAAGATGCTTCCACATGTGATTTGGTGGAAGTGGGAGACTAGGAATTGTTGTACAAGTGGCGTTCTTTGGAATCTCTTCCCAACATGAGTTGGAATGAGTCTCTTGGAAGGAATTCGACCCATGGAGGACATTAGAAGTTTATAAATGTCAATAACAAAGAATGAAACCATCTTTTGATCATTTGTAGAATTTGCAATTGCATTTGTGAAGAGGGAGAGCTAGTGGATGACTAGTTTCTTGCCTTAGCCAATTTCGAGGGTGAAAGATTCCCATCCAAGTTGGTAATTGGAAAGGCCATTCAGACCTTTCATTTGGAGCTTTAATGGAGTCTTTATTTGCAGGTGTAAGCTACAGGGCAGCTCATGGTTTTTTCTATTACAGCTCACTCCTTCAACCATTTCCAGTTTTGATGGCATATTCTTGATCCTTGAGGGAGGGCGTTTTTGGTGAGCTATTGTACTCTTTGGGGAAGCTTTTAATGCCCCATTTATTTTTTAATATGAAGTAAATACTCTTTTATTCATATCCAAAAAGTTTCAGGTCTAAATTCCAAGTAGAAATGTATAAATCTCATTTTTAATGGAAGAACAATGCCATTTCCCCACTACCTTGTTGTGAGCCAATGTGTTGATGATGATTTCGAATGAATGGATGATTCTCTGATATATTTGTGATCAATATACTGCCATGGATGTCTTATACAAGTTTCATGTACTGTACTTGAGCATTTGAAGCATTTTTACTCAATTTAGTTGCATTGGGAGGTGAAATAGTGCCATTTCCCCAAGGGTCGAATTGGGGATTTTTGCAGTTGAATAGGAGAGGGGGAGAACAGTTGTAATAATCCATTAATGGTGCATATGAGACTTTAATAAAATAATTAACACATTACATACCTCTGTTCATAAATTTGAGTGGGTTTGGAGGCATTTGGGAAGCCATTTTCAGTACTTACCCCAGGGGGATTTGAACCCCAAATTATTAGTAAAATTGCATAATTGGTCCAAAATCTTAAGAGAGTTTTCAGAGGTCTTTTGGTGGACATATTTAATCCATAAAAATCATATTCAAGTTCTAATATCATTCATACACCTTCCTTGAAGATTTGAAGGCATTTGGAGTCAATTTGAGACCTAGAGACCAATACTAGTTAAAGGAAAATCACTAGTAAAGTTACCTACATTGATCAGAATTGAAAGAGGATTTGCAGAAGTATTTTAAAGGTCCAAAGGCATCTCTGAAACACATATTTATGTTCTAATATCATTCATATACCTTCTCATAAGGTTTGGGATCATTTGGGGCAAATTTGGGACCTAGAGATCAAAACTAGTCAAAGGTCGAACTAGGGAAAAATAGTGAAAAATTGCAATTTTAATAAAATTCCTAACAAGGGACATTACAGTGGGGAGAGGGGGAGAACAGTTGTAATAATCCATTAATGGTGCATATGAGACTTTAATAAAATAATTAACACATTACATACCTCTGTTCATAAATTTGAGTGGGTTTGCAGGCATTTGGGAAGCCATTTTCAGTACTTACCCCAGGGGGATTTGAACCCCAAATTACTAGTAAAATTGCATAATTGGTCCAAAATCTTAAGAGAGTTTTCAGAGGTCTTTTGGTGGACATATTTCATCCATAAACATCATATTCAAGTTCTAATATCATTCATACACCTTCCTTGAAGATTTGAAGGCATTTGGAGTCAATTTGAGACCTAGAGACCAATACTAGTTAAAGGAAAATCACTAGTAAAGTTACCTACATTGATCAGAATTGAAAGAGGATTTGCAGAAGTATTTTAAAGGTCCAAAGGCATCTCTGAAACACATATTTATGTTATAATATCATTCATATACCTTCTCATAAGGTTTGGGATCATTTGGGGCAAATTTGGGACCTAGAGATCAAAACTAGTCAAAGGTCGAACTAGGGAAAAATAGTGGAAAATTGCAATTTTAATAAAATTCCTAACAAGGGACATTACACAAGCGCTTGAATCACCAAACCGCTTTCCCGGGATTACTGCCAGAGGGTTACCTTCCATGCTTATCCGAGGTGAAGTGGGAATAACCGCCCACTCTACCTTTGTAGAATCCTAAAGGTCTGATACTAAGACTACCATAAATACGAAATAACCTGGGGGGACAGTCGTCAGCCTAGTCAAAACACATGGGTAGGGTAGCAAAGCCCGAAGTCCGAAAGGACCCTCGTACGCGAATTGACTCAGGTTTATGGTCAAAAGGAAAGTGAAGGGATATCCTCAACAATTCCAATCTCCCACGGCCTCGTGCTTAACTCTGGTTTGAGTAGAGCATCCCATGACTATTTGATATAAATGGATTTACCTAAATGAAATTCGTACTACGATTGTTGCGTAATGAAGCTAGTTCCGACCAGTTTAAGGTGATTTAAGCTCGAAACTCTAGCCTAAGCTAGTTGATGTCATGTATACCTAAAAAGAAAAATGTTTCTAATTGATTTTATTAAAATTTCGTTTTAAGGCTACTTTTTACTCAACGGGCTAGTGCATTGTGTGGAATGGTTTGAGAAAGTAAAGTGCAAAAGAAATAACTTTCAAAGCAACAAAGGACCTTTTTTTTATGCTCTTTCCAAAATGAAAACTAAGCAAACCAAAAACAAGTCTCTTTTTTCTTTTCTTTTCAAATTCAAAACAAAGTAAACTACGCTACTTCGAAATGATCATAAGCCTTACTACTTTAAACTACCAAAGTCATTTTTTGCCTTTTTTGATATACATAAAAGAAAAAGAACTCGAAAGTGGAAGCAAGTTAGACCTAAAAGAGCAATGTAAGTAAGGAAAAGCAACTCTAAGGCTCACAACAATCAACTCGATGACTTGACAAAGACTTGTCCTACAAAATTTTTCCAAAAGAAAAATCTTTGGGCTTGGAAACAAAGTGAAAAGAAAATAGGGATAAGAGACGCTTAAAATGGAAAGGCAGACCTCAAAGGTTGCTCCAAAGCACCAAGAACTCTAAGAAAGCACTAAGCCAAGGAAAAGGTAGGCAAGTGAACCAAAGATGACCTTACAATCACAAAGAATCAAATGGAAGCAAAATGAAAGACTTCAACTTACTTGAACTGAAAATGACAAAGTAATCAGGAATTGTCTGGACTCAAAAACTTTTGAAAACACCCTAAGGACTCTAACTTGGGGTCAAACCCTAAATCAAAGGACAAGACACCGTCAAAGTGTACTAGTGTTGCGACAAACAACAAATGTTATAAAACAAAGGTTTGTATACATGCAACAAGCATCTAGGGTACAAGAGTGCAACTATGTCCAACAAGGAACAGTATGCGGTCTTCAAAAAGAGTCACAAACAAACAAGACTCCTCAAAAGTATTCAAGCAAGCAAAAGATGACCTAAGGGACTTACGAGAGACAAACAAGACTCAAACAAAGGCATAAAGACCTCAAGGATTAGTTAAGAAGGCAAAGAAAGAGGTTGGGAATCAAACCAAACAAGTGGAAATCAAATCCCCACAACAAAAAGAGAGTTACAGGAATATGCCCTACTGTGCAATGCATAAACCAGGGAACACTGGGAGATGTGCCCTACTATACAGTAGTGAAAGCAGCACTCATCATCAGGTATGCGCTACTATGTATAAGGCAGACTAGCGCACATGTCAGAGGAGGTCTGAAATAGGCTTTGAAAAGGAAAACTGGGATGAGTCAAGCAAGGGAAAGTAGGTACAAGTGACCTACAGGACCTCTCAGAGGATCAATAAGACCAAAAAGTATTGGAAGGAAAACTAACTATATCTCCTAAAGCAGAAAACAACCGGTCCCCAATGGAGTCACCAGTCTGTTGTTCAGGATTTCTATCCTATAGCGAGGAGAGAGACACTACCAACTTCTAGGGTGACAGGTAAATACATTGATCATATCACATAGGCTTCTACAAAAAGAAAGAGATCAAGGTTCTTGAAGGCATACCTTATTAACGACGTTCAATCCTAGCTTTCGCTTGCTCCTTCGATCGATCCTCCACTTGATATTCCATTTGGTGAACCTGCAATATAAAAGATACCTTCCTCAGCGTATCTTGACTAATATAACAATGATGAAATTTAAATACAATTTAGACATCAAATACAATCAATCATTAAACCAAACAAATATGCAATCCATTAGACATTTGATTAGGACAGGAAGAGTATTTCCACCTTTATTGTCAAAAAGCAATAATCAGTACAATTATACCTGATCATTCAGAGTGCTTGTGCAACCGGATCCTGGGATCTTGCTCTTCACACTAACTTTGGAATTCCTCCAGCATAACAACCCTTAATGCATAGTTTCTCCTCCCCTCTCTCATCTACCCCCCTTGTATTTATGGGACAAAGTAGGAAGTTTAGATCGAGAGGTAGTTTGATTGAGAAGTTGGGGAAGTTGCAAACCAACTTCAACTAATCCCAATTCGTCAAATTAATATATTTTCGATTACATTTTAAGATGTGCGTGAGTTTTTCACAATAGAGTAGCGCACAATATGCAACTTCAGTGCTTTACAACCAGCATTTGCAACTATTTTTTGAGGTGTGCGCTAGTTTGCTTAAGTAAAGTAGGGCATACTAGAAGGTGTGCGCTACTATTATGCCTGTAGAGTAGGGCACAATTCAAGAAATGCGCTACTATCATGCCTGTACAGTAGCGCACATGTCAAAATGTAGGTTAAAACAGGGTTTTGTCAGTTGCTGAGGGGTAAACCAAGTGCATGCATCATCTAGGGAAATATTGCTCTTCAATCCATGTTGTCCTTTTGTGTGATCGACAGCGTAATGTGATCACGGACGGAGAAGTGCAGATTTGACCTATAACAAGTACTACCATTTTTTTTACGTGGAAGATGATCATAGGGGGGTCAAAGCCGCACCCCTACTAGCCCGAATTACCATCTTGACCCAGACAGACGCGGGTTGATTGAACCCGCGACCTCATGACAGAGGACACTTAGAAATGGGGGGTTCAACCACCCATGATACCTATCCTTTGGGGAGCACTACCATTGTTTCCTAGACTTCCATATATATCACATCAGTCTTTGACTTATGTTTATTAAGTACAAGTTGTCACATTTTTGGAAGAGAGTAGACCTCATGCAAAGAAAATATTTCTTCTTTCCTTTCATTCAACATTCACTTTCCAATCATTATTCTCTTCAATTATCATATTTATTCCATTTTATCTCCCATGTTATTTTTTTTACTCTCCTCAGTTATGGATATATCTATAGGAAACCCATGGCTATTATGCTTGCAAATGGAAAGAGAATTTGATGAACTTGTAGCCAATGAGAGATTGTGGAAGTTTAGATTTTCTTATGAAAATATGGGAGGAAATCGGTTGGTTCCTAAGGGATAACCATGGCTAAATGTCGATAATATCTAGAGAAAACTATAAATCTTAAACCTTGGATTTATGTCAAGACTTATTCTTGATTGACCCAATGGCTTACTGCTCTAGGAATTTAGTAGATTATATTCTTTATGCTTTCATAGGAGAACTAAATGTGGAGAATATTTCCGAGGGATTGTGGAGGAAACAAGGGAAATGGATTTCCTTTTATTGTGTTTGGTCGAGGGGAAGAATATCATATATGAATGAAGGTTGGGTGTGATTCATGGAGGATTATTCTTAGAAGATATATGATATATGTATGGTTGGTATGAGTTCTTAGGTGTCGTGGGTTGGTCCAACTAATATTAAATCTTGTAGGAGATTCCTTCACCTTAGTGTTATCATGTCCTAGCTTGGGAAAGAGAACCGATGGTTTATTCCTACGGTTGGGTGGAAAATCACTCCGCAATAATTGGTTTGGTGGGATTTATTTATTTACATATAAGTTTTCATACATATGTTTGTGTGGAATGATTTATTTGTATTATGTCACATGTTTCAAAAAATTCAATTGTGGAATGAATTATATTTATGTAATGGTTATTTGTATGAGTTTGATGATAATATCATATGAGTGATGCATGCATTAAATCCTTTTTGAGAAATTACTAAGAATTGTTGTGCATGTAAGTTTAATAATGTTGAAAATATATGTGATGTTAGTTATGCAACCATTATTGTATTATGTATATTATAAAGTTGTGCTTAGAAACTAAATGAAACTCATAACTAGAAATATGACCAGCAATGAAGGAAACAAATTTGTTTGAAGTGTGTTGATGACCAAAGGAGGCATTTGGGTATGCTATAGAGTTGTATCAAAGCTCATTTTACAACATTTATATGTTATGGGCATAAGATACAAGCGATAAGATCGAAATTATAGTTTCATATCAAATACTTGACTAAAATATCGAATGAGAAGTGGGGACATATGCCATTAGCATCCAAGATAATGAGATTATGTTGATGGTGATCAATTGATGGCTAACGTACATAGGTAAAACTTAGCATTTAAGTTATGAGTGAACTAATGAAGTAGATATGAAATAAATCTAACATGCATCTAAGAGATCTGAAGCTTTAATTGCATGTAGAAAAGGAACTCATGAATCTTCAAAGGAGTTCATATTTCAAGCCTCATTAAGTAAGGGAGGCCTATAGTAGTTTATGAAGTTTGCGTATCCTATAATGAGGAGTGCATAGTCTAGTTACTTATGGTTGATGTGGGTATTGTTTGAAATTGCACATGTATTGGGTGCATGTACTATCCAATGGGGTCACTGATACAAATACCATGGGTCATATAAAATATCAATGTCTATATGGGAAAATAACATTTAGGTTCCAAGTGATTGTTGAGGCAATGCATTCCTTAGCAACCAAAGGATCATAGACTCCATTCTAGTTAAGTAAAACTGTGAAAATATGGTTTAAATGCCCAACTATGTTAGTAACAAAAATCTGATTTTTTGCTAATGAGATTCAAATTTTGATGTTTGGGTAGGGAATAGTGAAGCATGTAATTCATCTTGTGACATATCTCCTTAAAGGATGGGATTTAATTAAGAATAATTAGGTCATAAAGTTTCTCCCATGGAAAGTCAATAAAATTCATAATTATGTCAACATGATATCATAGGATGCCAATTAGCATCTAGTTATAGGAAACCCATGTATTAAGTGGCAACTAAAGTGGTTATCCCCAATTAGATTGAGAATAGATGGAGGATGGGTCAAAGGTCCCATACAATGTCCAAGTGGGATGGTGTTTCTATGGAAAAGAGCTCATGGAAGTTAAGTCAACATGGTGGTTGGGATTGACATAGGGTCAATAGATACACATTAGAAGGGGAATGCCTCTTGATCTCATTAGATTCTTGACTGTTGATATGAAATAAATTGATGGCTTGGAATCATTTTGTTGTACCAAACAATCCTTTCAACCATTGAAAATAAAACACATGGCATTTGTCCTTGTGGGTCTAGATGGAACTTGTCAACCAAGAGTTGACTCGGGGATGAGTCAATGAATAGCGATGTGGGCCTATTGGGACCTAGTTGCATGTGAACAAAACTATTTTTTTCTTATCATGATTAGGTTTATTCATTAGTTAGTTGGGTTATGGTTGAATGTACTAATGGAAAAATAACAGGTTTTAAATACAAAGAAATCTTTTTGTTGTAAACGGAGAGAGAAAAGAATTTATTATCCACCTCCATTGAGTATTATATAATAGAGGGTTTGGGGTCCATTGAGCAGCTCATGGTTTTGTATCCTAATTTGTATCATTTTTCGAAGTTACTCTCAATTGTGACAAAAGAAGTGCTATATTCGATATCAAACTCAATAATGTATCCCTCCTTATCCTAATCAAGATAAAAGTAAATTACACATGTCCACTTATTATCTAGTCTCTTAATTCTTTAAATTGCGTCTTTGTTCCAAACACTAGGTTCTTGAGAGAAATTGCAAGGTTCTTGTTTTATCCTACAAGAATCTATTATGTCCCATCAGCGCAACCAATTGTTGGCATTAAATTTAGACCTTAGTTCAATGCATAAACCAACAATAATAATCCATTAACATCATCATTTCCAATGCTTTGTTAGGAGCAAGGTCTCACCCAAGATGCTAACAAAGATTACAAATATGGATGTAAATTATTAAGGAAAACATAATATCCTATTTAACACATTTATCATATAAATGTAATACCCCCGAGTTTGACTTGGAATATATTAAATCAAATCATGTAAATGATGTAAATATGGTAGCACGGATTCCTAGTGTCAAGCTCAATGCCAAGACCCAACTAGTGAATGGCTAGACATGTATAATGTAAATATTTTTATATGGACTGTGCATTTGGCTTAGCATGTCAATTCGAAATGCTATATAAATATTATGTTGGAAAATAATATAATGTTCCAAGATGGTTGTGTAAAGAGCACTAGAGGGGCTATTATTACACTAGAGGGGAAGATGGAAGGGAGCCTATGGGATATTAAATCCTCTATTGCCAAGTGTCAACCTTAGAACTCATCCATTTACTGCAATGTGCTTTAAATGAGCCAATTACTTCATTTTTACCGTTTCACCCAATCATTGAATGCATGTGTGAGGTTGGTGGGGAAAGTCTTCCCATGTAGTTATGGAAGCATGGGGTGAATATACTTCCTTGACTTTTGTAAGAGTCCTCTATCCCATGTTCATAATTTATGTCAGTTGTCTTTTCCACCATTCTCTAAAATTTGGAGTCTATTGCCCATTTTCATTAAGCAGATTTTTACAACGATGTTTCTCCACTACACAACATTATTAATTACCAGACTATGCATACCTGGGAAATTTGAATTGAGAGACAAAGCAACAGATTTGGAGATTAATTATATGGTTGTAGGTGAGCATAAAGGTTAGGAAAGCTAGGAACATTTTTCCTTTGAGTTATGCTACTTTTGCATGCTTGAGAAGTCATGAATTACGGCTATAGGTGGGTCTCCAAGAGCATATAGTAGGTTGGACTCCTTCTATGCACACACTAAAAACACCTCGTAAGGTGGAACACCCAAGGGAAGTATGGATCGATGAAGGGGATTCCAAAACCCGGAAGGATGTTGTGTGCAGCAGGTATTGTTGTAGCCAAGGTTGTGATGGCTGAGTGAGATTCATGTAGAGCTCAAAATGAGCATTTGGATAATCATTGGGAGTAGAATGGGTTGTGGGTTGAGAAAGAGAATCCTGTAGTAGGTCTCTTCTCCCTAGTGGCCTCATAGCATAGCTTGGAGGTGGCCTCTCAACAAAAAGAGTATATATTGGACAGAGTGCCCACGATTAGGTGGAAAATTTCTCTCACACAACCAGTTACTTGGATCTTCTTTGCTTAAAGATAAGTATTCTCTTGTAGTTGAATATGCAATGATTTTATTATTATTATTATTATGCTTGTAATAATTATGTTGGTATAAGCGTGTTATGTGTGTGGATAGATTTTATTTTAGATGTGGTTTTATTTGTGTATATACACAAGCATTTTTTATGGTTCATGAATTTTATATTATGCCCATGGGGAGAAATTTAGAACCTAATAAATCGTAAATATCCCCCCTCCCCCAATGGTTGGATTGATGATTGGGGATGTTATAGAGTGGTATCAAAGTTATTGGTTGCAGCGTTGAGGCTATATGGGCAAGAATTCACCGTAACTATCAGAAAACCAGATATGCACAAAAGTGTTGGTAAACATCCTTATAAAAATTGCGGATTTAAATTATAGATGGTGTTTTAATGGAGCCCGTGATTTTAATCTATATGCTACCAACATGAGTAGCATATTGGGTTAAGGAAATTCGAGGAAAATTTTTGAATTCACAGAGCTATTGGAGAAATGAATTTATGCCCTATTACACAGTAGAGATATTTTTTGAAATGGAGGAAAATCGAAATTTTGTGTATTTATGAAAATGTGAAAATTTCGGGTAATTTTAGATGGACCCCACCTGTGCCATGCAGGCTCGGTAGAGAGAAGTCCAAGGGAAAGTTGAAGATAATTCCCTAGGTGCAGTTGATAGAAGTTCATAGGTGTCATGGAGAGAATTCTGAGGGTGCAAGAGAGAAAAGGTCTGCGGGTGCGGGGAGAGAAGTTCGCAGGTGCGGTGGATAAAAGGTCCATAGGCATAACGAAGAGAATTCTGCAGGCATAATGGAGAAAAGCCTGCAAGTGCATCAGAGAAAGTGTCGATGGAGTAGTGCCAACGAGGAGGTCCAATGTAGTCATCGACGCACATCTGTGGGTGGTACAAAATTGTATCCTACAGAGTAGGTCTGATAAGGAGGTTCGATGTAGTCATCGACACACATCTATCGGGGTTTGTTGTGAGGGTATCGAGGAATGTTTTGGTGGGTCAAGTACGGTGGTGTATCGATGGTTCCATATCCGATTCCCATATCTATATTTTCCCCAATGGATCTGCGGGAAAGGCCGATATGACAAGGTCAATAAGGAAGGTCTGACCAACGATAGTAATTAAAAAAAGATATAAAAAAAAATCTGGAGTTCATAAATTGTTGTGGCAATAACAGGAGAATATTAGCTCGAAATATGATGAGACTTGAGGTGTTCGGATGCCATTGACGAAGGCCACATAAATATTAGTGATAATCTTGAGCCCATCCTGCTTTGATTTGACAGAAAATTTGAAATAGTGACTTTTAATGACCAGTGTCCAAAGACCCGATGAGGTCCCTATTTGGGCCAAAAATTGTATGGTGCATCCATGGACCAGGCACACAAATAAATTTGGAATATTGGGACCAAATTCCAAAATTTGTGAAGTCAATTGCGAAAGAATCCCGAGATCCACTATTTTGGAGCACTTTTTAGGGATTTCAGAAAGCTTGCAGGAGGTAAAAGTGACCGTAGATGTCAAAACCAAAAACAAAATTCACTCAACATTTTACCTACTCATCAAAACAAACAACTTTGGTTAAAGGAATTTTTTCTAGTAATGCTTAGTTTGGGAGATAGTATTTTTTGCCAAAAATTCAAGTCTGGGAAAAAAGTGCACTAAGTCAAAAGTAGTCAATTCCATATTTTTACAAAAGTTGAATGGAGCATCGGATCGAATATATGAAAGTTGTTGATTTATCCTTGTTACAGGTACTAACGACACCAGATATAAAAAAAAACTTCTAGTTCTCGCTATATTTTCTTCTACAAGTGGTGGAGGTTGGCCTCCGAAACTAATTGCACCTGTAGAAAAAGTGCATAATTTGACAAAATTAGCAGTTTTGGAAGGATGTATCTTTCATATATGAAATCAGAATGAAGCATGAAGATAGGTGTCGGAATTTTTATCCGTAAGGGAAAAATGGTGCACAGTCATGATTTGAAAGGTGGATTTAGATGTTTCATATATTTAAACAAAAAAATGCATGTAACCTTGATAGTCAAAAAAAAATGTCAATAGGTGTAGTTTCCAGAATGCATGAGAATCAATTTTGTAAATTTTTAAGAATGTCATTAAGCTAATAAATTTTTTTATATGAACATCCTTTCATATTTAATATCATATTAGGAATAGTTAAGGGTTGGTATTCAGTTAGTATAATTGGAAATCCCTAGTCTTGGTTGGGCCAAGAAAACCATCAACATGGATGATGCACATAATCCTTATGCAGTTGAAACATATGTCATGGGAGAAAATATATAGGTTGAGAATGCAAAAACATAATCCAATGGTCGAAGAAATCAAGTAACTCCCTCAGACATTGCAGAAACCATGAGAAGCCTAAGAGTGGAACTACAAATTTGCATAGTAGATAATGAGAGGTTGATTAGGGCTCAAGAAGAATAGAACTAGATAAATGCAATCATGCTTCAAATTTTAACAGACATTCAGAGGGAGATCAACCCTGTTCAACACTCAAGAATTAAGGAAAAGAGTGGGAGTGGCTCAAAGAGCCAATCTCACAAGAGGTCCCATATCTCAAGAAGAGTTCCTAGAGACATGACATATACTTCAAAATATCTTCTAGTGAGTCATAAAATTCTAAAGACTCCATTGAAGGTTAGAGCTCTTCATCTCGTAGAAATAAGAGTAAGAGATCTTTCAAGAACAAATCACAAGGAGAATTTCAGAAGGCCAAACATTCTACTTTTGATGGTGAATCCAAATCAAGTCAAGGAGCAAAGGCTTGGCCTATTGGGATGAGGAAGTATTTCCAAGTCCAAGAATAATCTAGGAATATGAAGCAAGGGTGATCATATTCAATCTAAATGAAAGAACATCTATATGATGGGATCACCTTAGTAAAGTGAAAAAAATCAATGAAAGGAGAATTGTGTGGAATCAATTCAAGAAGTACTTCAAGAAAAAGTACCTCTCTAATAGGTACTATGATGAGAAAATCAAAGATTTCCATGAATTGAGATTAGGGCAAATGACCATTGAAGAATATGCCAATAAATTCTTGGACTTGTTGACGTATGTCAAGTATATCAAAGATGATAAAGTCAAAATTCAATACTTTCTTAGTGGGTTACCTCATTCCTACAAGGGGCAAATTGAATTTGATGAATCTCAAACTCTCGATGAAACCATAAGAAAGGACAAGTACTAATATTATCAAAGGAAAAGTAGGTCGGAATTCCACAAGGCATGGAAATATAAGAATAAGGATAAGTTTGACCAAATAAATAAGGGGTTCAAGCCATCTCATTTCATAAATCAGTACATGCAGCCACCACAGGGGGTGCTAAAGCCAACACTGATTATGGGAGACAAGCCAAGAGATACAATAGAGACACTTTAGTGTTGGGGATGTGGAAAGGACCACATGCTTAGAAACTTCCCACGTCAAAACGAAGGTTCCAAGCAAGTTCACAAGAGGTTGAAACTGTGGCTCAAGTGGCAAGGAATGTCCCTAGAATATATGCAGGACAAGAGTACCACCAAATAGGCCATCAGTCAGTTGTGGTTTAGGTTGAAGGTAATATTTCTAATCAATTTATTTCTATTTTGATTGACCCTAGATCTATTCATATTTATATCACTCCTAAAATTGTTGGCATTTGTGCCTTTAATAAAACAAAGCATAGTAAACCATAGGTGGTTCAACTAGCCACTGGAACCAAGAGAAAAGTTACTGAGATGGTGGAGAAACGTACATTGAAATGGATGGACTCTTCACATGGGAACATTTAAATATTTTTCCACTTGGTTCCTATGATGTTCTCATTAGAATGGACTGGTTGGAAATGAACAAAGTTAAACTCGACTACTACTACAAGACCTTTGAATGCATTGATGAAGGAGGAAACCCAAGGATAGTAAAGGGAATTCCAAAGGTAATTTCTATTAGACGGGTTTCAACGATGCAGTTAAAGAAGTTATGTAGAAAATGATGCCAATTATATGCATCCCATGTACAGGGTATAAAAAAAATGAAGCTCCAAAGTTGGAGGAAAATCAATCTTGCAAGAATTCAGGGATGTGTTCCTCGATGAACTGTCAGGAATCCCTCCAAAGAGGGACATTAATTTCACAATTGATCGTATGCCAAGAGCTACACTGTAAGACCCCAACCAGGGTCCTTTGTCTGTTTCCAACTCTCAAATAAAATCTGTCTCCTACTGTTTACGTTTCGTTTTAAATTTATGTTTTCTGATTTCTGCTTTTCCTATTGGCTGTAAAAACAGTATTTACGGTTTCAATATATATATAAGTGTTTTCCCGCTATTGTTCTAACATCAATTACAGGTTTCCATTCTCAGCAGCAAACATATAAGCACGAAATTTACCAATTCTGTTTATGTGGGTAGCATATTATAATTACAGCATATAACCACCTTTTTACAACTGAATTTGACAAGGTAGAATAATAAAACATACCTGCTGAAAAATACCTGTAGATAGCTGCAGATCCTTTCTTTTTGTTGCTGTCCTCGTTGCTGCTTCTCCTTGCTTTTCCCTGCAGTCACAAGCCTTCCCCACAGTTCTAAAACTCAACCAACCGAACCAGCTTTGCCACCCTGCCAACTGGCGAGGTCTCGCCGACCACCCAGCTCCAAAGGTACCCCTTTGGACCCCCGAGCCCAAACCGAGTACAAGCCAACCCGTTATATCCCTTTAGAAAAACCTCCAGCAAAACCCCCTTTCAGCTCCTTTCAGCTCTGCTCTCCAATTTCTATCTTTGCTCTCCCAAAACTTCCTCCCAAAAAAAACTAAGGTAAAAGAGGATCCCCTTCTCCTTCCCCCTTTCACCATCTTATACCAAATTTGCCGACTCTTCCCATTACTACCCTTATCCCTAAATTAAATTTCCTCCAACCCATTCAGCCCTCAACTTGGACTTGGACTTTTAAATATTAAATTAATATTAAAAGTGTCGGTTGGGGTCACTTCTCAACCGTAACTTCAATTCAATTAAATTTAATTATTTTACTTAACATAATAATTTAAACATATCCTAACTCTTCTTTCCATTTTTGACCATTTAATTAATAAATAATAAATGTTACATAATATTATATAGTTTAACTTGCATGCTTCCCCATTTAATTTAATTAACAGTAATTATCAAACCATTAATTATAATTACCTAATCATTTAATTAATGGTTTCTAATATTTTTAAATGTAAATTCTCTTTAATTATAAATTCACTAATTCAATTTATTAATTACCAATAATAATCCCGTTTTCTAATAAATCTTAAGCATGATCCTTATAAAACTAATGGTTTATAACTTAATTCTTATCCATACTTCTTAATTAATTATCTAACCTTGCAATTAATATTTAATTATCAAATTAATACTACTAAATTTTACATTACAATAATCATTTAACCATTTTAACCCTTAGTTTTTACTAAACATCTCATTAGCATTCGATTAATCATTACTAACTAGGTTGCATTATTTTACTACATAATTTAACCGTAACTTGTTTATTACTCAGCAATAATTAATCCTTAATGTACAATAATTAACATTAATCAACATTAATAACCTTAATTGACAGTAATTAACATTAATCTACATTGTTAGCCTTAATCATCATTACTAACTTTAATCGACATTATTAACATTGATCAACAATAGTTAATTATGAAACGACAATAATTAACATCATTATTCAACAATATTTTACACAATTTATAAATATGTAGGCGAGTTATGTAAGCGTAGCTACTGCTTACATACCTCGCGTAAGTACACTAACAATAATAATTCACGCACACCGATCATAATCACGAAACTTTATTATTCACTGACACATGTTTTAACATAGTTTGCAAGGTACAATCCTTTAACTAACTGAAGTCTTATTAGTTACGACAATTCATACATTTCTGAGTCACGACACATACTCAAACAAGGGTTTTACATACCTACAGTTAGATCTTGTTTTCACCCTTACTTCACACTACACCTATCTACCTACATCATTACTAACTTCCACATCCTATCCTGTCCTCTGCTGGACTACCCTGGAATGTCAAGTCATGACCGGTTCCAGCTAGAACCCGTAAGCGGAAGTGTCGACTACATCGACCAACTTCCCCAGCAGGCAACCACCAGTCATCATCACACACCTTGGGGAGCGCGCCGTAGCACAGCCCTCCCATGACTCTGGGTTTCGGGGATAAACGGTGGGTAAAGCCTCCACCCCCCTAATGGAACAAGGGATTATGTCTACTCGACATAACAACAGCGTTGCACTTGTACTCGGTCTGTCATCGTATAACCGATCTGGGCGGTTGAGTTTCCTGAAACCCTACCCCACCCATGTCATAACATACATCGTAATAAACAGCATAATAACCATACGAAAGTAAATAATGCATCACTCGCATACCATTTTATCTTTCGAAGTCCGTGTCCCCGAGGCCCTCCCACCTCGTAGGATCCAGCTATCACTTAGCCGTTTCAACCTGTAAGTCAGTCCTCGACATACAATATAGAATATCGCGCATAAATCCTCGATATGTACACACATATATTTCATCATAACATAACGACAATAAACTCATTCATTCGCCATGCACCTGGCATAACATTCATTGATTTCAATATATAACTGTAACGGTATCCACGTACCCATCATTTAATAAATTTCCATATATTTGACGTAATCAACACATGATACATATCTAAACATGACTATCGATCTTAACACTATCATCATACACACACATATATATATATATCGGCAAAATAATAGAACCATGTCCACAGTGTCGTCAACTGACGAGGTCTCACAGTCAAACAAATACAACATATAATAGTAGTTCAAGTAGAATGTCAAAACGGGGTGTTACATACACCCACCCTTCAGGAAACTTCGTCCCGAAGTTATGATCAAAATAACGTGGGATAATCACGACGCATAGTCTCTGCGTCCTCCCAAGTAGCAGAACCTGGGCTATATCGGTCCCACTGGACCTTAACTTGGTCCACCAAACGGTGCCTCAACTGTTTAACCCTGCGGTCCAATATAAGTAATGGTTCGACCCTGATGGTTCCCTCGTCCGAAACCTGCAGTTCCTTCCAATTTATTTTATGTGACTCATCAGCTACATAATGTCGTAAAACAGATACATGAAAAACATTATGAGTTTTGTGCAAATGGGGTGGCAGCGCAAGACGATACGCGACGGGTCCAACCTTCTCTAAAATTTCAAAGGGTCCTATAAATCGTGGCGACAACTTTGTCCCTTTCCCAAACCTGATGGTACTTTTGCTAGGCCTGATGCGGACGAACACTGCATCACCAACCTTATAACTTCGGTCAACCCTATGCGCATCGGCATAACTCTTCTGTCTATCCTGTGCTTCCTTTAACCGCTGCCTAATCTGAACAACCTGTTCTTCCATCTCCTGAATCAACTCAGGTCCTATAATTACTCGATCCTCTAACCTTTCCCAACTCAATGGGGTCCTGCATGGCCTTCCATATAAAGCTTCATATGGAGGCATCCCAATTGAACTATGGTAACTGTTGTTGTAAGCAAACTCTACCAAAGGTAAGTGCTTTTCCCAATGAGTTTGTTGATCCATGACATACATTCTAAGCATGTCCTCCATTACCTGATTCACTCTTTCTGTTTGTCCATCTGTCTCTGGATGGTAAGCAGTGCTTAGGTTCAACTGAGTACCCAACGCTGACTGCAAACTCGTCCAAAACCTGGATGTAAATCTGGAATCTCTATCCGATATAATCTTCTTGGGAAACCCATGGAGACGAACAACTTCATTTATGAATACACGTGTTACATCCGTGACATCATAGGTCTCCTTAACTGGAATGAAGTGAGCAGTTTTGGTCAGTTTGTCAACGATGACCATAATGGCATCATGCCTATGAGAGGTAAGAGGCAATCCCACCACGAAGTCCATGGAGATAACCTCCCACTTCGACATAGGAATGTCATGTGGCTGCAACAGACCTGCCGGGTGGTGATGATCAGCTTTTACCTGCTGACACTCAAGGCACCTAGCGACGAATTTGACCACGTCGCTTTTCATCCCTGCCCAAAAGAAGAGTCGCTTCATGTCTGCATACATCTTCTTTACACCCGGGTGTGCACAATACACCGCTCTGTGGGCTTCCCTAAGGATAGTTTCTCTAATATCTCCCTCCTCAGGAATATACATCCTCCCTTGATACCGTAACAACCCATCAGCTTCCAACTCATAGCCTTCAAACTTTGGTCCCACCGGTTTCCCATTCTGGAGTGCTGCTGTGACCTTTAGGTACCAACTATCCCCGAGTAGCTGCCCTAAAATTCTTTCCCTCAAATCCACCTTCAAAGGTATAAGAGAGAAAAGTCTTGGTTTTCTGCTTAAGGCATCTGCTACCACATTCTCCTTCCCCTTGATGTAGGAAATCCCAAAATCATACTCGCTCATGAATTCACTCCATCGCCTTTGCCTAGCATTTAGGTCTCTCTGAGTGAAGATATACCTTAAGCTTTGGTGATCAGACTTGAGTTCAAAGCTTCGTCCAACAAGGTAATGTCTCCAAAGCTTCAAAGCTAACATCACTGCAGCTAACTCTAGGTCATGAGTAGGGTAATTCTCCTCATGTGTTTTTAGCTTTCTCGACGCATAAGCTATTACCCCACCTTCCTGCATCAACACTGCACCCAAACCTTGCCTTGAAGCATCGGTGCAAACTGTGAATTCCTTCTCCATATCCGGAACCCGTAGAATTGGTGCACTCGTCAATAGTCTTTTCAGCTCGGCGAATGCGGCATCACATTCATCTGTCCATTCGTACCTAGTGCCCTTTCGCTGTAGGGTAGTTATGGGTTTTGCGATTTTTGAGAAACCCTCAACAAACCTTCTATAATACCCGGCTAACCCCATGAAGCTCCTTACTTCATGCGCATTCTTTGGTACCGGCCAATCCATTATGGCCTTCACCTTTTCAGGGTCAACAGAAATTCCCTCACCGGAAATTATATGCCCTAGGTAATGGATCTCCTTCTGATAGAACGAACATTTGGACAACTTACCATACAACTGATGCTCCCTTAAGCATGACAACACTATTCGCAAGTGTTCCTCGTGCTCCTGTTCATTCTTGGAGTAGATGAGGATGTCGTCCAAGAAGACTTGCACAAACTGATCTAAGTATTTTCGGAACACGCTATTCATGAGACTCATGAATACGGCTGGGGCATTGGTCAAACCGAAGGGTACCACCACAAACTCATAGTGCCCAAACCTTGTTCGAAAAGCAGTCTTAGGTATATCACCTTCCTTAATCCGTAGCTGGTGGTAACCTGATCGTAAGTCGATCTTTGAGAAGACTGTCGCCCCTTTCATTTGATCAAAGAGATCATCAATTCGAGGGATCGGGTACCTATTCTTCACGGTGGCTCTATTCAAATCTCGGTAATCTATGCAAAGACGCAAGGAACCATCCTTCTTCTTCACAAAGATTACTGGTGCACCCCACGGTGAAATACTTGGTCTGATGAACCCTAGATCTAGCAGTTCCTTCAACTGCATTTGCAACTCACAAAGTTCTGGGGCCGTCATCCTGTAAGGTGTCTTTGATGTTGGCTCTGAACCGGGTTTTACCTCAATGGTAAAATCAAGTTCCCTCTTAGGAGGTAGCCCAGGTAATTCCTTTGGGAATACATCACTGAACTCAGCTAACACTGGATAGTCATCAAAGGAGGGTCCCTTCTCACTGTTTACCGCTTCAACAATGTACAACTGGCATCCTTGTCGCATACATCGCTTTACGTTCATCGTTGATATGAAACGTAGGGACACCTTCCGTTTGATACCCTGGATCTTGATGGCCTCTCCATTGTCATTAACGCAAAGAACTTTCTTCCCATAACAGTCCAAGAAAGCTCGATGTTCCTCAAGCCAATTCATACCTATGATGAGATCATAAGTTCCGAGGGTGGTGACGTACACTTTGACTTGTGTAACACACACCCCGAGATCCACTACACACTTATCGACACTAGGTCCTACTGCTTGCTTTACCCCTGAAGCCATTTCGACTAAGCTGAAATCATCATGCTCGTAGGCTGCCAACCCACATTTGTCTAATGCATATGGAGAAATGAAACTATCAGTAGCACCAGGATCAAACAATATTCTAAGCTTGACATTATTGACCGTACCTGATGATTCCACCACAGTGGATTGGTGCTCTGCCTGATGGTTGTTTACTGCAGCCGAGATCTGATGCCTACTACCCCCACTCCCCATTGGAGCTTTTCCTTCTCGCTGCACTGTACCGGATCGTAATTCGGGACAGTCACGCTGGTAATGTGGACCTCCACATCCCCAACAAGCCACCTGTAATGGAGCGGGCGAGATAACCTGCTCAGACCTCTGAGAGGGGTTCCTCCCCCTAGGACCCCTTCCTCTACCGGCTGTTCCTCTGAAATTCCTCGCACCTTGGTGAGTCCCTGTGGCCGACTGGGGCACCGCCCTAGTTGCCACTGATCTGTCAACCGCTGCGACTCTTGGGGTGCTCCTGTTCCCGTAGGGAGGTGGCCTCGCATATCCTCCCCGAGGATAGCTTCGAGGGGCCTTCCCCACAAAACCTGACTGCTGAGAGTTGAATGACCTGATGGGCTTTGCACCCAACATCTCCTCAGTGTAACGAGCACAATCTACTGCTTCGGCGACCGAAGTCGGTTTCCACATCCGTACCTGAGCCCTGATCTTGGCATTGAGCCCATACACGAAGCGCTCAACCTGGCGTTCGTCATTGTCCAAGTAAGGGACATACTTCACTAACTCCATGAACCTCTCTTCATACTCCTCCACTGATAGATGCCTTTGTACTAAGGCATGAAGAGCCCCTGCCTGTTCTTCCTGGTAGGATGCGGGTAGGTACTTCCCCTTGAATTTTTCCACAAACAGTTCCCATGGAACCGTGTCTGGTGTAAGGTGTAGCTGCCTTTCTTGGTTTCCCCACCAGTTCAAAGCGGCCCCCTTTAGCTGAAATATGGCCAGTTTGGACTTGGACGTGGAGGTGTACTCCTGCAAGGTCAAGCACCTGGTCATCTCTTCCAACCACGACTCCGCTCGTATTCCTGATCGACCCCCTGAAAATTCTGGAAGCCTTATCTTCTGAAGCTCCCTCTTGATATCCTGATGCGGAGTTCTTGGTACCGTATTCGCTTCTACCACAGGAACTTCCTCCCTTAGTGGAGGGGCCTCCACCTCTACCTCCGAGGTAGTACTTCCTCTCTGTGCTAGTCCCCTGAGTGTTTCGTTTATGGCTTCCAACGAGCGCAGTATAAGAATGGTCTCTGGCGATGGTGCGGGCACATTCGGCTCAGGTAATGCCGTAGCCTGACCTCGCCCCCGACCCGCTCGAGTTCTTACCATGATTATTCCTGCTCATGGAATAATAGGATAATTAGCACACAATGATATCATGACTAATTTACTATCAATCTCAACAATTAATTCAAAAGTGCGTCATGACTAATTTTACGAGTGTTTTACTTTAAGAGCTATAGTTCAGTACGTTTCGATCAGGCCATCTTGAGGCCACCCGGTACTAAATTTACAGCAGTAGTTCTACGTAGGTTTAGGTATTGGATTCTACACAATCCTCATCAGGTCGCCATCAATTCTTCAAGATATTCAGTTTAAGGTTTATTGCCTCGGTCAGTTTAATTGATTAATAATTTAATAATTTAATAATAACATAACCTACGTTTCAAGTCTAGAGTCGTGTTTATCAAACATTTTAGTCATGGGGCAAAATCAGGGTCTTAGTGATCAGCTCGTCATGTTGATCTCTATGGTGTCTCGTTTTCGAGATTTCGTGTCCGTTTTGCCTTTTCGACTATACGTCGAAGTTTCGGTAATGAGCATTTCCAAGGAGGTGAAAAGCTAACATTAACTATATAATGTTTAATTATAATAATTATTAATTAATACTATTAACAAGCCCATAATTTACTAATTTGACTTAATAAATGTTATAATCAATTAAATTACGTATAATAATCAATAGTTAATAAAATTAATAATTAATAAATAATTTCTAAATTCATTAATAATTAATTAATTAATTTATTATATATATATATATATAATAAATTAATTAATTATTATCAAACTTAACTTAATTCAATAATTAACAACTTAAACTCAAATTAATTTAAACTTTTATTATATATGAATAAATAAAAGAAATAAATTATAATTGAATAATTTATAATTGAAATAACTAAAAACGAAACAAATTATAATTGAATTAAATTAAAAATGAAATAATTTAAAACCCTTACCTATGGCTTACTTAGTCAAACCCTAGATTGCCTCTACGCTGGGTTGCATGTGGCCACGCGGCCCACATGTAATTTAAATCAATAAAATATTCAATCAACCCTAAAAAGGGCATACCCGCTCCCTTCTCCTCATTTCTTCCATGGATTTTTCGGGAGCAGCTGCCAGTGAGCTCTGCAACTCCACCACCACCACCAACTGGCTCAGCTCTCGGTCATGGTGAGCAAGCTCTGCAACGGCTGGAGGTATAGCTTGCAATTTTTTATATAGCTGTGTTGTTGTTTTTCTCTTTCATTTTTGTTTGCAGGTTTTGCTGGGCCGCTGTTGGCCGGGCCGTGCCCTGGCCGCGCGCCCTATGGGCTGCAGGCCGGGCCGCCCAGGCCGCAGCTCGCTGCCGGCCGGGCCGTGCCCTGGCCGCGCGCCCGTGGGCCGCGCCTGTGTGGCTGCGCCCGGGCTGCGCCCCCGTGGGCTGCGCCCTTCTGGGCCGCGCCCTGGGCTGCGCCCGTGGGCCGCGCCCTTGGGCCGCGCCCTGTGGGCAGCGCCCTTGGGCCGCGCCCTTCTGGGCTGCGCGCCCTGCGTGGGCTGCGCGCCCTGCGGGCTGCGCGCCCTGCGGGCTGCGCGCCCTGCGTGGGCTGCGCGCCCTGCGTGGGCTGCGCGCCCTGCGGGCTGCGCGCCCTCGGGCCGAGCCCTGTGGGCCGCGCCCATGTGGGCTGCGCCCTGGGCCGAGCCCTGTGGGCCGAGCCCCTGTGGGCCGCGCCCATGTGGGCTGCGCCCTGGGCCGAGCCCTGGGCTGCCATGGCCGCCCCTCCGTCAAATTTTTTTTTTTTTTTTTTTTTTTTTTTTATATATTTTTTTTTTTTTTTTTTTTTTTTATATATGTATATTTTTTTTTTTGTTTATGTTTATATAGTTATATTTTAGACATTTATATATATATATATATATTTTTTTTGTTTAAATTTAAATTTAAATTAAATTAAATTTCAATATATATATATCTATATATATTTTTGTTTTAAATTTAAATTTAAATTAAATTAAATTTCCATATATATATATATATTTTGTTTTAATTTTAAATTTAAATCGAATTTCAATATATATATATATATATATTTTTTTTGTAGTTCAATATAATAATCCTCTTTTTTCTTTTCCCTCTAATAATCCTTGGTTTTTTTTTTTTTTTGTTTATATGCGTTTATATACAATAAAAAAAATAGATATATGCCTATTTTAATCGTACATATATAAAAAAAAAATGACTTACTTAGATTTCTTTATATATATGTATTTTCATAAATTGCAACGATTAGATAAATGAGATATGGCGTACATCAAATCTTTATGATATTTACCGCTACTTTCTAACTCCCTTCCTTTTGTTGTGCAGGTTATAGCTTCTGCCACAGTATATAACTATACTTGCAGTAATTTCTTAAGGTTTTCTTTGTTTTTACACTGTTTTGTATTTCTGTTTTTATTTCATGTTTCATGCAGGTTTTAAGCTTCTGCAACAAGCTTTTACAGCTTCTATAATGAGCCCTCTGGTTCCAGTTTTGGAACCATGGCTCTGATACCATATGTAAGACCCCAACCAGGGTCCTTTGTCTGTTTCCAACTCTCAAATAAAATCTGTCTCCTACTGTTTACGTTTCGTTTTAAATTTATGTTTTCTGATTTCTGCTTTTCCTATTGGCTGTAAAAACAGTATTTACGGTTTCAATATATATATAAGTGTTTTCCCGCTATTGTTCTAACATCAATTACAGGTTTCCATTCTCAGCAGCAAACATATAAGCACGAAATTTACCAATTCTGTTTATGTGGGTAGCATATTATAATTACAGCATATAACCACCTTTTTACAACTGAATTTGACAAGGTAGAATAATAAAACATACCTGCTGAAAAATACCTGTAGATAGCTGCAGATCCTTTCTTTTTGTTGCTGTCCTCGTTGCTGCTTCTCCTTGCTTTTCCCTGCAGTCACAAGCCTTCCCCACAGTTCTAAAACTCAACCAACCGAACCAGCTTTGCCACCCTGCCAACTGGCGAGGTCTCGCCGACCACCCAGCTCCAAAGGTACCCCTTTGGACCCCCGAGCCCAAACCGAGTACAAGCCAACCCGTTATATCCCTTTAGAAAAACCTCCAGCAAAACCCCCTTTCAGCTCCTTTCAGCTCTGCTCTCCAATTTCTATCTTTGCTCTCCCAAAACTTCCTCCCAAAAAAAACTAAGGTAAAAGAGGATCCCCTTCTCCTTCCCCCTTTCACCATCTTATACCAAATTTGCCGACTCTTCCCATTACTACCCTTATCCCTAAATTAAATTTCCTCCAACCCATTCAGCCCTCAACTTGGACTTGGACTTTTAAATATTAAATTAATATTAAAAGTGTCGGTTGGGGTCACTTCTCAACCGTAACTTCAATTCAATTAAATTTAATTATTTTACTTAACATAATAATTTAAACATATCCTAACTCTTCTTTCCATTTTTGACCATTTAATTAATAAATAATAAATGTTACATAATATTATATAGTTTAACTTGCATGCTTCCCCATTTAATTTAATTAACAGTAATTATCAAACCATTAATTATAATTACCTAATCATTTAATTAATGGTTTCTAATATTTTTAAATGTAAATTCTCTTTAATTATAAATTCACTAATTCAATTTATTAATTACCAATAATAATCCCGTTTTCTAATAAATCTTAAGCATGATCCTTATAAAACTAATGGTTTATAACTTAATTCTTATCCATACTTCTTAATTAATTATCTAACCTTGCAATTAATATTTAATTATCAAATTAATACTACTAAATTTTACATTACAATAATCATTTAACCATTTTAACCCTTAGTTTTTACTAAACATCTCATTAGCATTCGATTAATCATTACTAACTAGGTTGCATTATTTTACTACATAATTTAACCGTAACTTGTTTATTACTCAGCAATAATTAATCCTTAATGTACAATAATTAACATTAATCAACATTAATAACCTTAATTGACAGTAATTAACATTAATCTACATTGTTAGCCTTAATCATCATTACTAACTTTAATCGACATTATTAACATTGATCAACAATAGTTAATTATGAAACGACAATAATTAACATCATTATTCAACAATATTTTACACAATTTATAAATATGTAGGCGAGTTATGTAAGCGTAGCTACTGCTTACATACCTCGCGTAAGTACACTAACAATAATAATTCACGCACACCGATCATAATCACGAAACTTTATTATTCACTGACACATGTTTTAACATAGTTTGCAAGGTACAATCCTTTAACTAACTGAAGTCTTATTAGTTACGACAATTCATACATTTCTGAGTCACGACACATACTCAAACAAGGGTTTTACATACCTACAGTTAGATCTTGTTTTCACCCTTACTTCACACTACACCTATCTACCTACATCATTACTAACTTCCACATCCTATCCTGTCCTCTGCTGGACTACCCTGGAATGTCAAGTCATGACCGGTTCCAGCTAGAACCCGTAAGCGGAAGTGTCGACTACATCGACCAACTTCCCCAGCAGGCAACCACCAGTCATCATCACACACCTTGGGGAGCGCGCCGTAGCACAGCCCTCCCATGACTCTGGGTTTCGGGGATAAACGGTGGGTAAAGCCTCCACCCCCCTAATGGAACAAGGGATTATGTCTACTCGACATAACAACAGCGTTGCACTTGTACTCGGTCTGTCATCGTATAACCGATCTGGGCGGTTGAGTTTCCTGAAACCCTACCCCACCCATGTCATAACATACATCGTAATAAACAGCATAATAACCATACGAAAGTAAATAATGCATCACTCGCATACCATTTTATCTTTCGAAGTCCGTGTCCCCGAGGCCCTCCCACCTCGTAGGATCCAGCTATCACTTAGCCGTTTCAACCTGTAAGTCAGTCCTCGACATACAATATAGAATATCGCGCATAAATCCTCGATATGTACACACATATATTTCATCATAACATAACGACAATAAACTCATTCATTCGCCATGCACCTGGCATAACATTCATTGATTTCAATATATAACTGTAACGGTATCCACGTACCCATCATTTAATAAATTTCCATATATTTGACGTAATCAACACATGATACATATCTAAACATGACTATCGATCTTAACACTATCATCATACACACACATATATATATATATCGGCAAAATAATAGAACCATGTCCACAGTGTCGTCAACTGACGAGGTCTCACAGTCAAACAAATACAACATATAATAGTAGTTCAAGTAGAATGTCAAAACGGGGTGTTACATACACCCACCCTTCAGGAAACTTCGTCCCGAAGTTATGATCAAAATAACGTGGGATAATCACGACGCATAGTCTCTGCGTCCTCCCAAGTAGCAGAACCTGGGCTATATCGGTCCCACTGGACCTTAACTTGGTCCACCAAACGGTGCCTCAACTGTTTAACCCTGCGGTCCAATATAAGTAATGGTTCGACCCTGATGGTTCCCTCGTCCGAAACCTGCAGTTCCTTCCAATTTATTTTATGTGACTCATCAGCTACATAATGTCGTAAAACAGATACATGAAAAACATTATGAGTTTTGTGCAAATGGGGGTGGCAGCGCAAGACGATACGCGACGGGTCCAACCTTCTCTAAAATTTCAAAGGGTCCTATAAATCGTGGCGACAACTTTGTCCCTTTCCCAAACCTGATGGTACTTTTGCTAGGCCTGATGCGGACGAACACTGCATCACCAACCTTATAACTTCGGTCAACCCTATGCGCATCGGCATAACTCTTCTGTCTATCCTGTGCTTCCTTTAACCGCTGCCTAATCTGAACAACCTGTTCTTCCATCTCCTGAATCAACTCAGGTCCTATAATTACTCGATCCTCTAACCTTTCCCAACTCAATGGGGTCCTGCATGGCCTTCCATATAAAGCTTCATATGGAGGCATCCCAATTGAACTATGGTAACTGTTGTTGTAAGCAAACTCTACCAAAGGTAAGTGCTTTTCCCAATGAGTTTGTTGATCCATGACATACATTCTAAGCATGTCCTCCATTACCTGATTCACTCTTTCTGTTTGTCCATCTGTCTCTGGATGGTAAGCAGTGCTTAGGTTCAACTGAGTACCCAACGCTGACTGCAAACTCGTCCAAAACCTGGATGTAAATCTGGAATCTCTATCCGATATAATCTTCTTGGGAAACCCATGGAGACGAACAACTTCATTTATGAATACACGTGTTACATCCGTGACATCATAGGTCTCCTTAACTGGAATGAAGTGAGCAGTTTTGGTCAGTTTGTCAACGATGACCATAATGGCATCATGCCTATGAGAGGTAAGAGGCAATCCCACCACGAAGTCCATGGAGATAACCTCCCACTTCGACATAGGAATGTCATGTGGCTGCAACAGACCTGCCGGGTGGTGATGATCAGCTTTTACCTGCTGACACTCAAGGCACCTAGCGACGAATTTGACCACGTCGCTTTTCATCCCTGCCCAAAAGAAGAGTCGCTTCATGTCTGCATACATCTTCTTTACACCCGGGTGTGCACAATACACCGCTCTGTGGGCTTCCCTAAGGATAGTTTCTCTAATATCTCCCTCCTCAGGAATATACATCCTCCCTTGATACCGTAACAACCCATCAGCTTCCAACTCATAGCCTTCAAACTTTGGTCCCACCGGTTTCCCATTCTGGAGTGCTGCTGTGACCTTTAGGTACCAACTATCCCCGAGTAGCTGCCCTAAAATTCTTTCCCTCAAATCCACCTTCAAAGGTATAAGAGAGAAAAGTCTTGGTTTTCTGCTTAAGGCATCTGCTACCACATTCTCCTTCCCCTTGATGTAGGAAATCCCAAAATCATACTCGCTCATGAATTCACTCCATCGCCTTTGCCTAGCATTTAGGTCTCTCTGAGTGAAGATATACCTTAAGCTTTGGTGATCAGACTTGAGTTCAAAGCTTCGTCCAACAAGGTAATGTCTCCAAAGCTTCAAAGCTAACATCACTGCAGCTAACTCTAGGTCATGAGTAGGGTAATTCTCCTCATGTGTTTTTAGCTTTCTCGACGCATAAGCTATTACCCCACCTTCCTGCATCAACACTGCACCCAAACCTTGCCTTGAAGCATCGGTGCAAACTGTGAATTCCTTCTCCATATCCGGAACCCGTAGAATTGGTGCACTCGTCAATAGTCTTTTCAGCTCGGCGAATGCGGCATCACATTCATCTGTCCATTCGTACCTAGTGCCCTTTCGCTGTAGGGTAGTTATGGGTTTTGCGATTTTTGAGAAACCCTCAACAAACCTTCTATAATACCCGGCTAACCCCATGAAGCTCCTTACTTCATGCGCATTCTTTGGTACCGGCCAATCCATTATGGCCTTCACCTTTTCAGGGTCAACAGAAATTCCCTCACCGGAAATTATATGCCCTAGGTAATGGATCTCCTTCTGATAGAACGAACATTTGGACAACTTACCATACAACTGATGCTCCCTTAAGCATGACAACACTATTCGCAAGTGTTCCTCGTGCTCCTGTTCATTCTTGGAGTAGATGAGGATGTCGTCCAAGAAGACTTGCACAAACTGATCTAAGTATTTTCGGAACACGCTATTCATGAGACTCATGAATACGGCTGGGGCATTGGTCAAACCGAAGGGTACCACCACAAACTCATAGTGCCCAAACCTTGTTCGAAAAGCAGTCTTAGGTATATCACCTTCCTTAATCCGTAGCTGGTGGTAACCTGATCGTAAGTCGATCTTTGAGAAGACTGTCGCCCCTTTCATTTGATCAAAGAGATCATCAATTCGAGGGATCGGGTACCTATTCTTCACGGTGGCTCTATTCAAATCTCGGTAATCTATGCAAAGACGCAAGGAACCATCCTTCTTCTTCACAAAGATTACTGGTGCACCCCACGGTGAAATACTTGGTCTGATGAACCCTAGATCTAGCAGTTCCTTCAACTGCATTTGCAACTCACAAAGTTCTGGGGCCGTCATCCTGTAAGGTGTCTTTGATGTTGGCTCTGAACCGGGTTTTACCTCAATGGTAAAATCAAGTTCCCTCTTAGGAGGTAGCCCAGGTAATTCCTTTGGGAATACATCACTGAACTCAGCTAACACTGGATAGTCATCAAAGGAGGGTCCCTTCTCACTGTTTACCGCTTCAACAATGTACAACTGGCATCCTTGTCGCATACATCGCTTTACGTTCATCGTTGATATGAAACGTAGGGACACCTTCCGTTTGATACCCTGGATCTTGATGGCCTCTCCATTGTCATTAACGCAAAGAACTTTCTTCCCATAACAGTCCAAGAAAGCTCGATGTTCCTCAAGCCAATTCATACCTATGATTCAGAAGCATATCCATTTTGTTTTGATTTTTGAGCAAACACCAAGGATGATGTTATTCCAAGGGGAGGATATTGTAATACCCCTAGTTTTCACTAGGAACGTATTAAATAAAATCATGTAAATGATGTAAATATGCTTGTATGGATTCCTATAGTGGAGCTCAAGGCCAAGGCTCAACTAGCGAATGACTAGGCATGTATAATGTGAATATATTTATATGGACTACGATGTTGTCTTATCATGCCAATTCAAAATGCTATGTAAATATTGTGTTGAAAAATAATATACTGATACAAGATGGTTGTGTAAATAGCATTAGAGGGGTTTCGATTACACTAGAGGGGAAGAGGAAAGGCGGCATATGGGATATTAAATCCTCTCTTGCCAAGTATCAACCTTAGAACTCATCCATTTGTTTCCACGTGCTTTAATTGAGTCAATTACTTTCTTTTTACTATTTCACCTAATCATTGAATGCATGTGTCAAGTTGGTGGGGAAAGTCTTCTCATGTAGTTATGGAAGCATGGGGTGAATTAACTTCCATGATTGTTGTAAGAGTCCTATATCCCATGTTCAAAAGTTATGTCTGTTGTCTTTTCCACCATTCTCATCTTTAGAGTATATTGTCTATTTTTCATTAATCATATTTGTACGAGTAGTTTTCTACAATACACAACATTATCATTTTCCTTTTTCATTGCCAATTACCAAACTATGCATACCCAATAAATTTGAATTTAGAGACAGAGCGGTAGATTTGAAGATTAATTAAATGGATTTAGGTGAGGATAGAGTTTGGGTAAGATAGGAACATTTTCCCTTTTAGTTTTACTACTTTCGCATGCTTGAGAAGCCATAAATTAAGCCTAGAGGTGGTTCTCCAAGAGCATATAGCAGGTTGGACTCATAGGCACACATTGGAACCTGGAAAGATGGATCTCCCAGGAACCATGGATCGGTGAAGGAGATTCATGAGCCTAAAAGGGTGCGGTGTAGGGAAAGTAATGTTGGAGCCAAGGGTGTGATGGCTAAGTGAGATTCTTGTAGAGCTCCGAATGAGAATTTGGCTAAGCATTGGGAGTAGAATGAGTTGTGGTATGAGAGAGAGAAGCATGTAGGAGTTCCCTTTTCCCTGGTGGCCTCATAGTCCATGTTGGGGGTGGCCTCTTAGCAAAATGAGTTCCTATGATTGGGTGGAAAATTGCTCTTACAAAACTAGTTGCTTGAATCTTCTTTGTTTAAGGATAAATATTCTCTTGTATTTGAATATGCAATGATTTTATTATTATTATACTTATGATAATTATGTCGGTATATGCATGTTATGTATGTGGATATAATATATTTCCACTATGTTTTTATTTATGTATCTGCACACTCATTTTTTTATGGTTCATGAATTTTGTATTATGCCTTTGGGGGAAAATTCAGAAACCCATAAATCATAAATCTCACCCCTTCCCTCCCCTCCTCGTTGGTCAGATTGATGGATGGGGATGTTACAATAATATTCATACAATGAGAATGCAATCACAATTTTAGAGGGAAAACCACACTGCAATATTTTCTATTCCATTCCATACACTCTTATTATAGCTCTTCACTACCCAATAACGACTTCAAACTATGATTTCTCCTTCCTCCATACATTCATACAATGCTTTCATCTAACCTTAAGAGAAAAAAATCCAACCCCAACTCTCTCATTTGATACATATTTATATTGACATAAAGTCAATACAGTTAGTTTCGATTTAGTTATAACTCTTTACAACCTAAGTCATTCCAGTGTGAAAAAAAGTGCGCACACTGGATTGATGGCACACTAAATGTCTAGCATACTAATTAGGTTGAGCATGCTAATACAAACTGCATGAGCATACCCAAAATATGAAAAATAGGGCACCAACATATGACCATGTTAATGCCTAAATTTCGCACACATGCAACATTTTGGCTAATCTTGCAACAAGGCATCATCAACATATAACATGCAACTGACCAAATACATCATCATCATATATAGAAAGAAGCATGAGTCCAAAAATGCCAAAAAATAGTAGAAAAAATAGGTCATGTGGTTACACACATAATAGCCCGCACTACAATGCGTATTATTAGTTATGTGCCCATGCTACCCTAGCGTGAATTTTCCTTCAAAATCCGTGTGACTGTAAAAAACAGCGGGACCACAACAATGCATGGAACATTTAAGGCTCATAAAAGCTCCATCACCTCCAAGAATTTGAATTTTTCTCCTCATGTACTTGGGATCATTAAATTCCCCCCTTTGTGTACTTTGGAGCTAGATCATGAAGTTAACGAGTCCACATTTTGATCGAGTTATTTCTTGGCCTATAAAAGGAATCCATGGGCATGCATCTAAGGAGAGAAATATAGACTGAGGTTATGCTTTTATAATTGTGTTGGAACTACCTCCACCTCTTCCCACACCTACTAGCATTCCTCAAGCTCCCTTGCCACCTTCCTCAAAGGGGCAAGTGTTTCTCACATTTTTTCTTTCAAGTTATTTAGCATTTAGTGTGGACAAAAAGGAACTCCCTAAGGAAGATTGTTGGCTTCCCTTGAATCCCACACCTCCTTGGTGAAACTTCATGCAACAATCTTGACCATTGGCCAATCTAAATTGGTTCTATCATTTCTCTCTTGTTGTGGTTTGCATATTTTCACTCCATTTGCTTTGTTTCAAGTTTTTGTTTTATTTCGTCATGTTTCACTAACAAGAACCTTAAAGGATCAATTTTGAAGCATTCACATTTGATTTTTGTAACATAATATTGGGCCTTGTTGACAACCTCAAAGGTTTTCCGCCAAAGTGAGAAGGGTTGCACTCCTTTGTGCAAATTTTCCCACAACAGTATTTATGGAAACTCCATTATATTTTTGTTCATTTTTCTTTCACTAGGTTGTTATTTTCTAAATAGATAATTCTAGGCGCTTGTCTTGTGCTGGTGAATAAGTCCTTACCCTTCAATCCCAGAATTTGGCCTCTCCTTGACCGGATTTGTTGTTTACACAATCCCATGGATCCCAGTGCCTCAAGTGCACTACCCACATAGTTTTTTCTTCAACGGACGTGTTACTCCCGTAGTTTAATAGACCCTCGCCCACATGGTAATTTTCTCTCCGCTCATGCAGCCTCACCATATTGTAAGCGTGCTACTGCGTGTCTGTGTTTACATTTTTCGCGCTATTGCGCAACTGTTTCTATGATTTACTTGCTACTATGATTTCTTTTGCTTTCTATCAATTATGCATACAATCTTGCAATCTCAATGACTGATCACTAATGAACCAAAATTAAATTAACTTGCAATATTTAGTTTTTCTTTATTAATTATCCCACTTAGACCAATATTAGGAAGTAAAGAGTCATTCTCTCTCGAAAACTACTAAGGTAAACAACGTTGGGGATTTCAACGGGCCTCATTGTTGTTACTAGTATTCAAGAAATATCATGTTTTTTGTTTACTTTCTATGTTTTTAGGAAAAGTAGTGTAGCTCATTTGTTGAACACAATAAAGGACCTAAAGACTCTAATCTCCCAAAGTATGCTCTTCACCTCCCAACTTCTTGTGAGCTTGGTGAAATAGAAAAGGGTGAGAAGTGTGAAATACCTCCATGCACACTTTTAATTCATTAGCATTTTTGTTTGCAAGCACCATTGACATATTTTAGAGTTGAAGTTAAATATCCATTTGCATTTAATTTAATCTCTTTATTTAATTGCAACAATCAATGTGTTTATCTCACATGTGTTTGCATCACTAGAACACACTAAAGGACCTAAAAGCTCTTCCAATCCGGCTATGCTCTTCACCTCGCATTACTTTTAATCTTGGCGAATCAGAAAGGAAGGGAATTGTGAAATAACTCCCTTACACTCCTTAAGTGAATTTAGACCCTTAAAATCAACACTTGTAATTTCCAACCAACTAAAATCCTCCACAAGAGGTCAAAAAATAACATTTTAGCTAGGTAGGATTCATTGGGATAGGCAACCATTAGTTCCCACCAATCTAGTTTCATTTAGTTTTTGAAACATAGCATTGTTGACTCATAGGGTACTTTTAAATCCTACTATTAAAAAGTGTCAAAAGACAACCCAGATAAGAAGGCATGAAGCCTGAAAGATGAGGTATAGCTACCTTGCCCTCTCCAAAGAGTCACTCAGCATTTTTTGGAGGCGACAATATACCTCCCAGGAAGAACCACATATCCACACTTGATGTAGTTATATTAGTGGCCACCAAGGATAAATTGCGAGTGTAATTGAATACTGAAGTCGGATATTTTCGTCGGGAAATGTTTCCAATCTCTTTCGGGACATATCCCCATCACCGGTATAACTGACTCTTTGTTACCTTCACTAGCCAATTGTTGTGTGGATCCCATTATCACCAACGGTTGTGCTTTTGGAAGGATCGGTTACATTTGAAAGGAAGGACATTAGGTTTTTAGGGAATTTACATTTATTTTCTTTTAAAAATACAATTCCACTAACTTGTAATTAAAAGAACATACATGTGGGAGCACTTGCACTAAACCGACATAGCACACATCACTCTTGCACCATTTTTGCATCTGTTGTGGTTGGCATATTTTTGCATTTGTTCAATTGTGTTTATTCTCAATCACTCTTACTTGTCACTAAACTTCCATCATTGAGGAAGAAAACACCCTAAGGTGTTCTCAAATACTATAAGACCTTTCCCCTTTCTCGAGGGGTGTTTTTCCACTTTCTCCCCGTGGTTCATGAGGGAGGTACTCTAGCCAGGGCCGCTCCTAGGAAACATTGATAGGATCATAAGGGTGAGGCCACTCCTTGCTCAATTCATTTTATCTCCTTGGAGAAAGCGTATATCCTTTTACTTCATCCTCTCATGGACGAGGCCCCTCTTTATTTTCTCCCATCGGATATAATATTGACCCCTTTGGTTCACCCTCTCACGGAGGAGGTACCCCTTTATTTCCACCTCCCTGAGGAAATTCACCTCCCTCTTCTCCATCTTCAGGAGGAGGGCATAAAATATCCTCATCTTCCCATCAGAGACATAGTCCCCCTCCCCATATACCCCTTTCTCCCCTTCGAGGGAACACCACACAACATACAATGGAGGGACCCAACTTACCTTTCATGGCTAGCTTGAATCTCCCTAATTTGGTGAAACTGATCAGTGACCCCATAGTGCATGATCAAGCATGGCTAGCTATGCCCGATAAGCTCCCCTCAAATATCCCTAAGTTTGAAGGGAAAAGGGGAGGTGACCCAGCAAACCACGTCATGTCATTCCACTTATGGAATTCCTCCAACACCATCGTGGAAGACTCAGTGAGGCTTCGCCTCTTCCAGCACACCCTTACCAGAACGATTGCAAAATGGTATGTGAACTTACCAGTAAATGCCTATGCCACCTTTGGGACATTGGCCACCACATTTCTCACATACTTTCAGCTTCCCATTCGCCATGACCTTGGTATTGAAATTCTCACAGAATTACGATAGAATGCCTCTACCCACATAGAAGACCACATCTGTGAGTGGCGTAGACAACGAACATTATGCAAAATCGGCATACAACCTAAGTTCCTGTTGGATTGGTTCATCAAGTCACTCCAACCCGCAATTGCAAAGGATGTGGCAACCTCAATGCCCCAAACTTAGGAAGACGACATCCTAAAGACATAGCATTTCGACCTCATCTATGCACAATCTAGTTAATTATACACCATCGTACCTAATGCCCCTCAACATCAATATTTGGATCACTCTCCCGTGGGTTTGTCACATTCATCGGATGGGCTTAACGAGTCCATTTCCCAACAAAGAAATGTTCCTCCTACCTATCCCAATGCAATCCAAGCATCAACAGTGCCTCCACCGCAAATGGTGCAAGATGCTCCTACATACACATCATATGGAGCACAAACCGCATATATCCCACCTATAGGGTATAATCCTTATTACATGTTTCCATGTCCTCCTAATGCAACCCCCATTCCACACATGGGTTTCAATTTAGTTCAACCTTCTTTCACACAACAAGATCAATATTTTGAGCACTTGAACACCACCAATCCACAGAATCCTTCAAACCAGGGGAAGAAGAAAGGTAAGAACAAGAAGAACCAACAGCAGGGGCAAGGGGGAAACCCCCCTCCCCAGCAGAACCAGAACCCAAGTAACCAGAATGCAGGGGCCAATAACCCCCCAATCAAGGGAAGAATTCTAACCTGAAGACCAATTATTCTTGCTCAATTTGCGAAGAGCATGGTCACTACACTCACCATTGTCCCCTCATCCCCCACTTCCAACAGTTGGTGGAAACCAAGAAAAATACTTCCGTGAATTCACTTCAGAAATCTAATGTTCCATGACCCCAAACCACTATCTTACAGCAACCCTTTTCCAATCAAGGGGTTGTTACTTAGAAAACATAGCCCCCCCCTGCAATGGCTCTTTTCAGAACATCTACATGAACACAACAAACGTCAACCTCCAAAATTGAGCCAAAGGCTATGGCAGGCCTGGTCCCGCACAAGTGTAGGATGTACCTACCCCTTCTAGGGGCCCTTTGCAAATACCATGCCCAAGTGGTGAACAAATATGATGAATCCCAAAGGTACCACTTAGGTGCACCCCCCATAACCATCACATGAAAGACACCCACAATTACAGTATTATGGATGGCTTGGCTTAGTCACCAGCTTCCATGTCCACGTTAAAGGTCCTACAATATTTCCCAACACAATGGAATGCATTACTTAATGCACTTGGCGCGGATGACTCTTTAGAATCACACCTTATGACCTTTTATCTTGATAAATGTGAACCAAAACTACCCTCGGTAGTCGCATTCCAAGTTCCAGTTACGGTAAAAAACATTATGGTCCATCGATGTATCATCGATGAAGCCGCATCCACATGCGTCATGTCATCTAATATCTCTAAACGATTGGGTTCACCTGAGTTAGTTCCCTCATCTATCGCCCTTCGTTCATATGATGGAAAACCATCATAACCAAGGGATTTATACAAAAAATATTCCCATCGAGCTAGGGGGAAAATGGTCATGATCGATATTGAAGTAGTTGATGCACAACTCGACTACAATATCCTTTTGGGTCGTAGTTAAATGTACGTCATGAAGGTGGTTGCCTCTTTAGTCTTCCGTATCATTATGTTTCCTTTAATGGGAATATAGTCACCCTTGACCAAATCAATTACTATAACACATATACCAACACCAACCCCGATAATGTGCTACCCACTGTCGTCGGAACCAATCAACCGCCTTACGTTGCAATATTTCTAGGAGTGTACACAGATTCCAACTTGCTAGGAGTATATTCAGGTCCACTGCTTGAAATCCCTACATCGATCGATGGCTTTATTTGCACCATTTTCACCTTTGAAAATGTATCCACCACCCCTCAGCATCATCATAAACACCTACAATGAATCATGGTGTTAAGCAGACCTTGATTTCATCAGTGCTACCCATCTTCCAAATCCCATTCTTGTATCCCCCCACAGGAGTGAAAGGAACGTCGGTTATGGCTCAACTAACTCTACCTAGTCTCACTTTGGGGATACCTATGTGGTACCACACTCCACCCTACCCAAAATTTGCCTCAAAACATGTGGCACACTATGATTTTTTCCATGTATCGACTGTGACGCCATCTAGTCTGGTTACGCCATCTGTATCAAACGCTGAGCCTGCAACACCTATGACTAAACCACCACCGGCTGTAAACCTGCCAATGGGGCATGAGACAACCTAAGTTGAAATCCCTCTCATAACCAACCCTCTCCCAGAACCATCTTCAATATGGCACCAAGCCTAAAGTAGGGGGCATAACCCAACACCGGTTAAAAGGTCCAGTAATGACAACCACTACTCCTACAATGAGGGTCACTCCACCGTGTTCCTATGTGGGAAACAAGGCCATATGACTAACCTATACCCCACCTTTCCCGAGCTGAGGAATTTGCTTAATACCCCTATTAGTGTGACACATGGGACACATATTATGGCAGGGGGCACATCTCCAACTACATCTTTGCCCACTACGACACCTAAGTCCAAGTCATTGCATACCAATCACGCATGTTCGATTTGCTCTCAGTCTGGCATTATACACACCACTATCCTGACCTTCCTCGATTTCAGGATGCTTTGGATACCATTCACCTCACCCAACCTTTTATTGTGAGTCCTTCACCTCACCAACAGGAAACGACTTTCATTAATGTTGTCACTACATTAGTGACGACACTTGTTGCTCCTACCTCAAAACTGACCATCACAATAGCACCCACCATTGAGCCTACCACGCCGCAAGAATCTCCACCCACAACTCTTACACCAGAAGTGTAACATGATGGATGCACAAATTTTGGGTATCATACTCACATGATTCCCAACGATACCACCACAATCATGCCTAACAGTGCCACCCCAAACCTAACTTTGGCACATGCACATACCCTTGTCAGGGTCCACGCCCATGTCAATGACGTGGAAATACTTCTCACTTCACGTTTCAATGTCCCATCCTACACAACGAATGAGAAACCTTCCTCGAACTTATGCGGCTACAAGACCAACTTTACCATTGAAGGTTATTCCCACAAGGATCACTCGTTGAGGAACTGGTTTCTCCTCCACCAGATACCATCGATAACACATCATCATTGGCTGATCTTCTTACCAGTGACGATTCATCATCTTCTGAAGAAGACTTGAATCCTACACATTCGTTGTCTATTTCTTAAGACACAAGGGGATATCCCTTTCAATGTTGGATACCGGTTAATCCATACAAGCATACTACCACCTAGATATAGCTCAAGGTTCCAGCATTAGGAAGACCCCGTCGTTCGAAGGGTGAAACCGCCTTTTACCATTTGCATTTCCCATTTACACATTAAAATAAACAATGTAGCCCTTTATTCTTATTATTTTCAATCCCTTTTTGATTGAGAATAATACCATCCTTTGGTTTGGAATGCATATGGTCTCCCACTCAAATATCTATGTCGGATTTGCAGATGGCACAAGTCGTTGGTCAAATAATATAGCATCAGCTGCTTGGGTCATTTATACCCCATCCCAAACTCTCTACAACACTGGAGGAGTTTTCTTGGAGGCACTGACAAACAACCAAGCATAATATGACACAGTCATTGAGCTTTTAAGTGACGCCATCCATCTTGGCATACGCCATATACACATGCACCTAGATTCCCAATTAGTTGTCTCTGAGCTCAACAATATATGCCGCATCCTCAAATCACTCCTATTTCGTAAATTTTTGCGAGTGCACCTCCTAGTATGATAGTTTAAAACCATCACATTCACACATGTCCCTAGGAAAACCAATGCATTCGATGACCACATTGCAAACCAGGTGTTGGACTGGAATCTAATACATCAAACATCTATCTGACCCTACATACACAAACAAAGCATGCATATATATGTTTTTGTCATTCATCATACAACTCATGTGCAAGTACCTACAACTACACATAGAGAACATCAAACATATAAATAAACATCATTAGCACATACATCACATTGACACATCAGACACATACATGAGATCATAGAAAATACCACTAAAATGGTGTATATATATATATATATAGCAAAAAAAAAACGTTTCATGACAAAATATGGCCCTCATAGGGCCATATAAAAAACGAATCATCGACCTTATGGGGGTACATCATAAACATGCCTCCCATAGGCTCCCTCTATACATAGTACAAAATGAAGTTCCTAACCCTATACAAAAAAACATGCTCAACACTCATTTGGCCCCTCACATAGCTGGATCACGAGGTACCCTAATAGATAAAGGTCGCATTGCCTGAGCTGCTGCCCCTACTCCTCTCCCTGCCCATCCCACAACTCCTGGGTATGGTACTCAGGCTGGTCCCGGTTATGGACCTGGTCTCGAATTCGCAAGGTGACCCTGTCCACCTTGTGCTCCTCGTAATGCATGGCATGCCACCACCACTTGTCGCATCAGCTAACACCATCCAGCTCCACACTCTGCTAGAAGCTAGAGGATCCGAGCTAGCTCCTTGTCATCGATATCACCAACTCCTCGATCGTCGATGCCCTCCGTCAAGACACCTAACTTCCTCTCTAGGTCGTCTAGGATGACTGCAGCCTAACCCCCCTTGGTTTTTCCCCTTGTAGGAGTATCTGCGCCTTTAGCTCCAGCAGCATACCTAGTCATTTCCCCAACAACCCCTGTACATCCCAGAATCTCATCACGTCACCGACGCCGCACCCCTTAGGGTGGCCTCACTAGTCCAATATCTGCATAAGAAACCAAAGTCAGTATCAAATATACATAAAAAGTATGTACATAATCAAACCCATGTATAGAAGCATATGTAAGTATAATATATAAACATACCTGAGGCATCCCACCACTGCACCAGAGGGGGTAGCTCCATGTCCCCCCGATAGTCCATCCCGCTCCACGAGTATCTATCCAACGGGCCAATCCTCTACTCCCACACATCCAAAAATTGGATCGTGCACAAATGCCCAACAAGGCCACCACCCGCACAAGGCATCACGCACCCCCAAAACATCATTAGGGGCTCATGAGTCCCCCTCGGAGGCACCACCACCTACGGCCTCAACAACATATTCCGCCAACAGAAATAAGAGAAAAACATGCTCCCATGATGAAAGGTAACCCCTCCCCCCGTCGCATCTTATTCAATTTCTCCCTCAGTACATGTAGCAACATGGGCCCCTAGGCCACCTGATGCCCACCTAACACGTGCTCCATTAGCAACAACTATCCCCCACTGATCCTGTTGGGGGATGCCACCCCGAGGACCTGCCTGTAGTTCAAGGCACTCATATCCCCACTGCAATACCAATCAATCAAACCATAGATCGAGCGACCCCCTCCCATCAACGGTCGAGTTGACTCCTCTACTCCTCGATGAGGAAAACCCGTGAAGAAATAAATATCTTGAGAAGTGATCATATCCTCAGCTCCCATACGAAAGACCCCTCTGTCAAGGTCCTACATAAAGATAATCCGCTTCAGTAGGAAGCCTGCAGATCGAAGAAAGGGGCACCTGAAAAACTTCAAGAGACACACATCCCGTAGAATTTGTGTAGCCACCAAATCCCTTGTCACCTGGGGAACTAAGTCATCATAGGGGCTTTTCCGCCGCTCTACCACATGGACCATCATGATCAGCTAGTAGCACCTGCAAACACAAACAATCACCCATTAGGGTCCGTCTCAAAATCCAAAATGCAAAAATAATAAAAACCCCACCCACATGATTTTCCCTTCCAATCGTGTGCTACAAAGCAACAATTTGCATTTAAATGCGCTTAACGCAATTGAACAGTGTTATCGCATGTGATCATGTCCGTGCGGGGAGATAACGCTTCGACCGCGCTAGTTACGCGACTATTAAAAAATAGTCACGTGAAACCAGTGCGCAGCCAAATCGTACAACTCACATGCGATGTGTGACTATGTCCATTTTTTCGTGCTTGGTAGCACGTGAAAAATGAAAATCGCATGTATACTATGTCAAATGATAAAACTAGGTCGTATGGACATAAAGGCCCCTACCCTACAAAAATGACCAGGCAAAATAAAAAAGGATGGGCTCAAGGCCCACATTGATCTCACGGCATGAATATCGGATGCACGAACCTCCCGAACTCAACTGAAAACAATTTGGAAGGAGTAACAATGACTGGTGCAAATGATCGTGATAAGCGGTCCCCACCCCTATTTATACACATTTGCCCCCATTTTTAGACCCTTGGTATGGCCAAACCGTAGCTCCGTTTGACGAACCATTCGCACCAGCGGAATTAGTATCTTGAAATCTTCACAATGTCTATACCCACACCTTTGTCTGAGAACTTTCATTTTCCAGTCATTTTCTGTGCACTCGACAAGTGCACTACATTGTTGGTTTTTATATATGCATTAGCAATACTGTTTCCATGCTCTCTATTGCACTTGGGTATCTGTGTCATGTCTGTAAGAAAATGACCACCACAACTAAGACTCCAACCATTTCAGCAATGGTGCATAAATTATATCACATGTATCATCCTGCAATTGGCATATAGGTAATGTTTTCCCTTTGTTTACATTGCATCTACCAGTATTCCCATTGATAACCATAGGGTCCTACTTCCCAGCAATGATGTGCCATCAACATCATTTCTGCGGATATCATGTTTCCCCCATGGGTGTGCACATCATTGCATCCATGTCATAATTTGGCACACATGATGTCAAACCCACACAAGCCAGAGGAATCTGATCCATCTTGAAAAGATCAACCCATAGTTCATCATTTTATAGTTGCGCATTTACTCCCCCAATTTCAGCAGTCCATGCTATCAGTTTCATTGACACATATTACAGTCAAGAATCATAGCTGACCACTCAGACCTCAATGAGAAACCTACCATCTGCAATCTTCTTTGTATCATCACCCCCACAAAGACAACAATGGGGCCCCCACCCTCCGGAGAACCCAATTCTATTCAGTTATTCCTATAGGAACAATCTACATGGCATTGATTCATGGGGCACCCATCTTCGCATTTGAAAAACAACCCTCACATCATCACAGAAAAGGTTCCCCAACCCACTCAAAACTGTGGGAACTTCGCCCATCATCAAATTGATTCCCTGATTCACCCAAAACTGCAGGAATCTCACCCATTATCAAATTGGTCCCCCAACACCCTCAAAACCATGGGGACCCCACCAATTATTCTTTATGCACAAACAATTCCTTAATCCACTCAAAACCATGGGTACATCACTATTATTTTGGAAACAACCCCTGGTCGCCTTTGCGTGATGTCGTTGAGTCTCCTTATCCCCAACATTGTCAGTTTTTTCAGTCACCATCACCCTCAATGTTGTGTCTTCAACAAATCCCTTCATATGCAGTTTGTTTCCCTCAGTTACACTATATCCCTTATTTAAAGACATTAGAGGAAATTTGGAGTCTAAAATGGGCCTTATAAGAAAACGAGCCAACCATAATTTCTTGATGAGTTGGAATTCAAGAACCAATAGAATTTCAATAAAATGAGTCAACCATAATGTTTGACTTGAGATATTTGTCATAAAAAAAACTACTTTTTTTGTTCGTATTTTCAACATATACATCATCATCACGTTTTTTCAAGCATTTCTTATTTTTGGGGCAGCGGGTTTCGTCAAAAGTATGCAATGTGGGTACTTGTTGTTAGGATATATTCATCATTCAGTTTTATGTCTGCATGCATTTTTGCATGCAGCATGCATGTCATGTAATTGCATGCATCCCAATCATCAATTTGGTGTCTTCCAGCACCTAGTCCCTAGTTTGCTAGCCCCAGGAGCTTCTTTCCACTCATTTTTAGCCCTCCTAGTCAGTACTGCGCCCACCTTTCACCTACCACATATGAAAGGCGCCCTTCTTCACCTACCACTCAGTTACACTTCAGTTAGTTGAGTAATTTGTGGATATTTCCTTGATTTAAGGCTAGATTGACTTATTAACTAACTAAAACACTTCGTTGGACCCCTAGTGAGACTAGATTGCCTATTTTGACTCCATTCAGCTCCCCATGCGCCCTCCTTTGAGCCTCCTTCACTACATTAGTGGTCCCATGCGCCAGTTACACCTACCACATTCAGTTAGACTAAGTTTGACACCTGGTTGACCGTTACTTGTGCATTCATGACTCCACTGATCTGATGATGAGGACTCCTAGTGATGCAAGCTATTCCATGCAGGTTATTCAAATGACCTCCTTGGTTAATTCCAATTATTCAGTCATTGTGACTGCATCTTGTATTGTATTCTACTTCTGAGTTCAATAGAGCACTGTTGCAATTCTCTTGCACAGTTTACACATTATTCTTTATGCATCTGTTGTAATTGATTTTCTTATTCAATTAGATCTGTTGTGCTTCAATTTCACATGGTATCAGAGCCATGGAAGGGACAAGACTTCTTTTCTGTAGGGATTATTCATGAATATTGAGCAATTTTTGCTCACTTTGCAGCAGTTTTCTGCAGTTGCAGCACTTTCTGCAGTTGCAACTATTGCTCCATAATGGTTCTTGTTTGCTTGTGATTTGCAGGTTTCTTACTTCCTTCATTTTCATTCGCTATTGCAAAGATGGAATATTCTTCTTCACAAAATCTTCTTACTCCATTCAACTATGATGAATGGAAACCAAAGATGATAGCATGCTTGAAGAGACAATGTCTCTTTGATATGTGTATTGGTATTACAAGAGATTTTGTTTCCGATGAAGAGGAGAATGATTGGCTTAATGATTGTGACAGAGATTTTGGGAGAATATGTCTTGCTATGTCTCCTTGTATGCACTACCTCAGTACTATTGCTGAAAATCCAAGAGATCTATGGGCCCAACTCAATAGAGAATTTGGAAAGCAGGGAGAAGAGGATCATGCTAGCCATTTTGAGAACAAGCCTAGTGAGACCTCCTTATGTGTTCTCTCCGATTATGTCTCAACCTCAACCATTGTTCAAGATGAAGAAGAAACTGTAGATTCAACACTCATTTTCTCACTGTCTTCTATTTCGAATTCTGAGCAAGATAAACCAACTCATACTCTAGATTCCCAAGAGGTTCTTGAATCCTCTCTTTCACATGAGTTTGTTGGTATGCAGAATGATGATCTACTTGTTGTTTTGGAGGTAAAATCTGATTTTGGAGGTGAAGCGTTCGCTCTCCTTGATCACATGCTTCCTACATACTTTTGTTCGATCATTGGCACAATTTCTCAGAGTTTTAATGAAGATGAAGAGCACTACCATTCGCTTGAGTTCAAGTCTCACGCAATTTTTGCTGATTTTGGTTTTGATCTCACCCCTGTTGGTTCAAAGGAGATCTCAAGAAACCATCTCTCAAATCTTGGAGCTAATTTAACTTCAATTGATCAGAAGTTCAAGTTTCAAGAGATATTTGATCCGATTGGAGCTATTCCTACCTCACTTGGTTTGAATTACAGGCCCTAGGATCATATTCATATTTTCAGATTTGTTCTCACCGTTTTCGGTCTGAAGAGCAAGTTTATAAAGTCTCCATATTCGTTGGCATCCACTGATGGAGAATTCAAGCACATGTTTTTGGAGCATGATCCATTTACTCCCAAGAGTAAGATACCTCCAAACCTATCTACTTGATTTTGGAGCAGTTAAATATTTTGGTGTGTTACAGTCCATTTTGAGGGGGGGGGGTTTCCCATGAGGTTTTCTCCATTTTCTCAGTTCATGGGCCGTTCTTTATTTGGATTATTATTGTATTGGGGTGACCTTTGGTCTCAGTAACCAGGGCACTATATTTTATTTTATACCTCATAGTATAGCGTGAGGGGGGGTGTTAGGATATATTCATCATTTAGTTTTATGTCTACATGCATTTTTGCATGCAACATGCATTATACATGCATGTCATGCAATTGCATGCATCCCAGTCATCAGTTTGGTGTCCTCTAGCACCTAGTCCCCAGTTTGCTAGCCCCAGGAGCTTCTTTCCACTCATTTTTACCCTCCTAGTCAGTGATCTGTCCACCTTTCACCTACCACATGTGAAAGGTGCGCTTCTTCATCTACCACTCAGTTACACTTCAGTTAGTTGAGTAATTTGTGGATATTTCCTTGATTTAAGGCTAGATTGACATATTAACTAACTGAAACACTCCGTTGGACCCCCAGTGAGACTAGATTTCCTATTTTGACTCCAGTCAGCTCCCCATGCGCCCTCCTTTGAGCCTCCTTCACTACATTAGTGCTCCCATGCGCCAGTTACACCTACCACATTCAGTTAGACTCAGTTTGACACCTGGTTGACCGTTACTTGTGCATTGGTGACTCCACTGATCTGATGATGAGGACTCCTAGTGAGCCAAGCTATTCCATGCAGACTATTCGAATGACCTCCTTGGTTAATTTGAATTATCCAATCATTGTGACTATATCTTGTATTATATTCTACTTCTGAGTTCAATAGAGCACTGCTGCAATTCTCTTGCACAGTTTACACATATTATTCTTTATGCATCTGTTGTAATTGATTTTCTTGTTCAATTAGATCTGTTGTGCTTCAATTTCACACTTGTTGGATGCGGAATTTAATTTCGCATCCAACGAGTGCTCCTGCTCGAAATTTGAGTAAAAAAACAGGGAGATATGTTGAAAATACAAACAAAAGAAGTAGTTTTTCTCTTTCTTCCTCCAAAATTAATAAATATTATTTTATTATTTTAACTATTATTTCATTATTTCAACTATTATTTTATTATTTTCCTTAGGAGGCCCATTTTAGACCTCAAATTTCCTCTACTGAAGATGTTTCCATCCACTCCCCAAGTTGACATCGATCAAAGGAAGTTATGAGACCAACGCTTATCAGCCAGTCCTCTGTTAAGTTTGTCAGTCTTGCAGTTGATTACAAAATGATCTTAGTTCTCAGGATAAGACCATCATGTTATCATGTACTTCAACTCTCATCGACATCAAATCCCCATATTATGAGTTGTAGAAGTTGTAGTTGTACCTTGGGGTCCCTTTAAATCCATAGAAGGGATCACCTCGAACTAAGTTGGGAGAGTCATCAATGCTCCCTAACCTAGTGGTCTCTCCTATGCTCAACGTCAACACATCTTTCGCATCAGAGAGAGTCGTACGTTTCGAAGGTAACAATGTTCACATTTACAAATCATGGTAGCAACGGTACAGTGAAGTTCTCCACCCAACCACTTCACTAGTATTTTGGTCCCCCACCCCAATGGGTTTATCATGGTCCTCAACAGTTTCGCTTTTTCGACACCTGTCACAACATTTCCAAGTTCATTCATTCTTACATGGATCGAAGCCTCTTTCATTCATGTACAAATAGTTTTATGAGTTGACCACTTAGTCTCCTCTTATTGTAGTCATCTTGACAAATTTCCACGAGCATAGGTATGCCCACCTCATTCGTATAAAACATTATTCTTTGTTACATCTTCATTGGTTGTCACCAACAATCTCCCCCCAAGGGAACCTTCTGTCCACAGTCGATCAAAAAATTTCGACAACATGAAAGAACACAAAAGAAACGATGATGCATTATCGATTGTACAGTATCCTCTGGACCTCATACATTAGAGGGCATCTGTTAACGTTTACATTTTGAACACATGCGACATTTTGGCTAATCTTGCAGCAAGGTGTCATCAACATATAGCATGCAACCCACCAAAGACGTCCTCATTAGATCCAGAAAGAAGCATGAGTCAAAAAATTCCAAAAAAATTCAAAAGAAGAGGTCGCGTGGTTACACACATAATAGCCCACACTACAGCACGTATTATCAGTTTTGTGCCCGTGCTAGCCTAGCGCGGATTTTCCTTTGAAATCCGCGCGACTGTAAAAAACGGCGGGACCACAACAACCCATGATTCATTTAATGCTCATAAAAGCTCCATCACCTCCAAGAATTAGAATTTGGCTCTTCATGTACTTTGGATCATTGAATGGCCCCCCTTTGCGTACTTTGGAGCTAGATCATGGAGTTAATGAGTCCACATTTGGGTCTAGTTGTTTCTTGGCCAATTCTTGGCCTATAAAAGGAATCCATGGGCATGCATCTAAGGAAATAAATATAGAGTAAGTTTATCCTATTGGAATTGTGTCAGAACCACTTCCACCTCTTCCCACCCCTACTAGCATTCTTCAAGCTCCCTTGCCACCTTCCTCCAAGGGGCAAGTGTTTCTCTCATTTGTTCTTTCAATTTATTTATCATTTAGTGTGGACAAAAAGGACCTCCCTAAGGGATATTATTGGATTCCCTTGAATCCCATACCTCCTAGGTGACACTTCATGTAACAAGCTTAACCATTGGGAAATCTAAATTGGTTCTAGCATTTGTCTCTTGTTGTGGTTTGCATATTCTCACTCCCTTTGCTTTGTTTCAAGTTATTTTCAAGTTTTTGTTTTACTTAATTCTGTTTCACTAGCAAGAACCTTGTAGAATCATTTTGGAGTCATTCACATTTGTTTTTTGTAACACAATACTGGGCCTTGTTGACAACCTCAAAGGTTTTCCCCCAAAGTGGGAAGGGTTGCACTCCTTTGTGCAAATTTTCCCACGACAGATCCTATCAACTTTTCATATCAATCTTCGAAAAATACCTAATACCACTCAAGCAATCCATTAGATGTCCATATAAGGTAAATAAAACCTACACTCCATCATTATTTTGTTTATGGCTTTGGAATCCATGTGCATCCTCCATTTGCCTCCTTTCTTAGGTGTAAGTACGACAAGCACTACACATGGGTTTAAACCAATGTTCTATAAGGATGCATCCCGCGGGGTTGGGGGCATGCCCCTAGTGTAATGTACCCCTCCCCCGCCTTTCACCCTAGGAATTGTTTTTCCATTATATTTACATTTTACAGTCTCTACTCAGCACTAGTTAGAAAATAAATCAATGTATTTAGTATTTACATTGTACAATGATGAATATCCATCAAATGAATTATTATTTTTGAGATTTTTTATTTTTATTTTTATAATTTTAGTGATTCCCCCCATGAATTTCCCCCAAAATTAGGGGGTGTCTCCACACATCCCCAATTTTTTTTTCCTCACTCTCGCATCTTGGAAACTTGGGGAAACATTTATTTAAACTCACTCTAATAAGTCCTTTGTCTAGTAACCCTAAACTCATGGATTAATCTCTTCTCTTTCAATAGGCATCAATCTATGAGAAGATGTGATCCAAGAATCAAATCAATTTGATGAGAAATACTTCTCACTAGTTAGAATCCTATTGGCATATCATCTAATTTTACATCTCTAAATTCTTCAAGCAACTTACAAATAAGTGATGGAACAAACTATCTTGGAACAACATCTTTGGGAAACATTGCAAAACAACATTTGGTTCTTTTAGCTTCCTTCAAAAATTGCTTGCTATAACAGAACATCACCTCACGGTTAGACCCTTCATTGATAGGAAGTGAAACTTATTTTCTCCTTTCTAACTTTGATGGGTATGTTTCTTCCCATCATGAGCAATAGTCCTATCAAATTTCTAAGGTATTCCTAACAAATTGTTTCAAGCATCCACGGATCACATCATAAATAACCTCAACATAATTGTTCCCAATCTAAAAAGTAATTAGACATTGCTCTGACATCGTTCGTTGATGTCTTTCTTGCAGACCTAAAACCTTGTAAGCACTAGGATGTTGTATACATTTCAGATTCAACTTCTTAATTACTTCAATAGAAGCAAAAAAGTTTGTACTATGACTATCAATATTCACACAAAAACATTACCTCCATCCTTGCAAATGGTTTTGAAGATGGTCTTCTGTTAGGAAGTATATTTGTCTTTTATGCATCTTTGGTTTCAACAAAATTTTCAAAAATAAGAGATTCCCATGTTCTTGATGAACTTCAACACATCATTTTCCACCATTGATTGTGTTTCTTGATTCACTAAGAGTTCTAGCTTCTCGTCTTCTTCCTTCATTCACAATGCCTAGACATTTGTTTGCTTTATTTGCTTGTGTACTACACTTGAAGCATGTGCCCATGTGGCATGAATCTTCCTCTACCACTACCATATCCATGTCCTCTATTGGTCTCAAAACCACCTCTAAAATTCTAATTTTCAGAAATTGCTCTAACCTCTTCTTATTTTCGTCCACTAGATTGTTCCTCACTACTTCTTGGACAATTTCTCTAAAACACTTAAGGCCAATTGGTAAGACTCCAACACTTATCAAACATTTATCAAATTACTTCATCGTGTATGTTAAATCTCAACCTACTTTAACATTTGCAATGAATTCAACACATTCAATTATACTTTTCCATGATAGAACTAACGAACTACATAATAATTTTTTATACTCTTTAAAAATCCTTCCTCTTTGTCTAAGATTACATAACCATCTTGTTGTTAGGAATTTACTCTTATAGTTGGGGAAAGAGACTACCAATGTACTGGGGGGTTTTAATAGATAGACATATAAATGTGTGCCAACATGTTCATAAGATAATAGGATTAAAAGTAAGAGAATGTATACTTTATTTATGAAGGTCGGTCCGAGCTTTCTCTTCTCCTCGTTCTCCTATGCAAATAACCTGCAACACAAGCACAATACCTTTCTCAAACGTATTTGACCACATATAAAATATTGATATTAATAAAGCAAAGTAACATCAACATGTACCCAAATAATGATAGATATGTCGAGTGAATCTATATTGGAAAGGAAAAGATGTCTCAATCTTTTATTAATAAATGTAGAAGATACAAATGCTTATACATGTCCTACACTGGCACCGTCGTAACCACGATACTGGGATTTTGCTCCTCTCTCTTGGCTTTGAATTTCTCCGGCATAACCTTCTCAATGATCTTAAGGGTCCATTTCCCAAGCCCTTCCCCTTGTATTTATAGCAAGGCATGGAAGGCAGGTTCGAAAGGTGGTTGAATTGGGAAGTTGGGGTAGTTTTGGTACCTGCCTCAACTGATCTCAATTCATGTTTTATAATTATTTTTTAGCTTTTTCTTTAAGACACCCGCGACTTTGGTATGAGACAGCTAGCGAGTGACTCGTGAGTGTCTCAGCTTGCATGTAGCGAGTGCAACATTTTTATTGACACCCGCGGGTTGTCAGGAGAGGAACCCGTGGTTGACTCGCTAGTAGGCAAGTATAAGGGTCGCGGTTATGTCTAAAAATATGCAGAGAAGTATGCATCTGAGGATAGGATTATAAGATTCAGCTTAAGGTCATTTATGGTCAAAGTAAGCTCTTCAATCCATTTTGTCCTTTTGTGTGACTGATAGAGCAATGTGGTCACGGACGGAGAAGTGCAAATTTGACCGATAACACATCTAACAGATTTTAAATAAAAAATAGAAGGAAAATTTTACCTTTTAATTTCCCTAACATCTGATCCCATCTCTGAATTTTCTCCTTTCCGTTTACTTGTCTCTATAATTGTCGATATCCCAACATAGTTATGAGGAAAGACCTCTTAATTTCGTACACACAATCTAACTCTTTTGGGATATCCAATTTGTTCAAAGTTAAAAAAAATATTAGTTCTCTGATCCAATCGATTAGTTCCTTTCAGATTTAGTTTTCAAGAATATGCGGTGTGTCCAACCTCAATCTTCCTCCTAAATTTGTAATTACTTGAATTACTCTTTCCTCTAGTGCAAGTGCAAGCCCAAGGTCTAGTGTGAAATCTCGTCCTCACTCTTCATTACTTTTATCATTTAGGTTTTGTAACCACTTCTCTTCGTTCAACAGTCTCCATGGACTCCAATCTTGTTCTCAAAGTTTGTAGCAAACCTGCAAGATTATCTCCAATTTCTGCTTTTCATGGTCTTATGTGGCCTCTTCTAAGAGGAATTCCTTTTACCATTCTGCCACAAAATTTCCTTTTACCTCCTCCTTTTACCATTCTGCCACAAAATTTTTCCTCTCTTCAAATTCTCTTTATCATGTCCCAGTTCTACAATCTTCCTATAGAACTCTCTTCAACAACCAATCAACAAGGAAAACACAACCAAAATTGAATCAAAAGAACAAAAAATAGTCTCTCATACCACTTGATTCCAATGGGAATTTCAAAGATAAAGTACACAAGAAATTCAAAAGAAGAATATACAACAAACAAAAATTATTGACAAGTTCAAAAAGATTACACCAATTTAGAACCAACAAACCTTCTTTTAATTTATAGCATGAAAACATCAGAAAGATTACAACAATTTGGAACCAATAAACCTTTTTTTAATTTATAGCATGAATATCCACATACAAAAAAAAAGAATTATTACACAAAATGATAAAAAGATTTCAATTTTCTTCCTTTGTTACCTAATATCTCTTTCATTTCTATATTCTCCTCTCCGACATGTTGAATCTACTCTTGTATCCAAGACTTCTCATCCAAAAACAAACTTGACTTGAATCCCCAAGGTATTATGATAAATACCTCGTTCAAGATTGAAGGCACTATAGATTGGGCTGGGCTGAATTGGTGAGCATCACTGAAATAATAATGTGCCCTGAAGGCCAATTATCCATGATGATCCTGGTTAATTCTGTTGATGGGTTCACTAGTGGTGGCCATGTGAATGGTTGAATTTTGGAAAGTTCAAAAAAAATATTAATGATTTGGTTGAATTCTGGAAAGTTTAAAAAAGATATTAATGATTAGTAATTTAAATATGCTCTGAATTTGGATTTAAACGGGAATTTTGATTTTTTTAGTCATATTTTTTATTTTTTTTTTTAAATTTAGTAAAATATTAAAAATAATTAATGAAATTGTAAATATAAGTTTTTGAGGTTATACAATTTGAAAGCAATGAATCCATTTATGCATTTAAATATATAATTTTGTAATTTAACCAAAAATTGCATAACAGAATTTTGAAGACGACAGCAAAAACAAATGGTTTAGACAACTCCTATTAATAAAGTTAACCAAAAATCTCAAATTACATAACATAATATATTATTATGGGAAAGTTCGGAAAAGTTTTGGTGAAGTCTACTAAAAAGTTCTGAAATGATGTAAGTTGTCCATCTCACAGAAATACAATAGAGATAGAAACAACTTTGCAATCACAAGTCTATCGAAACACCCTTTTAAGTAAATGACCATCCATGATCGGTTAATGAAACATCTGTACCACTTAAAAAGGGAGAATTTGTAGTCATAAAAACTATTTCAAACATAAACTGTAATAAGATACAATCAATCTTTAAGAAAGGTGATTCTATAGTCATGAAAACTATTTTGAATATAAATTGTAATTCAATCAATCTTCAGTATGTGTTGCAAACACTGACTCACATAAAGGGAGAATTTGTAGTCTTAAAAACTATTTCAAACATAAACTGTAATTCAATCAATCTTTAATAAGGATGATTTTATAGTCATAAAAACTATTTTGAATATAAATTGTAATTCAATCAATCTTCAATATGTGTTGCAAACACTGACTCACATTCCTTGCCCTGGACTTGGAGGCATGGTAAACCTGTGCCATCAAGGTTGGACAAGGTATTGAGGTTTAAATTTGAGCTTTCATTGGGGCAGCAATGAAGAAGTCACACAGTTGTTTCCCTCTTTCAACAACTTTCAGATACTAATTCCCACCCTCAACCCCTTTCACATACTTCTTTATCCGATCATTAAGAAAAAAAAAATTGAAATCATCAAATTCCTGAAAATGGAACAAAAGATATTCAATCAAACAGAGAATGAAACAGATGCAACAAACACATAATGAAAATGGAAGTTATGATTTACCTTAGCAGGTTCACAGGTTCACCAAGGATGCTCCAACATAAGCATATCTGCCCTGGTTCAAGTCCTGATAACTAAATTGGATTTAATATATATTTTAAATATCTATATTTTTGTTGTACCATATCTTAAAGAGGAACCGAGCTTGAGGAAATAGTTAAGACATCCTAGTCGCTGGAATAGCTCAGTGGGTTGATGGAAATGTAGTGGAAAACTTAAAAGAAAGAAGCCAAATTCCAGTTCAGTTCAATTCTGGCTGAATGAAAGAATACAAACAACTTACAGTTTATTAAAATTGGAAGCCACATCTGATTGTAGTGGAAAACTTAAAAAAAAGAAGCCAAATTCCAGTTCAGTTCAATTCTGGGTGAATGAAAGAATACAAACAACTTACAGTTTATTAAAATTGGAAGCTACATCTGATTCAAATATCAGAGCCAGGTTTCGATCCTGGGACCTGTGGGTTATGGGCCCACCACGCTTCCGCTGCGCCACTCTGATGACAGATGGTTAAATGGAACCACAATTCTTTGACATGTATAATTCGAAATAATGGAAGGGTAACCCTTAACTTTATTTGGCTTCATAAATACCTGCATCTGCTTCAAGCATATCCGTTGTCGTCTAGTCCGGTTAGGAAACCTGGTTTTCACCCAGGCGACCCGGGTACAAATCCCGGCAACGGAATTATTTGTTTGTTTGTTGAGAATCACCCATCGGTTTCCGAGGCATAAGAATCATCAGTAATTAGTGACAGCAGAACACGATAGGAAATCAACCCGAGTTCAAATCTCGGCAACGGAATTATTTGTTTGTTTTGTTTGTTGGTTGAGAATCACCCATCGGTTTCTGAGGCATAAGAATCATCAGAAATAACAGTAATTAGTAACAGCAGAGCACGATAGGAAATCAAGTAGTATTGGAGAATAGCGGAACTTATAAAGATGGCCCACTATGCACCTTTTTTTTCAAAAACTATTTTGAAAAATTTTATATTCATTTATTTTTATGTTTAGTTGAATTCATTCATCATTGTTATTCAAGGAAAATCACATCACCAAAAAAATTCATTGGTAGACTTCCACTCAAATAAAATAAGATGTTTAAGTTCAAAGAAAACCAGACCTTAACCAATTAGAAACAAATTTAAATCTTTACTGAAGGACCTATAAAATGTTTTCCCTATAGTATCCCCAAGATACCTTATCCTATGTTCTCTATTTATCAATGCAATTGCTATTTAGCTTAATACCTATTATCCCTTTATTTTCATGTTATAATAATAAAATCTGAGTTATTTCTTTACAATGAAAAGTTAGCATACAAATCATATGAAATTTCTATCATGAGCCAAAAAGATGCACAATAGATTAATAGGGAATATGCTTGTGATTTTTCCTTTATATGTCAAAAGCTGAACCACTTAAAAAAGATACTTTAAAGTGTTTAAATAGATTTTATGTTGTTTCAAAATTTAAGATTTAATATGTAATGGAAGAAAATTATCTTTCAATATGAGTGTCTGTCTCAGATCACTCCTCTAGTGGTAAGAGGACAACCTTGGACGTAGTTAGGGAAGATATTCACATTCTTAAGGATGTTCTTTGCATTGTAGGTATCTTTTAAAGGTCATTAATGCTAGGTTACCTACGTACATTGTGTAGTGACTTGATATAAAATCTACATCGTATTGCCTACTCTCATTGATGCTAGGAAGTTTAGATTTGCAAGGTGGGAATCTTAAGTAGATGACATGTTCATAAGTATGGTCTTTTTGGAGCATCTGACTCTCTTGAAAAACTAGAAGAATGGGAGGAGTTGAGGAAAGAGAAGGGAGAACTAAACCCTGAAAAGGGGGACTCTAGTAACCAATCTTATCAACACTTCTTTAAAGTAGAAGAGGAGGTTAACCTCAAGCCCAACAAGGGTAAGGTGGATGCGGTTAAGTTGAAGCATTGGTTGCAACAAATAGAAGTCTATTTCCATGTGCATTATGTATGGGAGGAGCAAAAAATAGTTTTTCCAGAGTCAAATTAGAAAGTCATGCATGGACTTGGTGGGAAATCTATATTGAGACCTTTAGGATGGACAGAGATCCACCAATAATTAAGTTGAGGGTATTCAAAATCCTCCTCAAATCCCAGTGTTACCCTATCAATTTGGAAGAGCACTATTTGATTCAATGGAATTATAATTGGCAAAGACACATACAAAGTGTACAAGGGTACATTGTAGAGTTCTAGAAGCAAACCATTCAATTGGAGATCTCTCCCAAGACCCCAAATGTGGTCATCAAGTACTCAAATGGCCTTTACAATGACATTAGGAGACAACTTATGTTATTAAATCCCAAGATCATAGATGAGGCCTATGCATAGACCAATAGAGTAAATATTGTTTGACAAGAGAAATGTGCAACCAAGTGATTCAAAGCAGCTTGACTAGAAAGGATCTCCCAATAAGGGTGAAAAGAAGAAAGGGAAAGGGAAAAATAAGTAGATTATCACCATTGCACATGTGTGCAAGGGCACTCACAACCATTATGACCATTGCAACATTTATGGTCACACCAAAGAAAAGTGGTTGCCCTTGAATTTGAAGCTAAATTTGAAGAATTGTAAGTAGAACTAGTCTAAGAAGAAGGATCTCCTAAGTGTGGGAGAAAGAAGGGAAATACAAAGAGACTCATGTGTAGATGAGAAAAAATGTCTACAAAATGGTGCAGATGCAGGTGAACGTAAGTTTCCTCTATCACAAAGAGGAGAAAGAACTGACAAAGTTGTTCCATATCAACATTCAAAACAAGAACAAGATATACCCTTCATTTGATTTTGGTTCATAGACGTCCAACCTCATTTCATCCTAATAATTAAGCTCAACTTAGAGGTGCATGATCACTCTCATCCATACCCTTTAGGATGGGTAACTAATGACATGGAGTTAAAAGTTACCAAGTAGCGTAAGTGTAGATTTTCTTTAGAACAAAGTTTATTAATGAAGTAGAAGTCCATGTAGTGCCTCTTGATGTCTACAATGTAGTTTTTAGTAGACCCTAAATTTATGAGGGATGCCATCTTCATGACAAGGGAAACCCAATATCGTTTGGTTAGGAATCACAAATATTTTATCATCAATGCATGAAAGGGGAATTCTAAGATCTCTCTACTGAGTATGTACATAGAACTAGAAAGACATCAAGTTATTGAGCATGAAGGCATCTTTGAAAGGATATACAAAACATAGAAGCGTCGAGTGGAAGAGATTTTGTGAGTGAACAAAGAAGTGTTCTAAGAGCCAAAAGGTATGCCACCCAAGAGGGAAATGGAGCATGAGATAGAATTACCACCATATTCTCCTTTACCAAACATAAGCTTTTATAGACAATCCATATTATCTAAGTTTGTGAGGTGAAGAAGCAACTCCAGGAATTGTTGGAGTAAGGACTCATAAGAGAAAGTACCTCACCATCTAGTTCTCATGTTATTTTAGTACCATAGGAGGTTGAGACCCAGAGAATGTGTATTGACTATATAACTCTAAACAAGATCACTCTCACAAATTGGTACATTTTTTTGTAGATCGATGATCTATTTGATTGGCTACAACAAGAGAGTTACTTCACTATGTTGAATCTGAAATCTAAATATCATCAAATATGGATAAAGGAAGAAGACACTTGCAAGACCTCAATCAATATGAAGCAAGTTTTTTATCAATGGTCAGTAATGCCCAATATGTTTGAGTAATATACCAACTACTTTAATGTGTTTAATGAATGTTTAATTGTGCCCATTCATAGATTCATTTGTCATAGTATATCTAAATGATAGTTTTGTCCTTAGTTCTACTTGGGAGGAGCATGTTGTACATCTAAAGCAAGTGTTGGAGACAATGAGAAAACACTAGCTACTAGTAAACATAAAGAAGTGTGGTTTTGCTAAGTAATCCCCATTGTAATTGGGAATGTGCTTCCACTCCTATTAATGTCACTTAAGTTAAGAGTTTTGTGGGAGATGCCCAATATCTCAAAAAGTGGATAGCATCATTTTCAGATATGGAAGCACCACTTCATGATGTGACAACCAATGGCAATAATTTCCTTTAGGGTGAGAATCAACAAAAAACATGTGAAGGATTTATGCATAATATTAGTCAATCCTCCATCCTAGAACTACATAATTTGTAGAAGCAATCTAAAATGGAAACTAATGTGAGTGGGCATGTTATGGGTGCAATGTTGATGTGAGGTGGGAGGCTGGGCTACTATAATTAAGAGCTATTCCATGAAGCATTACTAAACTAACCAACCTATATTTCCAATAAGCTATATGCGTTGGTGCAAGCAATGAATAAGAAAATGCACTATTTATTGGGTAAGGAGACCATTATCCATATCAATCTCCAATCTCTTGAATAATTGCATAGTCAAATTAAACTATAGAAATCAACACATTTAAAAGGATATGATTTCTGCAACAAGTTTATCTAGTGATTAAATATAACAAGGTCACTACCAAAAAGTTGGATGATTTGTTGTCAAGATTAGTGACAACAAAAATCACAACTATGGGAAGGTCCACTAGCCCAAGAGGCATGCACCCCTTTGAAGATGTGTATCAAAAATTGCAAGGTAACCCATAAGTGGCAGATGGAGATATATTAAGGATTATAACCATTTCCAAGATGAATTATTCTACAAGGTTGGAAGATGTTTGTGTTAAAGGGAGAAATAATACAACTAGTAAGGGAGGCTCATGATTCCAAGATTGTTGACATTTCAATGTTGGAAAGGCTATGTATAAATTGCATAGGTATGTGTATTGGCCTAAGATGCATGAAGAAGTAGGTAGGTTTATCCAATGTTTTATATTGTGTTGTTCCAACAAGCTTAGTAACATGAATCAATGAATTTACAATCCACTTGCAATCCCCACAAACCCATGGGAAAGTATAACCATGGACATTGTTGGGAAGCATATCATTTCTACAATGATTGACATATTTGTTGTCATCAATCCCGAGGCAATAACTTGAGTGGTTGTGTGCCTGAAACTTCATGAAGAACATCTTGGGGTTGATCCCCTATGTTGTCTAGATCTATTGTGTGTAGCACTTGGATGTCCATATCAATTCAAGCATTGTTATAATCAATGTCGATGGATTTACACTAGGTACCATCCACAAAATGCAAGGAAGTGCAAATTTCCCTTGGAAAAAATTATTGTCATCTAGTCCAATTAGGATAATTGGTTTCACCAAGGTGACCCAAGTTCACATAAAAATTATATTTTAAATGTCTCTAGGTTTTGATGTATTATTCCAAAAAGAATAAGTAAGTATGAAGAAACCGTAACCCCCCTCCAGGGACCCCATTGAAACCCACTAACTAATCATGCAAGATCTATAATGCAGATCTACAATACAAAATGTATTTTAATTTTTTTTTAAATAGATAATTCAGATCTAGAATAAGCATATTAACAAATTTATTTAACCAACAGAACTTTAAGAATTTCATAAGTCACATGTACTGACTTCTACTCTTTCATTGTGGAGTTCTAAAGGTTTCCAAAGCTTGTCAAAGTCCTGCTGCAAGCTCACACATTGATTTTAAATCAATATAAGTCCACCAGAAACCACCCTACTATTCCCACAAGGTACTCTCCTTCCCCTAGGACCCCTGAGCCGCAACAGGGCTAAATGATAGAAATTGCTAGCCAAATATCGATACGTAGACTACTGCTATGAGGCTCCCAACCTCGTCGTACCAAGATGAACCACACCCTCAACATACATCCGTAAAAAAATGCAACATAACCTATGATGTCTAACAAATATAGGGTAAAAAGATGATAGCCTCATGCTCTCTCCATCTCTTTATAACTTTTAGAAACCCTCATGCATTCCATCCATGAATTCTTTTCGAATTCTTTTATTTATTTTTCTTTTTATTATTCACCTTCCTAGTATCACTTCTCTCAACTTTTCTATTTTTCTTATTTTTAATTAATATTTACTCTCATTTAGTTTCCTAGATTTTCTCATTGACAATTCCTTCAATCTCTCCTAATTGAGTGGGTGCATGTTTACTATTAGTTATTTTCTCACTTTTTTGTATTCATAATTTCACATTTAAAATCAATAATCTAGGATTTCATTCACATACTATTTAATTAAAATCCTCATTATAATTCTTTTAAAATACTATTTGTTTCCCCCTGTTTAGTATTTTAATTTAATTGTCACGTTCTCATTGTGACGGGAATATTAAGGGTGCCATGCTCCGTGCATGCCCTTCAAATATTCCTCCCGCGGTGGGGACTAGTACGACAACTGAGACATCGTTAACTCAGTTTGGTCGACCCTATTGAGGGACTAGTGGTTCCTAGAGAATAAGGTCATTTCCTTAATATGCGCCCCCTAGTTAATGCCTCGTGAGTGACCGAGTCCATGGCCTACCCTCATGGAAACACACATCTGACAAGAAAAGTCCTATGTTGTTTTTTCGCAACTCATCACATGGAATAAATTCTAGTCTTACATATTTTTCCATTCAACCACGTTACCTAATATGGACCAATTCACAATCGCAATCCATTACCTGCATGTGAACACTAAGCGCATCAAATCTTTTAAAGATAAATCATAACATATAAATGCATATCATTCTAAGATCATCTAACGTGGATACCCAACTCAGTCCAGAGTCTATGCGGTATCGACGCAACCTCTTCTCGCATGTACCTATATTTTACTATCACACTTGATGACCCATCAAAGTACATGATATCCATAAACATAATCATATTCATTTAGTCGTCATTTCATAATTCCATTTCATTCATAAACATTCGATCATCATCAAATAATTTTACAATCTCAAAATAGATAGTTTCAAACATTTATCTTTAATCGTCAAAGTACTAGTTCCACACATGGTTGAGTCATTCGAAACTGAATGCCCTAAAAAATAACACAACATAACAATCCAGGTTTGACTCCACACATAACTGGGTCATTCAAAATCAAATGCCCTCAAATAATAATGTCGCAACATATCAAAGTCGAAATTCAAAAGCGAGGAACTACATACACCCCCTCTTTAGGAAACTTCATCCCGAAGTTCTAGGATAGATAATGAACTACTGACACATAAGTATTTCCTTATATAAGTGAAGGTGAAAATTCGTTCAAGCAAAATAATGTGCATAAGCCTAGCTACAATGGGGAACTACATACTCCACCTCTTTAGAAAACTTTGTCCTAAATTTAATATTCATTGCATATTCAAGGTGAATTTCAATTCTTCTTCAGATTCAAGTGTTCATGCAATTACATTCTAATTTTATCACATAATCATAGCAATAAGCACTAGATGTTCTACCCTCATTTATTCCATGTTTCATCTAACAAGGTTCCAATACATTCTTGATATTTTAGCAAGGATCGTTTAACCACTCGTAATTTCACATACTATCAATCTAGTAATAATTCTCAATAATCGCTAATACTGACTTAGATTGCCAACACCTTCTAGTCGTCCTCAAGGATCTAGGATATCCAATTAAACTAGATGCTAGATTGTTTCAATAACCACAATAAATAGGTAACCAACCAAATTTTATCACAACAAAATCAAAGTACGCATTCAAATTATTCGGCTATCCTCTCCTCCAAGAAGAGAAGATAAGCAACATACAATCTTTAGTAAAATATAGATTGGTAAATCACAATCACAAATTACCAAAGAAATATCGACTATAACATAATCAAAATCGATGCAAAAGTCACTCAACATCCCCATAAGACTACTCCCAACCCCCTTAATTTTAATGAAGTTGATTCTCAACCTTGATACGATTCCGAAGTGTCGAAACATAGAGACTTAGACTCTCATACCAAAAAAAAAATCCTAGTCATTTCATCAGCACCATGATTTTCTTCTCCCTGAGACGTTGTGTTGAGATAAATCCAAACATTCCACATGATTCCTTGTACATATCTCGCTGCATGTTGATTTGGACTTGAGTCTCTTGATTGGGGTACATCACACCTCTCATTGCCTCATGATCTTTTTGAATTTTAAACTCATCATTATAGAATATACTCGGATTGAGATATGACCCTGCTGCATGCAATGGTGAATGTAGTTGCATGTCCCACCTGGAATAAATAATATCCCATATAGGGAGATATTTAGATTCGTCCCCCTTATAGAAGACCTTGATGGCCTCTTTGGCCCTATCCATCCCCTCATAAACATACCCCATTGGTGGTTTGACATCATCCATGATCCTCAACGCTTTCACAAGTGGTTATGTCATCCTGACAATCCCAATGACTTCCTCCCATAAAATATCTCTATGGACAGAAAAACGCATGGCCAATGCATCTGGTTTTGTGTTTTCCTTATAATGTATCCATTCCCTACTACTAACCATCCATCTCAATGCTTGGTACTCATTAAGAAGGATTTGGAGAGAGAGAAAGTTTGTTGCAAACCTTGTGACAGCATGGCAACCGTAAGCTCACCTTCTGTGTACTCTCTCATAAGGCTCAACACCCAAGCATGGTTATAAATGTACTTGGATATTGTTTTTCACTCATGAACCACATCTTGAACCCACTCCAACTTCCCAATGTCCTCCAAATTTAAATCTATATAGTGGGAAACACAAGGGGTCCAATAAATAGTAGGGTATTTTGCACAAAGCAATTTAGCTGCTGCCACATAATTTGTAGTGTTGTTTGTGATTACTTGGACAACATGTTTGGCCTCCACTTCTTCCACAACCTATGCTAACAATGTAAATATCATATTTTCATATTTCACATGTGAAGATGCATCAACGGATTTCAGGAACATGGTTCCTTTAGGGAAAGACACAAGAAAATTTATGATTGTTCTACTACTCTGATTTGTCCACCCATCTGACAAGATTCTGCAACCTATAAAATCCCATGAGCTTTTAATGCTCTCCAATTGTGCCTTGACATACTACAACTCGTCATCTAGATTTCCCCCCCTAACTGCATTGTAAGAGGGGCCTTTGTATCCAGGGCCAACATTTGCAATAGAATCTACCATGGGAAGATAAAAATATTACCTTGCAATGTTGAATTGAAGTTGTCATGGTACCAAAACCTCCTCACTGCCATATCTCCCTCCTTCCTTTTCCTTTCATTAAAGCTATCCAAGGTTGGTTGAGATCCCAGGGTTGTATGAGGAAGGAATAAAGGAGAGGTGATAGATGGACTTGGTGCAAAACTTGATGAGAAACTACCTAGAGGTTCCATTAGAGATCTTCCCACCCATGGAGTTTCAAACCTCAGCCTATATATTTTGGAATTTTGGTCTTTGATACTTTCCAAATCAATGTGCATTTCCGTTGTGACTCCTTCAGGGAAACCATAAAAAACTATGGCATCTTTGCACACAACTCGATCTAGGTGATGTTTTAACCTGTTTATTCCCCCATACATAGTTGTTGGACACTAGTTGCACTTGACTTGATTGCATTTCCCTAGGACCACCCGGACACAATGTTCCCATGCTTTATCAAGATACCTTCTAGGTCTTCCCTTATGTGCCATGGATAACAATCTGATAGTGGAAAAAAAATTAAAATGAATTTTTATTTATAAATTAAAATTAAATGATTTTTTTATTTTTCATTAAATTTCACTCATTTTTGGAATACTGTGGAGGCCCCCATCACATCCCACGGGCATGTAGGAAGCCATAGGAGGAAGCTACAGGCTTGTGGGGTGTTGTGGCAGCCTCCACAACTTGCCAAAAAAAAAAAATGTTTTGTTTTGGCAGGCTGTGGGGGCTACCATAACAGCCTACAGGCCTATAGGTAGCCATAGGGGCTGTTTTTTGTTTTTTTTTTGGTAGACTTTGGAGGCTGCCATCACATCCCATAGGCCTGTAGACATCCAAACGGGGCAGTTTTTGTTTTGTTTTGGCAGGTTGTGGAGGCTGCCATCACAACCCATAGGCTTGTAGGTAGCCACAGGGGGAAACCTACAGGCCCGTGGACTATGATGGAATCCTACATGGCATGCCAAAACAAAACAAATGTTATTTTTTTTTCTTTGGAAAGATTTGGAGGCTTCCATGACAACCCACAGGACCCTAGGAATCCACAAGGGTAATCCTACAGGCCTATGGGTTGTGATGGAAACCTCCACATCCTGCAAAAAAAAAAAACTTTTTTTTTTGCTTTGGAGGGTTGTAGTGGCTACCATCACAGCCCATAGGTCTATAGGAATCCACACAAGACATCCTACAGGCATGTGGGTTGTGATGGTAGCCTACAAATCCCTAAGGAAACCTATGTAGGCTGCCATAGGCCTGCAAGATACCACTGTGGCAACCTACAGGCCTGTAGGTTGTGATGGAAGCTTACACAGGACTCCCTAGGGCTGTGGAGGTTGCCTACTAATCGACCCTTCCTCAATGTAACTCGACTCTCCTTAATGTGTAGTCTCAGCTCTTGACTCTCCTCAATGCTCATTGCATAGGCTTAGTTGGCAGATGTGGTGAGGAAAGATGAGACCCATGCCTTCTTAAAGGAGTTTTTGCGTCCATACGATTCCCTCCAAAACTACAGGCGATGGTAAAAAAATGTGGGTTTTTTGGAGAGACGACGAACTCACGAGTCTGGCAAGTAAGCCCTAAGTTTGGTAGTTGGGGTGCGTATTCGGCGAGTCTGGAGAGTGCCAAGTTTATGTTAGGATATTTAGACACTTAGGGGTTAGTTAAGATCAACTTATTAAAATATATCCATTAGGAAAAGTGTGTTTCTTTAGTATGCATTAGTATGCATTTGTAAATATCTAATCCGACGGTCACGATATGTTCTAGACATAGAGTGATCTGACGATTCAACTTCTCTTAGATCATAACTACCTTTGATTTGTGGCTTAACACCTTATTGGTCCATGATATCTATTTAAAGATCATGGATGGTCACTTGGTAGTTGATCGATTATGAGAAGCTCATATGTAACTTTCTTTCTTTTGCATAATAAACTGCCTCAAGTAGTTATTTGGTTGGGGTCGTGGAGTGTTTCCCTTTCGAGGGTTTAAACCACATGAAATCATTGGTGTGTTGATATGTGATCTATTTGTGTGAGCAACTGCTCTAGGTGTTCGGGATTTTGGAATCATCATGTGTAGTTGAACATGGTATCAGAGCCTTTCTAAAGAGCCGCTTCCGTTGGTGATCTAGATCTTGAACCGGTGTTGTCGAAGCTGTGAAAGGGTTTCTGGTTCTAAAATTTCTATGCATTTTTGTGCTGTGAGAGGTGTCTCATTGCTTTCAGAGCGCCGTTTCCAATGGGGAAAATTTTCTTTTCATAGAAAAAGGCTTATGTTTTCCCAAGTCACTTGCATTTCATCAAATCTAGAGGTATATTGTTACAGTGACATTTTTTTATTTAAAATAATTTTCTCATTTTCTTTTCAGATCTAGTATTTTTTTAGTTTCGGGTTGTTACCTTCTCTTTTTTCATATGATCTTTTCCCTACACCTTGTGCGATCTCGAAAAATCATAAACAAAAGAAAAATGGTTTTATTTACTGTGTATGTTATTTGCCGTGCACTTCGTGCGACCGCGACAAATAAAAAACAGTGAGAAAACATATATAGTCCAGGCAAGCTAACGAGGCCTAACCCCAAATTCGAGGCATATTATTTGTTTTTTTGTTTGTTTTTGTTTCGGTTTATGTGAATTGATTTGCAAGAAAAAAGGTCTTTTTTTAGTAAGCACAAAGTTCGAGACAAAAAAACCTTCCTCCATTCCATCTTTTATGTACATTTTAATATTAGCTCACTTGGTTAAAAGTTACTTTATTTAATAAGATGTCTTGACTTCAAGTCTTCTTGTTAGTTAATTTTCTAAAATTGCATGTATTTTCTATTTTTTACTTACTTTATTGTAAAAGTGCATCTCCCTCAAATTATAAAAGTGAGTCACTTAAAGTCTTTTAGTTTTTTTGCATGCAATATTTAAAGTATCATTATTGTAAAAGTGAAACTCCACTTATTTTACAAAAGTGGTTCACATAAAGTAACATTATTGTAAAATGAGTTTAAAAGGTTAAGCTTTGGAAGAGGGGGGTTCTTTTTTTTTTTCTTCAGTTGGGTCAATCCTTTGCCTGCCTCGTATTTGTTGGGGTCACCTGCAACCATTTTTTCAATCAAGCATAACTTCCTCATCCAGAGTCATTTTTCAGTGCCGTTTTTTTAAACAGCCTGGTTTTTCGATATATTTGCATCCATACCATTGGTTTCTATTTTTACAACCTTCATTTTACAATATGGCCTCCCCATGTGATATTATCCTTACTAGTTCCAACTATTTCTCATGGAAATCTCGTATGGAGGATGTCCTACGAAGTAGGGGATTTTACCGAATTACCTTAGGGAAAGAAACATAGCCCACTGATGCTGATAAAAAAATAAAATGGGCCAATAAATGTGATGAAGCTCATGGATTAATTGGGATGTCAATCTCTATTGATTTATGATTCCACATATCTGGAATTGATGAACCAGATAAAGCTTGGGAAAATTGGAATCTGTGTTTGGTAAACACAATGAGATTCGAGGTCACCAGCTAGAAAATGAGCTGATTTCCTTAAATCCAACTGATTTTTCGCGCATTCAAGATTATCTATCTAAGTACAAAACTCTTAGAATCTTCTGTGCATAATGAAAAATTAAAAGATAAGACAAGCAATGCATGTATCATATTCTTTCCAAACTTGGAGCTGCATATTCTGTTGGAAAATCCTTGCTGGTACAACAAAAAGAGAATTCCAAGCATTCCAAGAAGCAAAATATTCAAAATAATAAGCCAAACAAGGGTCCCAAACCCTTTCAACCAGCTTATTCTTCAAAAAATGACAAAGGTAACAAACCAAAAGGTAAGAAGACTAAGCGTCATTGCAACTTTTGCGGAAAAGATAATCATGATGAATCTAAATGTTTCAATAAGATGGCATCGTTGGAAGCAACAATGAAGAAGCATCACATCAACCTTGATTCGTCTTCAGAATCTCCATCTCATGGACATGCACTTTGTGCTTCTGGTTTTTCCTATAATGCATCTTCTTCTTCTACTTCGAATGAGTGGCTCATTGATTCTGGATCTTCTTATCATATGGCTAAGGATAAAGCCATATTTTCTACTATGCATGAATGTAACACCAAACAAATATTTGTTGGTGATGATCGATCTCTTAGTGTTGTAGGATCTGGAACAGTTCTGGTAGATAATGGACAGTTTAGTGATGTACTATGTGTTACAAGAATTTCCTGCAATTTGTTGTCAGTCTATCAAATCATTCATTTTGGTGAAGGTAAAATTGTAACGTTTACACTTCACCAAGTTGTAATCAAGGATTTTAAAGATCCTAAGCATGTCCTAGCCACTGGAATGGTTGATGATATTACCAGGTTGTACAAGTTTAACAACTTTGGGTCATCACATTTTCCCTCAGTTTTTTTTGCTCATAGTGATAACTTGAGCAAACTTTGGCATGAGCGATTTGGTCACTTAAATTATCGGTCATTGCAAGAACTATGTAGAGAAAATATGGTGACAGGTAATCCGATGGTATCTTGCAAGGATGGTGTTTGTTCCGGTTATGTACTCAGAAAACATCATCGGGACAATTTTTACAAACGTGCCTCTTAGCACACCTCAGACCCCTTGGAGCTTGTGCATAGTGACTTGTGTGGTCCTCTTCCATCTACTTCCTTTTCTGGTTTCAAATATTTCTTAACTTTCATTGATGATTACTCTATATACACTTGGGTTTATTTCCTAAAACTTAAGAGCAAAGTTTTTAACATGTTCTTGGCCTACAAGGCCCTTGTTGAAAAACAATCTGGTCATCAAATTCTTAAGTTAAGATCTGATAATGGGGGAGAATATGTTAACAACAAGTTCACTACTTTATGCACTGAACAGGGAATCCAACAACAACATATTGTTCCTTATACACCACAACAAAATGGTGTTGCTGAATGGAAGAACCACACTTTAAAAGAACTCGCTAATTGTATGCTTCAAGCTAAGGGACTAACTCTTCAATTTTGGGTTGAAGCCATAAAATTGTGCAAATTACATAGTTAATCGCACCCCCACTAAAGCTTTACAAGATATCACACTAGAAGAAGCATGGAGTAAAATTAAACCAGATGTAAGTCACTTTTCGTGTATTTGGTAGTGAAGCATGGGCTCATATTCCAGATGAAAAACAAAAAGCATTACAACTTAAAAAAGAAAAGTGCATATTTTGCAGCCTAAAAGTGAAAAGTGCATATTTGTTGGATATTTTGAAAATGTAAAAGGTTATAGACTTCTTCATCCACATTCTCATAATATAATTATTAGAAGAGATGTTAAATTTGATGAAAATCTCTTGGCCCGCGAGCCTAACTCGGCGTTTGTGCCATCTTTGGCCTGCGAGCCTAATTCGGTGCTTGTGCCTTCTTCTACTTACAACTTCCTTGACAACATTCCAATTCCAATTTCTGATGATGATAATGGGGATGAAAATCCACCTCCGCCTGCTCATTTTCCTCCAATTGCACTAGCATAATCACTTCCTCGAGTTCAACATGTGAATCAACTAGTGATCTTGCTGGTGATCCTAGAGATCAACGACGAACTCTTTCTCAGTTCCAACAAGCCTCTTATATTTTGGCTCAAGTTTTCGAGAATCATGATCCAGATACTTTTGCAGAAGCTTCAGGGAATCCAGATTGGAATACAACTATGGATGATGAATATCGTTCCTTAATGGCGAACAATACTTGGTATCTTGTCCCTCTTCCAAAACGAAGAAAACTTGTCAGATGTAAATGGGTCTACAGAATTAAGTATGCTTCAGATGAAAGTGTTGAAATACTTAAGGCAAGGTTAGTTTCCAAGTTGAAGGAGTCAACTACAATGAAACCTTTTCCCCTGTCGCAAAAATGGACTCCATACGCCTTGTTCTTTCCCTTGCAGCCTTACATAAATGGGAGGTACATCAAATGGATGTCAAGTCTGCATTTTTACATGGTGATTTGCAGGAGGAAATTTACATGGAACAACCTCCTGGCTATGTTCAAAATGACTCTAGCAGCTCTTCATAACTTGATGAATCGTCCTGATGATGAATCCGGTTTTGGATTCGAAACGTCGATGACAATGATGAATACTGTGGATCCTCCGAAACATGCACCTGAAGACTCTAGCCTTGTCTGTCGCCTTAAAAAATCGTTATATGGCCTTAAGCAAGCCCCTTGAGCCTGGTATGCCAAAATGGATAGCTTTCGCCTTGATACTGGTTTTTTAGATGTCATTCTGACCCTAATGTCTATACCAAGAAAGTAGGAAACAATCTCATCATCCTTGTTCTTTATGTTGATGATATTATTCTTACTGGTAGCGACCCTAAGCTTTTAACCCATGTGAAATCCAGTCTTAAGCAAAAATTTGAAATGACAGACTTAGGACATCTGCATTATTTTCTTGGCCTCCAATTCTTGCAAACCAAAGAAGGAATCTTCTTTCTCGATCTAAGTATGCTTGTGTCCTTCTTCATCGCTTTCACATGGAAGATTGTAAACCAACTCCCCCTCCCTTCCAGTCCGGAGTCAAAATTTCTGCCACTTTCACTTCACCCAAATTTGATGCCACCCTGTATTTCCAGCTTGTTGGTAGTCTCTTATACTTGACTCATACCCATCCTGATGTTTCCTTTTTCGTTGGTCGTGTTTCCCTCTATATGAAAATGCCCCATGAAAGTCATTGGAAAGTAGTAAAAAGAATACTTCGATATATTCGGGGTACAATTCAGTTTGGGATTCATTACAGTTCAGGGGGGACTCCTTTGTTGGTTGGTTTCACTGATTCAGATTAGGTCGGCGATCCTGATGATTGGAAGTCTACTGTAGATTATGCTTTCATTCTGGGTTCTGGACCTGTCACTTGGGCTTGTAAGAAACAACAATCGCTTGCTCTCTCTTCAGCAGAAGCATAGTATCGTGCAACAGTTAATGCCAGTCAAGAAGCTTTATGGCTTCGACAGATCCTTTCATCGTTTGTATCCCAACAACAACATCTGACTCCCCTTTGGTGCGACAATCAAAGTTCCATCAAGCTCGCCAAAGATCTAGTTCAACATCAACGCAACAAACACATTGAGCTACATATCCACTTCATAGGAAAGCTTGTTCATGATCGCGTTCTTGAAGTGTTATTTTTCCCTACAGATGATCAAGTTGAAGACATCTTCACCAAATCTCTTACAGAAGCGAAGTTTTCTAAAATTCAATCTATGTTAGGAGTTCAAGAACTTGTCATTAAGGGGGGATAGGCTCTAATGCCTCCTTCCTTCTCCTAATAGTGTCACTTTTGTAAATCCTTCAATCCTATCCCAAGTTGTTCTTAAGGGGGGATGTTAGGATATTTAGATACTTAGGAGTTAGTTAAGATTAACTTGTTATAATATATCCATTAGGAAAAGTGTGTTTCTTTAGTATGCATTTGTAAATATATAATCCGACGGTCACGATATGTTCTAGACATATAGTGATCCAATAGTTCAACTTCTCTTAGATCATAACTACCTTTTATTCGTGGCTTAACGCCCGATTGGTCCATGATATATATTTAAAGAGCATGGAGGGTCACTTGCTACTTGATCGATTATGAGAAGCTCATATGTAACTTTCTTTCTTTTGCATAATAAACTGCCTCAAGTAGTTATTTGGTTGGGTCGCGGAGTGTTTCCCTTTCGAGGGTTTAAACTAGGTGAAAACATCAGTGTGTTGATCTGTGATCTGTTTGTGTGAGTAACTGCTCTAGGTGTTTGGTCTTTTGGAATCATCCTGTGTAGTCGATCAGTTTATCCCGTGAGTATTGGGTGAGTAATCGTTTCTTCTACCACTCGTACAGACTCATCATACTCAGAGAGTATTGAGCGAGTCTAACTACACTGATTTGAACCATGCTCTAATACCATATGTAATGCCCCTCTAGGGACCCTACTGAAACCCACTAACTAATCATGCAAGATCTATAATGCAGATCTACAATACAAAATGTATTTCGGTGTTTTTTTTAACAAATAATTTAGATATAGAATAAGCATATTAACAAATTTATTTAGCCAACAGAACTTTAATAATTTCATAATTCACATGTTCTTATTTGTACTCTTTTGTCATGGATTTTGGAGGTTGTCGAAGCTTGTCAAAGTGCCGCTGCAAGCCCGCATTTTGATTTCCAATAAATAGAATTCCACCGAAAACCACCCTATTGTTCCCACAAGGTACTCTCCTTCCCCTATGACCCCTGAGTCGCAACAAGGCTTAATGATAGAAATTTCTAGCCAAATCTTGGTACATAGACTACTGCTATGAGGCCCCCAACCTTGTCGTGCCAAGATGAACCACTCCCTCAACAAACACCGTCAGAAATGCAACATAACCTATGTGATCCAACAATAGGGTAAAAAGATGAGCCTACTTCATGCTCTCTCCGTCTCTTTATAACTTTTAGAAATGCTCATGCATTCCATCCATGCATTATTTTTCTTATTTTTAATTGAGATTTATTTTCATTTAGTTTCCTAGATTTTCTCATTGACATTTCCTTCAATCTCTCCTAACTGAGTGGGTGCATGTTTACTACTAGTTATTTTCTCACTTTTTTGTATTCACGATTTCATATTTAAAATCAATAATCTAGGATCTCATTCACATACTATTTAATTAAAATCCTCATTCCAATTCTTTTAAAATACTCTTTGTTGCCCTCCCCTCCCCCCCGTTTAGGATTTTAATTTAATTGTTGTGTTCTCATTGCAATGAGAATATTAAGGGTGCCATGCTCCACACATGTCCTTCAAATATTACTCTCGTGGTGGGGACCAGTACAATGACTGAGACATTGTTAACTCAGTTCAGTCGACCCCGTTGAAGGACTAGTGGTTCTTGGAGAATAAGGTCGTGTCCTTATTGTGTGTCCCCTAGTTAATGCCTTGTGAGTGACTGAGTCTGTGGCCTACCCTCACGACAACACACATCTAACATAAAAATCCTCTATAGTTTTTCCCAAATCATCACGTGGAATGATTTCTATTCTTGCATCTTTTCCATTTAACCCTGTTACCTGATGTGGACAGATTGGCAATCACAATCCATTACCTGCACATGAACACTACATGTATCAAATATTTTGAAGATAAATTATAACATATAAATGCATATCAGGATAACATCGTCTGTCGTGGATACCCGACTTAGTCCAGAGTCTATGCAGTATCGACACAACCTCATGTCGCATGTACCTGTATTTTCTTGTCACACTTGACGACCCATCAAAGTACATGCTATCCATAAACATAATCATATTCATTTAGTCATGATTTCACAATTTCATTTCATTCATAAAAATTAGACCATCATCAAATCATTTCACAATCTCAAAATAGATAGTTTCAAAAATTTATCTTTAATCATCAAATTACCAGTTCCACTCATGGCCATGCCATTCGAAATTGAATGCCCTCACTGAAATAACACAACTTAACAATCCATGTCTAAATACACACATAACAAGTTCATTCAAAACCGAATTCCCTCAAATAATAATGTTGCAGCATATCAAAGTCGAAAGTTAAAAGCATGGAACTACATAAACACACAAGCACAATGACTATTGGAATTGATCAGTTGGTTAGAAAATGTGGTTGTTAACCACACGGTTATATTACCCTCATAAATAATTCCCAAGAAAACTTGTGGACACTTCCCCTCTTTCTGAGGATGGTATCTAGTCTAAAGTGGGCATCTTGGACTTAGTGTACTTAACCCCAAGGAAACCGAACCATGGACATGCACATCATGTACAATTTTCAACAATGTCCTAGCAACAGTGAAACCAACCAATTGAGTGGGATAGGGATTTTCAAAGCTTCACAAGTCTTCCAGCATAATAGGGAGTTTCAAAGCTATCCTCTAGCAATATCAATTCAAATTATAGAAATACATCTATCTTGTGAATTGGATTGTTCATGATTCTTCCAAAATCATAGAGAGTTTCATAGTTGTCCTTTGGTAATATATATATCAATTCAAATTCCAAACATACATCTATGTTTTTCTAAATGGGTTTGTTGGTATAGATTTTGGCACACTTTATTAATATCAAACAAACAATTTTAGTACATATTCAAATTATAAATGAAAACATAGTTACAACTAAGTAAGCCTTAAAATCCTAAAGTACTTAATCAACATAAACAATAGTTATTTAACAATTATTCAAGAAATATAAACTACATAAAAGTAAACAAGAGAGTTAATGATATAGAATCTTCAAAATATAACCTTTATCTTGATAATTCAAAAAAGACAAAGCAATTTTCATGAGCCTCTTCGAGGGGGAAACCTCCTATGACTTCCAATTGAGGGGGAAATCACAACAATTGATAGAACATTCCATAGCCTATTATCTCTATAGTAGTTCCTCTTCTGCAAAACCCTAACTACCTGTGGTCCCATCACTAACGGGTGCCAACCATTTAGTGGGACTTTTTTATTAAAGAGGACATTATGTAATAGCCAAATAACTACCTAATGGTCCTTATTCAAAGAGGATGGACCCTTACATTAATTATTAACTCCTATGTAACCCAAAGTAGGGAGGTTAGAGTAGGGCCCTAACATGCTCTTTCACTTCAAGAGTAACATTGTTCTCAAGGATGGAGGTATGTAAACTACTGTAAAATTGTTGTCAGTTCCTATTTGGCATTGTTTGCCTATGTATTAATCCACTATATTAACACTTTCTAAACTATGTGATGGCAGAATTGGCATTCTCTTGTGTTCAGTAGTGCCTCCAACTCTAAGAAAATGGAACTCGTTTCATCAAGTTCTAGAAGGTTGGTCTAAACTCAACAATTTGGCCCGACAACCTTCTTTGAACACGACACATGAAACACTAGGAAAATATTGGTGTGGGATAGAAGAGACAATTGATAGGTTACTATTCCAATGCATTCAAAACTATCTGATAGTGTCCATACAATTTTGGTGCGATCTTTCAAGGGCTCTTGTATTTGAGAGAGGATTGATTATAGGGTTGGAGAGGAAGGAACACATCATCCCCTTCTTCAAAAGAATGTTGAAATTAATGTTGATTGGCATGTTGCTTCATACCATTTTGATCCAAAATCAAATTATCCTCAAGTGGTTGAATAGTTATTATGGTGTTAAGTATGATCCACTTCTTGAACCTTGGATGTCCCTAGTATATATGAGGCCAACAAAGGAGGTTTTTTTCCATAGGAAACTTCACAGAGTGACATTTTGGTGATTCCATGACATGGTATTGTACCACCATTTAGTAAGGGGTATACATTGATCCCATTGGTTTTGTCTCTCTACTATAAAACATCATAAGTAGGTGTCCAAGCATTTGTTGACCACTTTAGTTTGACCATAATTTGGGGATGATAAGTTGTGCTCATGTTCAAGTGTGTTCCTTGTAGTGTAAACAATTCCTACCATAATTTTTAGGTGAGGCTGGGATCATGATTTGACACAATGGATGTGGGTGTGTCATGTAACATAAAAATTTGATCCATGAAGACTTGGACACTATGGAGGGCATATATGGATGTTGTAAGGCACAAAAGTGACAATATCTAGAAAGGTAGTGAGTCATATATGTCTATGCCTATTTATGTATGGGATAATATAGGAATTTAAATTTTCAAGTTCAAGTTACATTTTTAAACAAAGAACATGGCATCAAATTTGACTTTGTTAGTAATGGCACTAGCCTTGAAGCTTTATTCATTGCATTCATGTCAAAGGTTTTGAGAATCATGGGGATATTTGTATTTTTTGTAATGAATGGTATACTTCTTAGTGATCGATTTATGTTATATAAAACCACACATAGTTGTGGTTCTTGTATCATGTTCCTATGAGACCGAGAAGCTAGAGTTGCTTTTGCATGTTGAGAGAGTTTTATGCTTCTCATATATAGAGATATTCTAGTTAAATAATAGTGAGAAATTGTTGTTTGTGCTAGAGACAACTACATGGTGTGGAAAAATAATACCACATGGTTGTGCAAAATATTGTTAATTTTTTTCGGTGTCTACAATGTTAGGAGATGTGAATTCTCTTATCTACATGTCATTGCTTGATTAGGTGTTAGGACTCATGATAAAATTATACATGCTAACTACACATGATAAATGCATGAAAAGGGAAAAAACTATCAATTGTCATAAATTAATCATAAAATATGCCAGGATAAACCAAGATGGACAAGTGCTTCATGAACAAAAGGAAAACACCAAGTTGTCAAGAAGTGCCATCAACGAGACAACATTTCAAAGTGATAAAATGTTGTTTTGCAAAGCAGTTGGCAATAAGATGGTGCATTTGAACTATGTAAGAAACATGTGTGTAGGATGCATGCACATATTGCTAAAGTTATCACAATGACAAGTCATCAATCCACCCTTGAAAAATATGGATGGTGGGAGTTGAACTAACATTTTTCCACTTCCTCTTTTTCAAAAAATATCTATGGGAAGAGATGTTACAAAGTCAAGAACATGGTGAGGTGATTGATCTCGAGGATTAGAGTGAATTCTCCCTTGCAAAAGGATGTGAGTTTTCTCTATCTTGTAAAAGTGAACAACAAACTGGTGTTAGAAAAGACTAGAAATGTATTTTTGTAAATATTGGAGAAGCAACTAAGTTCAAATGCTTAGAATATCTAAGTCCATGTCGAAATGGTTAGAAAATAAGCTCAATGGAGTTTACAACTCATTTCCATGCTTTCCAAGACCTTCACCTTTATAGCCTATTTTGCGGAGAAACTTAGAACATATTCCAGTTATGTGATGATCACAAATGGAAAGACATGTACATAAAAATAGAATCATTATATATAGAATAAGATACAACACAATAATTCTTTAAGAGTTCATATAGTGGATGAGTACTTGATTAAGGGGATGTCACATATCCTTATGGACCATGAGAAACAAGATTTGATTTCATATTTAAAATCTAACGATGGTAATGCACGGTGATTAAGAACTGCATAACTTTAAAAAAACAATGCTAAAATATGAGTATATATGAAAAAGTTATGCCCCTCAATAAGGTTTCCAAAATAGGAATTGTATTAGACCTTGTCTGAAAAATAGAAAATATCACCATGCATATGACTACAAGACAAAAATTTAATGTACTAGTGCTTACAACTAGAACACTTAGCTTCAAAATAATTTCACTAAAATGGTCCTTGACGACTTACATATCATTGATTAAAATTGTAGTATAATTTTTTATGCTTAATGGAAACAAGTCCAAAATAAGCGTTGACATGGTAGTGCATATGATGACATGACATGTTAATTATGCCCTGATGTTAATGCGTTAGTGGTGATTGTGAAAAACTGATGACATGAAATTGTTGAATATGCCAATGATTGTACTTTCTCATTGGAATGATGACATGGATCTATGGCAAGGCCCACACGAAAAATGTGGTGGTATTCAGGGTTGGAATTTTATTTCATCTTTGCCCTTCAGGGTAAATTTTTTTGACGTTTTGAACTTTAATTTTCCCTGTCACTTAACGTTTTGTTGAAGAAATTACCCTTCAACAAAACTACCTTCGGTTAAATTTTTTTTCTCAAAACGCAGCCAAAAGCCATTCTCCACACATGGGATCTCCTGTCCAACGTTTAGAGCCTATTTCAGCGCTATAGTGTTCTACTTGGCTTCAATAGTGGCCCCACACAACTTTGTGATGCAGGCCTGGACATGGAGAGACACACCGATAGATCAAGATAACTTAAAACAATAAACAATTATTGCTTTGTGAGGATATTTTTCTTTCCGGCCTCCGAATATAACTATTTTGGCACTTTTTAATTGTTATAAAGAAAGCTTTTTTACTGAAAACTAAAACAAATCAAGTAAAAAAATAAAAAAGCTTTTATTCGGTTTCACTATAGTTGCAGTTACAAGATTATTCTCAAGTTGACTGTATTTGTAAGCCACTGCAAAAGATACTCAACTGCTTTAATTTAATACCATTTAAACTAAACAATTGACTGACCTCCCTGTCGATCCAAACATTTTGGTGTAGAGTGTCAAAGCTCGAGTACTGTCCTTTGAGGGCACAACCATACAAATGCATAAGCTATATGAGTTTACATCCTCGCCTTCAGTCACCTGCAACATATCATGCCATTCCCTAGATGCATGGTCATGATCACCACAACAAGTATGGTACCCATTGCTAAGAGGCTCATGTGGATTCACTCACCCAACCATTTCCATTTGAGAATTTAACCACATTACTTATAAAGATAATTACCTCGGCCTTCCACTAGGTCATGAAGATTCCAATCAATATGACTCGGTTTTAGCTTTAGCCGAGATTGTTGAAAGCTCAGCTCATAGGATTTTTCTGGTATGAAACTGGACCATGCAAGGAAAGGAACCCCCATATGGCGATAAATTAAATCTCTCCTGGTTTTAGTTCTGTTATCTGCTGCAGACAAAAAACACACACTTGGAGGCTGCCCGACGTTGCCGTGCAGATGACCATGACTGTGACCGTAAACATGACCCCATATGTGTTTGTGCATGTACATGTAGCAGAAGAAGAAATCGAGGAGAATGTGGTGGGCCTGCAATATTGGGGGTGAGGGCCATAATATCGGACGAGGTACTCGTCATTGCCATGTGACGCTCCGCTTAAAGTCCTCGGTTTCTTTAACCTTGTGCTCTTTAACCTTGTGTTGCTATGTATTCTTAATGAAATTTATCTTTCCTTCTCCCAAACGACATACGTGCCTCCTTCTTATTCTACAAATTCAGCGGTCTAGGTTGTTTTAGGCATTGCCAAGCCTCTCGGAAAGCATAGCATTCGAAGACTATCTGCTGCTTTGTATGTATTCAATCGCACCACAGGAATTGAACCCCCGACCTGGAAAATGCTTGGGAATAGAATGAAACCTGATATCGAGTGCTCTGCTCGTCTTTGTAGAGTAGTATTAGTATTCTGAGGCACTGCTTCTGCAATGCCTAATTATTGTAAGGTTCGCAATCACATGGGTAGGTGATTCGCATTTAATGTGAAACGACTAGTTGGGAAGGTGCGAACTACGAAGGGTTCATGTTAAAGCAAAAAGGGTCTCCTCGTTGGTCCACCACGGTTACCATCACGTTACCTCTATGTTATTAACACCTTGCTAACCAAAACTAATCACGTTTTATAAAAAAATTGAACGTCAAAATACGTTCTTGCTAATTACTTGCCTGTTTAACTCAACGGCTTGGCAAAAATTTTGGCGGTAAATAACGGGAAAAATGCCCATCAAATTCCAACTCTGGTGGTATTGTACTGAGGTCGAAGGTTAATGTGGTAATATGGATGTCAAAGGTGTTGTGGTAAAGGGCCACATGTCACATTTTTATAGGCACACATGTCTCAATTAAAATTGATCTCATTTGGAGGTTATAAATGATCGTTCATTACATAAAAAGGCCTCCACGTGAGTAGTGTGGAGTGTGGCAATGCTCTCATTGAATAACAATGAAAGGAGGGAAGCACCACATGAGGTGACACCCTCACCAATTTTTATAATACCCAACAAAAAAATGATATGTTAGGCGAGCTTGCTAAAGGGTATGAGGGGGCTACCAATAGTAAACCAACAACCACTGCAAAGGAGCTGACTAATTGTCTAAAAATAGAGTATGTGATTGGAAATAAAAGCGCCACAAAATGCAAAAACTAGGCCCTCATTGGAAAAAAATGGCGTTGAATCCACACAAAAACCAAAAGATCCCAAGAAGGGACAAAAACCACAAAGAATGAGGTAAGGGGCCTAATCACTACTATATTTTCTAATGAAATTATTTTGCAACTTCTTATTTCTAGCCACATAATGCTACTGGAAAAATTAGATAGAAATAAAAACAAAATATATTTGAATAAAAATTTCTAAATTGAATTTTGTTACCCTTTTTTAATTTGGCAATTGTGGCTTGCGAGAGCTAAATATTCACATTTTGGGAAAATTAAAGATGATTTCAAAGAGGCACGCGTGATCAGTGTCACACATGGTGTTTTTAGCATAATGAAATCTGTTATGAATGCTATAATGGGATAAATAATGTAAACAAATATACCTCATTCCCTGATGAGCACATATTTCTCATTGCAACCTCTGATCCTTGGTATGGAGACATTTTGATCTATCTCCATACTTTGATATGTCCACCAGCTTTTTCTAGAGAAGAATGACGAAAACTTCGACACCATGCTAAAAACTACCTCATAATTGCTGATACATTATACAGACGAGGGGTATACTCCATCTTACACCGTTGTTTGAATTTGTAAGAAGTCGAGTTAGTATTGAATTATGCCCACTGTGGAGCATGTGGGGGTCATCTTTCTAGATTGAAAACAACCCAGAAAATACTCTGTGCCAGTTATTTTTGGCCCACCATCTTCAAGGATTGTGTGGAAGCCGTGAAATGTTGTCATCCATGTCAGCTATTCACCAATAAAATGCGAGCACACCCTGGTCCTCTTCACCCCGTCATCACAGCAGGTCCCTTCACCAAATGGGGAGTATATTAAATAACTTGCAACCCAGTTTCTGCTGGGGGGCATCAATTTATCATCGTTGTTGTAGACTAATTTACTAAGTGGGCATAAGTGATGCCTACTGTGAAGGAAGATGGTGAAACAACAACTTATTTGTGTTCAATCATATTATTGCTAGGTTCGGCATTCCCAAGGAGATTATTACCGATCACGGTAGACATTTTCATAATTATATGATGGCAGAGTTGACTACTATGCTGGGGTTTAGACAGGAACATTCATCTCCTTTCTACCTGCAGGCGAATGGACAAGTTGAAGCAATTAATAAGAATTTAAAAACCATTCTTCAACGTACCATTAATGCTAGTAGATCAAACTACCACATTATGTTATATCCATCTCTTTGGGCATATCATACCAATGTTAAGACTGCTACAGGATTTTCACCTTTCCAACTTGTCCACGGGTTGGAGGCAGTCACCCCTATTGAGTGCGAGATACCATCATTAAAGTTGGCTATCCAACTCTTACTTGAAACTTCTACTTTAGAGGAACGATTGCTTCATCTCGAACATTTAGATGAACATTGCAGAGATGCGCTTATTGTGAATGAAGCACACAAAAAATGAGTCAAAAGTCAATATGATAAATTTGTCAAGCCTAGGGTTTTCTTTGAAGGAGATCTCGTTCTGATCTATGATCAGGACAAAGACTCCTTGGGGGTAGGAAATTTTAATTCTATGTGGCTCGGTCCATATATCGTTTATAGAGTTTTGAAGAAAGGGTCATATGAACTGGTTGATTATGATGGAGTTAAGCTGCCTGAGCCTAGGAATGGGCTCTACTTGAAAAAGTATTATGCTTAACATATATACTTTTTCTTGTACATAGTTGTACAGTAATGTAGATTTAGACTTTTTGCATTGCTTATGTGTCTTCTGGTTGTGTTTCAGATGGAAACCGAGTGGTTTGTAGGATTCTCTGATGATGCTAGTCGCCACACTCACAATTTGGCTTCAGCTGCTTGGGTGATTTATTAACCTACATGTCAACTTGTTTCGTCAGGAGGTGCTTGTTTAGGACCTGCCACGAACAATATGGTTGAGTATAGTGTTGTTATTGAGCTACTATGAGATGCTCTTCACCACAGCATTTCATGTTTGGAAGTTAGGCTTGATTCTCAGTTAGTTGTACTCCAGCTTACGGGTGAGTATCGGGTTAGAGATTCTTTATTATTACGTCATTTTTTGAAAGTTAAATGACTTGAAAGACAGTTTGATCACATTTTATATCCATACATTTCAAGGAATAAAAAAACAATAGCTGATGCATATGAAAACTATGTACTCGATTGGAATTTGTATCATAAATAGTAAAATAAATCACCACACACATAAAGCAACATGTATATAATCGATAGGTGTATATATATATATAAGTCCAAAAAATAAGCAGTGAGTCTGAGTATCAATATTTGTCAAAGACATATAACAATATACAAATGTGGGCATGATAGCCTCAAAATAGTGTCAGTATCCCTATGAGGAGGCAGGATCCTTGGCCTGCTCTGCTATGACCTATATGTAGCATATCACCAACCTAACTACTTTCCTAAGTAGCCTAATCCATGCATGGGGCACACCCAGTACATGTTCCTGCATATCCATCGACATCTGCTCTATGCGAGAGGTAGGTATATCTGCGTCAGCTGGCTCATCTTCCCCTTAATGTTCTGTAGCATGGCATATGTTCCACCTGGCTCTGTTGGTCGCACAAACACTCGCAGGTGTCCAACCGACCTCACTGGCCCAATATCTGCACAAAGTATGTTGTCATTACTTAAGCTCACTCAAAAACATATGTACATATTTTTTAACAAAAAATTATAAAAATTAAATAACTTTCAAAATAAATTTGATACCTATCTCTCCCCAGGAAGCTCTTGGAGGTATCATGAGTTCCGGATCACCCCGGAAGTCCATACTAGCATATGGAAACTTCTCAAAAGCAGGAACCTGTCGGCTCCACCAGCCTAGGAATTTCTCATTGTCATAGGAGGTACTAGTACCTCCTCCTCCCTGTCGTAAGAATATAACCCCCCATCGAGTCAGCATGGGATCATGGGGACTACTAGGTGGGAGAGACACCCTTGGACTCAAGTTTGGAACTCTCTCGAAGAAGAAAGTACATAATGTACTGTCATAGAAAAAATGTTTCTTCTTCCCCGTTCTGCACTCACTGAGTTGGTGTTTCATATTCACCAACAAGACGGAACACCAATAAAATATCACGTTGTGCAAGCATTCTACCTGATCTTCATATAGCTACGAGAAGCTAGATTTTGGGAAGCACTACCACCGATCCAGTTCATGGTACTCAGTATGAATTTTAGTGGAAAACTTGTTATTTTACCAATTGGCACATGATTGCACCACTCTTCTCGGTTCCAACCACGCAGTATGTGTTAATGTATTATTGCACAGATAAGGATCCTATGCCTCGAAACATGCCCTTGAGGTTAAATACCTCTCCTCATCGGGATAATCCAGTGAAAAAGTAGATATCATCCACTGTGATGTCTATAGTCTCACCTTGGAGATTAGAAAGTCCCTGATCAGGATCCCACAGGTGCACTAAAATTTGGAGCAAGTGTGATTGAGCCTTTATATTTGAAGTGCAGAAGAACTTTAGAAGGCCACATCGTCACAAATCATTTAGGGTCAATGGGTCTCTCATTGCTTCCCTATCCATGGCCTCATGTTCCCTTTCCCTCCAGGTAAGCACCATATTTGCATTTCAATCACCATTTTTCATGAGAGTTGAGTTTTCTTTGACAAACTGCGCTACTTGCGGGTTCTAGTTAGCACAGTCGTGCACTACCCACAAGTGGAGATCTCTCCACCCGCGGTTATTCCGCGAACCCACAAATTTAACCAGGTATACCTACAGGTACACAGAGTACACATTTTAAACTAAAATTTAGACTTCAAAACTCCATGCAAAATATTTAAAAAACCATTGAAAATGCAAAGCAAGGAGATAGTTGTTACCTACAAGCTACGGAACCGAAAATAGTCCTCCGGATTGATTGTATGCAATGCAAGTTGTAGGGATTTTTTCTCTCCTAGAATGGTAAAATGGTAAATATAGGTTAATCTGGTTTTTGTTACTATTCATGGTCAATTTCTTTTTATTTTTACCCACTTTACATAGTTTTAACCCCTTTTGTCATATTTTCTTGATCTTAATAACTAATGGAGTTGTTTTGATTAGGTCAGGGTACCGAAAGGAACTTTTTTCACAAATATGTCCACAGTGGTGTTCTTTAAAAGGTTTGGATTCTCATGGCATGTCGATTAGGTCTTCACATTGCATCTATACCTTATCATTTTTTATGCCTTAGGACCCCTTTTTACGCCATGGACTGTGATTTTAACCTCCCATTTTACCTTCCACTGTCATTGTTCTTCCATGGTTAAGACCTCCCTTAACATGGGTCACCCTAGATAGAAAAAAATTTCATAATGGTACCCATGCCATTACTTTATGCTTTGGGAACTTGTCACTTATCATGCATAACTTTATTAACCACTTTTCATCAAGTTCCCATCCCTATGGAGTTTCTTTATGCTCTTGTTAGACTCCTTAAAATTGACAAGATTGTCGAGTATACTTGTCCTTTGTCAGACTTGTTAAAGGATTTGAACGAACATCCGATTAGGTATAAGTTTACCCCCTTTTCCGGACCTTAGTGGATTATTTACGAAAAATGTATACTCTAGTCCATTTATGACTAGAAGAGTTCTCTCTTGTGTACTTTTACACTTTTTTGTGTGAGGAGACTAAATTTACAAAAAAGTACCTTATGGAGTTCTTATTTAATTTTTTTAGACTCCTTAAATATGAAAACACCGACAAGCATATACCAACTCGAGCTTGATATTAAAATCCATGAGTAGGTGTATGGAGTTCTTGGTTAAGTTTTTCAGACTCCTTAAATATGAAAACACCGGCAAGCACAAATAGATCCGGGCTCGATATTAAAATCCACGAATTAGTAACCTATTGAGTATTAGTCTATATTTTCTTCAAACTCGTAAGAATAATGAAGAAATTCGTGAGTTTTCCTCCCATGGACTCATTAAATTATACATGGTTGGACCCTTATCAAGCATTCTTCTCTCTCTTCTTCGAGCTTGTACAAAATGAAGTTTTTATTTTACTTTCTTGGACTCGTTAAAATTTAACAAGAAAGATACTATCGAGATTCCTTTTAATCTTTTCATGCTCGTTAAAAAATGAAGAGACGTCTAAAAAGAGAAGGGAAAATAGAATCTCTGTCATTCATTCATCATATGGCAGAAAGTCTAATCCTTCCTTGAACATAGCACTTATGTTGAGTCAATGGGTCTTAGTTTTGGCTTTAGGATTTAACCTGATTCCAGAGTTGTTTACTCCTCCAATCGGTTACTCTTCCGATCATATGGAGAGTTTGTTGTGTATCCTACATAAAAAACTTATATCATGTTTCCTATTTGTCCAAGCTTCCTAAGTCACTTCCCTATGGTGCTCAATGTTCAAGGATTACCCTTGTGTCGGCCATTCTGCAGTTCATCTTGACTCCTCATAACGGCCATCCCTTATATCAGTATATCATCATTCTTATTTCAAGTCAATATCCAAGTGTTACTCGTGTGAGATGATGAAGGATACCTTAATGCCTTCCTTCTCATGGGTCTCTTCCTATCGACATCAACACATTTTGCTCTAGGAAGTAGACTTAGAGTCCCGGATAGCACCTTGAGATTTGCAGTCATCAGTGGCAGATCATTTCGATGTTGAGTCATGGGATCACATCAATGTCTCTTACTCGACAGATTCTTCAAGTGTTCGACTTCAAGACCCCTTATTCACACTTGCAAGAATGAACTAAGTACCTTGGACCCCATTTTCATCATTGGTGGGCGTTCTCGTGTTTGTTAACAGTTTCCATTATTGACTGGTAATCAAACGAAATCCTGCATGTTCGACTTCAACTCCTTTATTCACATGGTTTAGAATTTGTACTTGTATCGATGGTTGTTTTGAAGACCTTGGGCCTATAATAATACTCCTTTGTTATTGCCCAAGTTGTGCAAGACTGAGCCCTACTTATTTTGGCTCCTCATGAGACATAGATTTAGTTTGTTGTTATGCCTATGTTCTCCTTTTTGACATGGATCCACGCTTGTATTTCATTGGCCATGCTATATACATGTGTTTTGAATATGTATTGGAGACCATGTTCTATCATTATGAACATGTCATTATGTCAAGATTGTATTGTACGTTGACCTTGTTTTGTCTTAGGTACTGATTGAAGCTTTGTTTATGTGGTTCTCACACTCCTCCAATTATTTGTTTGTAATTAATTTCAGCCATCATTACCCTTTTGACCTCATACATTAGGGGGCATCTGTTATTAGTCAAATAGGCACTTCTCCATCTGTGATGACACTACAATGTCGGTCACACAAAAGGACTTTATGGATTGAAGAGCCTTATTGGCTATAGATGCACTTGACCTTAATCTTGCAACCTTTTCTCCAAATTATCCATTTTTGTGATGTATTTTTAGACATAACCGCGACCCTTATATATTCCATCTCGCGGGTGACCTGCAAGTGCTCCATTGACCAACTGCGGTTTTCCCCAAAAAGTTGCACCTACTACTTGCTAGAAGAAGAGTCGTGATCCACCCACTGGTTGTCAAGTGTTATACCCGCGGGTACCTTCTAGAATCACGAAAAATAAAACAAAAATAGAATTAGAGTTAGTTATGGTAGTTCTTATAACTACCATACCTTCCCTAACCACTTATCTCTCAAACTTATCTTCTTAGACTTTGTTATAAATACAAGGGGAAGTCTATAGGGAAGAGGGAAAACCATTTTGTGTATTGAAATGCTGGAGAAATATCTATAGAAGGAAGAGCACCAAATAGCCCAGGATCAAGTTTCAACAGTGCTTATTGCAGACCAGGTAGAGCTTGCTACCATTTATATGAGTAATGCAAAAAGATTATCTTTCCCATAAATTATCTTGTCTATTTCATGAATCTAATCAATTGAATCTGTCATATTTTCTTTATATATGAGTTTCATATTAGATTTTTTATGTTTATGTAGTCAAAATATTTGAGGAAGGTGTCTTATATTTTGCAGGATTCTCATTTGGGATTGTGGATCGAAGATTAAAAGATTCAAGCTTGGATCAAACATCGTATATCCAAGGTATGTCCATTTAACTTGTAACCCTAGTCTTTCTTGGTTAAAGAAAAGTCTTATGCTATGCTTTTTTATTTAGATTTTGTAACTTCTTATTAGTATGTTGATGATCTCTTTGAACTTCCCAATCATAGGTTTAATTACCGAACAACAACCCCCTTGTGTAGAAATTGCACTGCCTCTTACTGAGAGAAACCCTAGATTCCAAAATCGTCGAAATTGAGGGGCTCTAGGACATGAAACCAAGGGAGAGAGGCACCCCTAGCAGTATTCCCATGTCCTAATTCCAACGGATTCAATGGTTCGTCGATCCGAGCCACGGTCATTGTTTTATGGCCAGTTGCAACTCGCCTCCTCAAGGCTTTCAGGGACACATGTTGAATTGGTCCCAGTGGCATAGGATTTGAACTGGGCAGCAGAATTGAGTTCTGTGAGATTTTTCATGTGTGTTTGGGTAGGTTCGATGTGTGAACGTTGGCCACGAGTTCACAGTTGAGTCATTTCTAAAGTTAACCCCCTTGTGTAGAAATTGCACTGTCTCTTACTGAGAGAAACCCTAGATTCCAAAATCACCAAAATGGAGGGGCTCTAGGACATGGACCTCAAGGACAGAGGAACCCATAGCATTATTCTCACATCCAGTTTCCAATGGAGTTGATGATTCATCGATCTGAGCCACGGTCATCGTTCTATGGCCAGTTGCAACTCACCTCTTCGAGGCTCTCGGGGGCATAGGATTTGATTTGGGAAGCGAAATTGAGTTTTGTGAGATGCTGGAAGTGTGTTTGGGAAGGTTCAACGTGTGAATCTTGGCCATGATTTCATGGTCGACTCATTTCCAAATTTTACCACCTCGTGCATAAATTGCAATCTCTCTTACTAAGAGAAACCCTAGATTCCAAAATCATCGAAATGGAGGGGCTCTAGGACACGGACCCAGGGGAGAGAGGCACCCCTAACATTATTTTGACGTCCTGATTCCAACAGAGTTGACTATTCGTCTATCTGAGCCACTGTCATCGTTCTATGGCCACTTGCAACTCACCTCCTGGAGGCTTTCACGGACACATGTTGAATCGTTCTCGGGGGCATAGGATTTGATCCGAGCAATAGAATTGAGTTCCATGAGATGTTGCAAGTGTGTTTGGGAACGTTTGACGTGTGAACACTGGCCATGATTTCACAGTCGGATAATTTCCAAAGTTGACCCCTTTTGCATAAATTGCAATCTCTCTTATTGAGAGAAACCCTAGACTAGGTTTCCAAGATTCTAAGTTTCTAGATTAGGTTTCTTGGTTTCTAGGGTTAGATTATTGTTTCTAGGGCTAGATTAGGTTTCTAGGGTTTCTAGTGTTAGATTAGTTTTCCAGTTTTTCTAGGGATATATTAGGTTTCCAATGTTTTTAGGGATATATTAGGTTTCTAGGGCTAGATTAGGAGTAAGAGATTGAGAGAGAGTGATGATTACACCCTGTTGTTGTTGTTGAGGAGAATGGGGATGAGGAAAAAGTGGTTGTTGAGATGTACAAATAATTGCTCTATACCCCACACTAGTGGAAAAAAACAAAATGATATGTTTCCTGCACGCCCAAGTAACAAGTTCCAAACCAAGGTTGTGTAAATAATTATTAGTTCCCTATTGATCATTAGAGTTATGAAGGTAATTAGATTTTTTTAACCAAGGAAGTAACCCCTATTTTTATTTCTATTTAATTATGCAAAACTTGCATAAAGTGAGAGACTAGACAAACAACAAAATAAAGATGTAACTAAGTATGATTAATGTACAATAAATTGCCAACTAATTGTCGGTACAAACTAGCATTCACTTGAGGCGTGAGAGGCAACTTAACCTTCCACTAAAATGGGCTCAATGCTCTCGCTTCATAATCGTGTAAAGGGAAATAAATAAAATATAACCAACATGCAAAGGGAAATTCAACTAATCATTGACACACATTAGATGCAATCCACCCCACTCCAATCTAACTAAGAGCATTTTGATTTTCATAATGAACATTACCATGGCAAGAAATGCTCTAGTATATTTCTATAAGATTTGTCACATCCGCATATTTGTAGATAAAATGTTGTCTGAGTTGTTTCATGTTCACTCATTCCACTCTTAGATTATTCTAACTTAGAGAATGAATAGCTGTAGCATTTAAATTATATCCTACAACTTCAAAAAGTCTTATGCATTCTCTCATTTTAGTGATGATATTTTTTCTTTCATGTGACCTTGTCCTCTTCAAGCTCTCTTAAGTAACTATGCGATCTTTATTCATATTTGTTTAGATATTGTATATAGTTCCTTTAGATTCTATGTGTAATCCTCAATTATTCCCAGTCCTCATTTTCCATCAAATTTTGGCATTGAATCTATATTAGTGGTTCACTCACTCAAACACATAATTTAAACTGAGCCTTAAAACTTACCCTAACTTCAACCCACTTTTAACCCCACTTGGGGAACACTAAAAGAACTTTGTAGCTAGGTAGTATTGAGGGGATAGGTGTTCCAATAACACCCCTCAGTTATTACATTTGAGACATAGACGTTGTCCATTAGGGAGCTAAAATCTCCTAGTATTTATTGGCACAGTCACAACCGGTTTATGGGAAGGCCTCTCCCCTAGGAGGGTTGAAGTCGCGAGGATGGTTCCGGAAGCCTGAGTGGAATACCGAATCCATTCAGTAACCGAAGGGCTACCATTCACAGTTCTCGGGATATCCCTGTATAGGGGTATTGCGATAAAGGACCAAAGGACAGATTTACCTTTTCTCGACGTGTCATGAACGGAGTATCCTAGTAGCCATTCTTTAGGATTGATTACCCTGTGTCCCTCCCGGTAGGGGGATATCTAGCCGTTGACTCAACACTCAATATTGTCTGACTTGGATTTCATCACCTTGCATAGAATATAGTTTGTTGATTCACAATACTTTTAGTTAGGTGTTTGCATGATTCAACCGTTGGCTTGGTTTTGCAACCAAGCTTAGTGCTATGCGCACCTGCTAACTAGTAGCAACAGTCTCAATATTAAGCAAAAACAATAAACTAAATCTAAACTAAACTAAACTAGCATGTGCATTTTGAATTAAAAAACAAGAACAAGAAACATAAGAAATAATTTTTGTATTGAAAATGGGGGCAAGCAAGTGCTTGCAATAACAATACCTCCAAGTGATGAAGGTTGTTGAGTAGCTCCAATGGTGAGCAGCTCCAATCTCCAATGGGTCCTTTCTCCAAGGTTGCTACAATGGCCAAAAACTCAAGGGAGATTTTGGCAGCATGAGGATAGGAATATGGATGGATGTGAAATGAGGAGCCCCTACCACCTTTTTATAGGTTTTGGTGGTGGGGAATACCATTTATGGTTTTGTGGAAACCAATGGTATTGAACAACATGGTTTAGGTACTTTTCCCTCCTTTTTCCTTTTTTTTGAATAAAATTAATATTTTTATTCCCTTTTTAATATTTTGGGAATTTTGGACCCTTTTTGAGGGTTTTTTTTATGTTTTTTTAGGAAAAATAATCTTTTTGAGTGGGAAAAAGGGGTGTACTAAGGTCTTTTGGTGACCTTTTGTTGGCTTCAGAGGCTCAGATGGTGGAAAAGTGGACAAATGGGTCATGTGAATAAGGGAATGAGCTAGTGAGCACTTTTTGGGTGTTAACACAATTATCAAAAGTAGTCAATCTTGTGCACCTTGAAAATAATCATTGACATTCCTTGGATTTATTACACATTGAAGGTCCTTGAGATTTTGTTTACAACAATGTGAGGGGAAAACTGGTTTTACTCGCCCCATAATGAATTTTTAACAAATCTAGGGAAGATTATAGCAAATCCCAAGAACAAAGTACATGGTTAAAAAATCCACCATCTAATGGAACTATGGTAGACTTTAAATCTCCCAAGGGATTATTATCAACGGAGGTCTAGGGTTGGATTAATGTTTCTATGGCTATATTAGGTTTCTAGGGTTTCTAGGGCTAGATTAGGTTTCTATATTTGTAAATTTGGTTTCAAGGTTTCTATATCAGGGTTGTATGCCTAGATTAGGTTTCAAAATTAGGTGTCTAGGGCTAGGTTAGGTTTCTAAGTTAGATTTCTAGGGCTAGATTAAGTTATAAAGGTATGCATGTTTGCTACTAGATTCTGATGAATGGTGACATTGCATTTGAATTATTTAAGGTGACTATAGGGATTATTGAGGTCTTTAAGGTAGTATATGGTATTGTATAGGCTAGATTATGGTTAAGGTAGAATAGGATAGGTTATGGTAGTTTAAGTTTAGTGTAATCAAGTATTAGATTAGAGTGTTTTAGGCAAATGTATGGTTGGTTAAAGTAGGTTATGTGGTTAATGTAGGCATGGTAGGGTACGTTAGATAGTGGAGGGTGGAGGGTAGTGTAGGTTCGGTTATGGTAGGCTAAGCTATGGATGGATAAGCTAAATATGATCTAAGTTTTGGTATTTTTGGTAGGTAAGTTAGATAGTGGAGTGGTTTAGGCTAGAGGGTAAGGTTTATTTAAGTAGGTTTGTGGGATTGGGAAAGGTAATGATGGGTCAATGGTTTACGAAAGAGTAGGCCCTAAACCATCAACAATCCTATAAATTGAACTTTTAGCCTACACGAGGGATAATTTGGGGTTGTGCAAACATGGAAAGAATTTCAAGGTCGGGATATGGTCCAACGATGAAAAAAAATGTCTTAGACCCTAAGATATCATAATTTTCAATCCTAAATCTTTTTAATAATATGTTAGGATGTGGATTGGAAGAGGGTTAATAAATGCATGCATGCCATATATGGTGATCAAGTTATTTGATTGATTTTTTTTTATAAGATTGCATTCATCATAACACACTCCCATTTTTAATGGAATATGTATGTGATCTAAAATATATTGCATGTAATCGTCATAATACATATAACAACGCATTCATCATTCACCATGAACCATGTAACAGTCATAATATATAACATCAAATCCACATAAATAATGTAAGAATCCATAAACACTCTATCATATACACTAGATGAAAGTTGTAAATTTGTATTGGAAATATGTCCAAAATTACATTTTTATACAAAATGGAACATCATTCCCAATAATGGATGCTCATGACCAAAAATGGAATAAGGGTGGCTCATGGCCTATACAAAAATAAACATCTCCTACCAAAAATGCCACACCGTGGCTAATGTGCATAGTGGGTGTCTCAATCACCCTAGCCACCATCGACACCTCGACGCTCATATCCAAAATCAATCTTCCTTCTCTTTGAGGTGGAATTAGAAGATTGAGCCCCACTATGTCTGGGTGTGGAGTGCCTCTACTGGCTCTGAAAGGGAAACAAAAACATGTCAGTTTTCCCACAATTCTATCAATTAGTACACTTAAAAAAATACAATTAGAATTCAAATATTGAGTACTAATTTGAGACGAGACAACATGTCATGATGGGGGTGTCTGTCTCCTAGATCCAATTCTTTCAGCAATGCGTCCCTGCAACAAATAGAAAAATCATTAATACATAATACCAAAATGCATTATTTTATGAAATTCATTCATGCTTTATAAAGTTTTAAAGAACTTATAAATCTCACCGTGAATATCGGAGGTGATGCAGGAGATGCCCTTCCGGGCTAGGAAATGGAGCACTGGGATAGACAACTTGCTCTGAGGCATTGGTGGTGGAGGGGGATGATGTAGGTAGGGGGGCGGGGGATGATGTAGGTAGGGGGGCAGGGTATGATGTAGGTAAATGGGCAGGAGTAGATGTACGGGAAATAGATGGAGTTGATGTGGATGGAGCCGATGGAGACAAATGTTGGACAGGTGGAGGAAACACATGAGTGGATGGGTGTGGGAGGTGATATAGACCCAGTGGTTGTACAGTGGGTGGGATAGGCCTATGGGGGGATATGGGAATGCCGATCATAGGGGCAGAGTGCCCAATCACATGACTCGACATCAAATGTGGAAAAAATGAACTATCTAGAATATACACAGGGATGTGTGCGTATGGTGGGAGGTGGAACCTACATAAACATATGCAATGTATTTCATTAGAAGAAGAAACATGTAAATTAACCATACAAACACAATTAATTTCACATCAAATATATAATTAATTTCACACAAGTTACCTGCATGATAGGTGATCTCAGGTCTGCTCAGCATAGGTGGAGACCTATGCTCAATCTCCTCTGCATGCACCTGTGGAAACAGAACAACATTAATATTGATTTATCATATAAAATTTGACAATTTCAACTAACTCAATTTTTAAATCCTACAACCATACACTCTTTTAGATACCTGTATGTGAGGTACTACAATATTTTCTGCTCCCGCCATGGAAGAATCAAGGTTGGGAGTAGTAATTTCCTCCCACCTTGATTCTGTTGTTTCATCTTGAAACAACTGCACATTCCAAAAACATCAATTACACATTAAATACACTAACCAATGTTCATCTAACGATTGTAAAATGTACATTTAAAAATGAAATCAACCATTTACAACTATTAACAAATCATGTACTAACCTCAGACATAAAAGTATCTCGTGCAAGATCCTTCCTAGGGCCATGGCAAGTATGGTCACAGTGAGTGCATCAATGGGGTAATCTTCGTCTGCCAAAAGGATCATTTTCCCTACTAGATGTCATGGATAGTCCATGACCAATGGGGCCTGAAGGACCTACACCCGATGGTTCTTTGTGTTGCTCTGATGTGTCATGCCTAGATGATGTCGCGAATGTATTGTGCTGCAAATACAGTATGAGTAAGCTATGATATGGTAGTGGGAGTCTCGGCTAGGCGATCCAGTACCTGAGGTGTCTATGGGGGGGGTTAGGCGTACGCCTGGGTGTAGGTGTCCCTCTCATTGGGTTATGCATGGAAGTGGGTCGATCCTGGATAGATCCAAGACCAGCCCCCCGAAACTCACTTATGTCAAAGTAGTTGACATGTAGACCCAACACTAACTCCGCATATAGTTTCCGAAGAAAATAAAGTGGAACCTCCCTATTGTTGCAAGGAGGTTTATTGAAAACCATAAGCATAGACTCGTCCAGTTTTTTCTCCATGGCTCATATGTGCAGTAATCCATGCAAAGCCATCTTTTGCTTGGATCAGGGGGTAGGTTGGTCTTGGGGTCAATGAAATAACTAACTAGAGTATGTTTTGAGATATTCAAGTCTTTGATTTGGTCTCTATTGAGACCAGTGGAATAATACACTCTCATCCTTTCTCTATACTCGGTTATGCTCACCAATTGACTGTGAGCATTATCAACAGAGGCAATGATGTTGTCGAGAGATGTGGCTAAGGAGAGTCTCAATGGTTCCCTAGTGGTTCTAAGCTCTTGAACTAAGGTTCTTAACTGGTGTAAATGTTGGTTTATTTGGGCTTTTGTGGTTGGGTTCTCCTCAGGGTTAATGTTTACTTTGGGGATTTATGTGGATGGGTTATCCTCTGGGCTATTTGTTTGGGGGTTTGTCTCTTGGTTTGCTTCCATTGTGATGGAAAAGAGATGAATTGCAATTAAAAAAATGAATTTGTTTCAATATTGGTTGAATTTTTTAGAATGCAATTTTTTTTAAATCATTGGAAAAACAAAAACAAATTACAAATTATGGATCAAAATCCTACCTGGATGATGATTTGGAGGTGTTGGTGGTGGATTCGATGCGCGGGCGTGGTCAGATGGTGGTTTTGGACACTTGGGAACCAGCGGACTTGAGTAGAATGGAATAGAAATGGGCCTTGACCTAATTTTAATATATAGAGCAGTGTGCGCATGCACTAAAAGTGTGTGTGCATTAAAATCACACACGCACTGCTAATGCGGGTGCGCTTCTAAGGCCTACATGGATGCCTAGCTGGCAGTTCGGGATTCACCAAACCGTAGCGTGCACACGGTCTTAGGGGCACGTGCGCGCGCTTCATTTTTTAGTGCTCGCGCGCTCCTATTGCAACACTTTTGGGTATGATCTTCGTCTGAGTGCCCCATAACTAGTAATGACTTGCATTGATGGATCCCTATAAAGTTGCATACAACTTACAAAGAATTATGTTCAAGTATTGGTTAATAACTTTAATTCAAGATTCCTAGATATTCATCTTTTTAATGCATCAAGGATATTTAGTCGTTGTCATTATCCTTAGGACCTATATATGAGAGACTAATCCAAAAAATAGGCTCCAAAGACCCTTTTCTCATTTACAACATAAGATATGCAATGAATGTGACAAGATACCCATGTTTGACATTGCAACTTGTGAAAGGGAATTATATGAATTTATTTATTTGCTTCATTTAAATGGAGAGAGATCCTCTATGAAGGATGCTTGGAATGCATTTTCTCAAACACAAGATTGGTATTCTAGGTATCCAAATATGGCAAGTAATATGTGTTATAGTAGCAAGCATTATTGCATGTGAACAAGGGTTTTCAAAGCAAAATGTGATCAAAAATATCATAAGAACAAAATTACCAATGAACATGCTTTATACAGTAATGCATGTCTCATTAACATGTCTATACATATTGAATTGCAATGGCAACAAGTTTATGAGATTTGGCGTAGTGAAAAAGGAAGGGGAATTTAAGGTATTTGATAAATAGCAAATGGTATATTTGTTCCATTTTATGTTGTCAATTTTACAAATAAAATAAATTATGGGACACATTTTTTTGTTTTTTTTCTACATGAATTGTAATACCAATATAGATCCATCTTAAATTCGGATCTATCAAGCACCGAGAGGGATCCAATTTCTTGAGGTGTAAAGTTTTTAGACATCAAGAAAAATTTTACATCTCAAGACTAGATTAGATCCCTCTCAGAGCTTGATAGATCCACGTTTAAGACAAATCTATGTTAGTTTTTTTTTTTTTATGAGTGGACATGAGTTTTTTAATTTTTAATTTTTAATTTTTGGATATATAGTAAGTTATAGAGTAGTTCATTACTCTCGATGTAATAATAACGATTTTTAAATCTATGATGTTTAGTCACATTTACTTTTGAAATTATAGTTGTATATAATACAAATTTAAAACATTAATAATATTTTTTAAAATTCTATGCCAAAACCCGTTATTCCGGAGAATCAAGGTATGACCAAAATTACATAATTCACGCATCAATACATAGTCAAAGTCGGCTCCCAAGGAGCAAGTGTCACAAATCAAGATTTGAACCCAGGTAGGAAGGATAACAAACTCCTCCCAACCACCCATTCTACACTTTGTTGACTTAAACATTAATAATATATATCATATAGTTTTTATTACACCGATAGGCGTTTATATCTTAGAATTTGGGGGTGGACTACTATCTATGCTTTTCATATATTGCAGGAGGATTGGACAAATGTACTTTCCATATTGATTCTATGGGCATCGTTCAAAATTCCAAATAAACTATTATAAAAAATAAATAAAACAAACTCATAGATTATTGTCAGTTGGTAGTAGATTACAAATCAAAATTTCCATTCTGAATTCGATTTGTTAGTCTTGGAAGCTACATGGACAAACTCCATGTGGTTACTGGGCACACACTTCGACACTTGGGGGAGATGTTTCCCATTGAGGGCCATCTGTAACATTCCACCTTTGGATAATTGGTGGTGCAACAAATGAAAACAAATTTCCATTAGGTCTGGGATCTGCAGAGGGTTTTCTATCATAGGTTTTTTCAACATACAATGGTGTTTTCCATTAATGAGCTACATAGAATTCAAGATTTCCATTTTCGAGTTGCTGCTGATCAAGGTTGTGGGTGTAGGCGCGAGTGAAATAGGGAGCTTCTACTGATCCCCATTGTGGATGCAGTTGACTTAGGGAGACGTTTCTGCCTCAATACCTCACAGCGTAAGCAATATCCCAGTGAAATCTACGGTCTTATAATAGATTCAACCCTATTGGAGACCCATGCAATGGAAGGACTACCTTTTGTGGTGCTCGATGGCTTTTTACGGCTAGGTTCTATTTGACTACAATTTTTATCCACTTTTGTTGTTGATGATCGTATTATTTTATGTACCTTTTCCGTATGTGCGGTTCTCTTCAAATATGTACATGATAATGGAAAGTACATGATCCACATTTTCTATTAGTAAAAAAAGGTGGATCTCCCTAATTGCATGGTCCTATTTTAAATAGTTATGGTTGAATTGTTCTATTTTAAAGAGTTATGAGGCGTCAAAGATATCCTTCCACTTGAAGTTTTATGTTTTCAAATGTACAAGAATGTATGTGCTTGGCCTCTAAATAATTTGTCAAAATACATGAATCTTTACTTGGAGATTGGTAAACCTCGTGATACTTTCTTTGATATTAACACCTTTCTTGGTTTCGGGATAAATGGGATTGTCTATGGTGTTTTAAACGTTTTAATCTTATGAAGAGAGTTAAGATTAATTAAATGATAGAGATCTACATGGCATTCAAAAGCTACATGGTACAGTGTCGAAATGAAAATCAACCATGCAAACAAATTTGAACACACAAAAGGAAAAATAGTATAATCAAAATCTTTTTGAATGATAGATCCAAATCAGTACTTGATTGAAATGTTTCAAGGCGTGAGAAAGAGAATATGTTGCAGGTTATGGCAAGAAACTCAATATAAATCTCAACAAAATCCTCTGCGGAGTTGTACCAATTTATGGTTTATTTTACAATGTATTGGACAAGTTGTTTCTACAATATGTTGGTTAGATTTGTTCTGAGATGTTTCTCTTACTGAATGAATAAGCTAGGGTTTGTATGGAACCTTTAACATTTTTTTAAGAAATGTTTTTAACCAACTGGTTAAACGAGAGGGAAAATTATTAATATATTGACTTCTTGGTTTACGAATTCCTCATGAGAGAAATTTCACATGTTTATTTTATTGAGAATATTTTAAAAATAAAAATGCTTGCATGTCTTTGAGGTATATAGACAAGGTAATGCTATTAGGGGATTTGGTATATAAACAAGGTAATTCTATTGGGAGATATGTGGATCTTACTAAAGTTGAAGACTATCCAGAGCTTCTTGGTGAGCTAGAGGTGTTGTTCAATCTTGATGGACAAAAATGTAATTTTCAATGTTCTCGAATAATTGATTTTAATTTCTCAGTAATAGCTTATCTAAACATATTGCTTACTATAAGTAGGGACACTTAGCATTGTTTACCTCAATTTAGAGATTTAAACTAAAAACAAAATAATATTGCTAGGAACAATTAGCATTATTTATCTCGATTTAGAGATTTAAACTAAAAATAAAATATTGCGAGTATCGCATAGATATCTTAGATTATTCTATTTATATTCTAAATTGTCGTTTTGGTTTGCTTAAATCTTATTTATCATAATTACATTGATAGGTGTTTATATCTTAGAATTTGGGGTGGACTAGCACCTATGCGTTTTCTAGATTGTAAATAGAAGAAGGCAAGTGATTTTTCACGAGGATGAGAAAAGTGTACTGTACAGATTGTAACTAGAAGGCGGCGATTTATAACATGTAGTTGAGGCATAGACAATGAGTGATTACAACTACCCATGGAGAACAAGTAAAATATAACTTATTTGTAGCACTGAACATATGGCCTATCAGTGTTCATCGGCCACAAGTTAAGTAGTTGTACTAATTAGTAACATATTCTTAATTTTAATGTATAACTATTAATAAAATAAATATGATTTTGAATTTAAATCTTTTAACGTAACTTGATTATAAAAATCCAAAATGCCAAAAAATAATAATGGATAGGTAATGTGAAAGGAAAATTCCAACATTCGTTAGAATATGCCCAAGAGGGATCCTTAGAGGAAATTGCTCGAAGACCGACCATAGATATGTTGGGGGATTGAATTGTTCTCCTTAATCCACCACCCTTCAAGAGTGGACTTGGCTACAACTTGGATGTAGATCTCGAGTAGAGGTTTGAGGGAAAAGAGGAGTCGCCCAAGTAGAGTTGGTGAATCAACTTGGTCTATGCTTGATTGAGTGAGCGATTTGCTTATTTATTGGAGAATGGAGCATAAGAAGTTGTTGGAGTAGTGTAAACAATGTATGTTTTAGCATGGAATCAATTTGCATCAAGCTTGTTGGTGATGTAATGCCCTGTATGTTAAGCCCCAGACATATGTTGTTATTTTGTTTATTATTGGGGACTAGGTGCCAAGACTATGGACTTTGGACATAATTATTATTATTATTATTGTTGTTGTTGTTGTTGTTTAATTAAATAACTAGCTTCAATTTGGACAACTAACGAGAATGGGGGGCCATGGATTCCACATGTGAGGGGGTTGGGGACTAGGAGTTTTTTCTCTCCCTAACATTGCTTGTTGGACCCTATTTTTGGTTATTTCAGTTTATGGAGGTACTATTACATCCTCTTGGATGTTTGGTGGGGATATTTTGACTAGTGAGCCTTCCTTGACCTTGGTTTGGTGTCATTTGTAACTCCTCATGACAACTAGTGCACCCTCACTAGCTATTTTTAGCCAATACTCTTTGAAGTGTAACTCCCAACTTTTGATGCACCCTCTTTTTTCTATTTTAGGAATGGAATTTCAAAATGAGTAAATCCTCTACCAAATTCTAATTGGCTCTAATATTTGGATTTACCCCTCTTGGAATTCGAATCACTCACTTAGGGATTTGAATGGCTATTTGTGCATTGGAATGAAATTCCTCTCATTCTTTTTTTCTCCAATTTTTCTCATGAGCTCTCTAGTGTGGTGGAATACTCTCTTGAGTTGGGAATACATTCTCTTGAGGAGGAGATGCATGTTATTTCATAATATTGAAGGCCTTGTAATGAGGTATGAAGACCCTGCAATGGGGATTGAATATTAATTGTGCAGAACACAACATGAGTCATTGTCCCATTGCTTTTCCTTGTCCGAATATCTGCACATGAAGCCCGAAGGTGGATGGTGATGTCCCGAGGGACCTTTTTGGTGAAGGGAATCCCATTGCACCGGGTAGTGTAGATGGAAGAGAAAGTTTAGATGGAGAAAGGTGTAGTTGTGGTTTCTGACAGTTTGGTAAGGGAACAACCATATGTTCTGGTTCGCCTATTTTTTTTATCATTTATAGGTTATGATACTTATCCCATTGTGTCTGTAGCAACGTTTACAGTAAGGAATACCTTTTGTGTCGTTGAAAAATATTTTTGTATGACTGAGATATGGTTATTTTTGTGTGGGAGTGTTTCTAGTATTGAGATGAGCGCACCCCTGTTGATTTGAGAGTACCTCTCCTATGGATATATGGCCTCATCTCGGGGGTGAATGTCATGTTGAAATATGCATGAGCATGGCATGTATATGTCAGGGTGGAACGTTGTCCAGTTGAAGCTAGTTTCCCATGATTGAGATGAGTATTCCTTTTATGTTTGTTTACTGCATTTTCATGATATATGTGCTTATAGATATTATTTGCTTATGGAATGTATGGTTGTAGGTGATAGCATTGATATATGATTTTATATGATTTATATGATGCTTTTCATGTCTGAAATTGTTCATGTCTATATGGCTATGGTTGGTAGTCAAAGATGAATATTTTATTGTGTGCTTATTTACAGTGTTCTGATGTACATGTGCTCATTGGATCCAGTTTTTGCTTATGGTTTGTATGGATGTAGGTGACAACCATGATATATTATGTTATTATCATATTTATGGTTGTATATGCCAGCCCTCACATTTTGTTTTACTTAATTTAATATGGTTGTAGGTGGTAGTCAGTAGATCTAGTTTCTAGCTTTGTCAATATGGTTGAATATGGTAGCCCGTGGATCTTTTATTTATATTGATAGAGTTAGTTTGCAAATATGATTTTGTTAATGGTTATATGACTGTAGAATATCTAATTAGTTGATGTTATATTACATGTTTAAATATGGTTCAGATCCGTTTACATTCATGTTTGCATTTACCTTGCATAGCATGTGCATATGGGAGATGAATTGTATCATACTTGTCTTTAAGAAGTATGATTGTTTTATTTATTTGGGTTGATGGCATGATGGCCCACGCTTAGGTAACCTTATCATGCTATGGTTCTGGGTGACCTTAGCCTTGGATTTGGGGTTGGGGACATGACAGGTGACATGTGATTTAAATCATGCATCTAGAAGATGCGAGGAACTTAGCGTGAAGAAGAATCTTTGACCAACCTACATGGATTTGCTATGTTGAATTGTCGAGGGAGGATAGGACCACAACGTAGGATTGGTGGTTGGCAGAGTTTATAAAGAAGTCGAGCAATAGTATCCAACATTGGTGAATGATGCAAACAATCCAATAAATAAATCACAAATATATCAAATGTTGAAGACCTATTTTGGTGGTTTCTTAAATCTCTTTGAAAAAAATCATGTGCATTGGTTGAATACTAATTGTATGAATTGGGTTGAGAATGCACACTGTGGCACTACATCTCATAGGTATTTTTGAATATCCGTGACCTTCAATGTAGTCAAACACCTTGAGATTCGAGCATATTCTAAATTATATGAATCTTCAAGGAAACAAGATGATTGGCAAGGCTTCTTGGGTTTTGGTCACATTGTGTACTTGAATTTGTATGGATTGAAGAAGTACTTAGTTCATGTAATTGTATTTGGATTAGGAGTAGTGTGGGTAATAAAGTAGATAGATGCTTCAAGCATCATATGCTTGGGTGTAAGTGGTAATTGGTAAGCATGTTTTGGAGATATCACATGTAAATGGGCATATGATTATAAGACCAATTTCAACATGCATCCCTTGGTTCATTGTTTACTGGTGTAAGGTCTATATGTAGACCTAATTGATAGGGGGAAGTGTTGGCTTGGTTTTGAAACCAAGCTTTGTGCAATGGGAACCTATCAATAATGTGATTCATGGAAATAACAAGAAATAAAAGAATAGATGTTTTGTATTAAGATACCTCAAATGGTGAGGATTTGTGTTGAGCAACTCCAAGGGTGAGTAGCTCCAAGCTCCAATGGTCTCTTCTCCAAGATGCTGAAAATGGCCAAAAGTCTCATGAGAGATTTTGACAGCATGAGGATAGGATGATGGATGGATGGAAAGTGAGGAGCCCCTACCACCTTTTTATAGTTTTTGGTGGTGGGGAATACCATTATGGTTTTGAGGAAACCAATGGTATTGACCAACATGGTTTATGTACCTTTTCCCTCCTTTTTCCTTTTTTGAATATTTTTAAATATTTTTATTCCCTTTTTAATATTTTTGGGAATTCTGGACCCTTTTTTAGGGTTTTTTATGCTTTTTGAGGAAAAATATTCATTTTGAGGGGAAAAAGGGGTGTATTATGGTCTTTTGGTGACCTTTTGATGGCTTTAGAGGCTCAAATGGTGGAAAAGTCGACAAATGGGTCATGTGAATAAGGAAATGAGCTAGTGAGCAATTTTTGGGTGTTAACAGATTACCCCCTGATGTGTGAGGGCAGGAGCTCATCGTATGGCCGATAGGCATCATAGTTTTTTTGTCTTTTTCCTGGGGTTTGGGGAAGAGAAGAGACCAGCTGGAGACTAGATCCACGGCCCTTGGAAGTTGCAAAAAAGAAAAAATATTACATGGCCTCAATATGAATGAGGAATAATCTCTGATAATGGACGAGGTGGGCATACCCATGCTCGTATCAAGACATATACATAACAATTAGTCCCAAGAAGGGGGACTTGAATAATACATAAAAAATCTGCTGGTACATCATAATGGTCCAAAGGGGACACTATTTTGGGATGTACTCATGATCATAACATGACTGGTCTCAATAACTGATACACTGGAATAAAGCGACAACCGTTCTGAACAAGGTCTTAGAAGGGTTGATGAACTGTTGAATCTGAAGGTGTCCAACATCTGTAGAGACTCAATGACTCTGAATGAACTCTGAGGAGTATATGTAATTGTATACTCGAGGGAGTATAAAACTAGGGTACATATGAATACTGTCGTCATGCGCAACCCGAATATCTATAGAAAAATGTAACTGGTTGTTTCCATAAGTAGACTCTCAATTGTGGAAGAGTCATGTGGTGTCCGGGGTCTTCAACAAAAAAACTGAAAGGACCAATACCCTATGCGAGTCTCAACGATGCGATCAAGGTGTTGAAGTCGAGCATGTGAGAAACAACCATTTGGAGAGGCACTGAGGACTCTTCTCGAAATGATTCGTAGGCACTCATCATAAATGTTGATGAGTCCAAGACATAGGGACCTCTAGGTCTATCCTCTGGAATAAATTTGGTTGGCGTCGATAGAGGGAGACCAGCAACTAACAAGGCAATGATGTTTCCTTGATAGGAGCGCGAGGTGTAGAAATGAAGTGTGGTAGTACTGATGGTAGGACTGACATACTTGTGGGGATGGGAAGTAACTGGGGTCATAGAGTGGGTGGACTCAAACTTCCTTTGTTCAGAGCATGATGGCATGGTTGACCTGGTAGCGTAGGGAACTGACTTGTAGGTGTGGGGATCATAGCTTTTAAGGACTGAAGGGTATGTATTGATTCTGGGGGGTCAAGCTGATGGGTGCTGTCGAGGGATTCTCAGGGTGACATACTGCAGAATGCTCTGAACAAAGGCGACCAAAATGGGGAAGCTGCCATATGAGTAGACGTGATCTGTTGTGGTGCCGAGAAGCACCATTGGGTCCTACTTTGTAGTTTTAATGAGCTCCAAGAAGGGATAAAAGTGTGCTCTAAAATGGTACTATCCTGTGGATTTTGTGAGCCCAGGACTGTTCGTGCTCATGGGTGCTTTCATTTTTAAGGAGTCTAAAAACGATAAGAAGACTTTGCAGTGGTTGTGAGTACTGTCTTGTGAGTTTTTACGAACCCAGGATGGTGATTTCTCGTGGTCACTTTCATGTTTAGAGAGTCTGAAAGCGGTAAGTGGACTCCATTGGTGTTCTTTTTCATAAGTTAGTCTCCAAGGCCCGAAAAAGCATAAAATGATGCAAATGGAGAACTCTTCTAGCCGATGTGACTAGAGTATTCCTTTTTCGTAATTAGTCTACAAGGTCCGGAAAAGGGGTAAACTTATACCAGGTAGACGCCCTTTCATATACGTTTAGCGAGCATGAAAGGAAGCAAGGTTGCTCGACGATATTTTCATTGTTTTAGGAGTCAGAAAAGAGCTTAACAGAAACTCCCTAAGTGCCTTTTTCATAAAAGGGATTGCTTGGCCTGAAAAAGGGGTAAAACTATACCGAACAAAAAGGTATTGATGAGAGCGAGAAAAGGTCTCAAGCATCGTCATGAGTGCGAAATACTGAATCCGGTGACATAAAGATTGTAAAAAACGGGCAACAGCCAATGTGACACGCAAACTGAGGTGATGAGTGGCATTTTGAAAAAATGCCCAAAAATTATGGGGTGAGAGTGAGAAATGATCTCAAGCATCATCGCGAGCGCGGAAAATTGAATCCAACGATATCAAACTTGTCAAAAAATGGACGACGGCCGATGTGGCATGCAAACCGAGGCAACAAGGGGGCATGGGAAAAATCCCTGAAAAATCTAGAGGTGAGAGCGAGAAATTATCTCAAGCGTCATCACGAGCGCGGAAAACTAAATCCGGCAATATAAGACTCGTCAGAAACGGACGACGGCCAATGTGGCACGCAAGCCGAGGCAACGAGGGGGCATGGGAAAAATGCCCAAAAAATCTGGGCGTGAGAGTGAGAAATGATCTCAAGCGTCATCACGAGTGCGGAAAACTGAATCTGGCGATATAAGACTCGTCAGAAACGGACGACGACCGATGTGGCACACAAACCGAGGCAACGAGGGGGCATGGGAAAAATGCCCAAAAAATCTGGGCGTGAGAGCGAGAAATGATCTCAAGTGTCATTACGAGCACGAAAAACTGAATCCGGCAATATAAGACTCGTCAGAAACGGATGACGGTCGATGTGGCACGCAAACCGAGGCAACGAGGGCATGAAAAAATGGTCAAAAAATGGACCTAGTGAAAACAGGAAAAGGAAAGGACTATCATGAAGTTCTTGCTGTGCTGATTCCAACGGTACCAACGGTTTGAGGAACGGACGTCGTATGATACCGCAATGGTTGTTTGAAAAATGGTCAAATCTCTATAAATAGGGTGTGGGGCCCATATGATGTGTCATTGTTACGTGTGAGTTTGGCAGAGCAATCAGAGCTCTTTCTTGATTTCCAGGAGATTCAACCGTTGGTTTTCGATTCCGCGAGTTTCAAGTAACCCTATTCGCCTTAGCGTTTTTAATTATGTCTTGTTTGGTTAGCGACGGGCCCCCGAAGGCCGCGAAATTCCATGTTGGCCTTCCAACGTGGAATATCGTGGGTTTTGCGTCTTTTTCCGCGATGAACATCGCGGGTTTGGGGCCGACAGTCGCGATGTTTATCGCGGTTGTCGGGCCGAAATTCATGATGTTCATTGCGACTATGGGGCTGATAGTCGCGATGTTCATTGCGACTATGGGGTCAATACCCGCGATGTTCATCGCAGGTTCATGGATGAAAGCCGCGATGATCATCGCGGCTTTTGATGGAAAAGCCGTGATGGAATTTTTTGAAAAACTTTTCTGGTTCTAAAAATTTTCTTTGTTTTTTGGCAGGATGTTGAGGAGACCATTGGTGTCATGGTGAGAGCAAGAGATGGAGGAGGACTTGATGATTCGGATTCGGACTAATCAGGGGGTCCGACAGGCTCTCGCTATGAGCGGGCTTTTGAAGTTCGCTCAGATTCCACCGATGCGTTCAGTAGGACCACTACTAAACAAATTGGTGAGTCTCTGGGTCCCTGCAGAGGGTGCGTTCATTGTTGGGGGTGAGAGGTTAGAGATCACCCTTACTGATGTATACTTTCTTACCGGGTTGCCTCGCTTAGGGGAGGTAGGGGATCTTCTGCCGAGGATCCCGGAAAGTTTGGATATTGAGGATCTGCTGGAGACCTTCTGTGTTGCTGGGGCGATTGTGCAGAACAACACTTTGAGCCTGATATCTCTGCGGGAGTGGGATATGCGGGCTGTTGGGGTTTGTGTTCTACGGGTGTTGGGTGCCGCAGCGCCACATCGTTTGTCGGGGGGACAAACGATGATGGTGAATTCTGTGCTGAGGGGGACCTACTACGCGTGGGGTCAGATGTTTTTGGCTGGTGTCCGGAGAGATCTGGACAAGGTCAGTCGGGAGGGGGGAGAGTTCTGCTATGCCTCCTTCCTGTGTTGTTTCTTCTTTGAGCGGGTACCGACTTTGCGGCCACGGGTGCCGGTTCGAGACGGGTTGGTGAGCGAGCCGCGCATGGTGCGGTGGGGGCAGATGATGCCCCACGGTGGTGGTGGTATCCATGGGTTATTTTCACAGGAGATGTACGAGCAGTGGGAGCAAATCCCCCTACTAATTGATGACTATCCATATGTCGGTATGGATTATCGAGGAGATCCGGTGATGCCTCAAGCCCAGGGACAGGCCTGGGGTTTAGATGGTATGTTTTTGTGTTTTGTTCTCTACTATATCATGTGTTTTTTAGATGTTTTTGTTATGATTATAGTTAGAGATATCTATATGATGGTTCACTTGCGTGATTGTGCAGATGTTGGTCCTGTACCACCGGCCGATCATGTGGTTCGTAGGGGACGGGCGATGGTGCTCGTCCCGCCTCCTGTAGTGGTACAGCCTCCTCATGCTCGAGGAGTTGGGCCTCGCGGTCGAGGAGCTGGGCCTCGAGATGATGCTGTGGAGGGCGTACGAGAGACACTAGACATGATCCTGGCAGGATTGCCAGAGGATGGTTGGAGGGATTTGGATCGGGACATCGTCGAGCATTGTTTCGATGCGCCTCGTGAGTGGCGCTCTATCCTACTTAGAGCAACATTGGTGGTAGTTGAGTATAGGGATGGGGCTCGGCATGATCCAGCAGGGCCAGTGGAGGGGAGGATTCAGTTACGAGATGATCCAGTGGGGCCAGCGGAGAGGCAGGTTCGGGCTCGGCATGATCCGGCGGGGGCCAGCGGAGGTGGGCGCCAGAGGAGCCTAGAGACCATGATGATTAGATGATCTTGTATCTGCCCCCAAATGCTGATGGGCATATGGGGAAGTACCTTTTTGTATGGCTTATGTATTTTTGTATATTGGGTGTTGAGGGCACCTATGACATGTTTGACTATATATATATATGTTTTGGTATATAGTCGTGTATGCACATGGATGCATTTATTGTCTATTTGTTTGCCCGTGGAGTCATGTTTGATTTTCTATATGCCCGTGGAGGCACATGTTATGCATGTGGATGCAACATTTTAATTTTTGTATATGCCCGTGGAGGCACATGTTATGCACATGGATGCATCATTTTAATTTTTGTATATGCCCGTGGAGGCACATATTATGCACGTGGATGCATTTTTTGTTTATGTATATTCCCGTGGAGGCACCTGTTATGCACGTGGATGCACTTCTGTTTATGCCTGTGGAGGCACATTTTGCATTTACTAAATGGTTTGATTGGTGTGCCAGTCAAGAATGTTGTTGGCCATATGATCTGCTACACTGTTGAGATTCCTTGGGACATGTGTGAATGAAATGGATTCAAACTGTCGAACCATTTGGTTAGTGCGCAGGAATTTTCTGAAAAGACAGGGATCGCGTACCTGGTAATCATTGTTGAGTTGGGAAACAAGAAGTTGTGAGTCCAAGAAAACGTTAAGGTGACTTATGCTCATTTGGAGAGCAGCGGCTAGGAGACCGGTCATGGCATCGTATTCATCTTGGTTGTTGGTGGCGGCACCTATGCATACTCCATCGATGTGGATCAACTCATGTGAAGGGGAATATATTACCCAAGCTGCGGAGGCGAGATTGGGGGACCAATGGCTTGCACCATCAGCGAAACCAACGTAGCAAAGTGGAACAGGATCCATCTGTGATCATGCAGGAAAAACAAATTTTTAGGTTTTTGTATTTTTTGTATAAAACAAAATAAGACTATACAATTATGGACGGTGGTGTCCATCAGATTTTCTATTGGTAAAATCACTTGAGGTACAACTCGTTGCGTGGGTTGCGTAGGGGGTTGCCTTCTGAATCGGTCAGAATGTATGCCCCCTGTCCGAGGCATGGATGTATAATGTATGGGCCTTGCCACATGGACACAAACTTTCCTTTTCCGGTTTTGTCATGAGCTTGATCATAGGCGAGGACAAGGTCCCCTTCAGTAAAGGTTCTTGCGTGGACATGCTTGTCGTAATTCAGTTTGGATCGGTTCTTGGCTGCTTCCATGGTTTGGAGGGCTGTGCGCCGATCTTCATCGGCTTGCTCCAGAAGTAGTAAGCGTTGCTCAATTAGGGAAGTGTCCGGTAGGAGTTCAACGGCCATATGTAGGGCTGGAATCTGGCACTCAATGGGGAGGACGGATTCGACACCGTGAACTAGATGGAAAGGGGTAAAACTAGTGGCGGTCTTGGTTGATGTGTGGTATGCCCATAGTGCCGGGAAGAGCATGTGATGCCAATTTGATTTTTGTTTGTCAACAGTGCACTGGAGGATGGTCTTCAAAATTTTGTTAATCGCTTCGACTTGGTCGTTCCCTTGGGGATAGTAGGTGGAGGAGAAATGGTGTTCAAATTTCAGTAGGGTTGATAATTCTCTCCAGACGGCATCTTCAAAGTGAGAGCCGTGGTCTGAGACGAGTTGCTTTGGCACTCCAAAATGAGCGATAACATGGTTGAGGAAAAAACGTGCTGCGGTGTCGGATTTGCAATCTAGGAAGTCGATGGCCCATTTGCATAATGGTCCGACAGTGATGATTGGATGAAGGGGGGCAGGTGGGGTTCTTGCCTTGGGGGAAAAAAGTTGGAAGTTTTGACAATGTTTGACTGCGGTGATGCAATCAGTAAATAATGAAGGCCAAAAGTAACCTGCGCGGATGATCTTTTGGGTGGTGGCCATGCCCGAGAAATGGCCTCCGCAGGCACCGCTATGGCAGTCATTAAGGACTTGTTCTGCTTCGTCATGAGACAGGCAGCGTCGTAAGATGGTATCGACCCTGCATCGATAAAGTACATCGCCTAAAAGGAGATATTGGGGGGCGTGGTGTCGTATACAACGGCGTCCATCACGATCGATGTTGGATCGAAATTTTTGTGTGCGGAGATAGATTAAGATGTCGCCGTACCATGGGTCGTTAGAGGAAATGATGAAAATGTTGTCATCAATGAGATCCGTTTGGATAGTGGGTGATGACGAATAGGATGGGAGATCTGTGATGAGTTGAGCGAGTGCTAGGGCCTTGGTGCTCTTTGGGGTTTTGAAATTTAGGTCATATTCTTGCAGGATAATCACCCATTTAGCTACGCGGCCTTGAAGGAGGCAACGTGTCAAGAGGTAAACCATTGGATTGGAATTGGCTACAACCGTGGTGTGGCTGAGAAGAATGTAATGTCGCAGCTTTTGTACGGAAAAGACGACAGCAAGGGCCATCTTCTCTTCATGTGGGTACCGGAGGGGTGGGCCTGACAAGGTCTGGCTCACATAGTAGATGACATGCTCTTGGCGAGCAGTATCTTCTTGGACAAGAACTCCAGATACGGCATATTCGTATGTTGAAACATAGAGGGTGAAATCTTTCGTGAAATCTGGAGGAGAGATCAACGGGGCGTTCGTGAGTGCTTTCTTTAAGTCGGTGAAAGCTGATTATGCTTGTTGGTCCCATATGAAATGGGTATGCAGACGTAGTAATCGAAGGAAACCGTGGACCGTTGTGGCATAGTCAGGGACAAAGCGACGGAGGAAGTTGGACCTCCCTTGAAGGCTTTGAAGTTGTCTTAATGTATGGGGTGACGGTAAGTCTACAATGGCTTGGACTTTCAAGGGGTCTACAGTGATGCCTTTTTCTGAAATGACAAACCCCAGTAGGCGACTTGCTGCAACGCAAAAGACACACTTGAGTGGGTTCAAGCGGATGTTGTATTTTCGACAACGCAAGAAAAATTGTCGAAGGTCATCTAAATGGTCAGATCGTTTCTTGGATCGAGCGGTGAGTTCGTCCAGATAAAATTTTATGATTCTGTGTAGATTGTGGAAGAAATAAGTCATGGAGTGTTGGAAAGTGGCTCCAGCATTCTTGAGACCGAAAGGCATGACGCTATAGGCGAAGGTGCCCCATGGGGTAGTGAAAGTTGTCTTGTATTGATCTTCTTTACGGATTTTTATTTGGTTATATCCGGAGAAACCGTCAATAAAAGAAAGGACCTCATGTCCCGCACATTCATCGATTAGTTGGTCAATGAAAGGTGTGGGGAAGTTGTCTTTGGGACAAGTGAGGTTGAGGTCTCGGAAATTACTACAAACGCGTATGGTGCACACTTTCTTGTTTACTGGCACTGGGTTTGAAACCCAGGTAGTGTAGGCAATAAGATATATGAATCCTTCTTTTTGGAGTTTCTCAATCTCAGCCTTAACAGCTGGGAGCTTGGACGGGTGAATTGGTCATTACTTCTGTTGGACAGGAGGCACATTGGGCCAAGTGTCGATGTGATGTTCCACAATGTTAGGATCGAGGCCAAGAATCTCGGTGTAAGACTAGGCAAAGACATCACGAAACTCTTGGAAGATTTTCTTATATGCCTGAGTTTCCGCTTGAATGCATGATGCGCCTAGCGAGATGAGCTCAAGTTTTCCAGGTGTGGTGGAAATGTTGATTTGTATAATAGGGGAAATGTTGGACATGTTCCCCTCTTCGAAGGCATCTGGTGCTGGGATGGGGTCTTTGAACCAATCAACCTTTGTTGGTAGAAAATATTTTGATTCGACTGATAGTTGGTTTTCTGCGGTGGATGTAGATGCCTCAGGGAGGAAGTATGAGCAATGATGCATATCGTCCCAAGGGTAGTCTGGTGCAGTGAGTGTTTCTAGAATTTGCTCATTAGTACGAAAGTAATCAGACCATAAATCAACGGGTTCTATTTTGTATGTGGTTGAAATCATATAGATGGTATTGATTTCTTCCGAAGAAGATGATTTCGGAGGGTAGATCTCCTCGATGAGGGGAGGAGATATCTCTAAGTCGGCATTGTTCATCTCGTATAAGGCTTCTCTATAATCTGGGAGATCAGGGCAGTGGTGTGAATAATGGCCATAAATGTCGCATATCGCACAAGGGTGGTTAGTGCGGACCGTTTTGTCACGAGGTTGAGGAGGTGGCTCAAGTCTTATAACCGGAATTTCGGTGTTGTCATCCAACATATTCATGTGTTCTTGAAGTGCTGGTAACTGTGGACATTGATGAGTGGCATGGCCTACGTCCTCACACAACGAGCACTTAGGGGGAATGCGAATAGTTGGGGGGTTCTTAGCTACCTTTGGGGTTGTTGGGGGGTGCGAGTTATGGGTCTAGTGTTATAAGTTGGTGGGCCTCTGCCCCATGTGTTTCGTAACAGAGGTGGGGCATTTCTAGACGTTGATGCCATAGTCACTATTGGGGGTGGTCTGTTTTGCAGATGAGTGACAGGAGGGGGTGGGTGGTTGGTAGTAGAGATAGGTTGTACCGATTGTAAAATAACAGTCGGAGTCGACGGGGGGCTCGGAGCAGGTAAGTACCATACAAGTATCCCTAATGTTAAACCAGGAAGGTTGAGTGTAGCCATTACTGGCGAGCTGACAACTCCAGAAAATGGGAACAAGAACGGTATAGTATGAATTGGCGTTGTGCCAAAATGAGTAGGCACTGTGGGTGTTTGTGGCAGTGACGAAGGCCGCTGTGTGGTGTGCGACAGGGTGCACAAATCCGATGTTTTTGTTATTGGTAAAGGTGGTGGGATCGATGGAAATGTGGAAGTCATAGGTGGCTCGGTGTAGATTCCAGGACCAATTGACGACACAAATGATGTTGGTGCAGTTTGAACGGTTTGTTCAATCATTGGTAGCACATTTTGAGGGGCTGCGGGGGTGTTAGGATCATAATATGTGAGTTGATCAATCTTGATAACGCGTCCTTCATGTGGGAACATTATGAGGCGGAAAATAGATGAAGCCACGGCTTTCATTTTGTACATATAGCTACGTCCAAGAAGGAGGTTGTAGTCGAGCTGGGAATTGATCACTTCGATGTCGATGAGAACTAGTTTGCTGCCTAGTTCTACGGGTACATTCGCTAAGAGGCCTTGTGGTTGAGATGAGCGCCTGTCGTAAGCTCGTAATGCCGTGGTGGATGATTGTAAAGCAGGGGAGCCAAGCTTCTGCCACACAAGGGTGGACATAACGCAGGTTGAAGCTCCTTCATCAATGATGCATCGATGCACAACAAGGTTTCAAATGTTTACTGATACTTGGAAGGCCAAATTTGATGGCAATCGAGGTTCGGCTTGGTCTAAGTCGAAAGCCATCATGTGTGTATCGTCAGGGTCTACTCCTCCGATGGAGGATAGTAGTAGCTTTCGTTGTGCGGGGCATGTTTTCAATACCTCTAAAGCAGACATAGCAGCAAGGGATTGTGCTAGGTATTCCATGATGTTATAATTGGATGCTGCGCGAGCATTAGGATTGTTGTTAATCCTTTGCAAAGGGATGTGAGGGATTTTAGGTCCTCCGTCCAATGGCATATTTGGTATGAGTAGTGGTTGATCTGGTGGAAGGGAGGTGGATGCGTCAGTGGGAGGAGTTTCTGGGGGTGGGTCGTACTGATTCTTGCGAGTTTGGAGATTAATGTCATTGGATGACATCATTAATAAATGGTGTGTGCCTGGATCCGTATGCTGATAATCAGTTGCGGCATAGGTGATTTGCTGCTGAGGTGCAGCAGATCCTTGTGGGGGATCCATAGGGCGAGCATTTACTACTCTCTGGTTTGGCAATGGGTTTTGTAATATCATGGGTTGTGGTTGATTAAGTGGAGCTGGCTATCCAGCGTGGCCCTGGCATTGGGCATCGTCAGCCCAAAGCTTACGTGCTTTCTCTAAATGGGGGCAGTTGTGAGTGTAGTGTCCATAGACTCCACATATAGAACATGGATGGTTTGTTCTCAAGTTATTGTTCTTTGGCTGCTTGGGATGACGATCAGGATTCTGGTTTGGGAGAGCAGCGTTGTTATTATTTGGAGGATTGGGTGGTGGTGGACCTTGATTATGTTGTTGGTTGTTACCGCTGTTACATCCTCTTCCGTGGTTTTGTTGTCCACCCTGGTTGCGTTAGTTGTTTTGGTGTTGGGGATGATTGTGTTGTATGTACACTTGCCCTTGAGTAGTGGGAGGATTTTGGGGTGCCGCAGGTGCGGGAGCAGGTTGCGGTGGATAATAAGCTGGTGGGGCTGGAGGTGGTCCAGTTGCCTACTGGGGTTGTTGGTAACCCTGAGCTATTGGAAGTGTTGTGTTAGCTGGTGTAGCTTGCTGTGGGTAATACATTGGTTGGGACGGTAAATGAATTGGGTTCTGGGTGGCCAATTGGTTATAGTATGTGGGTGGTACATATGTTGATGGCGCTTTCCCATAGCAATGTTGTGGACAAGAGGGTCCATGAGTGTGATGAGTCTGATTCGTTGGAGTGTACGAAGTCGTCGCTCCAAAATTAGATGTAGCCCTATAAAGGTCTGGGGCATTTATGGTGCTCACCATGCTAAAAGGTTTATTTTGTGTCATGACTTGGCCGATAATACCATCAGCGGCATGTGATGCCCCCGGAGCATCACCGCGTGAAGAATCGCCTCGTGGGGCATCTGGTATGATGGTGTAGAGATAGCCTGACTAGGCATAAATCAGGTCGAATTGTTGAGCTTTTAATATAGCTTCCTCTTTTGATTGGGGTCGTTCGGAGGCTACATCTTTGGCTATGAGGGGTAGGAGTGATTTAAGAAACCAGTCCAAAAATATACGGTCATCCAGTTTTATCTTTCAAAGGCTACGACACTTGCGCCACTCATGGATATGGTCGGTGATGTGGGTAGCTGTGTTTTGTCTGCAAGACAACAGTATTTCAACTCCTGCATCATAGCATACAGGTAGCTGAAAAAACTGAAGGAAAGTGGAGGCAAGGGACATAAATGTATGGTGGGTCCCATGTGGTTGTTCAATGTACCACTTGGCTGCAGAGCCAGTGAACGTTCGTTGCAACAGTCTTAGTCTAATGGAGTCATCCACGATGGAGTTAGATGAACACCATAGGTGAAATGACATTATGTGGTTTTGGGGATCCTCCCCAGGTTTTCCTTCAAACTTGGGGATGTTCGAGGGGAGCTTTGTAGGCATGGGTGGCCATGTAGGGTTGTGCCTGATAGGATCGTTGGTTAACCTGGCTAGGTCTGGTAAGTTCAGACTAGCCATGTATGGTAAACTAGCAGATGGGTGTGGCATAGTGACTGGGACATAACTATTAATGGTGGCATTATGTAGTGGTCCAGTAGCCCCTAAGGGTATGCTAGGTATTGAAGGTATGTGTCCTCCAACCGTTGTGGTGTGGGATGGGCCAGCACTCCCAAGTGAAACATGGGTTGCAGAGGGGATAGGAATAGTGCCAGGAATTCCTGGAATCTGGGTTGTGGTAATGAGAGGGGGTGTGATTCCTATGTTGGGCATACCCATAATAGGAGGTAGTCCTGTGTTGGGCATACCTAAAGGTGGAGTGGCCTCTATATTAGGCATGCCTAAAGGGGTTGTTGTTACCATGGGTGGCACAGTAGTAGAAGGGTTTGTGGATGTATCTCCAATAGTATTGGTGAAAATTGGGTCATATTGTGATCCAACCATGGGGTTGGTTAGTGATATTTCAGTAGGGTTTTCGGATTCAGCCTCAGAATCAGATGTGAAGTGAGGTGTGTCAGAATCGGATGATTGTGTGTTTGGCCGATGACGTGTCGAGTCAAGGGATAAGGCTTACGTCTATGAAGTGTAGAGCCAAGTATACCGAACTGAGGGGGTTCACCCTGAAGACGACGAGATCGTCTTAAATTCTCAATGGTGAGAAATATTTAAAAATTTCAGTGTAAGGTGGTAATGTAAAAAACTCGAAACCCTAATGCAACAATGAGTGCAAGAGGGGACTGAAAAAATAAAGGCTCTCAGGCCAAATAACCAACCTCAAAAAGCACTTATTATAGCAGTTGTGCTATAATAAGTGGAGGGATGCAACAAAATTGGTCAGAATACCAAAAGTCAAACAGTTCCTAGAAAAAAGTGGTGTTACTAGACCAAAGGTGGGTAATGTATCATGCAAAACACCTAACTAAAAGTATTGTGAGTCAACAAACGATATTCTCTGCAAGGTGATGAAATCCAAGTTAGACAATATAGGGTGTTGAATCAATGGCTAGATATCTCCCTACCGGGAGGGACCCCGGGTAGACAATCCTAAAGAGTGGCAACTAGGATACCCTGTTCATGACACGTTCGGTTGGGTGAATCTACAGTTTGGTTCTATCGCCGCTATACACTCTCTTGGGTGTACACCGAGAACTTAGAAAGGTATCCTTTGGTCACTGAATGGATTGCGGTATTCCACTCAGACTTCCGGAACCAGTCTGGCTACTTCAACCCACCTAAGGGAGAGGCCTTCCCAATAAATTGGTTGATAACCGTGTCAAAATTATAAGGGATTTTTGGACCCTAAAGACAACCACTATGTCTCAAATGTAAATAATTGAGAGGTGTTATTGGTACACCTATCCTCTCAATTCTACCTAACTACAAGATTCTTTTAAGTGCTCCCCAAGTGGGGTTAAAAGTTTGTTGAGTTAAGGTAAATTTTAAGGCTCAGTTTAAATTATGTGGCAGAGTGGGTGCAAGTGTGGTATTTATACTGAAATTGATTTGCCTCGCTTGGGCGATTGATTACAAAGGAAAGAAAAGACGCTTCCAGTTTTGCAAAAAATAAAGGCGTTTTTTAAATGTAAATGCTTGAAAAAACTATTCAAAAATAATGGATCTTTGAAATAATTTAAAGGGAAGCAAATAACATAAATATTTCAAGAAATAAATGGATCTCTTAGAAAATTGCTTGGGCAAACTATTGAGCATAAAACAGTAAAACCTTGATCTAAATAAAATGCAGAAAATCTTTCTTTCAATTACTGAAAATTCTTAAAAAGACTTTTAATGGAGCATATATAAATAGAAAAAGATTTAGTATGGCTATAAAATGCAGAAAAACTAATGCTGTAAAATATGCTAAATGGGCAAAAAATACAGCAAAAATTATTTTCAAAAAATCGGTCGAATTCAAAATAACTACATTGCGGGTTTTGGGGAAAACAACCGCGATGTGTAGCGCGGGTTTCGGCCACGCAATCGTGATGTGCAGCACGGGTTTCGGTCGCGAAGCCGCGATGTGCAGCACGGTTTTCGGTCACACAGTCGTGATGTGCAGCGCGGCAAATGGACGCGAAGCCGCGATGTGCAGCACGTAAAATGTCCGCGAAGCCGCGGCGCGCCGCGCGGAAAAAAGCCGCGAGGTCGCGATGAGCCGCGCGACTGTCGGGCGAAAAGCCGCGAGGCGAAAGCCGAAAAACAGACGTCAACAAACGAACCCGAAAATGGAAATTTTGGGCTGTTAATGGAAATAGAAAGGGCCAAGATCTAGAACAGCAATGGATATGTTGTCTAGGATGGCAGATCTATGAATTAAAATGATTAAATTTAACAAAAACTAAGATCTAAAGCAAAAACCAAGATCTAAGAATTCGAAGCCAGCGGAGTCGCCAAAAAACTGTTGGCTTGGTTTTGCAACCAAGCTTTGTGCAATGGGCACCTATCAACAATGTGATAGCAGTTTCAATATAGAAAGCAAAAATGATTATGAATTAACACTAAATCTAAACTAACATGTGCATATAACAAATAAATTTAAAAACGATTCATGGAAATAACAAGAAATAAAAAAAAAGATGTTTTGTATTAAGATACCTCAAATGGTGAGGATTTGTGTTGAGCAACTCCAAGGGTGAGTAGCTCCAAGCTCCAATGGTCTCTTCTCCAAGATGTTGAAAATGGCCAAAAGTCTCATGAGAAATTTTGACAGCGTGAGGATAGGATGCTGGATGGATGGAAAGTGAGGAGCCCCTACCACCTTTTCATAGTTTTTGGTGGTGGGGAATACCATTATGGTTTTGAGGAAACCAATGGTATTGACCAACATGGTTTAGGTACCTTTTCCCTCCTTTTTCCTTTTTTGAATATTTTTAAATATTTTTATTCCCTTTTTAATATGTTTGGGAATTCTGGACCCTTTTTTAGGGTTTTTTATGCTTTTTGAGGAAAAATATTCATTTTGAGGGGGAAAATGGGTGTATTATGGTCTTTTGGTGACCTTTTGATGGCTTTAGAGGCTCAAATGGTGGAAAAGTGGACAAATGGGTCATGTGAATAAGGAAATGAGCTAGTGAGCACTTTTTGGGTGTTAACAGGAAGCATGTTGTAATTCTGAATACCCATAGGGAAGTACATATTTACCCCAAGTCAAGTTTAAAGGAGGGAATGTTAAGTTAACCTTGACTTGTTAAAGAGTTATAATTAGGTTAATGTGTATTTGGTCATTATTGTTTACCATAGTGGTTTATGGGTCCATGGTATTGGGTAATCCATAGTATTTGATGTAATAAAGCCTATTTAAAGGCTTAGTGTTCTTCATTGTAATGTGCCTCAAGTTACCTATTCTTTGGTTAGCTTAGCTAGATTGAGCAAGGATAATAGAATATATATATTTGGTTGTTAGTTTTGTTGGTAAAATCTCTTGTGCATTAACGCTTGCTTTGTGTTTGTTTATGTTAATTCTTTCATCGTGCTCAATTATTTTGAATAACAAACCATATAATATAATCAAACTTTAGGTTGATCTTATTGAAGTTATTAGCTCCATGTAGTTCATTTAGCAGTTTTTCGAATCATGATATTGGATATCATGCTTTATGATGATTCTATTTAAAATTCAATAATTCACACACATTCTCTATGTGCCATCCTTCTTTAGAACTAGAATAATGGAAGATGCACAACGTAGTGAGCTAGGACGAATGTGGGCCTTGTCCAATAACTCCTAAATCTATCTCTTGATCTCCTCATTCTAAAAAAATGAAGGCCTATGGAACACTATATTTGGAAGAATAAATCCCTATTGCATGTTAGAGTAGTGCTTGATTGTGCATATTGGACTCATTCCACACAATTCTTGTAACAACTAAAATTAGTTTCATAATCTCTTGTTCAACTGTTTTGCTCTTTTGACTTCTCCAAACATTTATATCTATGCACAACAATGACTCAAGGTCATAACATTCCTAATTGGAGAGTGTCCCTTTATCCTCTTTCTCTAGTCGTAAGATTGCCAAATCACATTGTATTAAGGATTTGATCAGTTCCTCTGCTTCAACATCTATAACAAATGCTAAGGATCATAGATCTTTATGCATTGTCATGGAGTAAACTTGGTCATATTTGACAAGCATGTGTTGGTTTAGGTGTTGTAAACTATACACATCCAATATTGGGATAACATCAAACCCTACTTCATCAATGTAACCTACTAAGATTGCATTGCACTTGCATTGGATGTGAAAGTATTTGTTCTTATTAGGCCAACCTAAGGAGTGAGGTTTAAAATGCATAATTATAGGTAAGGTATGCTTCTTCACTACCTTTTATGAAATTATATATTATTGGTTGGCTACTTCAAACATTGCAACCAAAATTCCTTGATTTATATCTTTATTAGGAAAATCTCCTTATAGTTTGTGCAACTCCTCATAGAGAAATGCCCTTCGGTAGTAGTATCTCATTTTATCTTTGCTATATCATGGTTGACTTTTGGTGCTTATCTAGATACAATCTCCAAGATTCATCCTTAAATGGGACGAGTACTTGAAATAGTCATAGAAAGGAATATTCTACTTCTTCGATGTGCTTTGTTCTTCTTTTGGTGGCTTGGATTCATTTTTTTGTTGCATACTCTCATTCAATGGCTTCTTTAGTGTGCCATCTTTTGCAACGATCTTCTTTCCTTAGTTAGAATTAGCATCAATAACATTGCTAGGCCTCCTTTCGATATTTTTAGCTTCTTCTAGCTTAACCTTCCAACATGCATCTCCAAGAGTGCAAATATTGAACATATCGAGCTTCTTCTAAATTGGTATTATAAGTTTGGCAATGAACTTTGGTCATCATTGTTGCTTTTTTATTCATCACTTTACACTAAATTATATAGTATTTGAACTCTTGGATGTGGAAATCTGTTATTAATTTGATTGACTTTTGTTGTAGATTGTATGATTGTTCTTATTCCTTCTAATAGTTGAGCAAATAAAATTTATCCTAATTGATAGAGATTTTGAATTCGTCCCAAGTCATGGTTTGCGTGGCACCAAGGGTCACTTTTCTTTCACATATAATCTCCCACCCTAGAAAAGTATTGTAGTGCAACGGAGCCTTGTGAAGATAAATTTGTCTTCATTTGTGAATTGTTGTATTTCATCAAATGAATCTGATTGCCTCAATGAATCATCAAGTTGCAATGAATTTCTTTAACAATCATAGGGTGAAATATCTAACTTCGTTCCTCTTTGAGATAGGAACCTCGATTTAACAACAAATACTCTCTAGTTTTACTCAAATTTTAAGTTGGAATTACTGTGAGGATGTCTACAAGATAGTAGCTTATAATATTGCAATATCGAGAATGTCGAGCTCCAAAAAAAATGGGCAATGTTCATCAATTGTCCATCCACAAACTTAGCCTTATGTTAAGATTAATTACTTTGGCTTCGAGTAGTTTAATGTGTATATGTAATTCATCCTCCATTCACGTGTTTGTGTGAGAGTGAGTTGTTACTATAAACTATGTTAGAACTCAACATCTATGTGTGAAATGATGCTTTGGTACCAACTTGATCCAAACTTATGCCCAAGAAAATTAGTACACGACAACAACAATAGTTGCAACTAGTACAAATGGAATGCACACTAATTAATTTATGGCTAGAAAGAGAATGAATCAAACCATCCATAAGCACAAATTTGTTCATCGAATATTTAGACACATTGTCGCAATAAATTGGGAAGAACATGAACTCCTTTATTTTTAATTGTACAAAATTATATGAGTTACATGAAACTCTACAACTCAACTATCTACAACCAACTACTTCCTTGAATTGAACCCTCTACAAAAAAAAATGGTATAACTAATAAAACAACTTGAAAGAACACACAAAATTTCACATCTCGTCTATTCATATCTCAATTACATTAGTGTACAAGTGTTTAGGAAGATTAAGAGATGGATAAGAAGATAAAAGACCTAATCCAATTTATGGATTCCACATGTAACGATGTGCTAAGTTGTCCAACCACGTCAACACACTTTCACTAAGGTGAGCTATGCACGTCAAGGACCAAAAGCGTGCACCTAGGTAATGCAACAAAGTCTAAGCATGATTGAAATAATGAATAATGTGATCAGGTCACAACATTGAAATGATCCAATATTATAAACACAACACCAAATCATCACTCTAACATAAACCCAAATGTTGCATGCTTATACTTGGATAATCTTCTAGGGTGAAATTAGCCATGGCCTTAGTTGATCTCAAATTCCACCCAATACCTAAAATAACTTAGACATTAGTATCCACATAATATAACAATTCATAACAAATAACAACAAAACATGAACAATAGAAATCCAATCTCCTTACCATGGGAATGTGGGAGCACAAGTTACTCAGATTTAGAAAAATTTATGAACCCTAGGTAAAGGTAAGAGAGGAAGGTCTCAGTTAAAGATTTATACCGAGTGTAAGTTCCAGGTGATGCAGAACTAGTGAATGTGCCAGCAAAGGCAAAGGTGATTTTCATAAAATTTGCAGGTATACAAGTTTATGGATCTTTTGGAGGACTAGGGGTACACATATACAGAGTGTACTTGTGCTTTGATCTGGAGGGAGGAACGCAATGAAACTGATATTATTATTATTGTCGGCATATAGATATCTATTACTGGTATTAGCGCACATCTCCTTACCATGGGAATGTGGGAGCACAAGTTAGATATACACTTCAACAACCATTATATTCCATTCGACAACATCAATTAATTTACACATTGAACAATAATAAACAATAAATTGTTTAATCTTTAGATCTATATGTAGTGATTGAAAATAGAGATGTATCTTTTTAAGACAGAATCAATTTGTGGTTGTCAACTTCTTTGATTTCTTATAACACATTCTAAAACTAAAATCTTATACAACTTTCCAAAAATAAAAAGCCTTTTTTCATTGTCCATATTGGAGAAGTTGTTTTGTTCCCACATTTTGAATATGCAAAGTGTCACCATAAAAATGTCTGAAAGGAAAGTGGTGCAACAAAACATTATTTGAGCAGGTGGAAAACATGTTAGGATATGCAACAATTAACATGTTCATACCTCAATTCAATTTGCAACAAAATATACCAAGGTTGAACCTCTGGCATTTCCTTGGGAATTGTAGTACCATTTTGTTTCCCACGATGCATACATGGCAATGCAAATTGTTAAATAATCTCTAAGTAATGCATAAATGTCAATGCAAATTGTTAAATAATCTCTAAGCATGTGTTGTTCCGTATAGTGCACGCTTGGTACTTTCCTATGACAATTACCAAACCCAACAACCAAAACATAGAACATGAAGTATCATGAAGACATGAAGCTTGAAAAAGTCCACAAAACATCCATAAAAAGTGTCCTTGTTTAAACTGGATGCAAATGCAATATTTATTGGTATGAGAGAAAAAAAATCCATCTGGTTTTAATTTTTTTTTTCAAATTTTGGATTGATTTTGAGATGACCAAAACACATTACTCCTATATAAAATATAAATCATAAATTTAACTAAATAAAACTATAATTTCTATCAAAATTAACTCAATTTTACAACCATACTTTCATAAATATCTACATTAATATACACAATTATTTTATGTATAAATTATATCCCACCTAATAGTATATACTTACTTGGTGTTTCCACAACATTACAAATTTTATTGATAGTATATACTTAAGTGTTATTTCCACAACATTACAAATTTTATTTATAAGAAATTAAGAATATCAAACAAATACTATTAATAACATAAACATTTTGTTAAAAACTTAAATTTAATATTTATTTTCATTAAAAAAACATCTTTATAATTAAAAATTCATAAACTCCACAGTACATATATACTTGATGTTTTACATTATTATATTTATTTTGATTAAAAAATTACATCTATAAATAAAAAATTATAAATTTCATATTAAATATGTTTAGTTGATATTACCACAATATGGATATATTCTTAAAAACTTAAATTGAATATTCATTTTAATTAAAATATTTATATTTATAAAAAATATAAAAATAACTAAAAATTAAAATCTATATATGCAAATTATCACTGGTCATCCAAACTAAAAGATGTGTTAACAAAATTGAATTCAGAAAGATGAAATGAAATTCATCTATCCCCACAAACAGACCACCATATCTTTCACAGATACATCTATTCTATTTTACTATGTTTCACTACATTCTTTCATCTTTATCATATATAACATTTAAAAGGTTTGTTTGATGTTTTGTGCATCTCCAGAGAAAATGAAGAGGTTGGTTCTATGTTTTGGTTGAAGATATGAAATCAGTACCAATAGCATAAGTACCGTGCCAAACACGCCAATTTGATGTTTTAGTTCGAATATCTCCTTCAATATTGCAATATGTATCATCATCCTGATCCATGTCAAATCAAACAGGCGTACACCGACCTGGCTCTAAAAACTTCATGGCGCTACAGTGAGGCGGCCTAGAGTTTGAAAGACATGTTGTTGGCTTAGGTACTTCCATGTGTATATATATTCCAATAGAGGACCTTAACCATTCAAATGGTTTCCCCATAGAATTCTAGAACAACAAATGTTTGATTTCTAAAACCAGTTTATCAAACTGCAGGCTTGACTCAGCTGGAAATATCATCATCGTCCCATATTGGGCTTCATTTCCTTTGATCTTATCTATGACACGTCTGTGAATTACATGACCAGATATGACTCATTTCTTTTGATCTTATCTACGATACATTATTACTGTTATAATGTCTGAATGCTGCAATGGTCTCAAGCCTTACCATCTGTGAATGATATAATAGTTTCAGCATTATCATCATCTTTGAACTGTATACAAATCTTCTGTTTCTGTCTTCATTACATTCTTTCCTAATATATGCAATGGAAAAACTTGCAAGGGAGCCATCAACAGCAGGAGATCAAGCTTTTTCCGATGGCCAGAAGAGGATTCATGATACTCCCCACTTGCGAGACTACTTGCAGGACTTACCCACTTTTACCAATCCTCTTATGCATAATCAGTATTTTCGTCCCATGGAAGGCTTTTTTGTGACTGAGAATGATATGGTCATGAAGAACATTGCGGTGGATATACAGACAATATCAAAGGAGAGTCAAGTACTTTATCACAGAGCGGGGCCTCGGTCTGAGGTATGTTTTAGTCCCGATGAAGTCCGTGCTGCCATTGTTACATGTGGGAGGTTGTGTCCTGGAGTTAACACAGTTATCGGAGGGCTTGTATTTGGTCTTTGGTGCCAGTGTGGAGTAAGGGATATCAAAGGTATTAAGTCGGGCTATCGTGGGTTTTATTCATCAGAGCCTGTGGTTTTGTATCCCAAGTTGGTGAGTGAGTGGCATAAGACAGGGGGGACAATGCTGGAGACCACAAGGGGGGGTTTTGATTTGCAGAAGATAGTGGATGGCATTGAAGCCCATGGTTTTAACCAGGTTTATATTATTGGTGGGGATGGGTCCATGAAGGGTGCAGTGAAGTTATTTGAAGAAGTCAAGAGGAGGAGGCTTAAGATTTCCATTGCTGGGATCCCAAATTCTGTGGATAATGATGTGGGGATGATTGACAGGTCCTTTGGTTTTGAAACAGCAGCGGAAACAGCCCAGAGTGCTATCGAAGCAGCCTATGTTGAGGCCGGGAGTGCCACTAATGGATTAGGACTGGTTAAGTTAATGGGTAAGAATACTGGGCATATTGCACTGCATTCAACTATGGGAAGCAGGGATGTGGACTGCTGCCTTATACCTGAGAACCCATTTTATCTGGAAGGAGAAGGGGGCTTATTTGAGTTTTTAGAGAATAGGTTGGTAGATAATGGGCACGTTGTGCTTGTTGTTGCAGAGGGGGCTGGACAGGATTTGATTCCCAGGAGCACTGAGAACAAGGAGAAGAGGGATGAATATGGGAATCCTGTCTTTTTGGATGTTGGGCCATGGCTCAGGGATGAGTTGAAGAATTGGTGGAAGAAACATCACTCCAACGAGCTCTTCACATTGAAGTATATTGATCCAACTTATATGATCAGAGCAGTGCCTGCGAACGCTGCAGATAATATCTACTGCACACTGATTGCTCATTCTGCCATCCATGGAGCCATGGCTGGCTATACAGGTTTTGCTGCAGGGATGATAAATGGTGTCTATGCCTACCTTCCATTGAATCGGGTGGCTGCTACTCAGAATTTTGTGGATATCAATGATCATAAGTGGGCTTGGATGATGTCTGTAAGCAATCAGCCAGACTTTTCCAGACTTGCGAAATCTGAAAAGAATAAATGATCTCTCTGCAGGTCGGATGCACACCGTTTTAGTTTAAAACTAATTAATCTACAGTCCAATACTTCAGAGCAGACGCTATCTACTAGCTATCTTATCTGTCTGTTTCTCCTCTAGTTTGAATTTCTTCTTTCATTTTAAAAAAAATGGTACCGCTGGACATGAAACCTGCTGGCAATCTATTATGCTTTGTTTATAAATAAAGTTGCATTTCACATTCGTGGAAGTTGGACGTTTCTGCTATCATGTGTAAAGAGCAGCACTTCAAATTTTTTACTAATTCCATTTTCATACACGGTTTCATGAAGAAGTGCAGTGTTTCAAAATTTATACATGGTTTCATTCTCATCATTGTGTATATTTGTTCTTTCTATACTGTCGCCACATTTTTGTTTTTGTTTTATTGACATGTTTTCACAGTTTAAACCATTTTAATAAATTCGTGAGAGTAATGGCTGTTGATCATGAAAGTTTTTTGTGTAAATTTTTAAGATTAGAGGATTAGTATAGAGTAGATATGTTTGTGAGAATTTTGTCTTTCCAGTTTGATTTATAAATAAAACTTTTGTGGTGGATAAATGAATCATATGTTGATGAAGTATTACCGATTTTTTTTCATACCTTTGTGGTGAATGAAACATGTGTTAATGAAGTACTGCTGAATTACTGAATGAAAAAATAAGTACTGCTGAATTAGCATATTGATGCAGAGCATCCGCTGTTGCGCTTTCCAAGCCTGGCAGCCTGGGAAACTTGAACCAATGCCCTTCTTCCAATTCTTCCATCATATTCAAAGGCACCCTGGGAAACTTTAACCAATGCCCTTCTTCCAATTTTTCCATGATATTCAACGAAGTACTTTCGAGAGAAATCCTTCCAACTGGCAAAATCTCTTCTTATAGATTTCTTTTGAACGACTTCTCTAATAAAATCTAAAATGAAGTGATTCTTTTTTTCCTTTGAGTGGCTAAGCTAAAATGCTTTAAATACGGCTCATACTGTCACTTGTCATTTCTATAAGCAAAATGCCTTTTTAAAGTATGCAATTATTCTTCATTTGAAAGTTTGACCTTAAACAATGTGTCCTTACCCCAAATACCTCAAAAGGTGAAATATGCCCTCCAGATATAATGTATCCTTCCCCCAAAAGTTCTTAAGTGAATCAATGACGTTTCGCTTTTCTTTGGCTGCCTTCTTATTACACAAACCAATTGAATCTCTATCGATTAAAGGTGTAACCTTGTTCTCAACAAAACTCCACATCACCATCATCCAAAACTCCACAGTTCACCTTCCTCCAAGAGCATCTTCAGTTTTCACTTCCAAGGTGTAAAGTTGAAGGCACCATCTAATTTGTCACATTCTTTGAGATTGGGAGGTGTCATTCTGTAACACTATGAACCAAAAACTCAAACAACAGATCAGCCGGAAATATATCAGATCGGAAAACTCTCACAAATGCATATCACCTCTCTCATGTACAAATAACAACAGTAGACTTACTGGAGTATCACAGGCATCTCACCCTCACTCCTCTGACAGCTCCAAGTACCTATCTCAGGCATGGATCAGCTTCAATCACTGAAGCAAGGGCATCACACCCATTGAAATCTTCCAACATTGTTCTCTAATAGAGTCCCTTCTATACACGGATTCACTGGAAGATTTCAGATGCAAACCTTTGATAGCATGTCAATTTTTTACATCACAGTTCAGACCTGTACTCAAAAAATGAATCATGCAGGTCCAAAAACTTGGAACTTTAGATTGCACCTATAAAAACTTTAGATTAGCATATACTAAAATTCTGTAAAGAATGATTAAGGAGTGCAAACACTTCATTCTATGAACTAATTCAAAGCAACCAGATAGATAGTGTCTACTCTCTACCATCTGGAAATTGGACCAGCAGGGACAGAGTCCAAACAACAATCGCATGCGCTCTATGGCTGCTAACACACAAGCTGCCACAAATCTGCTTTCACAGCAACACAGAAAAGCACTCAGACTCTCACTTAGTTGAAAGCACATTTACTCACTCTATTCTACAGCAATGCGCCCTCCTCTCTTTATAAAGTGAGAGAAAAGAGGGGGTTACAAAACATTGGCTAATTCCTAATCGACGTTGTTAGAAACTTCCCTCTATGCTGCCTGGAATAGATAACACAATTCCTAATCAACGTTGTTAGAAACGGCCCACAAATAGGGTAGAATCCCACCATCAATGTGTGTAGACTAGTGTGCCTTACTTGGCAAGTGTAACCTCCGTGATAAATGTGCCTTGATTGGCACAATTCCCAAAGTAATATGACTGCACCTTCCTCTCCATAAATTCTCTATAAGCACTCACCATCTATATCTCTGTCACACCCCCTTCCATCTATCCAATGCAAGGAAGGGAACATGGCACTAAAATCTGAGCTTCACACAAAACTTAGCCCCATTCATCATGATAAAAACAAAAGGGCATTACAATACAATGCATATGTGTGCAGATACAATTCAAGCAAATATGCACAGCGGAATAAAACATCATCCACACACCTTTCACAAGCATCTACCATATCAAGAACAATCATCCATCAATTAAAACAGTGCCGAAGTAAATACAAATAAGAGAATATACTTATCTCACTGTAATATTGTCCCTAGCAACTAGCTATGTCGCTGCAATGTTCCACCCAACCATAAGCCAGTTGTGTTCATCAATTCTCTCAACACAACTGCCACCCCCGAGCTGGGCATGATTCTTACAAGGAAAATGAGGCATTCAAGCTAATACACAGCCAATTAATCATTCCATCTGAGCCAAGCCAGACCATAGTTGGGTTTATCAGGCTACATTTGAACCTTGGATGCTTGCACTCAAGCTCAAGCCAAAACAATGGATTTACCAACAGGATGGCCATGGGTTTTCTCCAAATCGTTCTAGCCAAAAACGCATTGTGGGATGGGGAAAAACATTCACAGGGAGGAAAACGATTTCTCCCCCAACTATCTAAGCATTTAACAGCCAAAATGTCTCTATGGAACCCCAATTCGATTCCCCTTCTTCCCCACTGGTATACAACACAAAAATGCCATTCTCCCAACTGAGAATGAAGGAAAACATAGAGAAGCATGGCTGGAAAACGCCCAGGTAGCTCCAAACTCGTGAGGGAGATCAAATGGTTGATGGATAATGGCTTGGGGAGCAATTCATGGCTCTTTTCTTGCCCAAGAAGCAAAACACGATTTTCCATGCAGGGTGGCTTGGCCATACCCGAATTTGGACAGCCATACCTCTCATTCCCCAAGGCATTAACTGCCTCAACCAACTCTTGGGAAAAATCAATGATTGGGTACAAAAGTCAATATGTGTAGTTGAGGGTTTGATGGGTTTTCTCATTGACACTTGGCTTGACTTGATTGGCTCCAAGAGTTTGAATGTTTTCCCTCCCAATTCCTTGTAAAATCATGCCCCCATCTCTTGTTGCATTGCATAGCTAGTTGTGGGTATTTTATTAAAATGTATATTTACATGATATTTGCAATTCCATTGTGCCTGGCTAGCACGTAAACCATATGCATCAATAAATCGATGGCGGGGCCTTGGCCTTGAGCTTCTCAACAATATTACATCATTTACATTTTAATATAATGGGGTCAAAATGGGGACATTACAATCTCTCTCTTGCTCCAAGTGTGCCTTCTATCCAACCAAGTAACTAACAACTTGAATCTTTGATGGTGAATAGAGAACCAACTCTAAGCAACCAAGTAAAACTAACACCAAGAGGCATAACTTTAGATATGGACAACAAATTTATTGGTCACTTTTGGAGGACCTTGTGGAAAAATTGGACATAAGATTGCTATTTAGTTACATATCATTCACACACTGATGGTAAAACTAAGGTAGTGAACAAAAACTTAGGAAATTTGTTGAGATATCTGATAGGAGAGAAATTAGGACAATAGGATATCATGGTGTTGGTGCAAGTAGAGTTTGCAATTTAGTAAATAGCTCTATAGGAAAGAGTCCTTTCCATATTGTAAATTAAAGTTTATAAGTGATGCAAGAACATCCCTGGCTCAAAAGGCTATCTTGCACATTTCAATTTGTTTTAGTAGTTAAGGTATTACTTACATCATACTTTGTAAATTGTATGCTACTACAGAAGTTGCTATGAAAGAAGAGTAAAGACAAAACCTCTCAAGGGTCTAGCTACAAAAGCGGTTGTTAAGGAAGACATTTCTATAGAAGTATTTTGTTGCAATAGAGATATTGCTACAGAACTACATGGCCATAGAAGAGATAAAAACACACAGTACATGTTGTAGAAGGTTCCGTGAAAGTGTGTGGAGTCCTAGCTGGGGGTCATCGTGGCTGTTATTCGAATTACAAAAAAAACTTGCAAAATTCAAGTATATGAGCCTCCATGAAAAGAATTGTTTTTTAAGTGTGGTTTGCTCCATGAAAGAAATAAAATATTTCTTGGATTTATATAAACACCACTTCACATCTACGTAAGAATGGACAACTGGTTGTCCACGTACTAGAATTTCTAACGCTTTGATGCTTGGTTGATGGCCATGTCCACAAGACAAAACAGATTATAGGAGAAGCAACAAATTGATTCATTGGTTACTCGAATCCCTAGCAGCTGGATGTTTGGAGCTATTCAACTTGCCCACGATTAAGTAAGACACCTTTTCCTTTGATTAAATCCATATGGAGTGGTTGTGGTGGTGGATAGAGGCACTGGTCATTGGTTGTGGTAATGGATAGAGGCACTAGTCATTATAGTTGTAAATGTCCAGATCGAGTGGTAGTTGGTGAGAAGTTGTCGACTTGCGAATTGTGGTTGTGTGAGCAATGATTGTGTTGGTGTCAATCGAGCAGAATCCAAAGACGGTAGTAGTGTCTTAAATTTGTTGGAATAGGCTAGGGAGCTTGGTCTTGATTAATAAAAGAAATCAGAGATTGTGGAAATATCTCTTTTTTTGTTTTCTGTTGTGTATTTTTTAGAATGTTGGGTGTTACAGCTCGAATTGGCATGTGCAATTAAAGCCCCAAAGAACAGGCTAGCCCAACTGCAACCTAGAGGTGTTACCCACTATCACTTCGATAACTATCTCCCTACACTTCTAGTTAGCTCTTCTCCAAATCGAGGGGGGCTTCCCTAGGATAGGATTTCTAAGCTATGGCGATGAGGAATCAAAGTTGATTTGAAGAGTTAACACTAGCAAAACTTGATGTCTTCTGTTGTAGTATAGGTGATGGGAGGACCATGGAGACCAGTGCCAATCCCCAAGGGAAAATAGAGTCAAGAGGAAACAAGACCAATGGAAGATCAGAAAGCTCATGAATAGTTCAGGAGAATTGGATTCCTAGCGATGCCAACCAACAGACCCTAACATGTTACATCACAATGGTGAAAATTATTAGGAGCCCTCGTTTGGTTCCAACTCAAAACAATGGTATTAGGTGTGTCTTATACAATGAAAATTTTCAAGTTTCTTACTTATTATAGATGACTTAGAACAAATGAAACATTTATGCATAGAACAACAAAAGAATGAAGTAAAAGTTCTCTCACTATCCTTCCAACATGAAAACATTGTCATTCTATGGCCCTAACAACATGTTCTAGCTATTCCATTCATCATTTAGCAACATTAAAAGATGAGAACCAACAACCACTTACAAATGGAGAAGAAAACTGTTGAACTTCAATTACTCAATGAAAATATATAACAATGAAACTCCAAAAATGAGATAAACATTTCACAATCCAACCTTGTGAAATCAATGAGAGAGCCAACCTTTATACAAGTTGTAACTCAACTTCACTCTTACAATAAAATATTATTAAACCGTTAAGATCTAGCCTAGGGTAAAATAAACAAACAATAAAACCCCACTAATCGTAACCAACTCTAACATACTCTTAATATAAGAGGTACTCAAAGCCACAAACACAATGTTTAAGATACTTGAAGTCTTTTTTTTATAATCCCTTTAATAAAGATCAAAAAGTGATTAGGCATGTTACCAACTATTTTGTACCATAGTTGGACTTCTTGTGAGCTGTCAATTTCATGAACATGTCAAGCGTTCATCGTCAGTGTTTAGAAGTTCGGAAGACTTTTTCAGGGCCAATTTTGACCCCTTTGTAATAATTGCATATCCAGACCCCCATGGAGGAATTGTAATAAGTTGGTCTATGCATAATTATTTTGTAAAAGACTTGGCTTACCTTAGGTTTGGCTATCAAGGGGATACTCTATAGTGTTTTTTTCTTAAGAATTATGTGTTACTCTTTAGTGGCGTATAATTCTTGAGTTTTTCACTCATACCTCCAAAGCTGGAGTATTTACCATGGTGATCAAACCTAGGGAGGTTATTAAATTCTATGTGTCTATGTATTTTTACATGCTAGCCATCAATAATGAGTCGTATGGACATGCACTAGGTCCCTAGGAGTTTGGTTTCATTCTGATAAAAAAAATAAAAATCCGTAAAATTAGACCATTTTTAATGGTTTAATTGGAAAACTTGAAAGTGTAATAAAAGCATGGTCTGGAGACGGAATTTGGCGTGGGGATGCTTGTTTTCACTCTCAGAGCGTCCTCTTTAACCTAGGACCCACTTTTATTGGGTTTCGGGCAACTAAATTGTCATTTGTGGTCATTTTCCTTAAAGATGCTACAAAACGACATTTAAATGCTAAAATGCTACAAAATGTACCAAGTATAAAAAAGGAAAATATAATAAAATATGCAAATAAACACATACCAGATGACTTGGCATCTCGTACTTAAAGGAGGGTGATTATATTCCTTCACAAAAGCGGTACTTTGGATTTGATTTAAAAGTCAAAATTGAAGATTAAAAAAATGGTTGCACCTTCCTTCACGTGATGGGCGACTTGCTTCACTACACGGTCCTTACTCACTCGTTGGAGGAGTTTCCAATGTTGAGAGGGGGTGCTATTCCATGTGGCTTCCACCTCTCCTCTTCACGCCAACCCAAGTGCATGTTAAACTATTGTTCAACGCCCAAATCACTCCCCCTTTTGTGGATGTGTCCCCCTCTCTCATGCGCTACCCCTTCTCCCCTTTGGTTATATAATGCAAGGCTTGCTCCATCATTCTACATGGATTGCAAGGAACCTTTGTTGTAATCGTGTGTAATGCTTTTGCTATTTGGCAAGCAGTTTATGAATAAAGTGAAGACTTTGGAGGTCTAATTGGTGCAAAATCTCATGGTGAATGCTTGAATCAAGGTAATATTAGCATAATTTTATTTGTTTTTCATATGCAAGATTGCTAGCTTAGAAGGCTCTTTGTAGTCCATAGAGTAGAAATTTGAGGTTTTCAACTTATTTACTTGTGCTTAGTTATCTAAGATTTAAAAGTAGCAAATTGTAGTTGGTTATACTAATGCTCTTTTGATTTTATTTAGTTTATCACACTAGATTTGATCTTGTTTATTGAAGGTTGTTTGACTTTTGCAGATCATCAAATGTGAAGTAGAACTTGGAGCTCGGTTGCTTCCTTATTCTCTTTGCTTCTTTTCATTAAATCTAATGGTTTTTTTGTTCTACAGGCACTTCCAAAGTCATCTCATTATTCAAGCTTGGGCTTGGGTTTCTCCTTTCTATCTTTTCAAAATTAAAATAAATATCTTTCTTGGTTACTTTTATTTTATAAACACTGAACTAAGTTTTCAAAGTTTATCTAATCATCTATTGTTATATGCTTAGGAAGATCTAAAGAGTCTCATATTTTTCACATTTCAAGTTTAGATCTAGTCCTAGTTGGTTAATACTTGAAGTTTTAAATTTTCATTATTTCACAAGTATTGACTCTTTTTTTTGTAAATTCTATAGATCTAGTCCTAGTTGCTTAATACTTGAAGTTTTAAATTTTCATTATTTCGCAAGTATTGACTCTTTTTTTTGTAAATTCTATTGTATTTTTTAGGCTAATCCACTAATCTAAATAAATCATAGTTTGTTGGTTTTTATGTTTATTTCATAGGAAAGCAAGGAAATGAAGTTTTTTTGGAGTAAAAACTTATAAAAAATTACTTTCTTTCAACCCCTAGTTTCCCTACGCCTTCTTGGAAGGCCTAAAGTCTCTTGAATCTTACAATTTTTGCGGATCAAGAGCACTCTCTATCGGAGAGTTATTAACTAATTTGTAAATATTATTAATAAAAAGCAAGTGGGATTACGACTCCCACACACCTCTTCCCCCATTTGGGAGAATCCTGTATCTGTCCCTTTTGCTTATTATTTCGCATAGTTAGATAAAAATAGCATGCTAGATTAGTTTCATTTCAGTTTGAAAGTTTTTTTTTGCTAAAAGTTTTCTTTTCGCAAGCGTAACTAGTTTCAAATTTTAATCTTTCATGTATGTTCATATTTTTATTTCTTGTTAAAAAAGCATCAAAATCTCTTGAATCTCGCCATTTGTAGATCAAGAGTGCTCTCTGTCGGAGAGTCTATTTTTTTCACTAACCCCCTTGCTCTCCTGAGTACGGTCCTGGACCTGAAAGAGATTCTTGGGTAGAATTTAGATCATTTCAAGTTTTTTACTTCATCTTTGCATTTACGATTTCTATGAGTCTTAAGACTCCTTAAAATCTCTTGAATCTCGCGTTTAGCGGATCAAGAGTGCTCTCTATCAGAGAGTCAAATAAAATTGGAATTAACGTTTTGCAAACACTGTGTGTGCTCTACCCATCGCAGGTAGTCTGAGATTTGGGATATCAAAAACGGTTGTTTCGCACTTATCAAATTTTCACATTTTAATTAATCCACTCATTAATAAAATCAAGTTCAGCAAACCAACGAAAATCCGGCGTTTGCCTCGATAGTGGTCGAAAGTGGGGAAATTTCAACTAAGGAAGCAGCAACAACTGGGAGGCGACCTCAGAGCACAATTAGACTACACCCTTGTTGGTGTAGTGTTGAATACCGCTCTTGAGACTCCATTTCACCCCACACGTCCTTGTATGAAGCCACCTAGATCACATTTCGGACATATTCCTTGTACTGCAAGGTATATCGGGAATCCCCCCATCTCACAATAAATCAACCTTATCTTTCAAAATCTATAATAAAATAAACCAAGAAGCATTCGCACAACAATCCTTTTAGCACTCCAACAGACATTGACTCCATTAGCACTGGTCTTTCATCAGCAACAATTGTTCAAATCTTTGCTTTTTATCTATCTTGAATTGTTGTTCATCTTATGATATCATGTTGTGGATGTTATTTTGATTAAGTTGGCAAAGTTGTTGTTGTCGTTTATTTATATGCTATGGATGTGCCATTGATTTAATTTGGCGAATGGAAACTTGGTTTAATTTTACATAAATCAGAGACTTGGTTCCAATTTGTCTCAAATCAAAAACTCCTAAAACAACATCCATTCTAATCACATCAAACTTAAACTTTAAAAAGCCTTAGCAAACCTTTTTTTTAAGTAAAGTCTACCCCCTTGGCTTCGTTAGGAGTTTGTCTAAACGAAGGAGTCAGGATCAGGTGACAACACCTGACTCTTTGCTTGCCCCCTAGACCACACCAAGCAGCTTCAAAATATTTCTGCTGTGCTTCCCAAGTGTGCATCTTGGCAGCAACAGGGCCCACTTTATTCTCAATAGAATATTAAAGCCTAGAAATATTAAAGAAACTTTACCACTTACAATAGCATGGCCCAACAACAAGTTATGAGATGGTGGACAACCCAACAACCCAAAAAGTTTCTACCAAACCCAACAATCTCTTAGGCATAGTCCCAAAGCCTTCAACAAAAATATGTCCACAAAGAAACTCCAAGAGAACATAATAGTGATTGTTACACTCAATGCATCTCTGGGATTGTAAAAAAACCCACCGTGAAAAGAATAACGGATTGGATTCATGATTTGAAGTATCTCCACGTTGGTGCTATGGCCCATGAACGAAACTTGAAGTATCTCCACGTTGGTGCTATGGCCCATGAACGAAACTTAGCGTAAATGACCCGTCTCTATGCCAAAGACACGGCATATGATCCACAATTTATCAGCGCCACATCACCATTTATATGGTTTAAAAATCTCGTCTCCTCCACGACGAATTGGTATAGCACCTCACCAATCCCACATGTGTTAGCATCCATTCATGGAATATGACCAAGTAGAAGACGGGCCCATTCTCTGAATGGCTTCCACGATTCAACTGTATACTCGTGGCACAGAAGGCGGTTCCCGATTTAAATTCTATGCTCAAAAAATTCCTCTCAATGCTATTGATTTGATGTATCGCCAGTACTCGTTGAGATCGGAACGGCTACGGGTGTTTTTTGAGATTGCTTGCTGTTGCACCAACGAATCAAAGTATGCCACCGTTTGGAACAGTAAGAAGAAACAGTGAGTGTTTGAATAGCTTGCTCTTGCAAAATGTTAGTCCAATATGGCACTAAAACTGAATTCCCACTTTCTCTGATTTTTCTGGCTGATTAATTAGAGAGGGTTTTGATACCTCTTCAGTTACAATGGGCTTCAAATTAGCACGAAAAAACTGACCTTCCTGCCATACACTAGGCCTATGTAAAAGCTGGTTTAAAACCACAGGATTTAGGTATATTTCTGCAAATATTGGATTCACGGAAAACACACTTGAACGATAACATGGGCAGATCTGGAAAGGCTTAGCAAATCAAGATCTGAAATAGTATCTCCAGGTCATTTGCTGCTCATTCTATGCTGTTATGCACAGCCTCCAGTGCCATTAAAACTTCCTTTGTGAAACTGTAATTCATGAGCTAGCTTTTCACATAATCTCACCTACTTGCCACAGAGACTATAATACTCTGTTCCATTTTCCTTTTAGCAGTGCTGTAGCTGCTCTTTTCTTGGTACAAATTGCACATAAAATAACATGAAATCCTACCCTAAAAAATCTGCAGAAGAGTGCTCAGGTTTCATCTAAGTGTGCCCAGAAGTGATACAAATGGTCGTTTGAAGTTTAGGCAAGGCTGCAACCAATCAAGGCACTCCCAGATCTGCTTGAATGTTGCTCAGCATTGTGAATATTGAGGCTGTCAACCACAGTGCCTGGACTTCATCTTTACAACTAAGCAAACCCCTCACGCAAATAGGGGAGTAACACTGGTTAGAATTGTCTAAGAAGAGAAGTGTTTGAATCCTAGCGGTTCATGTTAGTTGCTGAAGAACAAGTAAAATTGCAGAAGACAAAGAAGACGTTGATTGAAGAGGGGCGGAGTAGATTACAAATCCGCTAGTGAAGATAAGGAAATCTGCAAGTGAATGTGTTGGAGACCTGAGTGGGGATGAGGGAGACTGCTGAGGGTATGTATCTGAGAATTTTATTTTGTTGAGAGTAAATATACAGACGAAGCGCCGAGTGAGGCAGCCTGCATGAAAAAGAGTGGAGAAGAGGATATATGCAACCAGAACATCAAGTGAGGCAACCTGCATAAGAGAGCGGGAATGATGCAGAGAGAATACAAAGGGAGGTAGCCTTCATGAGAAGAAAAAAAATGTATTGTGGAGAAGGGTCTTATAGCAGAGTTGCAAAGAGAAGATTTTATGGCAGATGTAACAGTAGGAGAGCTGCAGATGGAAAATGTGGATTCCCCAAATTATTGTGTGTTGATGTGTTTGCAGGTGGAGAAAGCAGTAGTTTGCTTGAAGAAGTGCAGAAGTAAACCAGACAAAGATGTAGCAAGAATGTTGCCCAAGTGGAGAAGATGATGAGGTGGAGATGTAGAGTAGCAGTGCAGCAGAGAAAGAGGAGAAGTGCAGATAACTCCAACAAAGGTGTAATGCTGGATAGAGTTATTTGAACTAGTAGTGAAGCACGTATCCAGTGGATGGATTGGGTAGATTTTGGACTGGGTAAGAGGTTGTGGAGGTTGAGGTGTTGAAAAACCTACAAGAGGAAGATGTCGAGTCTATGCCTTTTGTTTGTCTATCTTTTGAGCAAGATCATCAAATTTTCCAAAGAGGGGAGTCTGATGCAAGAGCATCCTTACAATAGAAGTCTATCCTGCAGATCTCATCATTTGATTTCAGTAGTTTAGGTATTACTTACATTATATTTTGTAGATTTTATGCTGCTATAGAAATTTCTATGGAAGAAATAGAACCTCCCATGGATACGACTAGGAAAGTTGTAAGGAAGATATTGCTATAGAAGTATTGGCTGCAAAAGAGATATTGTTATGGAAGTTGCTGTGAAAAAAGTACATGGCTATATAGGAGATAACAACACACAGTTCTTGCTGTAGAAAGTTTTGTGAAAGTGCGTGGAGTCTTACCTGGACGTTATTATATTTGTTGTAGGGATTTGCAGGAGATTCAGGACAGAGTTGTAATCACAAAAAAATTGCAAAAGCAAATATATGAGCCTCCATGAAAAGACAAAATTATTGAGTGTGGTTTGCTCCATGAAAGAAAGAAAATATTTCTTGAGATAATATAAATGCTACAACACATGTACATAAGAATGAACAACTGGTGGTTCAAAGGCATGCTTGGATGCTTGGTTGATAGCCATATCCACAAGACAAAACAGATTCTAGGGGAAGCAGCGAATCGATTCATTGATCACTCAGATAGATGGTAGCTGAACGATTGGAGCTGTTCAACTTCCAATTGTTGTGTATAAATTTACCTGCCCATGATTAAGCATGACACTTTTGCCTCTAAGTAAATCTTTGTGGAGTGGTTGTGGTGGTGGATAGAGGCATTGGTTATTGCTGTTGCAAAAGTTCAGATCTGAAGAATTCAAGTGCTAGTTGATCTAAAGAATTCAAGTGATAGTTAGTGAGAAGCTATTGGCTTGCGAATTGTAGCTATGTGAAGACTGGTTGTGGTGGTGTCAATCAAGTAGAAGCCAAAGACTGTATCAGTTTTTTTAAGTCTGTTCTAATAGGCCTGAGAGCTTGATCCTTTTTTTTTTGTAACTAGGGGAATCGGCAACTGGAGGTTGGGCTGGTACTCGCGTTACACAGGGTCCAGGGATCCAATCTCGCTACCACTATACCCCTTGGTGAATCCACAGACGCCCGATCCATGGCGCACGGGTAAGATGGGGATTCGAACTGGTGACCTTGCGCAAGGAGTGCCTTAATAGAACACCCATTCACCAACTATTCTAAGCCCCACGGGTTGGCTTGAGAGCTTGATCTTTATTAATAAAAGAAATTAGAGATTGTGGAGATATCTCTTTCTTTGTTTTGTGTTGTGTATTTCTGCTGGTGCAATTAAATTTTTTACTGTGGTTACTATTTTGTTTGAATGCTTGAGTTGTTTATTGTTATAACAATAGAGATAATTCTGCTGTGTCTGATATTGCAGGGGTCTAGAGGGTCCTCTTGCATCAATAGGGCACCATGAGGAGTGACAAATTTGACCATCTTACTTGAATCAAGCAAGAGGAGTGCAGATGTAGAGTCATTTGCAAAGCATATAAAGGAAGTGCATGAGAATGTGTAGCAACAATTATAGAGTAGCGAAGAATATAAGCAAAGAGCTAGTAAGAAAAGGCGAGTGAAGAAATCTAAAAAAAAAAGACTTTGTGTTAGCACATCTATGGAAAGAAAGGTTCCTAAGAGGAACCTTTCGGAACCTTTCTTTCTCAACAAGTTCCTAAGAGGAACATATAATAAACCAAACATGAAGAAGATGGGACCTTACGTTTTTACTAAAGAAAATTCCAGACACTGCTCATTGCTTATGTGCTAGAATTGTCAGAAGGCTTCATATTTTGCCAACTTTCAATAATGGATTTGTACAAGTGCCATGAGGTTGTTGTGGATGAAAATGAGTAGTTTATTGACTAGAAGGAGCAGATTCCATGGAGTGAGAGAGACGAGATCATAGAGATCTTGGAGGACAGTGTTATAGGTAGTGTTACCACCTAAGTTGTACTTAGTTGGATTTCAAGTGAGCCGGCAAAGAATGATCAAGTGCACTTGGTCATATCAGAGTTCAGAAGTCCATCAGGCCTTCTAGGCCCTTTTATTTTTTTGTACCACATGTTCATACCCTCGCGGGGGAATTGTAATAAAATGTGCTAGCATGGTAGCTATATGTAAAAGATTCAGTTTCCTAGGACTTAAACATTAATCCGACTAGCCCAGAGTGTTTTTTTCCCTTGTTAATTATTTGTTGTTGAATAAACGACTAATACTTTTCGAGTTTTTCACTCATACCTCCAAAGTTGGGGTGGTCGGCTTGGTGTTTCGGCCTTAGGAGGTTATTAGAGCCTAAGTGTCAATATATTAGACCATGCTAGGCATTAAAATTGAGTCATATGGACATGTGATAGATCCCCCTAAGTTTTTAAAAAAATTTGAAATATATATGTATATATATATATATATTTTCTCTATAAAATTAGACTATTTCTTAATAATTTAATTGGAAAATAAAAAATGTAATAAAAGCATGGTTTGTGGGCATAATTTGTCAAGTGGATGCTCGTTTTCTAAGCCAAAGCATCCACTAAACCCAAAAAACCACTTATCCTAAGTTTTGAGTAAGTATTTATCTTAGAAAAATAATATTTACTCAAAAAACCCCAAAAGACCAATATAATTGGCAAAAAAGACATAATAAAGGTAAAATCTCAATCCCACGGATCAAGGAATTGTGTTGGAATCAAATCTCTTTTGATTGGCAATCAAATCAGGGAGAATATTGAGCAAATAAATGATGATTTGATTGAAGATTGGAGATCCACCAAAGTGGGGGGGCGAATTTGTGGTTGGAGAAGTGTCAAGTGGAGGTTGAAAAGTGTCAATGGTTGGAAAAAGGTGTCATTAACCTCTCCAAACCTATCACATGTGTCTACAAGTCTTTTCCAAGTGCATCAACTCATTTCTCCAAGTGTCAAAGAGGATCTCCTCTTGGTTTGGCTATAAAAGCAAGCCCATTCCTCATTGTTGAAAAAGAAGGATTGAAGCTCTTTCACTTTGCTATTGTATTTGTTTATCATTGAGTAATGAATAAGAAGCTTTGGAGGTTACATTGGTGTATCATCTTGGTTGTGTGGATGTCAATTGTCTCTATGATTCATTGAGGTAACTTTAGTTTAGTTTACTTGTCTATTATTTGCTTTGTCAATCTTTTTGCGTTGTAGTAATTATTTATAATCCATAGGAATGAAAAGATGATCTAGATTAGTTTTCTCATTTATTTGTTTATGCTTCAAGACTAAGGAATTTTCATGTTTTAGTTTGTTTACTTGCATGATATCCTAATCTTGAGTGTAGGCTATATAGATTTGACAAGTTCTTTTTGGCAAGTATTTTTTGTAAGCTTTGCAAGTAATTCTATCCGGAAAGAAGGTGATTCTTGCTTGACTTCTTCTTCATTCTGGATCTATTGGAAAAGACAAAGTCCCTCTTTGCTCCACCCAAAAAACTCCATAAGTTCAAGATTCAAAAGTCTTGGTTTATTCACCTTCTCTCAACTTAAATTAAAATCTTCATTTGGTTACTTGTTGCTAATCTAGCTTATAGATCAATTGATTTTAAAGTTAAATCTTTCATAGATCTACATAAAGTTAGCTTGCATAGATCTAGAATTTCTTTTAAAGTGTAAAATCATTTGATTTTCTTAGATCTACCACAAAGAAGTCATTCTTTTACAAGCTTTCATATTGCAATTTTTTATTCTTGTTAAAATATAGTTTCTTTTGATCTTTAAAATTTAAATCTAGCAGTAAAGTGCCTTATTGGCAGCCCTTTAAAGGCTGTCCAAGATCCTAAGAAATTGGGTCTTATAAGCCCAAATTTCTTAGTTCTTGTTTGTAGTTAGATCTAGTTTACTTAGTCTCTTTTCTTGCAAATTTTTTGGGTTGTCCAAAATCACTTTCCAAGTGATTTTGGGGCATTTTTAACACTAATAAGCATATTGATTTTTTACCTTTTTTAGCAGGTTTGGAGGCTTTTTGGCTGGAAATTTGATAAATCCAAGTTTTTAGAGGCCTTTGGGAACATCCCTCTTCATCGGAACTTGTTTCCAAAACTTTTGTAAACTTCTTTTCTCCATAACTATAAGGAGAATGGATTACTTTTTCTTTCAGGTCTCATTGTAAAAAACGTAATAAAATCAATTTTGGAAGTAAGCTCATAAAGCTTGATTCTCATCCCCCTAGGGGGGATTGGTGTCGGTGCCCTTTTGTAGTTGTTTTTTACTTTTTTAGCTTTTCTAATTTTTTGCTTTAGTTTTAATTTGGCTAAAATTAACGTAGATTAATTAAAATTCAACGTTTGAAGTGTCTGATCCAAATATTGGCCTCCAGACTCACTTAGGACATAGGAACCTTTAATTCGTCTTTGCAAACCGTATACTTTTACAACTACAATTTTATTTATCTTTTGGCAAAAAATAATCGAATACTAACCCACTACTTCGGTAGTGTAGTAATTAATTCATATTTCCATTTTTAGACTTTGCTTTATTTCTTTCAAAGTAACAAACCCGGATGTGTATACCCGAAGTATGCTCTTGCTATCACATAAAGGGATTGCCTGAGTACGTGGTGGATGATCAGAAAAGAGTTTCTTAGTCTGTAGTAGTTAGTCTCACATTTGCAATTAACCTCCCCGAAAGACAAAAGTCCAACGTCTCGGTTTTGCTTCGTGTGGGCAAGGCTTACAAAGAAAGTGGGAACAACTAGAGAGCGACCGAAACGCCCCGTTAGAATACTCCCTAATTTGGTGTAGTGTTGGACATCCCCTTGCGACTCCATATAGCCCACATTTTCTTGTGTAGGACCACACTTTGTGAGTCTGGGTATATTCCCATTATCAATTTTGGTATTTTGGGAATCCCCTCCCCTCTAATCAACTCATCATTTTAGTAATTAAAATTGACCAAGAGCATCAACAAAACATTTTTCAAGTATTACAAAAACACCCTATTGGACTCCATTTTTAGCACTGGTCATTTACTATTTTACAAGCTTTATTTTTCTATTATGTATTAAGTGACTTTGTGATCTTTACAATCTTTATGCTATTGAGACTACAATTTTATTTGCAATCTCTTGTTTCAATTCATTTTCATAAAACTCCTAAACAACTTACTCATCCACTAAAACTAATTAGCTTAATTAGCCTTAGCAACATTAGGGCCCACCCCCCTTGGCTTCGTTAGGAGTTTGCCTAAACAAAGGAGTCAAGAATCAAGTGACAGTGCTTGACTCAAAGCTTTCCCCCAAGGACACACTTAGTGGCTTGAATATTTCTTCCACGTTAACCCCCAAGTGTGTGAAAGGCGGCAACAAGTAGACCTCGAAGTCAAAAAACAAAAGAATATTTGGTTCATTGCTAAGGTAAGGGCTTCGAGGAAGTCATTTGGATTTTTAAAAGAAGAGATGGGCCAATTCAGGTAGTTTCTAATTGAATAATCCATACGAGGGGAGTCTAACGCAAGAGCATTCCTTGGGATTTCAAATTCCTACACCCTAGATTTTTTGTGGTTGTTCATGATATTTATTTTGATAGGTTGGTAGTGTATACAACGGTGGGATAGGCCATGTGGGTGACATGTAGGAGGGGGTGGATGTTTGATTCCAATTATTTGTGTTCGTTCAATCGCAACCGTCTTGTGAGGTTTTTTGGGTAGGCCTAAAGAATACCACCTAACTTTTGGTAGTCTGATCCCCTCTCCCAGATTTCTGATTGTCATTCATTCTCATGTGTAATGGTGGGTGATGCAAGGTGAATCTCACGAGAGTATAAAATTCAAAGTGGATATTTAGGTTAATGAGCTGCGGCATATTCATTAAGGTCTTTAAGGTCGTAGTTGGGGTAGGCACTTGACGATTGTTGAGAGGGATCCTCACAATTAATGGTTAGAAATTTGGATGGGTCCCATGATAGCCTCTCAGGTGATGCCAAATTTCAATTGCTTTAATAGGGTTTTGATCTAGGTTTTTTAATTTGATCAAGAGTTAATGATGGATGGGAAAAGGAGGAATATTAAGGGTGCATGGCCTTATTCTCAATCACTCGTGAAGAAGAGAGAGAGGAGAAGAAAATAATTCTTGTTCACGGAGATAGCAATGATGGAGAAGCTCTCGATGACCATGAAGAAAGAAGAGTTCACAAAGAAGAACAAAGTTGGAGAATGGACTTCGGGTAGTCATTGTAAGCCTAGCTCATACTTAGACCAGCAGACATATCATTTTGACGCAGACCCTCTAGCCGCAGCTCCTTCCACACTTGGGTCAACAAACCAGTTTACAAAACACAATAACACTAAAAATAGGGGATCTCTCTTAAACACCTGCAAAACTCATATTATTATAGAACCGGAAAACTGAAGAATAAAATACACGTTGGACTTTAGTTTTTGGGTCTCGGGTGGGCACAAATGCCACATCGACCTCCTTATTACACAATCATAGAAAACAAAGGAAAAAAAGTGGCACATAGGCCCTCTTGTCGAACATCACATATAAATGCTCTAAGCAATGAACTGTAAAACAAAGCAGGCATGCAAGCCCACCAGAGAACACACACCACACAAGAAGGCACGCGGGCCTTCACACCACAATCCCGTCCACTTTTAGGATTCCTAATAAAAAACTAATCCCCCCTCAATGTCAACTCCCCCCTTTATTTCCACACTAACTCCGAGCTTTTCCCCCAAACTCCCCCCCTCAAAACTTGCGATTATGTCTCTACTTCATCGACTAGCTTCTAACTGAAAGTAGATGATTCCTTCAAATCTGGATCGACGGATTTGAGTTGGGAGTTCGAGTGGTAGTTTTGTTAGAGAGGAATCCATTAGCTCTTGGATTTCCAATGCTCCGCATCATTCTACCGTTCTTTTAGAACTTATGAACCTCCTAGTTCAAAGCTAATTTATTTGGAAACAAGCTTCAAGAAGTTGACACACTAAGAAACCTAAGGACTATCAAACATCCAAGTAAGAGTTTGAATGAGATGGTAGAACCACCCTTTTGACTTGTAGAACCAAGCCATGGATTTCCCTTCCACCAATTTAGATACTTATGCAACTCATCACATTTCTTCTTTTGCTTCCATCCGTTTGTTGGATTAGAGATCCTCCTCCTTTGCCAATTTGTTATTTTTTGTTGAATATTGTAACTTCTAAGAATATTATATTTATACATTATTTATTCCGGAGATGTTCCATCCCTCCGAGGTGATTTTATTATGTATCTGGAGATGTTTATTCCTCCGAGAAGTTGTGGTAACTAGGGTTATTAGACCCACCATGTGGGGGTCGGTCCAGTCAGTTATAATAGGGTATTTAACCTAATGGTTAAATACGAGCCTACATGTACTTGTGTAAAATATATGTCAGAGTAGTGTATAAATAGAGGAGGTGTGTTTCTCATTTGACACACTCACTCACTTGAGAATGGCGCACTTGTGGAGGAGAGGTCTGCTATGGAGAAGAAGGAGCTTATGCTCAGGGTTTGCATCTTTGTATATTGTTGGTCATCTATATTGAGGAAGCTTTACTGGGTTTTCTACCCCATGAGGGTTTCCCAGGATAAATCTGTGTCTCTTGTGTTTATGCTATGCTTGTTGTTTCTTCAGTGATCCTGTATATGCTATTATTGTGAAATGGAATGTAATGCTGATATTTTATGTCCTAGCATATTAAATCTTAACATGGTATCAGAGCTAACCTGAAGGAAGACAAGGTATGGCACTTACGACACTTGCTTTACTTACGACAATTTGAAGGTTAGGGTTTTACATAGCAAAAACCAGTCATCGTGGAACTTTCACTATAAATCCATTTCTGCGAAGGTTCAGGGTCTGAAAAGTTTACAGGTCGAAGATAACATCCCCAGGTACCTTGTATCCAAAGGGCACCCTCAGATTCGTTGTACTTTATGCGTTATGATCAGTACAAGTTAGGGTTTCTGCCTCTTCCAGATCTCAGTCAAAATCAGGTGACCTTGGAAAAAAGGTCATAACTTGGGCTAGGAAGATCCAAATGAAATTTCGTAAAAAGTGACAGGTAGTACACAGACTATACTATCTCAAGAAATGTTTTCAGAGGCCGAAGGTGAACCAGTGACACGTGGCACGCTGTACAAGTTTGCTCTCCTGTTTTATCCCATAAACAGGTCACGTTGCGACACTTGGAATAACTCTCTCTCTCAGAGAGTCCAATTGAGGTCATACCTATCAGGATGGAAAGATAACATGGCGAGATATCTCAGGAAAATTTTTTAGAGGCCGAAGTTCAAACAGTGACACGTGGCACGCTGTACAAGTTTGCTCTCCTGTTTTATCCCATAAATAGGTCACGTTGCGACACTTGGCACAACTCTCTCTCAGAGAGTCCAATTGAGGTCATACCTATGAGGATGGAAAGATAACAGGGCGAGCTATCTCAGAAAAAATTTTCAGAGGCCGAAGTTCAAACAGTGACACGTGGCACGCTGTACAAGTTCGCTTTCCTGTTTTATCCCATAAACAGGTCACGTTGCGACACTTGGCATAACTCTCTCTCAGAAAATCCAATTGAGGTCAGACCTGTCAGGATGGAAAGATGACAAGTCAGGCTACTGCAAAAAAAAATTTCAGACCCTATGGAGCAAAAATTTCAGAGTTATAGCAGAAACAATCAGGTGCATATTTCTGTCAAAACAGAATTATTTTTGGAGCACCTTTATTCATGGATTCCGGAATTTAGGGTTTCGAAGAAAGTTAGAATTTTTGGAATCGGAGTCCACGGCTGAATGCTACTCGGGAAAATCAAAATTTAGAGACCAAAATCGAATTTTTTGGTTGGGTAGAAGACTGGGCTTGATCAAACCCTAGTTCGGGATTTTGATCAGAAAGATGGAAAATTAGGGCTTCAGCAAAAGTTGGAATTTTTGAAGTCTGTAACCACGACTGGAAGCTCCTCAGAAAAATAAGAGTTTAGAGCCTTGGATCGAACATTTTGATTGGACAGAAGGGTAGGCTTCATCAAACCCTAGTTCGGGTTCCTGTCCAGAAGATCCAGAAGTTTCGAAGGCAATTTTGAGGGGTCAAATTTTAGAGATTTCAAAATTGAAGAATGCTAGGTTGATCAGCTCAGCAAGACACATTCTTCCATCCATTCAAAAGTGTGAAAGTCAAAGATTGAATTTTTAGGGTTTCTCTAGCAAACCCTAATCAAGCTCTAGATCAAGTTTCAGGGGGAGTTGAGGCTAAGGCCTTACATAAGAAGACTACAAGAAGTCTCGACAGGTATGACTTAAGAAGGTTCAAGTATGTCTTGAAATCTGATTCTTGATTAAGTTCATAATGTGTTTGTCTTCATATTATTTATTAGTACAATCTTGATCAATGTTAGAATTGTCTTATCACTCTAGTAGCAGTATGAATGCATGTGAATGATCGAAGACATTCATTGATTAGGGCTATATGATTGTACTAATGCATTATGGTGTTGTGTGAGGTTGATGTTGTCTGCTAACAAGATACAGGTACATCACAAAAGACAAATCAAGTTCCATGACCATGACATCATGAAGACAAAGACTCATCCATAATCTTTGTTTTACTTACGAGCTATGTATGACTTTGTTATATTATGCTTAACCTATGAGACATGCAGGTTCTAGCTCAGGATCTCTAAATCATTGAAGAGATTGTTTAGGTATGTTGCACATAACTAAGCAGGTATACTAATCCAGGTATGTTTTCCTATGTCATGTTAGAATCTTACCTTGTGTTAGGATCCCTTATATAAGTATGCTTGGTATGATTGATTATGCTTATTCATAAAGTTAGTAATCAAGGGTTTATGCACATTATGTCTCTTATCTTGATTGATGATTTAACTAACCAGAAGAGTACTATGATCAAACAAGAATATGCATGAGTAAAAGAAGACTTCCTTGAAACCCTGAATACTAATGATCATGACTATACATATTCAAGATTATTTAGAATTAGAATGTTTTGAGAATACACTAATGAATGTATGTTTGTGTATGAGATCATGAGGATGACACTAGTGCACACTTGAGCATGCACAGTGGTACAGAATGAATAGAGGTTCAGAAGACATATAGAAGATCAAGCGGGAGGCAACCACACAAACATAAAAGATAAGTATTTGAGTTGTTATTAGAAATAGTAAATGATATTGCTTGTATGCATTCCTAGAATATATCATGCTACTAATATGCATATGATTGGCAAGTTGGACAAACATTCCATTGTTGCTTGTCTAGAATGAAACCTCTTTGTTGACATGCTGAGAGCTGTGCACACTCTCGATAGTATGTTCTGGTAGAGATGGAAGGCATCTAGATAGCCACTGTATGCATATAGGATATGGGAAAGTGTTGTGCCAAAGTATTGGTCAAAATAGTTGCATAACTATGTAAATGATATATGTATGCATAATAGGTTATCATGTCAATATGATTTGATGATTATGAAGTATTAATAATCATGTACTTAATTTTGATTTGTAGGAAAGATCATGATGAATGATGAACACTGAACAAGTGATGGATGTTCAACAAGAAGATTTACAAATCAAACAAAATATAGAAGGCTCATTGCTAGAAGATTCTCTTAGAAAGAGGAAGAGAATCATGACAGATGTTTGCTCCAAGTGGATAGATAAGACCATTCTCTTAATGGTGTAATTAAAGAAGAAGTGTGAATCAGGTTCTGTATGGGTACCCAGGATTGGTAGTCAATTGATGAGCTTAATGATCATCATGGGTGATGTGGATCTCAACCTTTGCTACAAGGTTGAATATGGCCTCTATACACATATGACATGGATGCAAGAAGGAACTCACCACAGAGTTCGAATGATTTTGAGGCTCATATTAGTAGACCCATCTGACGAGAAATGACACAGATAGATATGCAGAAGATCACTCAATGCAGAGTGTGAATAATGGACAATTGACAGCTTCATGACAAAGCTTGGGCTCTACCAGAAGTAAAGTTGATCCTAACCTTTACCTTAAGGTTGTGGATGATGAACCTATCATACCATTATTGTGTGACGATGATCTCTTTCTGACAAGGAATGAGAAACAGATCATGAAAATGGCTGCAGAAATGAAAATGAAAGATCTCGGATTAATGCACTACTTCTTAGGTCTAGAAGTATGGCAAGATCCAAAAGGAATCTTTTAAATCAAGGTAAGTATGCTGTGAAGTTTCTAAAAAGATTTGATATGTTGGAGTGTAAAGCCATGGCCACTCCCATGGACTCCAACTTGAAGTTATTAGTTAATGACTCATCGGATTTAGTGGACCTAACCCTATATAGACAAATCATTGGGTCATTGATGTATTTAACAAATACTAGGCCAGATATATGCTTTGCTGTAAATACCCTAAGTCAGTATCTAGTAGAACCTAGAAAGGTTCACTTAATAGCTACAAAACATGTAGTGAGGTACCTAAAAGGTACATTAGATTTTGGTCTATATTATCTTGGAGGTCATGAACTCCGATTATATGGTTACTCAGATTCTGATTGGGCAGGAAGTGTCTCAGACAGAAAGAGTACATCAGGTGGATGTTATAGTCTTGAATCTACCATGATCTCATGGTTCAGCAAGAAACAATCTAGTGTGGCTCTCAGTACTACTGAAGCAGAATATATAGTTGTCTGCTCTGCCAGCTGTGAAGCAGTGTGGCTTCAGAAGCTATTATATGGAGTGTTTGACTTAGAAATGGATTCCACTGTGATTATGTGTGACAATCAAAGCTGCATCAAGATGATAGAAAATCTTGTATTCCACGATAAGTCAAAACACATTGAGATCCGATACTTCTATATACGAGATATGGTGCAAAGAGGAGCTATCAAGCTTGAGTATATAAGCATTGAGGATCAAATTGCTGATATCCTGACCAAACCTCTGTGTCGAGTAAAGTTTGAACACTTCCGAGACAAGCTTGGTGTAGTTCAAAAGGACCCTCCTCGAAAGGGGGAGTAGCACAATATCTGATAACAAGTCCATCTCATCAATGATGAGGTTACCTATTTACTGCATTTAATTACCTAGAATTATTTAGATTTAGGACTCTTATATTTTGCTTTTGATACTAGATATACATGCTTTTGATGTTAGATATACATGCTTTTGATGATAGATGTATATATGTTTTGATGATGATGATACATGTTTTGGTTATACATGTTTTGATGATGATGATACATGTTTTGGTTATACATGTTTTGGATGATGATGATACATGTTTTGGTTATACATGTTTTGATGATGAGGATACATGTTTTGTTATACATGTTTTGATGATGAGGATACATGTTTTGGTGAACATGTTGTGAGGGGATTGGATCATCCCTGGACTTTAGGCCTAAAGAAGAGCCATAGATGTATGTCTTCGAGAATGAAGTTCTTGGTGAACATGTTGTGAGGGGATTGGATCATCCCTGGACTTCAGTCCTAAAGAAGAGCCGTAGACGTATGTCTTCGAGAATGAAGTTCTTGGTGAACATGTGAGGGGATTGGATCATCCCTAGACTTCAGTCCTAAAGAAGAGCCGTAGATGTATGTCTTCGAGAATGAAGTTCTTGGTGAACATGTGAGGGGATTGGATCATCCATGGACTTCAGTCCTAAAGAAGAGCCGTAGACGTATGTCTTCGAGAATGAAGTCCTTGGTGGACGGTTGAGGATTAAGTCATCCTTGGACGTGGTCCTAAATGTATGGTGGAGGATTAAGTCATCCTTGGACGTGGTCCTAAATGTACGGTGGAGGATTAATTCATCCTTGGACGTGGTCCTAAATGTACGGTGGAGGATTAAGTCATCCTTGGACATGGTCCTAAATGTACGGTGGAGGATTAAGTCATCCTTGGACGTGGTCCTAAATGTACGGTGGAGGATTAAGTCATCCTTGGACGTGGTCCTAAATGTACGGTGGAGGATTAAGTCATCCTTGGACGTGGTCCTAAATGTACGGTGGAGGATTAACTCATCCTTGGACATGGTCCTAAATGCATGGTTGAGGATTAAGTCATCCTTGGACGCGGTCCTAAATGTACGGTAAGGATTGGATCATCCTTGGACTTTGGTCCTGTGAACTGAGCCGTAGACATGAGGTCTCCGAGAATTGATAGGACTGGATCATCCCTGGACTTCGGTTCAAAAGGTACATGATAGGACTGGATCGTCCCTAGACTTCGGTTCAAAAGGTACATGTTAGGACTGGATCGTCCCTGGACTTCAGTTCAAAAGGTACATGATAGGACTGGATCGTCCCTGGACTTCGGTTCAAAAGGTACATGATAGGACTGGATCGTCCCTGGACTTCGGTTCAAAAGGTACATGACTGTATTGCATCATCCTTGGACATAGGTCCTAAAGAGAACTGGATTGATCGTGTGATGACGATGCTGCTGATCGTATGATGACGATGCTGATTATGATGCTGATGATCGTGTGATGACGATGCTGCTGATCATATGATGAAGATGTTGATTATGATGCTGATGATCATGTGATGACGATGCTGTTGACGATGCTGATGATCGTGTGATGACGATGCTGCTGATCATATGATGACGATGCTGATTATGATGCTGATGATCGTGTGATGACGATGCTGATCGTATGATGATGATGCTGTTGATCGTGTGATGACGATGCTGATGATTGAGTACTATCAACTATGATGATGTTGATGTTCCAGTAACTAGTCAAGTTACTGATGATGATGAATTGAAGAAAGCTTCCGATGATATATAGATGATGTAATGAATGACTCCCTGCTCCTGCAGATGTTGTTATAATATCCTTCTCGTTAAGGGGGAGTGTTGAATATTGTAACTTCTAAGAATATTATATTTATACATTATTTATTCCGTAGATGTTCCATCCCTCCGAGGTGATTTTATTATGTATCCGGAGATGTTTATTCCTCCGAGAAGTTGTGGTAACTAGGGTTATTAGACCCACCATGTGGGGGTCGGCCCAGTCAGTTATAATAGGGTATTTAACCTAATGGTTAAATACGAGCCTACATGTACTTGTGTAAAATATATGTCAGAGTAGTGTATAAATAGAGGAGGTGTGTTTCTCATTTGACACACTCACTCACTTGAGAATGGCGCACTTGTGGAGGGGAGGTCTGCTATGGAGAAGAAGGAGCTTATGCTCAGGGTTTGCATCTTTGTATATTGCTGGTCATTTATATTGAGGAAGCTTTACTGGGTTTTCTACCTCATGAGGGTTTCCCAGGATAAATCTGTGTCTCTTGTGTTTATGCTATGCTTGTTGTTTCTTCAGTGATCCTGTATATGCTATTATTGTGAAATGGAATGTAATGCTGCTATTTTTAGTCCTAGCATATTAAATCTTAACATTTTCCCCCTTTCCCATCTCCTTGAAGGCTTAGTGGTCTTTCTCCCTTGAAATCCATCATGGCTCTTTGCAACACAAATACCACCTTCTATTGCACCCTCACATAAACCATTAAAAACAAAAATAAAATTAAAGGAATGAAAACTTCCCATAAGTACTATCTCCTTCTCTGCATTAAGCCATTTAGGCATGCTTTCCAATACATCTTGTGTGAAGGAGTCTTCATTTCCTAATTCAATGTGATGTTCACAAGACAACTCCTTTTTTGCATGGTTCTACTTCATGGCATTTTTGCATTGTTCTCCTTTGTACCACAAATGAACATGTCTCTACTCTCTCTCTCTCATTCATCCACATTTCTTCTCCAACAAGGAGATGATCTTCGTCTTCTCGCTTTTTATTATCCATGGTATTCTCTAGAAATTCCTCTAGTTGTTGGTTGGTTGTTTGTGTTCTCTAAAAGCAATAAAAACTCATCACATATGGGGCTCCCAAAGGTCTCCATCTTTGCTGCAACTTCCTCTCTATCGTGGACTGCTTACACTACTACAACATTATGGGCCTCCTCTTATGATAGGTTGCATTCCTCTTCCTTGAAGCCTCCAAACTCTTATCCTCTTGTATTGTAATCGCCAATACTTTCCCCTTCTCTAGGGTAACACAACTCAACAAATTCATCTAGTTCATCCTCTTCAACTCCCCCCATTCATCCTCGGCCTCCAACTCTGCACAAATTTCATTTATTGGCCTTTCCTTTAAGAATAATTTTTCCAACTCATTCAGGGATTTAAGCTTTCCCTATTCCAGGAGTTCTATCCCATGGCTAATTCTTGCTTCAATGACTTTCCTACCTGAAAACAACTCTTTTTCGCAAAGTGAGTATTTATCCTTACTATTCTTTTTCACCTCCTCAGAACTCTTATATTTCTTTGTTTTCTTGTTATTGCATGTGTGCTGGTCTTTTGTTAGTTTTAGTCTTTGCCTTTTCTTTATTGTTTCTTCCAGCTTGGCTATCCTCTCACGTCATGATAAAAATCCATATTTGAAGGAACAACCAACTAATACCTTCCTTAAAAATCTTCAACTCTGAGGAATTACTCTACTCCGCCTATGCACCTCTACACAATCTAGTACTCCTCTCGAATTAACTCTCTGTTTTCAACAGCTATCAATAAACCTGTAGCAATTGCTCTCCTTTGAGCCATCTTTTTCTTTTAAGGATCAAGCTGCTCTGATACCAATCTGACGCAAACCCTCTCGCCACAGCTCCTTCCACACTTAGGTCAACAAACCAGTTTACAAAACACAATAATACTAAAAACAGGGGATCTCTCTTAAACACCTGCAAAACTCATATTATTATAGAACTGGACAACTGAAGAATAAAAGACACGCTAGCCTTCAGTTTTCGGTTCTCTGTTGGGCACAAAGACCACATCGACCTCCTTGTTACACAATCATAAAAAACAAAGGAAAAATAGTCGCACGCAGGCCCTCTCGTCGAACATCACACATACATGCTCTAAACAGTGAACTGACAAAAAAAATCAGGCACGCAAGCCCACCAGAGAACACACACCACACAAGAAGGCACACTGGGCTTCACACCACAATCCCATCCACTTTTAGGATTCCTAATAAAATACTAATCCCCCCTCAATGTCGACTCCCCCCTTTATTCCCACACTGACTCGTAGCTTTTCCCCCAAAATCCGCCCCTCAAAACTTGTGATTTTGTCTCTACTTCATCGACCAGCTTATAACTGAAAGCAACTGATTCCTTCAAATCTAGATCGACGGATCTGAACTGGGAGTTTCAATGGCAGTTCTGTTAGAGAGGAATCCATTAGCTCTCGGAGTTCCAATGCTCCACATCACATTTTTTATATTATAAAAAAAGCTCTTTAAGCTTGCATGCAATGTTTGAAGTCAATTTTTAATACATTAGTTAGAGTTTTCCTCCATCGTGTCCTGTGAATTTGGTGTCCTTAAATTGTGTTGTGTCCATTTGCTTCCATTTTTGTTGTGTGTTCTGAATTGAATTGCAGCCCTGTATGTGACCTGCACCACATATGAGATGCCATCTTTCTTTTGGTGCAGCGTTGAAACATATGCATGCTCCAATCAGCATGCTACCTAGCCTTTGGGTGCACTATCTACATGTGCTCTCGCTGCTTGGGCATGGCAATATGCTAATAGAGAAGTCGTGGAGTTGTGTATTCTTTTGGTTGTTTCAGAATTTTTTTTAACAATCTCTTTTGGACAAAGTGTTGTTGAAATATGAAAGTTAAAACAAAATAGACGAAAGCATGGGACTAAAGAGTACAATTTGCAAACTTGATCAAGGAGAATGAATATCGAGATGATAGAGTACATAATAACATATTATGACTACCAAAAGTGATGTGTTGTTTTGGTGTGTGAGGAATCAGCGATTCATATTTGGAAAGGTGATTAGAGTCTGCCTCTACGTACAGTAACATTTGCGGTGCCCAAAGGCTTTGCCTAGGTGAGTTTTGCAGTTCTATCCAAACTGTAATCCTTAGATTCTACCAATGGAAGAGCTGGAGAGCCTATTGTGGAGCACATGCGTGAGTTCTGGCTAGAGGAGGAGATCAGTGTAGTTAACCATCGTTGGTGGTGTTGTGTTTAGTGTCTTCATTGGATGTTAGATTTATTGGTAGTTTAATACTTAGTTACATAGTGTTTGTTGTGAGAGATATTTTTTTATAAGGGAGCCTTGATGGGATGGATGTTAGATGTTAAGAGAATGTTAAGAATCATAACGTTGGACATCCAACAAGCTGGCAGTTTTATTTTGCTTTATTTGTAAATAAAATTGCATTTCATATTCCATAAGATGCTAAAGGTTTCTGCTTCTGCTATCCCATATTTGTATATATATATGCTTAATGTGTAAAATGAAATGCAACACTTAAATTCTCCCTGAACTATAGCTGCAACTTTTTTTTTCTGCTTTTTAACAACTTCAAGACCTTACTTGAGTCTTGAACTGAGGACCAAAACCTTCCCTGTTGGAGCAGAGCTCAGGACTGGGACCTTACCTGATTTCAGGTAAAGAGAGTTTTCTCTTCTCACCTTTTATGTTTATTTTCTCTTTGCTTCCTCTGTTTCTGTTTGATCAATTCTCTATTGAATATTGAAGGTAGCATAACTAAAACAATAAAACTAGTAAGAATATTATAGTCAGTTGCAATCTATTGATGTTACCAGCTCCATCCTACTGGAAACATATGTGTGTCTATATAGGACTCCATAACCACCTGGATGTGAATTGGGGTCTTACTGATTTAAATTGGTAAAATCATGACTTCCTACTCAATTCATGTGTCAACCTGTGTCTCGAAATCTGTGCCTGAAGTACAGTACAGACTAATTGTACCTGTCTCGATTCCAGTGCCAAGTTACCTGCTGCCTCGGGTTCTGTGCTACTGTACCCATTGTACTATTATCGATTTCTGTGCAATACACCTTGGGATCTGTGCACTGATAAACCCCTCGAAATCTGTGCTGCTTCTCTCGAAATATGTGCCCAGTTTCTGTCTTGAAAATTGTGCCAGCAACCCTCGGGAACACTTCCCTAGGGGAACACTTCCCTAGGTACAAAACTAACACTCCCTCTTACCGAGGAAGGTGTTCCGTACCACTCCCAACTTATCTCTGAAGAAGACAAACTTCCCCCTCCCCAAAGACTTCGTCAGGACATCTGCAACCTACTCATCAGCGGATATATACTGTAGCTCAACTGCCCCTCTCTTAACGTAGTCCCGAATGAAGTGGTACCTGATCTCAATGTGCTTCGACCTGTCATGGAATACCGGATTCTCAAAGAGCTGAATGCAACTCTGATTGTCGCAATAAATCACCGTAGGTCTCAGCTGTTGATCAAATAAATCTACCAATAACTTACGAAGCCACAGTGCTTCGCAAGTCGCCTGACTGGCTTCCATATACTCAGCGTCAGCAGAACTCAATGTAACGGACTTCTGTTTCCTGCTGAACCACGACACTGCTGCCGAGCCCAAGCTGAAACAACAACTGGAAGTGCTCTTCCGGTCCCTCACACAACTTGCCCAGTCTAAATCTGTGAACCCAACCAAGCTGACTCCACCCGAACCCCTATAGTCCAGACCATAATCCACTGTCCCTGCTAGGTATCTCAAGATGTGCTTTGCGGCAGTCAAATGCACACTCCTAGGCTGCACCATGAACTGGCTAAGAGTGTTGACCGCAAAGCACAAGTCTGGCCTGGTGTTGACCAGATACATCAACGATCCGATGAGCTGACGATATAGTGTGGGATCCACCAACTTACCCTCTGAAGCATGAAGTTGCTTCAAGTTGGTGATCATAGGTGTAGACATAGGCCTACAGTCCTCCATCCGATAACTCTTCAGAATCTTCGCTGCATACTTCTCCTGTCCTAGGAAAATATGTCCAGGTTCCTGCCAAACCTCCATCCCCAAGTAGTAATGCATCAGCCCAATATCAGTCATCTCATACTCAGTTGCAAGATCTCTCTTGCACTATGCAATAAGATGCTCATCTCCAGTGATAAATAAGTCATCAACATATAACAGAAGAATGAGTGGATCTCCACCAACCACAATGTAGTATAGGTTGGGATCAGCGTCACTCTTCTGAAATCCCATCGAAGTCAAATATGCATCGATCCTGGAGTTCCAAGCCCTAGGATCTTGCTTCAAACCGTACAAGGCTTTCCTAAGCCTGCACACATGAGAATCTCTCCCATGTATCTCGAATCCCTGTGGTTGCTCCAAATACACCTCCTCCTGCAGAAGACCATTGAGAAACACAGTCTTCACATCCATCTGGTGGATCTTCCAACCCATTTCTGCTGCTATAGATATCACTGCTCTGATAGAGGAATACCAAGCAACTGGAGCAAATGTCTTATCATGGTCAACTCCCTCAACCTATGAGAACCCCCTAGCCACAAACCGAGCCTTGAATTTCTGCACACTGCCATCTGCAGCATGCTTGATCTTGTAAAGCCACTTGGAAGTCACAATTGACTTCCCCTCAGGTCTCGGCACAATCTCCCAAGCATCATTCTTCATGATGGAATGGTACTCTTCCATCATAGTAGCTCTCCATACCTGATGCTGAGAAGCCTCCTCAAAGTTAGAAGGCGCAGAGTCAAGAAGACTCGTAACAAGGGCCATCCTATATCTGTCTGGCTCAACCACTGATCTGATCGCCTCCTGAGATCTACCAAATGCTTCTGCTTCCTTCAAGGTGTCCTGAAGCCACTTAGGCTTCTTCTTCCTTGAAGGATCCTCCCAAACTTGTGTATCCTCATCTGAGGAAGTGCTAGAAGTAGAAGCTCTAACACCCCGAGGACCTGTAGCTGATGAACTAGTCCCTGAGGACCCTGTAACCTGTGAGCCTGAAACCTGTGATCTTGAACCTGTGCCTTTCCCTGAACCTGTCTCTGTACCTATCCCTGAAGTACCTATAATATGAACCACTGATCCTGTAGAAGCTGTGCCTGTACCCTGTGATCCAGTCACCCTAGAAACCTGCGGACCTAAAACCTGTATCAAAGAAGCCTGCATCAACTGAGGTGTGGGAGATGGTGGCTCCCCTTGCTCCATCTCTCTCGACTTCCTGAAGGCCCTCTCCTCATCAAACTTCACCTCTCGCCTCACTACAACTCTCCTCTGGCCAGGAATGTAAAGTCGATATGCCTTCGAAGTCTCATCGTAACCCACAAAGATACCTCTCTTTGCAGTGGGCTTGAACTTCGTCCTCTTCTCAGAAGGGACGTGAGAGTAAGTCAGAGAGCCAAATATCTGAAAATGGCTCACCTCAAGCTTCTTGCTTGAATACATCTCATCTGGAGTCATCCTCCCCAAAGCACGGTGAGGACTCCTGTTCTGCAAATACACTGCAGTGTTGCATGCCTCTGCCCATAGAAAGAACGGTAACCCTAATCATGAAGCATAGCTCTCGCTGCTCCAACGATCGACCTGTTCTTTCTCTCTGCTACTCCATTTTGCTCAGGAGTGTAGGGAACTGTCAACTGTCGATGTATACCCTCCTGCCTGCAGAAAGCATTGAACTCCTTGGAGGTATACTCACCCCCATTATCTGATCTCAACATCCTAATCTTCCTCCCTGTTTGCTTCTCCACAAGGGCTTTGAAACCTTGGAAGACACTCAACACTAGTGGGGATTTCTTGTTCCTCAAGAAGTAGATCTAGGTCTTCCTAGAGTAGTCATCAATGAATCTAATATAGTACTCGTGACCAGTGAAAGATACTGAAGACATAGGACCACAAATGTTAGAATGAATCAAGTCAAGCACTCCTGCTGCTCTCGTGTCACTGCTAGGAAAAGCAGTCTTGGTGTACTTTCCCAAAGCACACCCTCTGCACACATCACTCTGCTCAGTGTCGAACTCAGGTAAACCTGTGACCATGCTCCTCAACAATCTCAGAGCGGGGTGATGTAAATGGGCCATCCTCCTGTGCCATAATTCACATAGCTCATTGCTGCTGCTGTTGCTGTGTGCTAGAGCATGCTGCGGCTGAAACAATAACTTGTACAGTCGTCCACATCTAAATCCAATATCGATGGGGGTAGATACACCTGTGGTCGTGGGAAACACCTTCACTCTCCCATCTGAGAAACACACCCCAAGACCCCTGTCCTCAATAGTGGAAACTGAAACAAGGTTCTTTTTCAACCCAGGGACGTACAACACATCCCTCAAAGTCATGGGACTCATGGACTCTCTCTCGAATGTAATGGTCCCCTGACCAACTGCCCTAACAATGGTGTTGTCACCAAGTACCACCTCCACATCTCTAGTTGTCCGTGATAGCTCGAAGAAGAACTCCCGAGTACCTGTCATGTGTCTCGAGGCTCCGCTGTCAATGTACCACGTACCCGTGGTGGATGGACCTGTCTGATGCCCTGTCAATAATGAATGCTCACTCTCCATATCCATATTTGTGCTGATGGCTAAAGAGACTCTCTCTCTCTCTCAATCTATCCAGCGTATAGGGAAAACTCCCTCTGAAATCATCAACCTCTGCTGAGGCTGTTGTCTGTTGTCCCTATCCCTTCTTCTTCTTCTTGCTTGGACACTGTGATGCATAGTGCCCAAACGCCTGACAACAATAGCACTTGATTTTACTCAAGTCCTTCTTCTGTCCACCCTGCGGTTGCTGCTGTTGCTGCCTCTTAGCCCCATTCTTCTTGGGACCCTTCTTCTTCTTACCCTTGGATGTCAGTGCCACGTTCTCCTCATCTGCCCCACCATTTGATGAACTGCCCTGTACGAGACCCCTCCTAGTCTCCTCCTGTACAAAGTCGTCTCATAGTCTCTCCCAAGATGGTAGGTTCTCTCTACCCACTATGGCCTGCACAAATGCACCCCAGGGCTTTGAAGCCCCATTCACTGCTGTATGTACTAGCTCAGTAGGAGATACCACTTCACCAACCACTGCCAGTTCATCCCGAACTGCAAAAATTCTAGTGAGGTATGCTGTGACTCCCTCTCCTCCATTCATCTTGACACTCTTGAGTTTCTCTTTGAGAACCATCTTTTTGTTCTCATTAGAACTCTCATACAAGCTGGTCAAGGCACTCCACATCTCATGTGCCCTGGTCTTCCCGGAAATGTGAGGGATTATGTGGTCTTTTACTGCATCAAGGATAATCCTCCTAGCCTTACAGTCCTTCTTGTTGAAGGCTGAAAGTGTTGTTGCATTAGTGGCATCGGGAAAGGTAACTGGGTTAGCTGTGGTATTTCTCACCACCTCCACCCATAGTTCATTCTCCTCCAATATCAGTAAAATTCTGGCCTTCCAAGGCACAAAATTTTCTGTCCCATTCAGCCTATCCTCAATCCTTAGACCTGTGGCCATCTCAACACCAACCCAACAGAATGCTGCCCACTAACAAAAGATAGAAAAAATATTGAAGTTTCTGAGATCTGAAAATTTCTGTGTGTCTGCAAACTATCACTGTTTTCTGCCCCCTTGCTCTGATACCATGAAGATTTTCTGCAATTTACTGTTTGCTGGTTTATGTCAACATTTTGTGGTTTTCACTTACAACCGGTTTTGCATTGGTTGTAAGTTACTTATGAAACTTTCAGTAACAATTAAACACACAGTAAAAATGCACTAACAGGCTGAAAAACACATTTAACAATCACACCATAAAATGATAGACTCATAAGTTTTTGGCCAAAATCAAGCCCTGGAAAAACCCCCACGAGGAAAACCAGTTAAAGAGAGAGAGAGAGTTCTATTTCTTCAATAAGTTTTAATACAGAAATTTTCCAACAAAATAAACTTATCTCCACCAGAAAATTTGCATCCAGAAGCTGCCTTGAAATTCGTGCAATCTGCTGCATTAATTTCTGTGTCAACCTGTGCCTCGAAATCCGTGCCTGAAGTACAGTACAGACTGACTGTACCTGTCTCGATTCCAGTGCCAAGTTACCTGCTACTTCGGGTTCTGTTCCACTGTAACCACTATACTATTATCTGTTTCTGTGCAATACACCTCGGGATCTGTGCACTGATAAACCCCTCAAAATATTTGCTACTTCTCTCGAAATCTGTGCCCAATTTTTGTCTTGAAAACTGTGCCAACAATCCTCGGGAAATGTGCCAAAAACTGCTCTCAAATCCGTACAGCAGTTCTCGGGATTTGTGCCCAGAATGCTTCCTCAAAATGTGTGCCTGCAAATCCGTACAGTACGGTTTTCTTGGGAACTATGCTGTAGAAAAACTATGCTCCTTGAAATCTGTGCAAGCATTAAATGCTCCTCATACTGCCTTGAAATCTGTGCTAGAAGAAAACTCCTTCAATGGCTGCCTCAATTTCAGTGCACTCTGTCTTCTTGGAAATCGTGCCAAGCAAAAATGCCCTCAGCTCTTTTCCAGCTCTTCTCTCTTCTCAAAATGTAAAGAATGACTCAAAATGCCTCCCTCAAGTCTTTTTGACACAAATCTAGGGTTTTCTAATCCAACAATGGAGATTAGATCTCATCCGACGGTTGAGATCAAATGAGAGTGAAAATACCTTTTATTTAAATCACTTAAATAAAATTCACTCACCCACTAAAGTTAAGTCAAAAAGTGACTTTAATGTTATAAAGTCTCATTAAGTGAATTAATGCTGAGGGTCGCCTTTTTCCCCCTTCTAAGTGACTTAGGCAAAAGTCACCAGGGGAACACTTCCCTAGGTACAAAACTAACAATACATGCTTGTATATGAGCAGATTTAATAAACCCTTAACTCAGCTGTAATCCATTTTCTTCCACCATATCCAATAAATCATTCCCCATAATATCAAAGAAATGGAGGAATAGTTCAACAGTCCAACCATTAGGGCCTGGACTTTTCTCTTTTACAAATAGTTTCACGACTTTCTCTAATTCATCTAAGGTAACCTATCTCCCCATATTTTCCCCTTCTTCCTCATTAAAATTTTTTGGAAACAATTTGACAATAAGCAATTGTGCTTCCAGTGAGCTTTGTCCAGTATCTCTAAAAACTTCACTAAAATGCTTTATAGCCAGCTTCTGAAGCTCAAATTCTCCTTTAATCAAAACATCATTATCATCATGAAGTTCCCATGTGGCATTTGTGTTTCTTCTGTTTGATGCATAGGAGTGAAAAAAATGAGTATTGTTATCTCCTAACCCATTCCATAAATCCCTAATTTTCAAATGCCATTCCACCTCCTCTTGCTTTAGGATATGGTCTTTTTTTCTCTTATAATACATTAATTAAACCTTTATCCTCTTCAATTAAGGAATAATCAATATTTTGTACCTATAAACCTCTAATCTGCTCTTCAATATTCCTTAATTCCTTTTTATCCTTCATCTTTTTTGTATAGATCCATTGGTTGACCTTACCTTTCAAGTATTTTAACTTCTGAACAAGTCGGTCCATTGGATTTGAATCCACATCACTAACAAAATTCTGCCAAGTTTCCTTAATAAATAAACGAAAATCGTTGTTTAATAGCCAAGAGCTATTAAATTTAAAAGGATACTTTAGGTTTGGAGAAGTCCCATCAATTTGGAGGAGAATTGGCCAATGATCCGAGGTTTTTGTCCTATCCACCCAGGACCTATATCTCTGAAATGACTGAAGCGATGAAGCTTTCAAAATGAACCTATTGAGTCTTTTTTGGATGCCCTCACAACCACATCTACCATTAGTCCAAGTAGGTTCAATAATAGTAGGGACAGTGTCAACCAAATCAAACCTCCCAAGCAGATTTATGAAATACTCAGCCATCGAATCCATTCTAGCAGAAACACCCCAAATCTCTGCAGGAGAGGTTGTAAAGTTTAAATCACCAACTATAATAAGATTATCAATATCAAGTAAACTGCATTATTTGTTTTTTTAAACCTTAAATGTCATATAAAGAAGATTAATCAGTGTCTTTTTCTGTTCCGGCTTCCATGGGCTTGAATGGCATTAACGCATGTTTTACACCAATTGATCATTGGTTTTTTGTGTCCGGCTTCCATGGGGCTTGAATGGCATTAATCCACGTTTTACATCAATTGATCAAGAAGCGGGGACAGCTCAGTTGGGAGAGCGTCAGACTAGCTCAATTGGGAGAGCGTCAGACTGAAGATCTGAAGGTCGCGTGTTCGATCCACGTTCACTGCATTACCTGGTCCTGTTATCAGTTTGGTATTATTCTGTACGCCCTACGGTATTACGTTAGTCATTTTTTGTTTACGAACCTATGGTTTAGGTTGGTGATTTTGTTATTTTCATTTGTTTGATGCCACTAGGATTACTGTTTATCTTAGCATAAGGTTATTAGTTTCATGTTGTGACAATGGGATTAATGTTTATCTTAGGTTAAGGTTATTAGTTTCGTGTTAGTGGAAGTAAATGGTAAATTAAAATAATAATTTAATTATTATAGATATTTTTAATTTAAAATTTAAGGGAAATATAAATTTAAGATTATTTAAAGATTTTACTTATATATTTAATTGGTTTGTTATTAAAATTTTAAATTTGAATATGGTTTTGTAAGAGCTTTTATAACTTATTTTAAGGATAATATATAAAAAAAATTATTTAATTTGAAATTTATATTATACTTTTAAAAAAATATGATGGTGAAAAAAATTCAAATTAAATATATATTTAATTGCTTTATTATTAAATTTTTAATTTAATTATTCTTTTGTAAAAGATTTGATGATATGTAATTTTGTCTTATTTAATTTGAAATTTATATTTAAATACTTCTAAAAGTTATAAAATTGAAAATAAATATGAAAGTAAATAAAAATATTCAATATTGGAAATAATTTAAAATTATGGATAGATAAGTGTTTCATTCTTTAATAACACTATGATTATTCATGTCATAATAACGATCATGTTCATTGTCAATTGAGTGTAGATCGGGTGGTTGGGAGGAATGTTGTTATCCTCCCCACCCAGGTTCAAATCTTGCTTTGTGACACTTGCTCCTTGGGAGCCGACTTGCTTGGGTGGTTGGGAGGAAAGATTGTTGCCCTCCCCACCCAGATTCAATTCTTGTAAGTGACATGATGCTCTTGTTGAGCCCTATTGTAATGATTTTTCCGCTAAAAAAAAAACCGATCATGTTCATTAGCTTTCACTTGGTATTTGTTAATGTGTGAATGGTATGATTTTATGAAAGGTATATTATAGATAAGTGTTTTATTGTAATCATATGATGTTCATTAGCTTTTACTTGGTATTTGTAAGAATGTGTAAATGGTATGATTTTATTAAATATATACTATTGATAAGATGTTTGCAGTTTACGTAAATTTATTTTTTGTTAATTGATTATAATTTTTGGTGTTTGTTAATCTATGTAGGGTGTTGAACAAACAATATCGTTGTTTGACGCATGCGTAACCTGTGATAATCCATTAACTGCACTGTTTATCGATCTGGTCGGTTTCCTTCCTCTTGGTGGTGATGTGGATGCACGTAAATAAGCAAAATCATTGCCGGAACTAGCACTGGAGGAATGGTCATTACCATGTTAGTCGCTCCAAATAAGCAAGCAAAATCGTCCATTGTTTGATGTCAAAGATGTTACGGAATTTTATTTCAAAAACAACGCTTCCATTTTTCCCAAATTAGTGTAAGATAATTGTACTATTTTATGTTATACACGGCGGATCTTTCTTTGAATAAATAGCTGATTCAATTTGAAGGTGATATGGAGCAACCGTCTCCGAGTCTCCAACCAAACTACGGTTGTGCACGTTTTCCTTTAATTTATCCATTTCACATGTACTTTATGTCTATCGACGTTTACCGCCGAATTTGGATGTGGTGTGCTAGTTGCGCCGAGAGGTGCTCTACAGCCCAGTATGGGGGAGATGTTGTAACATGTATGAGTTTGTCGAGTGTAGTATGAGGGAGATGTTGTAACATGTGTGAGCTTGTCGAGTAACATAACAAAATAATAACAAAATATAATTTGAAATATTGTTTAGTCGACCATTAATAAAAACAAAAAGACTTGTATTTTCGAAATATTTCCGAAATGAAATCATTGACTATATAAATAGGGAAGCTATTATACAAATTAAAAAAAAAAAAAAATTGGGTCAAGAATCTGCCGCAAAGATATCTTATTTCTGATAATAGGTAATATATTTTCTTGAGTGTTTTGGTCCTTACTTATTTATCTATATATTTTCTTGAATGAAATTGTGCATGATAAAAGAGAAGGGGAACTCATCTACGCAGCTCCTCCCTCCCTGCGCAACTCCTCCCTCCCACCTCCTCCCTGTTCCTCCCTCCTGCGCAGCTCCTCGCTCCCACCTCCTCCCTGTTCCTCCCTCCCTACGCAGTTCCTCGCTCCCTGCGCAGCTCCACGCTGCCTCCCTCCCTGCGTAGCTCCCTCCCCCCCCTGCATGCTGCCTCCTCCCTCCTCCCTCCCTCCTCTCTCCACGCACGCTAGTTGCACCCTCCCTCCACGCTGGATGCACCCTCCTCCTCTATGCGCATCCCTCCACGATGCCCTCCCTGCGCAGCCCTCCTCCATCCTCCCTCCACGCTCAGCATCTCTCCTCCGCTGCACCTCCCAGGTCCTCTCTTCTCGCTCCTCCCTCCTCCCTGCGCAGCCATCCTCCCACGCTTCCCTACAACGAAATGAAATATTCAAACCTTAATACATTTAAGTTAAATTTTAAATAATATATTTTAAAATTTAAATTATATTATGTTATATAAACTTTATATTATATTATTTAATATCAAACTATATTATGTTATATAAACTTTATAATTGAAATTTAAAATTTAAAATAATATAAACTTTATATTGAAATTTAAAATTTAAAATCATATAATAATTATATTAAATTTTAAATAATATAATATAAACTTTATATTATATTAATTTTTTTTTGAATTGAAATTAAATATCCTTTAACTTCTTTTTTAGTGATTTATATGCTTGCATAGCTTGCATTGATTTATACGCTTGCATCGATTTCAGTGAATTATATATTTTAAATTTATCTTTATATGCTTGCATAGATTTAGTGTATGTTATCGTTTAATTTTCCAAACAATTGGGTGTATTTCATTGGTAACACATTGAGATGTTTTTAGGTAGGTCATGGTGTCAAATACTCTTGATCCGCCATCCCCCCATTTTCACCAAATTCAATAATATTCCTCTCTATATATAAGTTCTTTACATTATGTAATAAGAACTACCTGTGGTATAGTGGTAACGTTGTTGGGATAATGGCTGTGAAGTTGAAGGTTCAATCCTCTCGGATCACCTACTTTTTAAAAAAAATATAGAATTTCGTAAATATATTGAATTTCATGTAAAGTGAGTTTTAGACTTGCATAGATTTCAGTGTATGAGTTTTTTTATTGCATATTTTTCAGTGTAGATGTTATTCTGTGGACGCATTGATTTCAGTGTATGGACACATAAATGTCAGTGTATGGACACATTGATTTCAGTGAATGGATGCATAGGTTTCAGTGTATGGGGTTTTTATTGCATATTTTTCAGTGTAGATGTTATTCTATGGACGCATTGATTTCAGTGTATGGACACATAGATTTCAGTGTATGGACGCATTAATTTTAGTGACAACAAAAGAACGAGAAGAAGGCTTGAAACGAAAAGCAGAAGAACAAAAAGAATTTCGAAAAAGGAAGTTGGACAAAATGATAGCAGAAGAACTAGAAGAACGAAGAAAACGAAACGCGGATCGACAAAAAGAATATCGAAAAAGAAAGTCAGACGAATTGACAGCAGAAGAACGAGAGGAACAAAGAAAATGAAACGTTGATCGACAAAGAGTGTATCGAGAGAGAAAGTTGAAGTAGTTGGAAGAACAAAGAAATCAAGTTGCAGAACAACAAATAAATCAAAATGTACGAAATGGCGAAATGATGGCAAAAGAAGGAGAAGAACGAACAAAACAAAATGCAAATCAACAAAAAGAAAATTGAAAAAAAAAGTTAGGAGAATTGACAGCAGAAGAACGAGAAGAACAAAGAAAACGAAACATTGATCGACAAAGAGCATATCAAGAGAGAAAGTTGAAGCAATTGGAAAAACAAAAAAAATAGTTTGCAGAACAACAAATAAATCAAAATGTATGAACTGAAGAAATGACGACAGAAGAAGGAGAAGAACAAACAAAACAAAACGCAGATCAACAAAAAGAGAATCGAAAAAAAAATTAGGCAAATTGTCTCTATTTTCCAGTTTAACAATTTACTCAATCCTTAATACTTATTACTTACATTATGATAATCCTCGTAAATGTATCTGTGTTTTCAACTTAACCTGTTCCTTACAATGTTGATCAAACTCCAGTTTTGTGTCACCGCCCATGACTGAAACCAGCCTAGATCCAAATCCTAGGCTCTATCAAGCGCTGAGAGGGATCAAATCTCCCAAGGTGCAAACCTCTTCTCAGGTATTGCACTCAGGGAGCTTTTCGAGGAGAGGTTTGCACCTCGGGAGATTTGATCCCTCTCAGCGCTTGATAGAGCCTAGGATTTGGATCTAGGCTGGTTTATTATTGCAATGGAATATCATCTAATTATTATGTGTGCATTGTTTACCATGTCAAATTCATTGATTATAAATATCAAAGACATGCATCAAATAAAAAAAATCATAAATTCCCCCAAAGAGTGATACTTTTAATCATCATTATTATAACTTTATTTTTAGTGCACTTAAATATTATATATGCAATACATCTCATATCAAATTTATGATTACAAATAACAAAGTCACATGCGGCACAAAAGGGACTAAAAAAATATGAGAGATTCTTCTAAAAAAAATGATACCTTTGATCATCATCATTACTATAACTTTATTTTTAGTTTTGTAAAATATTATATTGGATCTATATAATTGTATTTAGGTTTGTAGAATTATATATATATATATATATATTTGTCTTTTATATTAATTTATTTTATTTGTCTATATATATATTTGTATTTTATATTAATTTATTTTGTTTGAGTAGACATATATTGTTTATCATATCATATTTTAAATATATTTTATACTAAATTGTAAGGCTAGATTAAAAAAACTTAATTCAATAAAAAAAGCAATTTAAATAAGTTGGACTTGTTAATTTATGATAAATAATAATAAAATATAAACAACATATGACAAATAATAATAAAATATAAACAGCCCGTGGGGGACAGCTCAATTGGTAGAGATGAGAAGTTGTAATCCGTTGTAAATGGAAGGTCACGTGTTCGAATCCCCCAATCTTACCCGTGTGCCATGGTTCGGGCCATGTGGATGCACCTAGGGGTATAGTGGTAGCGAGATTGGATCCCTGAACCATGTGTCACATGAGTACCAACCCAACTCCAGTTGTTGATTCCCCTAGTACAATAATAATAATAGTAATAATAATAAAATATAAATAACATTTGGAAATTCTGATAGGTGGACAGGTGGTGAGAGTCGATAGTGATAGGACTTAGAGGGTTGGGTTTCCGATGTGGCCCTTGGGGATAATGCGATGGTGTCCGGTGTTGACAGAAGTGGATCAAAGGCCCCCAATGGCTATTCTGGTAAGTTTTCTTCACCGCAATCCAAACCTAAGTGTTGTTTTCAAATTAGAGATGGAGGTAAGATGCCCAATCTTCCTTTTTACTGGGTTTTGGAGTCTTCTGAGCTAATGCGAGAGAAAGGTTTATATGGACACTTTTGCAGTAGAAATCCCTCACTTCAGAGGATAGGCATTGGCTAACTAATATATGGGATTTTCTATATACTCGTGTGAGAATTTATCCTTTAAATTGAGGTTTTTTTTTCCCTCATCTTCGAGAGTCCGGAGAATCAAGATCTAATCTTGCAAAAGGGGCTTTAGTGTTTGGAGGATGTAGGAATTGTTTTAATTTGTTTGACAGATCACTTCGATTCTTTGGTGGCATTCTATGATTATAGTTCTTATGGGTTCGTCTAGCGGTCCTTCCTCAACTTATTTGTGAGAATGTTTTGCGTGCCATTGGGGACTCAATTGGTGAATTTCAAAAGGTTTCTTCGAAAACCCTTGAGAAGGATGGTGTGCCTTGGATCCTTGTGCTTATGGAGACTAATGGGGTCTCCCAGACTACATCTCCTTGAGGTGCGGGGGTTTTCGGTGGACTGGACTTTGATTGTAAAAATATTCCATTTCGATGCCACTTTTGTCACTCTACAGGGCACATTTTGTGGGATTTCCCTAGAAGAAAACTTGCCTTTAAGAAGAGGAGGAGTGTTCAAGTTTCAAATCCCCTGGCTCCTCTATTTGTTCCTAAGAAGGTGGTGGGTGCATTCTCATATTTTGAGGGGGTATTTGGTGCAAGTTCTTCTGTTGAGGTTGGACTAGTCCATCCCAGTTCGGATAAGAATCCCCTTGTGGGGGGGGTTTCGGTGGACTGGACTTTGATTGTAAAAATATTCCATTTCGATGCCACTTTTGTCACTCTACAGGGCACATTTTGTGGGATTTCCCAAGAAGAAAACTCGCCTTTAAGAAGAGGAGGAGTGTTCAAGTTTCAAATCCCCTGGCTCCTCTATTTGTTCCTAAGAAGGTGGTGGGTGCATTCTCATCTTTTGAGGGTGTATTTGGTGCAAGTTCTTCTGTTGAGGTTGGACTAGTCCATCCGAGTTCGGATAAGAATGCCCTTGTGCTTGAGAAGGTGCCTACTTCCAAGAAGGGAGCAACTATTGATATGCTTCTCCTTGGTAAAAATGCATCAATGTTTGATGGGCTGACAAATATCTTACAGAGCATCTCTCACATTTTACCTTTTTCTATGGTTGTTTAGATCTCAGTGGCTCCTAAGTCTTTCCTGGTAGTGTGCTCTAATGTGGAAGAGGTTTTGTGGGTGGTGCTTCCTTTGCTCCTTCTTTATTTCATGCAAGGGGTTCTCAGATGATTGGTTTGGGGTTAGTAAGCGAGGGCACAAGTGTGTTGATAAGATATTGATGGCCCAAACGCAGGGCGCTTCCACTTCGCAACCAGCTGAAGATCCTTTACAACTTGTTCAATATTCGTCGAGTGTGTAGGAGTCATCGATGTCCCTTACATATTAAGGGGAACTTTTGATCACACATCCTTATCGATACTTCTTTGGTTCTCCTACTGTTGTATGCCCATCTTCGGATTTTGTTGTGGATGATGCAGGCAGGGTCATCTCCTTGCCATCATTTTTAGATCCAGTTGCAGTCCCTCCTTCAGATGCAATTTCGTTCGGTGTTCTCAATGATTTGAGCCATCTTGGCTGCAATAAGCATAAGTCTTCTGGTCCTATGGTTGATTTCCCTCTGAGTTTTCGAACTCGAGGGGCATGGTTGAGAAAACATAAGACCCTGTTTTGAGGCCTCCACCTCAATGGAGGTTATTTACAAGTCCTTGGGCTTATCTGCTGTTTTTTGTTGGCCTTAGGACAAGTCTCTCTATATGAGCATTTTGGTTTTAGGCACTCTTTGTTTATATTGTCATAGCAAGATAAAAATTTAATAACCTTTCTCACATAACAACCTTTGATGTAAATGCAAATTTTAATAGCTTTATAAAACAACATAACTCTTAATCAAAAAAGTGATATGATGTATATAATTGTAACAAATTTATTAGGGAAGCCATCCATAAATTTAGGGAAGTATCCATTATGTTTACAAAATATTGGGTGAAGTGCATGTTTTTGGACATTTAATTCAATATTATATATATATACAAATAAGATTATATTAAACCATGATGATCGATAACTTGCTTAACTCAGTCTTTGACAATCCAACCTCGAGAGTGTTGCACGGCACGGTAGTAATGTGAAAGAAAAAAGTCGGGCACACAGAATGGCACTTTCCTTTGTCTATAATACTTCGATCCAAATACCAATGGCTGCGCTCGGATTTTTGCTAACAGTAAGAAAGATCCTGACCGACATTCCAATTTATTGGCTCCCTCACTCCTCTGACAGCTCCAAGTACCTATCTCAGTAAGAAAGGTGAAATATTGGCTCCCTCACTCCTCTGACAGCTCCAAGTACCTATCTCAGGCATGGATCAGCTTCAATCACTGAAGCAAGGGCATCGCACCCATTGAAATCTTCCAACATTGTTCTCTTATAGAGTCCCATCTATACACGGATTCACTGGAAGATTTCAGATGCAAACCTTTGATAGCATGTCAATTTTTTACATCACAGTTCAGACCTGCACTCAAAAAATGAATCATGCAGGTCCAAAAACTTGGAACTTTAGATTCCACCTATCAAAACTTTAGATTAGCATATACTAAAATTCTGTAAAGAATGATTAAGGAGTGCAAACACTTCATCCTATGAACTAATTCAAAGCAACCAGATAGATAGTGTCTACTCTCTACCATTTGGAAATTGGGCCAACAGGGACAGAGTCCAAGCAACAATCACATGCGCTCTATATTGCTTTTACAAAGGTTGCTAACACACAGGCTGCCACAAATTTGCTTCCACAGCAACACAGAAAAGCACTCAGACTCTCACTTAGTTGAAAGCACATTAACTCACTCTATTCTACAGCAATGCGCCCTCCTCTCTTTATAAAGTGAGAGAAAAGGGGGGGTTACAAAACATTAGCTAATTCGTAATCGATGTTGTTAGAAACTGCCCTCTATGCTGCCTGGAATAGATAACACAATTCCTAATCAACGTTGTTAGAAACTGCCCACGAATATGGTAGAATCCCACCATCAATGTGTGTAGACTAGTGTGCCATACTTGGCAAGTGTAACCTCCATGATAAACGTGCCTTGATTGGCACAATTCCCAAAATAATATAAGTGCACCTTCCTCTCCATAAAATCTCTATAAGCACTCACCATCCATATCCCTCTCCTGCTCCAAGTGTGCCTTCGGTCCAACCAAGTAACTAACAATTTGAATCTTTGATGGTGAATAGAGAACCAACTCTAAGCAACCAAGTAAAACTAACACCAAGAGGCATAACTTTAGATATGGACAACAAATTTATTGGTCACTTTTGGAGGACCTTGTGGAAAAATTGGACATAAGATTGCTATTTAGTTTAACATATCATTCACACACTAATGGTAAGACTAAGGTAGTGAACAAAAATTTAGGAAATTTGTTGAGATGTTTGGTAGGAGAGAAACTAGGACAATAGGATATCATGGTGTTGGTGCAAGTAGAGTTTGCAATTTAGTAAATAGGTCTATAGGAAAGAGTCCTTTCCATATTGTAAATTATAGTTTACAAGTGATGCAAGAACATCCCTGTCCAGAAGGCTATCTTGCACATTTCAATTTGTTTGAGTAGTTAAGGTATTACTTACATCATACTTGTAAATTTTATGCTACTACAATAGTTGCTATGAAAGAAGAGTAAAGATAGAACCTCTCACAAGTCTGGCTACAAAAGCAGTTGTTAAGGAAGACATTTCTATAGAAGTATTTGGCTGCAATAGAGATATTGCTACATAACTACATGGCCATAGAAGAGATAACAACACACAGTACATGTTGTAGAAGGCTCCGTGAAAGTGTGTGGAGTCCTAGCTAGGGGTCATCATGGCTGTTATTCGAATTTGTAGGAGATTTGGGCAGAATTGTAATTACAAAACTTGCAAAATTCAAGTATATGAGCCTCCATGAAAATAATTTTTTTTAAAGTGTGGTTTGCCCCATGAAAGAAATAAAATATTTCTTTGATTTATATAAACACCACTTCACATCTACGTAAGAATGCAGAACTGGTGGTTCACGTACTAGAATTTCTAATGCTTCGATGCTTGGTTGATGGCCACGTCCACAAGACAAAACAGATTATAGGGGAAGCAACAAATTGCTTCATTGGTTACTCAAATCCATAGCAACTGGATTTTTGGAGCTATTCAACTTGCCCATGATTAAGTAAGACACCTTTTCCTTTAATTAAATCCCTATGGAGTGGTTGTGGTGGTGGATAGAGGCACTGATCATTGGTTGTGGTGATGGATAGAGGCACTGGTCATTATAGTTGTAAATGTCCAGATCGAGTGGTAGTTGGTGAGAAGTTGTCGGCTTTCGAATTGTGGTTGTGTGAGCAATGGTTGTGTTGGTGTCAGTCGAGCAGAAGCCAAAGACGGTACTAGTGTCTTAAATATGTTGGAATAGGATAGGGAGCTTGGTCTTGATTAATAAAAGAAATCAGAGATTGTGGAAATATTTATTTCTTTGTTTTCTGTTGTGTATTTTTTAGAATGTTGGGTGTTACAGCTCGAATTGGCATATGTGATTAAAGCCCCAAAGAACAGGCTATCCCAACTGCAACCTAGAGGTGTTACCCACTATCACCTCGATAACTACCTCCCTGCACTTCTAGTTAGCTCTTCTCCAACTCGAGGGGGGATTCCCTAGGATAGGATTTCTAAGCTATGGCGATGAGGAATCAAAGTTGATTTGAAGAGTTAACACTAGCAAAACTTGATGTCTTCTGCTGTAGTATAGGTGATGGGAGGACCATGGAGACCAGTGCCAATCCCCAAGGGAAAATGGAGTCAAGAGGAAACAAGACAAATGGAAGATCAGAAAGTTCATGAATAGTTAGGGAGAATTGGATGCCTAGCGATGCCAACCAACAGACCCTAACATGTTACATCACAATGGCAAAAATTATTAGAAGCCCCCTTTTGGTTCCAACTCAAAACAATGGTATTCGATGTGTCTTATACAATGAAAAATTTCAAGTTTCTTACTTATTATAGATGACTTAGAACAAATGAAACATTTATGCATAGAACAACAAAAGAATGAAGTAAAAGTTCTCTCACAATCCTTCCAACGTGACAAAATTGTCATTCTATGGACCTAACAACATGTTCTAGCTATTCCATTCATCATTTAGCAACATTAAAAGATGAGAACCAACAACCACTTACAAATGGAGAAGAAAATTGTTGAACTTCAATTACTCAATGAAAATACATAACAATGAAACTCCAAACATGAGAGAAACATTTTAGTATCCAACCATGTGAAATCAGTGAGAGAGCCAACCTTTATGCAAGTTGTAACTCAACTTCACTCTTACAATAAAATATTATTAAACCATTAAGATCTAGCCTAGAGTAAAATAAACAAACAACAACACCCCACTAATTCTAACCAACTCTAACATACTCTTAATATAAGAGGTACTCAAAGCCACACAAACACAATGTTTAAGATACTTGAAATCTTTTTTTAATAATTCCTTTAATAAAGATCAAAAAGTGATTACGCCCACTTTATTCTTAATAAAATATTAAAGCCTAGGAATATTAAAGAAACTTTACCACTTACACTAGCATGGCCTAACAAGAAGTTATGAGATGGTGGGCAACCCAACAACCTAAAGAGTTTCCACCCAAACCCAACAACCTCTTAGGCATAGTCCCAAAGCCTTCAACAAAAATATGTCCACAAAGAAACTTCAAAGAGCAAATAATTTCTACTTGATGCATATTTGGGATTGTAATATTCTTTTGCCGACATTACTAGTGGAGAGATTGTTCTCACATTCAATATTAAAGCTGGTTTTGATCTAAATTTAAAACTATCAACTTATCCAAATAATGAGTTGCCTAAAACTACTATGATTTCACTCAGAGAAAATCATTTTTTTAGACATGAATTTGCTGGAATCCGGGATAGAATTTTTAGAATCTCAAATAACAGTATTAATCATACATAATTTGGATGCCGTGGGTTTTCCAGGATGCTGAATTCATCTAAATGTTCAGAAAAACGATTTAATCAACACAAATCGCAAGATTTTTAGACTTCATATCACCGAATTCCAACCAAATTTTGGCTTCGTCAAACAAATGAAATCATCACACTTTTAGACGGCTCCATCCAAATAAACTTTTAGACGGCTTCATCCAAATAATATACTCGAGGTCTAACTCCAATGTAAAACTCACACATTGATTTGAAACAAAAAAAAACCACCGTGAAAAGAAGAACGGATTGGATTCATGACTTGAAGTATCTCCACGTTGGTGCTATGGCCATGAACGAAACTTAGCGTAAATGACCCGTCTCTATGACAAAGACACGGCATATGATCCACAATTTATCAGCGCCACATCACCATATATATGGTTTAAAAATCGCGTCTCCTCCACGACGAATTGGTATAGCACCTCACCAATCCCACATGTGTTAGCATCCATTGATGGAATACGAGTACGACCAAGTAGAAGACGGGCCCATTCTTCGAATGGCTTCCACGATTCAACTGTATACTCTTGGCACAGAAGGCGGTTGCCGATTTAAATTCTATGCTCAAAAAATTCCTCTCAATGCTATTGATTTGATGTATCGCCAGTACTCGTTGAGATCGGAACGGCTACGGGTGTATTTTGAGATTGCTTGCTGTTGCACCAACGAATCAAAGTATGCCACCGTTTGGAACAGTAAGAAGAAACAGTGACAGTGTTTGAATAGCTTGCTCTTGCAAAATGTTAGTCCAATATGGCACTAAAACTGAATTCCCACTTTCTCTGATTTTTCTGGCTGATTAATTAGAGAGGGTTCTGATACCTCTTCAGTTACAATGGGCTTCAAATTAGCACGAAAAAACTGACCTTCCTGCCATACACTAGGCCTGTGTAAAAGCTGGTTTAAAACCACAGGATTTAGGTATATTTCTGCAAATATTGGATTCACGGAAAACACCCTTGAACGATAACATGGGCAGATCTGGAAAGGCTTAGCAAATCAAGATCTGAAATAGTGTCTCCAGGTCATTTGCTGCTCATTCTGTGCTGTTATGCACAGCCTCCAGTGCCATTAAAACTTCCTTTGTGAAACTGTAAATCATGAGCTAGCTTTTCACATAATCTCACCTACTTGCCACAGGGACTATAATACTCTGTTCCATTTTCCTTTTAGCAGTGCTGTAGCTGCTCTTTTCTTGGTACAAATTGCACATAAAATAACATGAAATCCTACCCTAAAAAATCTGCAGAAGAGTGCTCAGGTTTCATCTAAGTGTGCCCAGAAGTGATACAAATGGTCGTCTGAAGTTTAGGCAAGGCTGCAACCAATCAAGGCACTCCCAGATCTGCTTGAATGTTGCTCAGCATTGTGAATATTGAGGCAGTCAACCACAGTGCCTGGACTTCATCTTTACAACTAAGCAAACCCCACACGCAAATAGGGGAGTAACACTGGGTAGAATTGTCTAAGGAGGGAAGTGTTTGAATCCTAGCGGTTCATGGTAGTTACAGAAGAGCAAGTAAAATTGCAGAAGACAAAGAAGATGTTGATCGAAGAGGGGCGGAGTAGATTACAAATCTGCTAGTGAAGATAAGGAAATCTGCAAGTGAATGTGTTGGAGACCTGAGTGGGGATGAGGGAGACTGCTGAGGGTATGTATCTGAGAATTTTATTTTGTTGAGAGTAAATATACAGACGAAGCGCCGAGTGAGGCAGCCTGCATGAAAAAGAGTGGAGAAGAGGATATATGCAGCCAGAACATCAAGTGAGGCAACCTGCATGAGAGAGCGGGAATGATGCAGAGAGAACACAAAGGGAGGTAGCGTTCATGAGAAGAAAAAAAATGTATTGTGGAGAAGGGTCTTGTAGCAGAGTTGCAAAGAGAAGATTTTATGACAGATGTAACAGTAGGAGAGATGCAGATGGAAAATGTGGATTCCCCAAATTATTGAGAGTTGATGTGTTTGCAGGTGGAGAAAGCAGTAGTTTGCTTGAAGAAGTGCAGAAGTAAACCAGACAAAGATGTAGCAAGAATGTTGCCCAAGTGGAGAAGATGATGAGGTGGAGATGTAGAGTAGCAGTGCAGCAGAAAAAGAGGAGAAGTGCAGATAACTCCAACAAAGGTGTAATGCTGGGTAGAGTTATCTGAACCAGTAGTGAAGCACTTATCCAGTGGATGGATTGGGTAGATTTTGGACTGGGTAAGAGGTTGTGGAGGTTGAGGTGTTGAAAAATCTACAAGAGGAAGATGTCGAGTCTATGTCTTTTGTTTGTCTATCTTTTGAGCAAGATCATCAAATTTTCCAACCAGGGGAGTCTGATGCAAGAGCTTCCTTAGCATAGAAGTCTATCCTGCAGATTTCATCATTAGATTTCAGTAGTTTAGATATTACTTACATTATATTTTGTAGATTTTATGCTGCTATAGAAATTTCTAAATTTCTATGGAAGAAAGAGAACCTCCCATGGATACGACTAGGAAAGAAGTTGTAAGGAAGATATTGCTATAGAAGTATTGGCTGCAAAAGAAATTGTTATGGAAGTTTCTGTGGAGGAAGTACATGGTGGAAGAAGTACATGGCTATAGAGGAGATAACAACACACAGTTCTTGCTGTAGAAAGTTTTGTGAAAGTGCGTGGAGTCTTACCTGGACGTCATTGTATTTGTTGTAGGGATTTGTAGGAGATTCAGGACAGAGTTGTAATCACAAAAAACTTGCAAAAGCAAATATATGAGCCTCCATGAAAAGACAAAATTATTGAGAGTGGTTTGCTCCACGAAAGAAAGAAAATATTTCTTGAGATAATATAAGCGCCACATCACATGTACATAAGAATGAACAACTGGTGGTTCAAAGGCATGCTTGGATGCTTGGTTGATAGCCATATCCACAAGACAAAACGGATTCTAGGGGAAGCAATGAATCGATTCACTGATCACTCAAATAGTTGGTAGTTGAACAATTGGAGTTGTTCAACTTCCAATTGTTGTGTATAAATTTACCTGCTCATGATTAAGCATGACACGTTTGTTGTCATGTCCCCAGTCCCCTTAGTTCCCTTTAGAGGAAATGGGAGAGCACCCTTGAGTCACCTGCTAACTTTGTTTTCTTCTTCTTAGCAAGCAATTCAAAGGCTCCACAACTCTGAACCCGCAATTATCATCGATCCGCAACCCGTAGTTCCGAAATGACCTCTGATTTGCAACCCGCAATTGGAAATCGGAAGTCGGATTGCCAAAATTATCCTTCTACAAAAATCACCTTCCTGACTTCTACAGTCCGCAATGTAGAAGTTGGAAGTCGGAAGTCAAATCGCCACCACGGAGAATTTCCCTTCCGACATCCCGCAATCCGCATGAGGGATTCAGAAATGTCGAAGCCCTAATATGCAGCTCCGACGAATTCTCCTTTCTGATTTTCGCAAGCCGCAGTCCGCCTTGCGGAACTCATAAATTGGAATGCCCATCTCGCCAATCCGGGAAATCACCCTCCACAATCCGCAATCCGCAACCCGCTTACGGATGCGGAAATGTGGAAATCCAATGTGTCATTTCCGTTGAACTTGCCCTTTCGACTTCTGCAATCCACAACCCACTTTGCGGACGCAAAAAGGAGGAAGTCCAACCACACCACTCCAATGATCGGTCCCCGTCCTCCGCAATCTGCAACCCGCATTGCGGATGCGGAAAGGTCCTTGCGGATGCGGAAAGGTCGGGACCACAAACCCCTGCACCAGCAAGCTTCTAAGGCAACTTCTGAGGGTGATAACTTTATCATCCTTGGTCCAAATTGGACAAGTCCGGTACCATTGGAAAGATCTTGGAGAGCTCTATCCAATGGTATGATCCCCTATCCAATCTAAGCACTCTAACCTTGTCAATTTTCCAACTGAAATCTAGCCTATAACTCCTTCAATGCACCATTGACCTTTTGCAAGGAGCTATGCTCCACTTCTGCCAAGACTTCTATCCTTCATCTAATCCACAGGGTGTCCATTCCTTTCCCAAATCCTGGTTGGAGTGGTCCTACGCATTTACCAGACTTAGCCATAATTCATCCAAGGACAGTTCAAAGCATTATCACAGGGAATTGCAAATGTGCATAATCCTACTACAGGAACACCGGGGATGGAACATGATCCACACCCTTAGAATGGAATGCATGCACATATTTATCCTAGGAAGAGTGAGGAAAGCATACAGGGCTTAGTCCTATTCCTCAAGCATGACTACATACAAATATCAACATAAGGATGAGCATGCAAAGGTGCAAGAACAATGCAATTAACACACACACAGTAGAAGTTAGCCATATTAACACAGACATCTGCCAACCATAATAGTCAATACTAGTTAAATAATGCAGCAACAAGATGAACAACGTACACAACAGACTTAGCACCATGCATCGGCATACAGACCTAATCATCAATGGACCATTCCCATGAGCAAGTAGATGCATGCATGTACTTAAAAACTATAGTTAAAGGCAACAACATCCACACACAATGAGTCATGCATTCATCAATCATTAACATGCACCACAAAATGAAGCATAAGGCATGGCCATTCAGCCTCATATTCAAGCTCATACATAGTCCCCTATTGATCCAATCTCATGTAATTCATCAACCAATAACTAGAACATAATAAGCATAGCATAAAACATGCAATAACACCATTTAAACACCACAAGGGCACTTATCTTTTGCATAGAACCTCCAAGCAACTGGCTATGGACTGCAACTTTCCAACCCAACCATAGATCTTTTCCTAGCCTATATTATTTCAGCAATCAGAGATCACCCCCGAGCTGGGGTTATGTATCCACTGAGGGGTATCGCTCAGACTCACTCACAACATCGGTTCACAGTCAATTAGGGAATCCAACCTACAGTTATCTTTGTCAAGCAAAATGGGGAAGGCAGTTAAGGGTTTATAGCTTAATAAGCTTCTCCACAGAGCTATGGGCATATCCCAATGATCTCAGACATGTTCAAGTACCCTCATCACCCCATTCCCAGCCTAGGTAAGGTTCCCTCCACTGCTGCATAATCCCTAGGGCACCCTTTTCCCTAGCACTGACCTAGGTGACTATGGTTGGCCTTGACTGTTGAATCAAAGTAAATAAGCCCTCTCGGGATTTAGCAGGAAACATAAAACCTCTTAGTTCCTTCCCACTTAGGTTTTCTCCTCCACATTCATTGGCCAAACAGCGTTATCCCGTAGCTGGAATTCTTGGCCACCAACGCAGGGTTTTCCTCACGGTTTCCTGAGCATCTCATGCTCTACAATTCACCCACAGAGTCGGATCTAAGGATAACCCTGTCGTGTTGCTTCCTACGCCAAGTTTTCTGATTGTATTCGGCTCTATAAATCACGGCCCTGCACAGAATCGTGATTTCTCTTCCTTGCTTCCCCCGATCGGCTCTCTTGTGATGCGTAAGGGTTCAACTGATGTCTCCCTGTTCAACCACGGTCTGGGAATGGGGAATACGAACTAACAAGGGGTGGAGTAATATGCGTATCAAGTAAGCAGAGTTCCATACCCTGCCATCCGACCCTTTGGGGGTTGTCCATACTCCACGGCCTCATGCACAACGTCCTTCACCCACCCTCTTACAACAGCATTCAATGGTGTCTAGGACAAGTCAAAGGGGTTACCTAGGTGACAAATGGCAGTCTAGGTTCAATCCCACACCCCTTCACCACTCCTTAGTGGATACATAGTTCCCCCTCATTTTGTTGCAACCATAGCTAGTCCTTGGTATTTTTATTACATAGTATCATTTACAATATCCCATGGCTCACTAGCACATGGATTATCAAAATATCCAATACTTGCCTATGCATATAAACCTAAGGAAACACTAGTGGGGCTTTGGCCTTGAGCTCCACACTAGGGAGACACACATTGCATTTTATGCAATATTTACATCGAAGTCAAAATAACCTAAGGGTCAGAATGAGGGATATTACATTTACCTCTAAGTAAGTCTTTGTGTATTGGTTATTGTTGTGAAGTTCAGATCTGAAGAATGCAAGTGCTAGTTGATCTAAAGAATTCAAGTGATAGTTGGTGAGAATATATTGGCTTGCGAATTGTAGCTATGTGAAGACTGGTTTTGGTGGTGTCAATCAAGTATAATCCAGAGACTGTATCAGTTTTTTTAATTATGTTCTAACAGGACTGAGAGCTTGATCTTTATTAATAAAAGAAATCAGAGATTGTGGAGATGTATCTTTCTTTGTTTTTTGTTGTGTAATTTTGATGGTGCAATTAATTTTTTTACTATGGTTACTATTTTGTTTGAATGTTTGAGTTGTTTACTGTTATAACAATAGAGTTAATTCCATCGTGTTTGATATTGCAGGGGTCAAGAGGGTCCTCTTGCATCAATATGGCACCATGAGGAGTGACAAATTTGACCATCTTACTTAAGCAAGAGGAGTGCAGATGTAGAGTCATTTGCAAATCATATAGAGGAAGTGCATGAGAATGTGTAGCAATGATTACAGAGGAGTAGCGAACAATATAAGCAAATATCTAGTAAGAAAATGCGAGTGAAGAAATCTTAAAAAAAAAAAGACTGTGTGTTAGCACATCTATGGAAAGAAAGGATCCTAAGAGGAACATTTCTTTTTCAACAAGTTCCTAAGAGGAATATATAATAAACTAAACGTGAAGAATATGGGACCTTACGCTTTTACTAAATAAAATTCCAGACACTACTCATTGCATATGTGCTAGAATTGTCAGAAGGCTTCATATTTTTCCAACTTTCAATAACGGATTTGTACAAGTACCATGAGGTTGTTGTGGATGAAAATGATTAGGTTATTGACTAGAAGGAGAAGATTCCATAGAGTGAGAGAGACGAGATCATAGAGATCTTGGAGGACAGTTTTATAGGTAAACCTCGAAGTCATAAAACAAAAGAATATTTGGTTCATTGCTAAGTTAAGGGATTAAAGGAATTCATTTGGATTTTTAGAAGAAGAGATGGGCCGATTCAGGTGCTTGTTGATTGAATAATCCATACGAGGGGAGTCTAATGCAAGAGCATTCCTTGGGATTTCAAATTCTTGCACGCTATATTCTTTGTGGTTGTTCATGATATTTATTTTGATAGGTTGGCAGTGTATACAACGGTGGGATAGGTCATGTGGGTGACATGTAGGAGAGGGTGGACGTCTGATTCCAGTTGTTTGTGTTCGTTTAATCGTAGTCGTCTTGTGAGTTTTTTTTGGTAGGCCTAAAGAATACCACCTAACTTTTGGCAATCTCATCCCCTCTCCCAGATTTATGATTGTCATTCATTCTCATGTGTAATCGTGGGTGATGCAAGGTGAAGCTCACGGGAGTATAAAATTCAAAGTGGATACTCAGGTTAATGAGTTGCGGAATATTCATTAAGGTCTTCAAGGCGTAGTTGGGGTAGGCACTTGACAATTGTTGAGAGGGATCCTCACAATTAATGGTTAGAAAGTTGGATGGGTCCCACGATAGCCTCTCAGGCGTTGCCAAATTTCAATTGCTTTAATAGGGTTTTGATCCAGCTTTTTAATTTTTATCAAGAGTTAATGATGGGTGGGAAAAGGAGGAAGATTAAGGGTGCATGGCCTTATTCTCAATCACCCGTGAAGAAGATAGAGAGGAGAAGAAAATAATTCTTGTTCACAGAGATAGGAATGATGGAGAAGCTCTCAATGACCATGAAGAAAAAAGGTTGGAGAATGGACTTCGGTTAGTCATTGTAAGCCTAGCTCATACTTAGACCAACAGACGTATCATTTTGACGCAGACCCTCTAACCGCAGCTCCTTCCACACTTGGGTCAACAAACTAATTTACAAAATAGAATAACACTAAAAACAAGGGATCTCTCTTAGACACCTGCAAAACTCATATTATTATAGAACCAGAAAACTTAAGAATAAAAGACGCATTGGCCTTCATTTTTTGGGTCTCGGGTGGGAACACGAGACACACCGATCTCCTGATTACACAATCATAAAAAACAAAGGAAAACAAGTGGCACATAGGCCCTCTCGACGAACATCACATATACATGCTCTAAACAGTGAACTGACAAAAAAATCAGGCACGCAAGCCCACTAGAGAACACACACCACACAAGAAGGCACACTAGCCTTCACACCACATTCCCATCCACTTTTATGATTCCTAATAAAAAACTAATCCCCCTCAGGGTCAACTCCCCCCCTTTATTCCCACACTAACTCAAAGCTTTTCCCCAAAATATGCCCCTCAAAACTTGTGATTTTGTCTCTACTTCATCAACCAGCTTATATCTGATAGCAGCTGATTCCTTCAAATCTGGATCGACGGATCTGAACTAGGATTTGAAGTGGAAGTTTTGTTAAAGAGGAATCCATTAGCTCCCGGAGTTCCAATGCTCCACATCATTCTCCCCTTCGTTTAGAACTTATGAACCTCCTAGTTCAAGGCTAATTTATTTGGAAACAAGCTTCAAGAAGTCGACACGCTAAGAAACCTAAAGACTATCAAACATCCAAGTAAGAGTTTGAGTGAGATGGTAGAACCAAGCCATGGATTTCCCTTCCACCAATTTGGATAGTTATGCAACTCATCACATTTATTCTTTTGCTTCCATCCTTTTGTTGGATTAGAGATCCTCCTCCTTTGCTAATTTTTTTATTTTTCCCCTTTCCCATCTCCTTGAAGGCTTAGTGGTCTTTCTCCCTTGAAATCCATCATGACTCTTTGCAACACAAACACCACCTTCTATTGTACCTTCACATAAACCATTAGAAACAAAAATAAAATTAAAGGAATGAAAACTTACCATAAGTACTATCTCCTTCTCTGCATTAAGCCATTTAGGCATGCTTTCCAATATATCTTGTGTGAAGGAGTCTTCATTTCCTAATTCAATGTGATGTTCACAAGACAACTCCTTTTTTGCATGGTTCTACTTCATGGCATTTTTGCATTGTTCTCCTTTGTACCACAAATGAACATGTCTCTACTCTCTCTCTCTCATTCGTCCACATTTCTTCTCCAACAAGGAGATGATCTTCGTCTTCTCGCTTTTTATTATCCATGGTATTCTCTAGACATTCCTCTAGTTGTTGGTTGGTTGGTTGTGTTCTCTAAAAGCAATAAAACCTCATCACATATGGGGTTCCCAAAGGTCTCCATCTCTGCTGCAACTTCCTCTCTATCGTGGACTGCTTAAACTACTACAACATTATGGGCCTCCTCTTGTGATAGGTTGCATTCCTCTTCCTTGAAGCCTCCAAACTCTTATCCTCTTGTATTGTAATCGCTAATACCTTCCCCTTCTACCGTAGTATTATATGTTCCATGGTATTGATCCATAGTATTGGCGCATAGACTTAGTATATAAGTTTGTGTTAAGGCCAATGAAGGCACCGTGAAGTTATTTGTATTGAGCTTTCCCAAAGGAGGTTTCCCCCTCGAAGTGGCCCGCGATCAATAAAAATATTTTGTGATCTAATATATCGTTGATTTTATCAATTAATTGTTGCAGGTTCCTCACATATGGTATCAGAGCACTTTCTTGGGCTCATTGGGTGGAATTTCCGCTCAAAAAAAATTCGCATATGTATTTGTTCCTATCAATTGCAGGTTTGGATCCAAGAATAATCCTTATCCGCTTAACTATGAGAAGTACTTGGGCATAAGCCCTAAAACTCATTGTAAGGAGTACCTCAGGAACCCCAAAGTAGTTGGCCCATTGAGAGGACCTGTCAGCGAAAAGGGCAACGACCCCTACCTGATTGACTAGTTCCCACCCATGAGGTAAACCAAGAGCTGTCATTTGTGGCAAAGTGGTTATCAGTTTTACCTGATCCGTGGAGTGAGGGGTACTGCCCCAATACGCAAGTTGTCAGAGAGCATTGGTAGTCGAGTGAATCACCTGAACCGTTAGGAAGCCGAACATACCTGGGGTCCATATCTATTTCCAGTTGATAAATCGCACATTACATCTGTCCAGATCTGTTGCAGATCAATTCCAAGCCGTTTCAGATCCATTCCGAAAGCCATTTCAGATCCTGTCATTTTAGATCCATTACGAGCCGTTTAAGATCCATTCCAAATGTCATTTTAGAAGCCGTTTTAGATCCATTCTAAGCCGTTTCAGATCCAACCGCTTCATATCCATTCTGAAAGTCGTTTCAGATCTAGCTGCTTCAGATCCATTCCTTGTTTTAACTCTGTTTCCCTTGAAACTTCACTGACACCTCTGCAATCTCATTCTGCATATTTTATTCCTGAGGACCCTATTCCAAATTCCACTTCCTAAAGCCCAAAATCCAACATTTGCCTATTTTTAGGGTTTGCCATAACTTCTTCGATTTTCACCCAATCGCCTTCAAAGTTTGCCACAGTGTTCATTTCCTATTTCTGCTTCTTTGTCCCTCTCTGACAAATTTTCTCATTCTTTCACCCCGCTTTTGAAATCCCCATTTTCTGCTTCCCTGTCCATCAGAAAGGTCCAAAACCTAGTCAAACCCCAATTACCCATCGTATTTTTTCCCAAATCCAAATTTCCCTTTACTAAAGAAGCTTTTGTTTTTATTTTTCTACCCATTCACAAAAAAAAAAACTCTTGTTTATGGTTGTCACCCATGCAGGAGCACAAATCATTAATGAAGAACTTGCAACTCTCAAAACCAAACTCCAAGATTTGGATGAAAAATTTCTCAGCCTCCATCTTCAGCATTTAGCCATGAACAATAAATGACAGCCAAAATATTTTGCAACCATTGAGTTCTCTTCTTCCAGCAATTTTCGTGGTCCAAAGCTTGATTTTCCTCTCTTCAATGGTACTGATCCGAATGGATGGATATATCGGGGAGAACAATATTTCAGTCTGCATAATACTTTTGATGTCCACAAAGTTCCACTTACATCCTTTCATTTGGAATAGGGAGCTCTTCAATGGTACCGTTGGTGCATCAAAGCTCATGACAAGCCACAATGGACAAATTTTTTCCACCTCCTTTTGCAACGATTTGGTCCTAGTGCTTTTGATGACTTCACAGGAGCATTCACTAAACTTCGCCAAATTGGCATTGTGAGAGATTATTAGACAGAATTTGAGAAACTGGCCAATCACACAGAAGGATTGTCTGATGAATTCTACAGGAGTTGTTTTATCAGTGGTCTCAAGGATGAAATCCGCTCAGAGGTTAAAATGTTATGTCCCAACACAATGATGGAAGTCCTAGGGTTGGCTAAGTTGGTGGAGGACAAGATCACAGCCCAATAACGCTCCAAACCCACTTTTGTTCCATTCAGAAATATGGTTTCCCAACAACCTCCCATCACGCCAGCTCCTCAACGAACTCCCATCAAGCATTTATCTGAAGCAGAGATGCAGGGACTTAGAGAAAAAGGGCTTTGTTATAATTATGATGAGAAATTTACTCGAGGACATAGATGTGTTGAGCAACAGCTCTATCTCTTGGCCGTGGATTCTCTGCCTGCCTCTGAAATTGGTGAAGAAGCTCCAGATACCATAGATGATCAGGTCGACATTCAACAACCACCTTTTGACCCTCCATATCCGGACAACCACCCAGAGATATATCTCCATGCTTTAGTCGGAGTCACCACCCCACAAACAATGCAGGTCAGGGGTTACTTCAAGAAGATCCCTCTTACAATACTCATTGATTTTGGTAGCACTCATAACTTCATTGACCCTCAGATCGTCAAACAGCCTGATTGTTTTGTCCATCCTTGCTCCAACTTTGAATTCATGATTGCCAATGGGAGCACCTTACCTTGCAAGGGGAAGTATCGCAATGTGCGTATCTCTATGGATGATTATAACCTATGCTTTGACATGTTTTCCTTGTCCTTAGGCGGATGTGATGTGGTTTTGGGCACTCAATGGTTACGCACACTTGGCCCCATCTTATGGGATTTTGCTGAACTTTGGATGTAGTTTTCAATCAATGGGAAAAAACACACATTAACGGACTTACAACCAGGGTCTCTCCACATCATCAGTTCACATTGCCTGGAAAAGATCCTTAAGAAGAATTCACATGGTGTCAACGCTCAACTCCATTCCATTCAGATGCACCCATCAACGGTCTCCACTACTCCCTTGGATCTACACCACATTTTGGATAGATATGTAAGTGTCTTTGTTGAACTAGTGGGATTTTTGCCTTTAAGCGACCCTTCTGGTAAGAATTTATCCGCCTCTACATCTGAGAAGGAATTGATGGCTACTTTGCAAGGAGTACAGAAGTGGCAACCATACCTATTAGGGAATTATTTCTGCATCAAGACTGATCACCAAAGTCTAAAACATTTCCTGGAACAATGGGTCTCCTCCCTAGCACAACTGAAATGGGTTTGCGAAGTCATGGGTTATGCCTATGAGATAAATTACAAGAAGGGTAAGGACAATCTGGTGGCGGATGCTCTTTCTCGCACATTTGATGACCAAGTGTCTCTTTCATCTATTTCTATGCCTATTTGGTTGCAATCTGTTCAACAGGGCTATGTCTTCTATGAACTCCATGCTTCTCCATCGGCAGGGAACTCAGGGTTCCTCAAAACGTATGAGCGGGCACATTGTAACTTCTTGTGGAAGGGAATGAAAAGGACAATTCAACAGATGGTGGTTGTATGTGATACTTTCCAGGTCAACAAGGGTGACACAACACTCCTTCCGCGATTGCTCGAACCCTTTCCCATCCCTACACAGATTTGGACAAATATTTCTATGGATTTCCTTGAAGGGATCCGGTGGTACAACATCTAAAATGACTCCATATGAAGCAATCTATGGTTAGGAACCACTAGTTCTTCTTCCCTACACCCTCAGTAGTTCACCAATTCAAGAAATTGAATCTGTTCTTCGAAACTACAATCAGATTCTTTGCATTTTGAAGGACAATCTTCACATGGCAAGAATTCGACTGCAACAACAAACCGATCAACATCATTTTGAGCGCACTTTTCAAGTAAGTGATATGGTTTTTCTTCAGCAATCCTCCCTAAAACTCAAAGCGCATCATAAGCTCGCTCCAAATTTCTATGGGCCCTATAAGGTTCTTCAGAATATTTGGTCCATTGCTTATAAATTGGAACTTCCTCCTTCTTCTTGCACTCAGCCAGTAGTTCATGTCTCTTGTCTAACGAAAGTTCTTGGCACCAACATCATAGGAAAAACTTTTTTACCAGAACTGGATAATAAAGGATCCCTCATTTTAGAGCTGGAGGCCATCCTCAATAGGCACACTCATCAACTTCGCTCTCGCTCTATCACATAGGTCTTAATTCAGTGGCACATAATGCAACCAGAGGATGCTACATGGGAACCACTCCTTCAGATTCAACAACAATTTCCAAATCTAAAGCTTTGAGGACAAAGATTTTTCTAAGGGGGAGGGGATGTTAGGAACCCATGTCAACCCTTCTCTTTACTTTGTTAGTATATTGTTGTTGGCAACATATGCTTTGTAAGTCGCCTCGTAGTATTATATGTTGATCCATAGTTTGTATTATCCCATAGTATTGATCCATAGTATTGGACGCATAGGATTTGTAAGTCGTCCCGTAGTATTATATGTTCCATGGTATTGATCCATAGTATTGGTGCTTAGACTTAGTATATAAGTTTGTGTTGAGGCCAATGAAGGCACCGTGAAGTTATTTGTATTGAGATTGCTCAAAGGAGGTTTCCTCCTCGAAGTGGCCCGTGATCAATAAAAATATTATGTGATCTAATATATCGTGCATTTTATCAATTAATTGTTGCAGGTTCCTCACAGATTAAAGCTTTTTCTGTTCCAGGAGTTCTATCCCATGGCTAATCCTTGTTTCAATGACTTTCCTCCCCGAAAAAAACTCTTTTTTGCAAAGTGAGTATTTATCCTTACTATTCTTTTTCACCTTCTCAGAACTCTTAAATATGTTTGTTGTAGATTTCTTCTTCTTCGTTTTCTTGTTATTGCATGTTTGTTGGTCTTTTGTTATTTTTAGTCTTTTCCTTTTCTTTATTCTTTCTTCTAGCTTGGCTATCCTCTCTCACGTCATGATACAAATCCATATTTGAAGGCACAACCAACTAATACCTTTCTCAAAAATATTCAACTCCGAGGAATTACTCTGCTCCACCTATGCACCTCTACACAATATAGTACTCCTCTCGAATTAACTCTCTGTTTTCAGCAAGTAACAATAAACCTGTAACAATTGCTCTCCTTTGAGCCATACTTTTCTTTTAAGGATCAAGTTGCTTTGATACCAATCTGATGCAGACCCTCTAGCCACAACTACTTCCACACTTGGGTCAACAAACCAGTTTACAAAACACAATAATACTAAAAATAGGGGATCTCTCTTAAACACCTGCAACACTCATATTATTATATAACTAGACAACTGAAGAATAAAAGACATGCTAGCCTTCAGTTTTCGATTCTCTGGTGGGCACAGAGACCACATCGACCTCCTTGTTACACAATCATAAAAAACAAAGGAAAAATACTCGCACACAGGCCCTCTCGTCGAACATCACATATACATGCTCTAAACAATGAACTGTCAAAAAAATCAGGCACGCAACCCCACCAGAGAACACACACCACACAAGAAGGCACACTGGCCTTCATACCACAATCCCATCCACTTTTAGGATTCCTAATAAAAAATTAATCACCCCTCAATGTCAACTCCCCCCCTTTATTCTAACACTGACTCCAAGCCTTTCCCCCAAAATCCACCCCTCGAAACTTGCGATTCTATCTCTACTTCACCGACCAGCTTATAACTGAAAGCAACTGATTCCTTCAAATATGGATCAACGGATCTGAACTCGGAGTTCGAGTGGCAGTTATGTTAGAGAGGAATCCATTAGCTCCTGGAGTTCCAATGCTCCGCATCATATTTTTTATATTATAAAAGAATCTCTTTAAGCTTGCATGTAATGTTTGAAGTCAAATTTTAATAAACTAGTTATAGTTGTGTTTTCCTCCATCATGTTGGGATATTCCTATACTCCATCCTAGTCCTAACAACATTCTCCATTTTTACATTTTCAATCATGAATGCATTTTGCATGCAGTCATGATTTTGCATGCATGCATGCAATTGCATGCATCCCAGTCATTAGTCCCAGCACCTAGCCCTCAGTTAGCTAGCCCCGAGAGCTTCTTTCTGTTCAGTTTTAGCCCTCCTAGTGTTTAGTGCGCCCTGCATGCAATTGCATGCATCCCAGGTGCCCTCTCTCACTTACCACTCAGTTGCACTTCATTTAGTTGAGTTATATTTAGATCTTTCCTTGATTTAAGGCTAGATTGACTCTCAACTGACTGTATCACTCTAATGGACCTCCAGTGAGACTAGACGACTTATTCTGACTCTAGTTAGCTCCTCATGCACCCTCTACTGAGCCTCCTTCATTCAGTTAGTGCCTCCATGTGCCAGTTACACCTACCACACTCAGTTTGACTCAGTTTGACATCTGGTTGACAGTTACTTGTGCATTGATGACTCCACTGATGATGATCAGGACTCCTAGTTGTGCTTTGATGACACTGCATTGATCTGATGATCACTCCATTAAGGCTAATTCGAATTGCCACCTTGGCATTCGAATCCTCTCACCATTGTATTATTTATGTGTCCATATTGTGATTAATGAATTAGTGTGTGATGTTATTCTGCTTCTATCTAAGTTCTACTGTATCATAATTATGTTGCTCCTTTACACTGCATTGACCACTCTTCTTCTATTTTCCTGCTTAATCTTAATCTTTCTTGTGAGGTATACATCAACTCTTAGATCTGTTGTGAGGATTTTCACACATCGTGTCCTGTGAATTTGGTGTCTTTAAATTGTGTCGTGTCCATTTGCTTCCATTTTTATTGTTTGTTCTGAAATGAAATGCAGCCCTATAGGTGACCTGCACCACATATGAGATGTCATCTTTCTTTTGGTGCATCATTGAAACATATGCATGCTCCAATCAGCATGATGCCTAGCCTTTGGGTGTACTATCTACATGTGCTCTCGTTTCTTGGGCATGGAAATATGATAATAGAGAAGTCATGGAGTTGTGTATTCTTTTGGTTGTTTCATAATGTTTTTTAACAATCTCTTTTGGACAAAGTGTTGCTATTGAAATATGAAAGTTAAACAAAATAGAAGAAAGCATGGGACCAAAGACTACAATCTGGAAACTTGCTCAAGAAGAATGAATATCGAGATGATAGAGTACATAATAACATATTATGACTACCAAAATTGATGTGTTGTTTTGGTGTGTGAGGAATCAACAATTTATATTTGGAAAGGTGACTAGAGTCTGCTTCTATGTACCATAACATTTGCGGTGCCCAAGGGCTTTGCCTAGGTGAGTTTTTCACTTCTATCCAAACTGTAATTCTTAGCTTCTACCATTGGAAGAGATGGAGAGCCTATTGTGGAGCACATGTGTGAGTTCTAGCTAGAGGAGGAGGTCAATGCAGTTAACTATCATTGGTGGTGTTGTGTTTAGTGTCTTCATTGGTTGTTAGATTTACTGGTAGTTTAATACTTAGTTACATAGTGTTTGTTGTGAGAAAGAATTTTTTATAAGAAAGCCTTGATGTGATGGATGTTAGATGTTAAGGGAATGTTAAGAATCGTAACGTTGGGCATGCAACAAGCTGGTAGTTTTATTTTTCTTTATTTGTAAATAAAATTGCATTTCATATTCCATAAGATGCTGAAGGTTTCTACTATCCCATATTTGTATATATATTTATATATGCTTAATGTGTAAAATCAAGTGCAATGCTTAAATTCTCCCTGATCTATAGCTGCAACCCTTTTTTTCTTTTTTTTAACAACTTCAGGACCTTACTTGAGTCTTGAACTGAGGACCAAGACCTTCCCTGCTGGAGCAGAGCTCGGGACTGGGAACTTACCTAAGTTCAGGTAAAGAGAGTTTTCATCTTCTCACCTTTTATGTTTATTTTCTCTTTTCTTCCTCTGATTCAGTTTGATTAGTTCTCTATTGAATATTGAAGGTAGCATAACTAAAACAATAAAACTAGTAAGAATATTATAGTCAGATGCAATCTAATGATGTTACCAACTCCATCCTACTAGAAACATATGTGTCTCTATAGGAATCCATACCCACCAGGTGTATCTAAGGTATGGGAATTGGGTTCTTAGTGGTTTTAATTGGTAAAATCATGACTTCCTACGCAATTTAGTACAAGATACATGCTTGTATATGAGTAGATTTAATAAACCATTAACTCAACTGTAATCCATTTTCTTCCACCATATCCAATAAATCATTCCCAATAATATCAAAGAAATGGAGGAATAGTTCAATAGACCAACCATTAGGGCCTGGACTTTTCTCTTTTGCAAATAGTTCAGGACATTCTCTAATTCATCTAAGGTAACCTGTCTCCCCATATTTTCCCCTTCTTCCTCATTAAAAATTTTTGGAAACAATTTGACAATAAGCAACTGTGCTTCCAGTGAGCTTTGTCCAGTATCTCTAAAAAATTCACTAAAATGCTTTATAGCCAGCTTCTGAAGCTCAGATTGTCCTTTAATTAGAATATCATTATCATCATGAAGTTCCCATATGGCATTTGTGTTTCTTCTGTTTGATGCATAGGAGTGAAAAAAACGAGTATTGTTATCTCCTAACCCAATCCATAAATCCCTAATTTTCAAACGCCATTCCATTTCCTCTTGCTTTAGGATCTGGTCTTTTTTCTCTTATATTACATTAATTAAACGTTTATCCTCTTCAGTTAAGGAATAACGTGGGAATAACCAAGATTTTGTACATATAAACCTCTAATTTGTTCTTCAATATTCCTTAATTCCTCCTTTTCCTTCATCTTTTTTGTATAGATCCATTGGTTGACTTTACCTTTCAAGTATTTTAACTTCTGAACAAGTTGGTCCATTGGATTTGAATCCACATCACTAACAAAATTCTGCCAAGTTTCCTTAATAAATAAACGAAAAATCCTTCTATAATAGCCAAGAGTTATTAAATTTAAAAGGATACTTTAGGTTTGGAGAAGTGCCATTAATTTGGAGGAGAATTGGCCAATGATACGAGATTTTTGTCCTATCCACCCAAGACCTATATCTCTGAAATGACTGAAGTAAAGAAACTTTCAGAATGAACCTATTGAGTATTTATTGGATGCCCTCACAACCACATCTACCATTAGTCCAAGTAGTTTCAATAATAGTAGGGACAATGTCAACTAAATCAAACCTCCCAAGTGGATTTATGAAATACTCACCCATCGAATCTATTCTAGCATAAACACTCCAAATCTTTGCCGAAGAAGTTGTAAAGTTTAAATCACCAACTATAATAAGATTATCAATATCAAGTGAAACCCGACATTGAGAGAGAGTCCCAAAAACTCTCTCTATTTTTATAAAGATGTTTTTTCCCATTTAAAATCACAAACCAAAAAGTTTAATTTTAATAATAATAATAAAATAATACAAAATTATTTGTTTTTTTTTTACCTTAAATATCATATAAAGAAGATTAATCGTCATATAAAGAAGATTAATCAGTTTGATGCCAATGGAATTAATGTTTATCTTAGGTTAAGGTTATTAGTTTCATGTTAGTGGAAGTAGATATATTTTAATTTAAAATTTAAATAAAATATAAATTTAAGATTATTTAAAGATTTTAATTATATTAAATATAATTAAGTATATATTTAATTGGTTTGTTATTAAAATTTTAAATTTGAATATTGTTTTGTAAGCGCTTTTATAACTTATTTTAAGGACACTGTATAAAAAAAATTATTTAATTTGAAATTTGTATTTAAATACTTCTAAAAGTTATAAAATTGTAAAAAATATGAAAATAAATAAAATTATGCCATATTGGAAATAATTTAAAATTATAAATAGATAAGTGTTTCATTCTTTAATAACACTATGATTATTCATGTCATAATAAAGATGATGTTCATTAGCTTTCACTTGGTATTTGTTAATGTGTAAATGGTATGATTTTATGAAATGTATATAAAGAGAAGTGTTTTATTTTTTTATAACATTATGATTATTCATATGATGTTCATTAGCTTTCACTTGGTATTTGTAAATATGTGTAAATTGTATGAATTTATTAACTATATATTATTGATAAGATGCTTGCGGTTTACATAAATTTAGTTTTTGTTAATTGATTATAATTTTTGGTGTTCGTTAATATGTGTAGGGTGTTGAACCAATAACATCATTGTTTGACATATACGTAACCAATGATAATTCATTATCTGCACTGTTTATCGATCTGGTTGGTTCCCTTCCTCTTGGTGGTGGTGTGGATGCACGTAAATAAGCAAAATCATTGCCGGAACTAGCACTGGAGGAATGGTCACTACCATGTTAGCCGCTCCAAATAAGCAAGCAGAATCGTCCATTGTTTGCTGTCAAAGATGTTACATAATTTTATTTCAAAAACAATGCTTCCATTTTTCCTACATTAGTGTAAGACAAATGTACTCTTTTCTGTTATACACGGCGAATCTTTCTTTGAATAAATAGTTGATTCAATTTGAAGGTGATATGGAGCAACCGTCTTCGAGTCTCCGACCAAACTATGGTTTTGCACGTTTGCCTTCAATTTATCCATCTCACATGTAGTTTATGCCTATCGACGTTCACGGCCGAATTTGGATGCGGTGTGCTAGTTTATTATTGTAATGACATATTATGTAAAGTATTTAAAAAAAATCCATGTTGACTCATAAAATAAAAAATTATGTAAAGTATTTAAAAAAATTCATGTTGGCTCATAAAATAAAATATTATGAAAAGTATTTAAAAAATGGATGTTGGTTTCTAAAATAAAAAATTAAAACTTAAACCTGGATCTATCAATCAAGAGAGATCAAATTTCTTGAGTTTAAATTTAAAAAAAGAAATACACCTCAAGAAATTGGATCCCTCTCGGTGCTTGATAGATCCAGGTTTAAGATGGATCTATGTTGGTTTATACTAAATTGTAAGTCTATTAAAAAAACTTAATTCAATAAAAATAGCAATTTAAATAAGTTAGACTTGCTAATTTATGACAAATAATAATAAAATATAAACAACATATGACAAATAATAATAAAATATAAACAACCCGTGGGGGGCAGCTCAAGAGGTAAAGATGAGAAGTTGTAATCAGTTATAAATGGAAGGTCACATGTTCAAATCCCCCCAATCTTACCTGTGCGCCATGGTTCGGGCCTAGGGGTATAGTGGTAGCGAGATTGGATCCCTGGACCCTGTGTCACGCGAGTACCAACCCAAATCCAGTTGTTGATTCCCCTAGTACAATAATAATAGTAATAAAATATAAACAACATTGGAAATTCAATAGGGGGAGAGGTGGTGAGGGTCGATAGTGAGAGGACCGAGAGGGCTAGGGTTTCCGGTGTGGCCCTTGGGGATAATGCGATGGTACCCAGTGTTGTCAGTAGTGGATCGAAGGCCCCCAGTGGCTATTCTAGTAAGTTTTCTTCACCGTAATCCAAACCTAAGTGTTGTTTTCAAATTAGAGATGGAGGTAAGATGCTCGATCTTCCTTTTTATTGGGTTTTGGAGTCTTCTGAGCTAATGTAGGAGAAGGGTTTATATGGACACTTTTGCAGTAGAAATCCCTCTTTTCGGAGGATAGGCATTGGCTAACTTATATATGGGATTTTCTATCTACGCGTGTGAGAATTTCTCCTTTAAATTGAGGGGTTTTTTCCCCTCATCTTTGAGAGTCCAAAGAATCAAGATCTAATCTTGCAAAAGGGGCTTTAGTGTTTGGAGGATGTGGGCATTGTTTTAGTTTGTTTGACAGATCACTTCGATTCTTCGGTGGCATTCTATGATTATAGTTCTTATGGGTCCGTCTAGCGGTCCTTTCTCAACTTATTTGTGAGAATGTTTTGCGTGCCATTGGGGACTCAATTGGTGAATTTCAAAAGGTTTCTTCAAAAACCCTTGAGAAGGATGGTGTGCCCTGGATCCTTGTGCTTATGGAGACTAATGGGGTCTCCCAAACTACATCTCCTTGAAGTGTGGGGGTTTTCAATGGACTGGACTTTGATTGTAAAAATATTCCATTTCGATGCCACTTTTGTCACTCTACAGGGCACATTTTGTGGGATTTCCCTAGAAGAGCACTCGCCTTTAAGAAGAGGAGGAGTGTTCAAGTTTCAAATCACATGACTCCTCTATTTGTTCCTAAGAAGGTGGTGGGTGCATTCACATCGTCTGAGGGGGTATTTGGTGCAAGTTCTTCTGTTGAGGTTGGACTAGTCTATCTAAGTTCGGATAAGAATCCCCTTGTGCTCGAGAAGGTGCCTACTTGCAAGAAGGGAGTAACTATTGATATGCTTCTCAATGGTTGTTTAGATCTCGGTGGCACTTGAGTCTTTCCTGGTGGTGTGTTCTAATGTGGAAGAGGTTTTTGTGGGTGGTGCTTCCTTTGCTCCTTCTTTGTTTCATGCAAGGGGTTCTCAGATAATTGGTTTGCGGATAGTAAGCGAGGGTGCAACTGTGTTGATAAGATGTCAATGGCTCAGATGCAAGGCACTTCCACTTTGCAACCAGTTGAAGATCCTTTACAACTTGTTCAATATTCGTCGAGTGTGTAGGATTCATCGTCGTCCCTTACATATTCAGGGGAAATTTTGATCACACATCCTTATTAAGACTTCTTTGGTTCTCCTACTGTTGTATCCCCTTCTTCGGATTTTGTTGTGGATGATGCAGGCGGGGTCATCTCCTTGTCATCATTTTTAGATCTAGTTGCATTCCCTCCTTCAGATGGAATTATGTTCGGTGTTTTCAATGATTTGAGCCATCTTGGCTACAATAAGCGTAAGTCTTCAGATCCTCTGGTTGATTTTTCTCCGAGCTTTGAACTCAAGGGGCATGGTTGAGAAAACATAAGACCCTGTTTTGAGGCCTCCACCTCAATGGAGGTTATTTACAGGTCCTTGGGCCTATCTGCTGATTTTTGTTGGCCTTGGGACAAGTCTGTCTATATGAGCATTTTGGTTCATATCATCATAGCAAGATAAAAATTTAATAACCTTTCCGACACAACAACCTTTGATGTAAATGCAAATTTTAATAGGTTTATAAAACAACATAACTCTTAATCAAAGAACTGATATGATGTATATAATTGAAACAAATTTATTAGGAAAGCCATCCATAAATTTAGGGAAGTATCCATTATGTGTACAAAATATTGGGTGAAGTGCATGTTTTTTAACATTTAATTCAATATTATATATATATACAAATAAGATTATATTAAACCATGACGATCCATAACTTGCTTAACTCAGTCTTTGACAATCCAACTTCGAGAGTGTTGCACGGCACGGTAGTAATGTGAAAGAAAAAAGTCGGGCACACAGAACGGGCACTTTCCTTTGTCTATAATACTTCGATCCAAATACCAATGGCAGCGCTCGGATTTTTGCTAACAGTAAGAAAGATCCTGACCGACATTCCAATTTATATTCGTTGACCCGTGAAAAAAGGTGAAATATTAGCTCCCAAAACTACAATATATATTCTCTGACCCGCAAAAAAGTGGAAAAAAATTAGCTGCTTAAAATTGAAGTACGAAACTTATTTGGTTCTCAGATAAGACCTCCTCGTAAAATTCAACAGGCTAAAGTCTGGTTTCTAGAACGAATTTTGGGAACAACTAAATTTTGGTTTATAAAACAAGTTTAACAAACAACAGGCTTGACTTCAGCTGGGAATATCATTTCTGCGAAATACATGACCAGCTAGCAATTCATGTCTTTTACTTTATATACGATACTTGTTATTGTTATCAATATCGTGTCTGAATGCTATTGTGGTTTCAATCCTCAACCATCTCTGAGTGATATAATAGTTTTTAGCGTTATTATCTATCTTTGAATTGTATAGAAATCTTCTGTTTCTGTCTTCTTTTACATTCTATCCTGATATCTGCAATGCAAAAGCTTGTAAAGGAGACATCAACAGCAGGCGCTGTCATCAATTGTCATGGCCAGAAGAGGATTCAGGGTACTCCCCACTTGAGAGAATACTTGCAGGACGTACCCACTTTTACAAATCCTATTGTGCATAACCAGTATTTTCGTCCCATTGAAGGCTTTTTCGTGACTGAGAATGATGTGGTAATGGAGGACATTGTTGTGGATATGCAGACAATATCAAGGGAAACACAAGTACTCTATCACAGAGCAGGGCCTAGGTCTGAGGTATGTTTTAGCCCCGATGAAGTCCATGTTGCCATTGTTACATGTGGGAGGTTATCACCAGGCGTTAACACAGTCATCAGAGAGCTTGTAATTGGTCTCTGGTTTCAGTGTGGAGTAAGGGATATCAGAGGGATTAGGTCGGGCTATCGTGGGTTTTATTCATCAGATCCTGTGGCTATGTCTCCAAAGTTGGTGGATAATTGGCACAAGATAGGGGGGACAATGCTGGAGACCTCGAGAGGGGGCTTTGATTTGGAGAAGATAGTGGATAGCATTGAAGCCCACGGTTTTAACCAGGTTTATATCATTGGTGGGGATGGGACCATGAAGGGCGCAGTGAAGATATTTGAAGAAATTAAGAGGAGGAGACTTAAGGTTTCCATTGCTGGGATCCCAAATTCTGTGGATAATGATGTGGGGATTATTGATGCGTCCTTTGGGTTTCATACAGCAGTGGAGACAGCCCGGAGTGCCATCAATGCAGCCCATGTTGAGGCCGAGAGTGCCCCTAATGGAGTAGGGCTGGTTAAGTTGATGGGCAGGAATACTGGACATATTGCACTGCATTCAACTTTGGGGAGCAGGGATGTGGACTGCTGCCTTATACCTGAGAACCCACTTTATCTGGAGGGAGAAGGGGGGTTATTTGAGTTTTTAGAGCATAGGTTGGCAGAGAATGGGCACTTTGTTCTTGTTGTTGCAGAGGGGGCTGGACAAGAATTGATTCCCAGGAGTCCCGAGGACAAGGAGAAGAGGGATAAATATGGAAATCCTGTGTTTTTGGATGTTGGGCCATGGCTCAGGGATCAGCTGAATCATTGGTGGAAGAAACATCATCCCAATGAGCTCTTTACATTGAAGTATATTGACCCAACTTATATGATCAGAGCCGTGCCTGCTAATGCTGCTGATAATATATACTGCACTCTGCTTGCTCATTCTGCCATCCATGGAGCCATGGCAGGCTATACTGGTTTTGCTTCAGGGCTGATAAATGGGATCTATGCCTACATACCATTGGATCGGGTCGCTGCTACTCAGAACTTTGTGGATGTTAATGATCATAAATGGGCTTGGATGATGTCCGTAACCAATCAGCCAAATTTTTCCTGTCTTGCAAAATCTAGAAAGATCTAGAGAGGAGGAATGATATTTCAACATAGTGCAGCAGGTCGGATGCATGCCATTTTAGTTTAAAGCTAAATCTACAGTCCAATACTTCAAAGCAGAGGCTATATAGTATATACTAGATTCTGTATCTGTCCTTTTTTCCAATAATTTGAGTTTCTTCTTTCCTTTCTGTTAAAAATGGTACTGGTGGACATCAAACCCACTGGCAGTCTCTTCCTTTATTTATAAATAAAGTTATGTTTCATATTCTTGGGAAGTTGGATGTGTCTGCTATCCCATCATTGAATACATATAGGTTTATCATGTGTAATAAATGGTAGCGTTTCAAAATTGATACATATTCCACTCTCATTATTGTGTATATTTGCATTCTTTGTGGACTGTGACTACACACTTTTTTTACTGTTTTTTAACATGGTATCATGGAGCAAACGGTTATAAACTCTCTTAAAAATATGGTATCATGGAGCAAACGGTTATAAACTCTCTCACAAGAGAAAGGCGTTCATCATGAGCGTTTTCTAAAGTTTAATTCTCCATAATGAGAGAATTATTTTGAAAATTTTGAGTGAAACCATTGGAATGTGTTATGGTGGGTGAGTGGTGATGGGATATCTTGTATAATTGAAATTGCCACTGCTTCATAATCTCGGCTTCTCCTTAAGCATTTATGTGTTGCATGGACCACCCTTTTATTTAGATAGGGTTGAGTGGCTTTTCAGGTTTTTTTTACGCGAGTCATGCAAGAATCGCGGGGATGTTTCAAGCAACTTGTGGAAAGGGTCATGTGGTAAGTGGACCTTGCTGGTTAGCCCATAAAAGGCCTCTAGAGCATGATCTGGACGAGTTATAACTGATTTGCTATGCTTCTAGCTATACTCACTCAAATGTCATCGAAGAGCAAATTTAGGGTGATAAAAATTGCCTCTTGATGTGTGAGGTTAGGAGTATCTCATATAGTTGAAAGACATCATGTTTTCTTTTACCCAATGCCCAAATGAGGAGATTAGAGAGAGAGATAGAGCCAAGGAGGAAGGACTTCCCATGAAGAGATTTGAAGACCACCTGCACATATATGTAAACATATCTAAAGGAGGTAACCCAATATGAAAATATATCTATGCAAACAAGATGAGCATTCCCATACACGTGAAACTATCAAAGTAAAGTACATTATGAGATCATAGCGAAAGAGGCCGGATCTGAATACATTTGAAAAATGAATGTTGCTTCCATCAATAACTATAGCTGAAGAGTACACAACCTCTTTTTCCACATGTACGTAGATAGCTTCAATTATTTGGAAAGAGACATTACTGGCATGTGAGGGTCAATGACTCCCAAGGGGAACTAGAATTGTGGTGGAAGAATACCCCCTAGAGTGTGGGGTCATACATGTAGGGAGTTACCTAAAGGGAATCTCCCTCTCGAGAGATTTAATGTTGGAAAAGAGCTCTACATGTGTGGTATCTTCGACTTAATGTGCAACATTGTAACTTGCAATGCATATATTTGGTCGAAACATGTAAGGAGTACAAGAAAAGTAACTCCTACTTGAGAGCTTCGAAATAACGTTGAATTGAGCTAGACATGTCTCAATAATCTTTGACTAGTGTTGATACATTGGAATCGACATACAAATCATCATGATGCGAGAATGAGATGCAGTTGATTATGTGAGAAATTATTAGAGTAGAGAGCAATACTGTCTCTCTCCTTGAACCAAGGCCTTCCATATTCGATGTGAATTGGGCCAAGGTACCGAAGCCTCTAAACCGTGCTCTAAACAATCGTTAGAGTATAATGAATTGATGTCGATAGGGGAGAGTTTGTTGGTAAAGGGGAAGATGGAATCCCATAAAACCAACAAGAGGTGAAAGTCATGAAGTAAGAAATGTAATTGTTTGACACTATGACATGGGAAACGGGTGGGCCAATGAGTAAGAGACTCAGGACTTCCTTTCATTGGAACATAAATGATGGTTGACTTGGGTAGCGACCATGCTACCCATGAACTACACTGACACAAAGCATGCCAACAAGTCCAACAACTTAGGGTGAGAAATGCAGAAGATGGATTGGAGACCATGAAAATGAAGACAAACTTAGCACATGAGAAGATTTATGGCCTAGGATAATAGGTCAAAAGTAGATGGGAGGTGTAAAGCTCGGTAATACCCACAAACCTCTGGATGCAATGGACCAATATATTCTATAGACAAGAACAACATGGATGTCGCAATACCAATGCTTCGAACAAAGGCAATAGGGAGTGCTGCCAAAATAATGAAAGTAAATTCAAGAATTGATGTTTCCCCATTTTTTGTTTCTTTTGGTGTTTTTGAGATGTTTTTTTATTTTTCTTTTACAAAGAACAAAATAATTTGGATATACCAGAAGCAAGGAGACAAGTGCCCAAAATGTGACCAAGTAGTTCTATCGTGCATGTGCAGAAAGAATGATAGCAGATGGTAACCATCAAGGGTGGGTCTCCTTGAAGGGATACATGAATGGAGGAATAAGATGTGTATGGTCTACATGATATGGATGAGATGAAAAGGCCAATGAAATGTGACAAAGCATCAGCATAATAATCCATAAAAATGTGAATTACTTGAGAGTTCGAGGTGAATACTTTAGAAAATGACAAGGAAAGCATGAGACTTTCTTCATGACATGATGGACTACATAGTCTCTCAATCCTAAAGGGAGAAGAAGTGGCATGGTTGCAAACATGCAATGTAGTACTATATCGAGGAAATCCATGAAGGGGGAGCACTACTACTCGACAAGAGCTTATGCAACACGAAGAGGCGATATTGTTATTGAGGTGGGGGAAGTTTACATGTATTTTGAAGGGGAACCAAATAGGAAAATGCAATATAGTTAGAGGGGATATGATGTCTAATTTCCAATTTGAAGAAAAATTCCTCAAGGGGCTATAAATGGGACGTTGTTTAAATGGTGGGGAAAAATGGCTCCGGATGAAACACCTATATACATGACATAGATACCTTGGTGTCAAAGTGCTCGTGAAAACGAATTCCATAGTACAAACGAATCAAAAAAATGGGGTTCATGAGTACTCGTACTAGTTAAATGAAAATGGTAGGAAAATAGCTCTTGAGTGAAGTACATGTACACCCAAAACAAATCCCACAGCATGGAAAAACTCATTTGTGCCCTGAATCTTTTGGAGCCCGATGTGCAATTTTGCATTGGCGAAATTTGATTCCATGTACATAGAGGTCTCATCATTATCTTCATATTTGTTGGTTTATTTTCTTAGTTTTGGGTCTCCATAACCTTAGTTTTTTGGTCTCCATAACCTATATGAAATCATTTTTAGGGTTTCCAGCAGGTCGCACGGCAATAGAGGGAAAGACTGAAAAATGTGCAACAATTCCCTTGATAGTCGTGAAATATGTTGGGGGTGGAGACCAAAGTCACGTGCCATAACATTTTAGGACTGTTCCTTGAATAGTCGCGCAACTATTTTATGAACAGTTATGTGATTGTGCAATCACTGAGACTCCAACCATCGTGACTAAACTATGCGCCTGACAATGGGGCAAGGGTGCACAATGGCATCTCTATTTATGCATAAGCCACGCTAATCACGTGACAAAGATATGTATTAGCAGTGCAATGCAAGGTTGATATTATTTTTTATGTTTTTTTGGAAGGCTTACAAAGATGGTTGTGGCTAAGCACCCCGCTGCAAGGCATTTTCGGGGGTGCATTGTTTGGTTTATCGATTTAATTTTATTCAAATTGAACGGTGCTTACCCCAAGTTGTAGAGAATTCATTGCTTTACAGTTTATTTAAATCAAATGGTGCACACCCGAGGCTGTATAGCAATGCTCTATAGCTTATTTAAATTTAACAGTGCACACTTTAGGCTATAGAGCATTCAATGCTCTGCAGTCGAGTGCTTAGCTTTCTCCTACAAAGATGCTTGTGAGTTGGAGGGAGAGAGTGAGTATTGTAGCATGGTCAGCTCCGTATGTGTGTGATGGGTTGTTCGCATAAGCAAAGCCCATAGAAGTAGGCATAGTGCATCGGGAGTGAGATTTTACCCATGGGATGTTTGTTGGCACATCAATGTGTGGAAGACCAATGTTAATGTTAATGCTTGATGACAATGAGGGGTCGTTGTAAGACATAGAACCACCAAGGTCGAGATGTGGTAAATGGTATAGGCCAAATGGCTAAGTTGGTCTGTGGAGTAGTAGAAAGATCGAGGAAGGGGGACGAAAAATACCAAATAGGTATCGAAAGGATTAGCCTCGGAAGGGCTAATGTAGTCATAATGGGGTCTGAACTATGCCAAGTGGTGGGAAGAGAGGGATTTGGTCAATAGGGGTCCTTGAATGGACATGTGTTGGAAGTGGAGTTTGGTCAAGGAGTGGGATGTGCTTGTTAGATGAGGATGTTGTGGTAAAAAATGTGAAGGACTAAGAAGGTGTCTATAGCGAATCATTTTTGGGAGCACTTGCATTGTAGGTCGCAAATGATGCAGGAGTTGGTTCATCAAATGATGTGATGGTGCACACGAGGAAAGCTCCCATGGGAGGAAGTGGGGGTGGTGTGCCTTGGTACACCCCAAGCAATTCAAAGTCTTCAAAGATGCATGGACTCAGTTCGGTGTAAGATTGGACTTGTTTTTGAGCTCCATTGGGTTTTTAGTATGTAAGTTGATCCAAGGAAATAAACTTTCCCTCATGGGGGAACATCATAGTGCGAAAGATTGAGGTAACCACCTTCATGGTGTTACCCCTCAACATGTAGGGGTGACTTGATGATTATTGCCTATGTGATATTCCATCGCATCCAACAGTTCCACATATGAGATCTATTGTTTGACCATAGATATTTTCTAGAGATGCCTTCAGCTTGCTCAATCCACCATGATATGTGCCAGAGATAGATGGGGACATTCAGTTTACACCAATGTTATGGCATATGCTCTCTACATAACTTATGGTAAATGATTTATTATGTGTGGACATGACCATAGGGGGTCAATGGTGTTACTCTATAATGGCTTAGGTATCCTAGATTTTTCTTTCACGGCTAAGGATGCATCATGGTGTGGTTATAACACGGTTATAATTATTCATTAGATGACCTTGTGGGTTAGATGTATCCCTAGGAAGTTAAGTAAGTGTGACGCTCATTTCATGTCATTCACAACATTTTACCTAGCCATTTTTCACCCCTTGACATTTTACTAAGCATTCGTCCATTTCCATCATCATGCCCCCTTTTCGCAATTAACTTATTATATGTCATGTTCTAAGGTCTCTATAATATTCCTATGTGTGATTCCTAAGTCAAAGTCAAAAGAGTAAAGGAAAAGATGCTAAATGATAAGTGTGAGCTATGCAAAAAGGCCATGTTCCTTATGTCCCAGCTTATCAAAGCCAAATCCAAAGAGGACTTACAAATAATAATAATAATAATTGTGAAATGATCATAAAACCAATTCAAGGAAACATTAACTAAAAAAAAAAAAAATCTTCCAAGGCACACATATGTAAGAAAAATCATCAACCCCTAGCTCTTGAAAGCTAAGGGGTAGACCTAGTACTTTGACACATTTCTAGGATAGTTAATTTGTGAACGCATTTCCTTGACATCACATTCATTTCATTACCTCCACCTTGCTTAGAAATTTAGGAAATGCACTTAGTATCAAGGATGTAACATGAAAATTTGGATCAATTATAGTTGCACCATGGTAATAGGGATGTAACATGAAAATTTGGATCAATTATAGTTGCACCATGATAATTCTAATGTTATTGGGATAATTAATGAAAAGTGAGTGAGTTAATTAGAAAAGTGCACTTGAAAGTCTTTTATGTTAATGTTTGCATATATTAAAGTATTTTTCCTAAATCATACTTTATATGGTGGTTACTCTATAGTTGTTTCATGTCCCCTCATAGGTGGTGCACCCCCATTCTTCATGCACAAGTGGGAGCCTTTGGAGACATGTTTCTTCATCTTCTTGACATGTGTGAGAGGGCCAACCCTCCTTGATGACTTGGAACAGCTTTGACCATCCTCTGAGAGTTCATTGCACATTCAGATCATGCATTATTCACCCTTGAAAGTTGCGGCACATATATAGAAGAGTTGATTACACACATTCTAGAGGAGCACTCTAGGGTTTTTGTTGTCTATTAAACCCTTGAGACACTTGGCAACCATTATGCTATTCTAAAATTACTTGCATTAAATATTTATCCATTTATTTGAATGAATCATTATATACATAAAATTTATTACATTGATGAATCCCATATTAGAAGTAGGGCTATCATAATTATTGGTTTGCACGATGCCTTACCCAATAACTAGTTTGAAAATTCTTATGTTGTATTTTTGTAATTCTCACCAATAACTAGTTTGGAAATTCTTATTTTATATTCTTATAATTCTCACCACTAATTTGAGAAATCTTGTGCTACATTCTTATACTTCTCTTTAGTTATTTACAATCTATGTCAAACCATTACAAAACAATACAATTATCTTCCCTTCCATTTCTTTGCAATAACTAGTTTAAAAATTCTTATACTATATTATTGTAAGAGAATGTAGTTCTCTTTAGCCATTTACACTTTATGTCAAACCATTACAAGGCAACACAATTATCTTCCATGTCATTGCATGCTTTTACCAAGACTCTCTTTGCATGCAAGTTGTTCAAATCCAAAAAACTACTAGGAGAAGAAGAGAAAGTAACTAATTTGCACAGATCTAGTGGTTTGTTAAATGGTGCTGAACACAGTTTTAATTTATTTTTTCACTTTGAAGCATTAAATAAAAATAAAATGGTTGATATTTTGTGAGAATTAATTGGTTTGTATACATATAATTTGAGTTTACTTAAGAAGGATAATAATTTTTCTTTTTATTTTATATAAACTATTTTCGATAATCAATTGAGGCATTTGTCAAATATAAAAGTTTTATGTTAATAATTTTGTTTTACCAGATAAATATTGTTTTATAGTGTGTAAATTTTTTGTTTTTTATTAAGTTTTAAAATTATTTCTAATTGATTAAGAAATTATTTTCTTCTTTGAACATAATGACATAAATAAGTTAATAACCTTCAAAATCAAAACACATCTTACATGAGTGAAAATCTACCTTTTACTTCACCAAAGAATTATTTCAAATGACATAGTATTCCTACCTAAAATTAATTCACATTTAGAAAATAACAACCAATATTATATTCATTTGAAAATAATAGCCAATACTGTCTTCACTGCCAGTTGTACCCAGTTATCAAACTAAATTATGATAAATTTTGCAGTCCCTACAAAAAAAAGAAGAAGAAAGTATGCAGTGATCTTTGACATACGCAAGGGCGGTTGAAAACACTAATTCTTGAACCAGCTGTCCAACTGTTGCAAGTTATCGCGCGAGAAAACACACTCGGGCACACAGAATGGGCGCTTTCTATTACACACAAAACTTTGCGCCAAATACCAACTCTCTGATTTTTGCAACAGTTTGAAAGATCCTGACCAAAATTGCAATATGTAATTGCTGACCCGTAGAAAAGTGAAAAAGATTAGCCGACTTAAAGATTGAAGTAGGAATCTGGTTTGGTTGTCAGAGAGGACCTTCACATTTCAAATTTTCTCGTCATAAAAGTCTGCAACAATAAAAGTCCAGTTTCTAGAACGAGCTTTGACGACGACAAAATTCTGATTTCTAAACCAAGTTTAACAAACAGCAGCCTTGACTTCAGCTAGGAATATCATCTTCTCTGAAATACATGACCAGCTGGGAATTCATTTCTTTTAACTTATATACGATACATTGCTAGTGTTATCATCGTGGCTGATTGCTATAGTGGGTTCAATCCTTACCCAATCTGTGAGTGGTTTAATAGTTTTCAGTGTTATCATCATCTTTGAACTTTATAGAAATCTTCTATGTTTGTCTTCTACATTCTTTCCTAATATCTACTATGCAAAAGCTTGCAAGGGAGCCATCAACGGCAGGCGCTGTCATCAATTATCATGGCCAGAAGAGGATTCAGGGTACTCCGCACTTGGGAGAATACGTACAGGACATACCCACTTTTACAAATCCTCTCTTTCATAACCGGTCTTTTCGTCCCATTCAAAGATTTTTCGTGACTAAGAATGATATGGTAATGGAGGACATTGTTGTGGATATACAGACAATATCAAGGGAGACACAAGTACTCTATCACAGAGCAGGGCCTCGGTTTGAGGTATGTTTTCGCCCTGACGAAGTCCATGCTGCCATTGTTACATGTGGGAGGTTATCACCTGGCGTTAACACAGTCATCAGAGAGCTTGTAATTGGTCCTTGGTTTCGGTATGGAGTAAGGGATATCAGAGGGATTAAGTTGGGCTTTCGTGGGTTTGATTCATCAGAGCCTGTGGCTTTGTATCCAAAGTTAGTAGATAATTGGCACAAGATAGGTGGCACAATGCTGGAGACCTCAAGGGGGGGTTTGATTTGCAGAAGATATGGATGGCATTAATGAAACCCATGGTTTTAACCAGGTTTATATCATTGGTGGGGATGGGACCAAGAAGGGTTCGGTGAAGATATTTGAAGAAATTAAGAAGAGGAGACTTAAGGTTTCCATTGCTGGAATCCCGAATCCTGTGGATAATGATGTTGGGATTATTGATGGGTCCTTTGGGTTTAATAACAGTTTTCAGTGATGTGAATCACTTGGTTTTGCCTGGCTTCTAGGGAAGTGCATGTTTGTAAACTGTTAAATTCATACGATGAAACTTTCAGATTAAATGCCTACGCTAGCCCGCAGATAAACAAGCACGCACAACAAATGACATTGGGGCTTGTAGTGGAGAAAACCCTAGATGGGTTAAAAGCTCCACTGTCAAACATTTATTGCATTCCATTGTGCTTCACAAAACAGAAAGATCAGATATTAAAGGCAACACGGTAACGTCTCTTATCATAAGGAGAGATTCCCACAGGGGTCGCCGTTATGGCCGGGTGGCTGGGGCGGTCGGCTACGGCCGTCTCCATCCAGGATCGACCCCGAGATCGGCATCAAGGCATGCCTCTTCTCAAGCATGTGCACCAACTCTCTTGTCATGTGAAAATAAAAGGAGAGATTCCCACATCACCAAAATAGGCTCTCATGCAACACTAATACATTCCATGTAAAAATAAAAGGAGAGATTCCCACATCACCAAAATAGGCTCCTCTCATGCAACACTTATACATTCCCATAATTTTATGAGTCTCGCCAGTCTCACTCAACCATTTGTCCCTTTCTAACACATTTGTTGACAAGAAAAGCCAGTTTATTTCGACACTCCTTCGTAAGGAGTAGTTGTGAATCTAAAATAAAAGGAGAGATTCCCACATCACCAAAATAGGCTCCTCTCATGCAACACTTATACATTCCCATAATTTTATGAGTCTCGCCAGTCTCACTCAACCATTTGTCCCTTTCTAACACATTTGTTGACAAGAAAAGCCAGTTTATTTCGACACTCCTTCGTAAGGAGTAGTTGTGAATCTGGCATCAATTGGCACTAGTTGGGCTCCCCTTGTACCATGTACCTCAATCATAAACACCCTCATTAAACCATCACTTTTAAAGCTCTAAGATTACGAGAACAAGGCTACATGTACTCACAACCATGCATACTTATTTTCCTTTTATAAGAAGGATCTTTGTAGATGATATGGTGGCATAAGGATGAGGGTTTCGAGCTCTGCGTTTTTCTAGGGTTTGTGGCTGCTTGGCAATGGAGGCCATTTCTGTCACCCTGGTCTGGCTCCTTCGTCACTACCGTTAATTGGAAGCCACCGTATTTTTGTAGGTATGGGGTTTAACGGTTTTATGTATCCGTTTGGTTTTTCTCCTATCATTAGCTTCCTCTCTTGTTACAATATCCTTCCCGTCTTTACGGTGTCTTATCCTATCTCGTAATGACCACGTCTTCTGAGATTGATGTTTGGGTGGGTCCTGCTATGGGTCATTCACCTAGCGGGTCAGACTCTCTTCCCGGTGATGGCAATGATTTCGGGGGTCCTACCTTTGGTCAGTACCCTGGGGAGTCTGACCCTATCCTTTGTAATGGCACTGTTTTTGGAGTAGTGTCAGGGGAGGACTCTGGCTCTGATAAAGAATATTATCAACCCTGTGACAATGTGCGCAGGGGGGGTGGAAAGTCTCGCAGTGGGGGTATTACAGCCCGAAACCATCGTTCTTTGAAGGTTATCAAAAGCCGTGGGGAGGGTACGACGATGGTCCTGGGTAAGAACGTTCAACTGGGTCGTGTCTTGAACCTCTCTGCTAGGGCTTTGGTCAGCAAGCTTTGCTACACTGATATATCAAGGTCTGACCTCATCTCATGGGTGAACATTCAATGGAAGCCTCTTTATTATACTCCCAGGATTCATATGCTGGTTAATAACTGGGTCGTCTTCCACTTTTTGGATGAAGAACATGCATCTCTGATTCTGGGTCGGATTTGGGTTATCGACCAGGGTTCTCTGTGCTTGAAAAAGTGGCATTTGGACTTCAACCCTGTCACAGAACAGCTCCAGTCCAACCATCTTTGGGTATTGCTAAAGGGCTTTCCTTTGGCTCTGTGGTCTCGTGAGGTTTTCGTCAGTTTGGCGAACCACATCGGCACCTTTGTTTATTTTGATGAAAAATCTCTCTTTCACGAAGACAAACGTTGTGCCTGGATTCTGGTCGCTATCGACAGCTCTATGGGCCTTCCCGAGACGGTGTAGATACAATGGGGTGATAGGGTCATCTGTCAAGACCTTGATTATTGGTGGATGTCGTTTCATTGCTACTCCTGTGGGAAGACTGGACACTTGAGAAAACAATGTGGAAAGGGCTTAGCTACTAAACCTACTGATTCGGTGGCTGCTATTCTGAATACACCGGCTTCTTTGGCTCTAGAGGAACGGGTGGACGCTTCGGCTGTAATGGAGCTTTCATCTTTCACGGGTAAGTTTAAAAGTCTATTCCCGGACTTATTCAATTCTTTATCCTTGAAAGATATGATCCAGATATTGGTGGCCACCCACCTTTCCAACTGGCTCAAAACAGTTTTATGGCAATTTTGGTATTGTACTATTTTTAGCAGTTTTTCGGGTCCTAAACTTCCGGGGCCATTTTGAGGCCCTAAATGACCTTTTTTGGCAATTTGGGGGGCCAAATGGTTGCCTCCGGCATGCATTTGGTTCCAGTCAAAAGTTGTAAATCTTGGATAGACCTTTCCAACGGGCTATCGAGCGCCCCAAATGGAGATCGTATGCAAAAGTTACGACCCCGGGAAGTTGATGTACTAACTTACCCAAACGGGGCCCACATGACTTTTGGCGCTTCATCTCCTAGGGTTAGGTTTTTGGATGTCTAGAGTTTTTGACATTCCTGTTTATTGTAAAAGGCCTTGAGAGCCTCATGGTAACCATCTTCTTGCGAAATGAGCGCAGCCGTCATATCTCTTCTCAGAGATAAGCCGCCACCATTCCAGCAAGCTTATTTTCCGCTGCATTTTACAGTTCTAGCTTATTTCCTTATTGAATAGAAAACCAGTTTTACTGTATCTCTGTTATTTTGTGTTAAGCATCTGATAATAATCTGTATTCATTTCTTTCTGCTCATAAAATCCGGATCAAGATATCAATAGACTGGAGGGGTGGGACCTGGAAAACTTGTCTTTGGAACCTAACCAGGCTTCTGTCTCGCCTTTGCCGCCATCGGACCCTAACTTTGGGGCGTCCTCTGATGTGGTCCATACCCTTGACACTTCACCTATTGTCCTTCCCTCCATCACGGATTCTCAATTATTAATGGATGAGTCTACCATTTTACAATCTGTGACCCCTTTGCCTGGGAATACTAACAATGTGGATGGTGGGGTGGATGCAAACCTGGGTCTTTGCTCACTCCTTTACCTATCTATTGTGGGGGGGCTTTAATACCTGCTTCAGAGTTTCCTTCTATGCCTAATGTGGCTATTCGAAAGAAAGAGGGTGGGAGGCGTAAGAAAGAACTAGCTGAGGCTTCTTGTGGGGGTTTGGGGAATCCCAGGTTTTCGGTTGATGATTTATCGCAGACTGGTGATGATACTATCTCACAGTCCTTCTTTCGGCCACTTAGAGCAGTGGGGGCCATGTCGGGTTCTTCTAAATGATTATGCTCACCCTAAATATCTGTGGGGTTGGAGGTGCCCCAAAACGCTACACCTTTCGTCGGCTTATGGCACTCACTAAACTTGATATTATTCTCTTACAGGAAACCCTATGTGATGATTCAAAGGCTAGGGACTTTATCTCTTATGTTTTGCCTTCCTGGTTTGTGTGCTCTATTGGGGCATCTGGGAGGTCAGGTGGGATTCTTACTGCTTGGAACCCGTCCTTATTCTTGGCTCAGTCCTTTACTGTGGGTGGTGGCATCTTACTCTCGGGTAGGAGCAGGGCAAATGACACCCATATTCATATTTTCAATGTATATGGACCACAGGTGGAAAAATCCTCTTTTTGGGAGGGTCTTGGAGATTTGGGAGTTCTGGGCCTGTCTAATTTGATTTTGGATGGTGATTATAACTTGACTCTGGGGGCGAGGGACTCCTGGGGTACACGGGCACAGCCTATTCTCAATTCCTGGTTTTGTAACCTTTTCGATTCTTTTGGCCTTACAGATATAGTTCCTTGTCCTCTAGTTCCTACATGGCGAAATGGGCGCATTGGTGATGAAGCTGTGGCAAAACGCCTAGACCATTTTATGATTAACGAGTCTTTTCTGGATTCTCTTTCATCATTTTCTTCTTGGGTGGATAATGCCCATATATCAGATCACTTGCCGGTACTGCTACACATTGGATTGGATGTCATCCCGACATTCTATCCGTTTATTTATTGTCACATCTGGTCACTGGATGATCACTTTACTTCTATGGTGAGATCTTTATGGGACACTATTCTCTTGGATACTACTACACCGGCGATGATCAGACTTCCTGGCTTTCTTCGTCTTTTGAAGACTAAGGTTGCTCCTTGGCTCCGTGAAAAGAAGGCCCATTTGACTTTGGATATAAGGAATTTAGAGTTAGCTATATCGACTATGATGGAGAGCCCTTATGAGAATACTACGGATCCTTCATTTATGGCAACATTGGCTATATTGGAAAAGCAGAAGACATCTTTACTTGCATCGGAGGAGGCCCTCTGGAGATTGAGAAGTAGAGCTCTTTGGCTCGAAAATGGTGATCGGAATACGAAATATTTCCATGCTTATGCTGAAGGTAGGAGGAAAAAGAAAACTATCTGGGAAGTAAAGGATTCTTCAGGCAATACTGTTTCGGATGGTCCTGGCATTGCAAAGGAAGCTGTTAATTATTTCACTAGAATTTATAAGCACCCGGGTTCTACAAACCTATACGAACAGATGCAGATTTTACAAGTTATGCCTCGTATATTTTTTGATGAGGACTGTCACAGGATATATGCCCCGGTTACGCTTCAGGAGATCGAACTGATCTTAAAAGATATGGAAAAAGATAAAAGTCCAAGGCTGGATGGCTGGACATGTGAATTTTTCTCCAAGTTCTTTGATATCTTGGGGCCTGAATTGGTTCATTTTGTTGAGGAGGCTAGGATTTCGAGCAGAATACCAGGTGATGTGAATGCCCCTTTCATCTCTTTAATTCCAAAGGTCTCAAATCCATCCTCTTTTCAAGATTTTCACCCTATATCTCTTTGTAATCTTATTTATAAATTGATATCTAAGACCATTGCACAAAGGATAAGGGGAGGATTATCTATTGGTATCTCAGCTGAACAGTTTGGCTTCTTAAATAAAAGGTTGATATTTGATGTTGTGGGGACAGCTCAGGAGGTTTTACATACTATCATGTTTAAAAAATTGGGAGCTATGGCTATGAAACTTGATTTGATCAAGGCATACGACCTGGTCGACTGGTCCTTTCTTAAATTAATTCTCTTAAATGCTGGCCTAGACTATTCGATTACATAGTCGATCATGGGATGTATTAGCTCTACCAATTTTGCTATTCTAGTAAATGGATGTCCCACTTCTTTCTTTAAAGCATCTCGGGGCCTGAGACAGTGCTGCCCTTTATCGCCTCTTTTGTTCATCCTGGTCATTGAAGGTCTTAGCAGACTTATTCTTCAGGCAAAGGAGGAAGGTCTTTTTAAGGGTATTAGGGTATCTCCTCATTTGGAGATCACCCATCTGTTATTTGTTGATGACATTCTCATTTTTGGACTTGGTAGGGAACATGAATGGTTACACTTCAAGTTTATTCTTGATGTTTTCTGCAAGGCGGCTGGGATGCAAATTAGTACTTTGAAGTCTCGTCTGTTTGTTTTAAATCTGGATGAAGTTGCTGGACGGGCTTTGGATGATATTTTTTCCTTATGAGACTATAGATATGGGCCGAGGATTGACATATCTAGGGTACTTCCCAAAGCCAAATGCATACTTAGTCAATGATTGGTTATGGCTGGTTAAAAAGGTTGAAAATCGGATTCTCTGCTGGCAAAATCGGTGGCTTACCCTGGGTGGAAGGCTGGTCCTTCTAAATTCAGTATTATCTGCTATGCCAATATATTGGTTCAGTCTGGTTGTTGTTCGGAAATCGATTCTAAATATGATCCGAAAGGTACTTTTTAATTTCCTCTGGAAGGGGCAGTATACATATCGTGGGTGCCATCTGGTCTCATGGGAAATCATATCTAGACCAAATGAATCTAGTGGATGGGGGATTAGGAATTTGTATTGGGTTTACCAGGCTCTGCACTTAAAATCACTTTGGCGTGGTCTTCATGATGGTGGTTTATGGGGAACCTTGATCCGTGATAAATACCTCTATCCTGTCTCTATTGCGACTTGGCTATGCTCTGGCAATCTATTAAAACAAAATTCGTCGGTGGTTTGGATGAGATTGGTTAAAATGGTTCCATTATTGCAGCGATGGTTATGCTGGCGGGTTGGCAATGGTTATCAAATACATATTGGATGTGATAAAATTCTGGGTCATCCACATGCAGTTTTATCTATGGAAACTATCACGCAGCTGCAAAATATGGGTCTTAGGCTCTTAAATCAGATATATGATCATGGGACAAATAATGCTGATAGTGGTGAATGGATGAATGCCACGAGACTTGGACTGTGGGGTTCGGTTGCTGATGATTGGGATTCTTATATTACTGGTCTGAGACATGCTGGCATCCAACTTAATATAGATTTAAACAGTTTATGTTGGGATTATGGTATTGGTGATGGCTCGGTGACAACCTCTCAAGCCTATTCGGAGCTGGCCTTTGAAATTGTGGATGAAAATGCGGTGTGGTGGAAATAAAAAATCTAGAAATGGAAACTACCGGTTAGATTAAAGCTTTTCTCTTGGCTTGCATTACATTATCGAATCTACACTGGGGATAGATATTGGGCTCATGGGGGTATTGGCCCTTCTGTCTGTTTCCTGTGTGATGGAGCCGAGGAAACCTGCAACCATCTCTTCTCCACCTGTCCTTATACTTTACAGTTGTGGGAGGAATTGAAGCTGCAATATGGGCATTCTGGGCCATGGAATGGTGAAAACCTTGCAGAATGTTTAGGTGGCTGGCATGAGGTATATAAACTCCATATACATTATCCGATTAGCTTCATCTGGGGCATTTGGAGGCTGAGAAACTCCATACTATTCGAACACAAATCTTACTCTTTTTCTAGATCGGTGGCTTTCATAAAATGCTTCATGGCCAGGATGGTTTGGGAATCAGATACTCCTAGGAGTGCTTTTTTGGAAGCACCGATCCTTGGGAAAAATAAACCGACTGGTTTTTTTGATGGTGCTGCCCAGGAGGGGCGATGTGGTGCTGGCTATTTCATCAAGTGGGATAATGACAGGTGGGAAAAATTATGTTTTGGCTGTGGCGTGGGTAGTAATTCCAGATCAGAACTTATTGCTCTATGGGGTATTCTTCTTTTGGCACTTGATCTGGATATTAAAATTATTGATATATTTGGCGATTCCAGAGTGATTGTTGATTGGGTATCCATGCGGCATAAACTACAGATCCTTGCTCTTGATACTTGGAAATCAAAGGTTCTGGATTTTATCCATCGTTTTGATGCTACGTCTATCTATTATGTGAAGAGAGTCTTCAATCAGAGGGCTAATCAGCTATCCAAAAGGGGACTTTTGCTGGAAGAAGGCAGTGCCATTTTGAAGATCTATTGCGGTAGCCGGATTTTGGAAGAAAGGCACTATTTCATTTACTGATTATCATCTTTTTGTTTTTGCTAGTGGTAGCATTATCTGAGTCATATGAAGATAAAAGTCTTTATATCTTCTATAAGTCAATGGATTATCTGCTTTTTAGAGGCATGTTATTTTGTATAATTTATAGTAGAGTAGTTGAACTATTATATGGGTGCTCAATTTTTTAAGAGATTTTCCGATCTATTTTTACATTTGGAAAGAATATCTACTGGATCAATGCAGAACTAGTTTTTATATGTAATCATCTTTATGAAGGAGCTCAGGTAGTTTCCTTGATTCACTAATGAATAGCAGGAAACTCTTTTTCTTTTGGAAAAAAAAGCCTTTTATAAGAAGGATAATACAATCAAGCCTAATCTCACTTATGGAGACACTTTATAAGACCCAAAAATTCAAGGGTTGTCCATGCCACACGAGGGCTCGCGACCATATACCCAAGCATACATACATTAATTCTAAATGACAATCATTCTGACATAAGGAGTATCTAGGTACATCATTGCCCAACATTTCTTTCACAAGATCAACTAGATTGTGAAGCATCGATAATGTTGCAATGAACATCCTTGTGGATCCTTGCCTTGCCATTACGCAGGTGCATTTTCCTAGAATCCATTCTTGACAATCTCCATTTTCATCTAGTATGTAAGGCTTTCCACCTCACATTGATGAAGATTATCTCTCCTTGTCTACTCAACAACATTGTTAACCCTCCTAGAGCTTATAGAGATATGGCAATTATGCAACCTATTCATCACAATTACAAGCAAACATGATCCATTTCACAATTGCAACAATCACCATAAGAATCTATTTAATTCATGCTTTTCCATGAGCTATCTTCTTCTGCAACATCCACAATTTCCACTTTCAACTCTCCTTGCAATTAGCAAACTCATTTCTCCAAACACCAGAAACTAAAGTACCAGATTGCAATGCTCTTTGCAACAACTCTCCATGTTCACTCGCAAGCCTCATCAACCACCCTCTCAAACAACAACTCTGGCTACTCATTCCCAAGCCTTAGTGCTTCTAATACCTTTAAGGTCTTCTCCTCCATTGGGGCACTCACGCAACATCGCCAATAATGGCATTCTCTCTCCTTTTCTATTTTTTAGAAGAAAACATCAAGCAACCCATAAGGGCATGTTCTCTTGCAACCCTAACTAAAGCAACCCACACTGGCATGTTCCAATGAAATAGTTGCAACCCTAACTAAAGCAAGCCACAAGGGCATGTTCTCTTGCAATCCTATTGAAACGGTTGCAACCCTAACTAAATGAAGATTGAATAAAGACCATATCCTCCATTTCTCTCTACCATATGCAGATGAACATAAATCCATGCCTTTCATATACTAAATTGCTAGTCGTTCTTCCCTTTCACCATCAGTTGGTTTCCACATAGATCAATAATAGCACCATCGTTAACATTAGTGCCAAGTTTGTCTTGTATAATCCACTTTAGTAGAAATAGTTGTGGGGGGCATCAATATCTCCATGGGACTCACTTAGCTCTTGGCTTGAATCGTAATGGGAGCATCATATTGGATAGACAAGATAACGGTGTTTCTAAAACTATGTCTGTCCACCATGCTATCTCTACACATATCCTAAAAATTGGAATATGTACTAGAATATATATTGTTCATCTTAAAATAGTGTGGAGATAGCATCATGCATATACTTAGCCATGTTTTTAATGAAACAAACTAATGATTAAACCAAATACGCACATAATAACAAAGAAGGTTTATCCTCAAAACCTTTAAATACAATGGACCATTTCCATGGGCCACTAAATACAATGGGTCCAAAAAACCATGGCCAAGTCAAGTTTACCTACCAAGGGAGATAAAGAGACCATGACAAAAATCTAAATTTCCATATATGAATGTTATCTATTACTATTACTAATGAGTTATTAGTTAGTGTGTGTGTCTATATATATATATATATATATATATATATATATATGCATGCTTGGGGTATAGATAGATGTAAAAATAAAAATGCACTTCAAAATGACGGGTTAAATTAAAATTTGCACTTCATTAATGACGTTTAATTTTATGAAGTGGCACTATTTTGACTTATAAAATGAAAAATGAAGACTATTTACCCATCAAATTTCAACACTAATGCTTAGTATTTACCTTAATTCACAACAAAAACTATTTACTTCCCACATGTACAATAATTTCTTTTAAAATTGTTAAAAATTTGTTATCATTAGAATGATTGACATTAGATGTCCTTATATTATTACACTTCACCATTGAAATACGGTTATGCTTAATTGCAATGATTAATTGAATCCACTGAATCCACCATTGAAATACGTAGGTTATTCTACCTTTCATGTACAAAATCAAGCATTCCAGTGTTGGCTTTTATCCACTATCTTCATATTATGCACATCCAAGATGTGTATTGAAAAGAAAAAAAAACTAATTGATATGCACAATTATGATGGTTGCTAGATGTTAGTGATGAGATTTAGTAATAGTTTACTTATTCAAAGTTTTTTTTAAGAAATATTTAGTAAAAAATCTTCATGCGAATTGCATTTAATGCATAAGGGTCTTTCTAATCAAATTTACACTATGATGTTAAAGATACATTTTATATATATCACTTATTTTAATACTTGTTAATTGTAAATGTACAATGATAAAGTTGGTCAAACATGATGTTTCACTTAATTACTACATAAAATTTTCTCTATCTGTCAATTTGTACTCCTAATTATATACTTCACAAAATAGTGCATCTTGTGAGTAACGTTTATGCACTCCGCAATGATTTACACTGTGGGATATATGTTAACATACATATTGTTGAATGTGCAATAATTTTGTAATCTTATCTATACTTAACAAAAAATAGTGCATCCTATGGGCAAATCTTAAGCACCCGGCAATGATATATCCTACGGGATAAATGTTAACATATATGTTGTTGGATGTGCACATGTTACACATCCAACTATATATATATATGTGAATGCATAGTCTACTATGTACATCACTTACTTAACTATAGAGTACTTATTGCTCGCATACTATGTGAATTTTGATTAAAAAAATTAGGGTGTTTTACTTCTTATGTGAGTGTTTTATTTGCACATATTAATTGGTATCAAAACATTCAATTAGAGATTTTGGGTGTCTAGTAATTCTAGCTTCATTGAATATTTTTTTTATTGGAATTATTCTCGAACTATCATATCATCCATTAAATATGCAGGTTGCTAACGTGACTTGTCACTCACCAATGCCTTTTGCCATTGTCTTAAGGGCTCTGACATGCAAAGACACATTCATCGCTTGAGCTTGTCAATTTTTTGACAATTTTGTTTTGCAATTTTTCTCATAGATGAAATAATCCTTTAGTGATCAACAATACCTAATGGAGTCTCCCTTTTATATCATTTATTTGATGCATTGATACCATGGATTTTTGAAGTGCTTTACTATCACGAAGCAATTATGTGATATACCATAGATTTTGGTGGGTGCTTGTAAATTTTTCCTAGTTGACCTAAACAATGTATTATGTTAATCATACCACTAATTTTGTCCTAACTAATAAAAAATTGTGTTTCAATTTTGCCAACTTGTCATTATGGCTCTGTGTGGTCTAAGAGACATAAGCTTCCCAAGACTCCAACTTCATTGAACTCCTAGCAGATCAATGGCACCTGCAATAGTGCAAGTAGAATGAGTTCCTAGCATGACAACTAGTAGAACAAGGACAACAATTCCCAAAATAAAGACCAAAACAAAATTATTTCCAAACCATGATGTTGTTCCAATAGAGGATGACCACACAACAACATAGTCCACAACAACCTTGATCTAAAATGGATCAATATGTGCAATATATATGCATAATTGCACTAGTAGGTTCCTCCTCTATTGCAAGGGACATAGATGTGTCACATGTGCCACATCCATCCATAACACCAACCATTATAACACTAAGTGGAAGCCACATCGGCTTCTATTACTCTCACATGTATAGCTAGTCACGTAAGGCTATCTAAGAATTGTCCAAAGGGTAAGAAACCTTAACCTAATCAGGAGTTGTGGCATGCCAAAACCCTTAGCTTACAAGTTGTCATGAGTTATTATAATGTGATCCACTTAGAGAGAAAGGGGTTTTGCTCCTACGATATTTATTTACTATTCCATAGCTGAGTACAACAAGGGAGTGGGATATCAAAGTTGAGTTGAGGAAGAAGATGATCTTGCAGTAGCATATTTAGGGCGCAAGGTCCATCTACTCCATAGTGAGTGATTATCTATAATTAACATAAGTGTTTGTTATTAGAGCTAGTACATAGACTAGAATAAGTAAATATTAATCTATATGTGGTAGGCCAATACATAGGGAAATTGTCAAGGCCACCTTGAGCATGCATTGATAACATGTCTTGAATTCCTTTTTTCACATATATTCGTATATTTATTGATTGATTATTTCACTTATGAACTACTTTGTTTTTTAAATCCATGGTTATTTGCTTGGATATGGTTACCCATTGAATGAGGTTATTTGATCTAGTTGATCAAGTTTTTATTATTGAATCTAGGTTTTGTATGATTTAGTGGTATCAAATCTATATTTTGAAAAGTCATCTTCTACCTTTTGTTAAACACAATGAAGTATGCTATAAAGACGGAGATTATTTGGTTGATTTTCCAAATGGGATATGAAGCTATAACATATTAAAATTCAAGATTGTTACAACCATAAACCTGCATTTTTTGTACACTCATTGACTGTGCTAAATTGTGTGTGCCTAAACATGGGTCTCTTACTGTAGTTCAAACTTTAAAATCACCCTTAAAGACTAACTTAAAGGTGTAGGGGAGTAGAGCATTGAATTGAGGCATATTTTGGGGGAGTAAGCTAAAGTCTAACGATTTGCAGACGATGTGATTTGTTGCTGAAATTGCGATTTTCATTGTTGAAATTGCAATTTTGATTGCAGAAATGGAATCAACGCCCTCGATTACCCTTGAGGCACCCCGATTATGCAATTCCAACAACTTAAAATTGTCATCTCAACAATTTCCACTAGATTTTGACCGGAAAATTCACTGTATAGTGGGTGCAAATCATCTAGACTTTAGCTCACACCCATTTTTGGCGTGATTTTGTATAGGGAGCAGAGATCAACTTAGTAGTTGACCTACATTATTGATGTAAAATGAACATTTATATGTCAAATGGAGAGATTTTTCATGGATCTTCACAAAAGAAATAACATAATGGACTAAAATGTGATTATAAGAATCAAGATATCAAGAAGAACTTGGAGGATACAAATGCATAGGGTTTAGTAGTCACACGATACAATGCAAAGATGAACAACAATTGTTCAAAAAAAAAGTTGCTTCCAAGGTGTTTAACAAAATTATTGACCTCATCAATAAACCAAAACAAAAATATGAACCCATAAACAATTTCTCCTTTGTACAAGAGTTTTGGTCAGCTTGCATCTCTGCTTCTCTACTACTTATACATGTGTCTTCACCAAATTTATAATTTGATAATTGTCTTTGTCCCGAGGATGAACCGCAGTGAAGGGTTCGAAACGTTGACAATCTCACTTTCTCAATCGCAGTAGAAACTCCAAAAACTCTCCTACAAACATGCCGAACTGCGAATTCTCAGCTCACAATATAATTTCTCCTTTGAAAAATTGGAATTCACCTTGATCGAATCGGGAGACTTTATGCACAATAGATGTAGCACATTGATTTTGAATATATGCACCCATATACCAAAGCTGATTGTTACCAACTATTTTGTACCATAGTTGGACTTCTTGTGAGCCGCCAGTTTCATGAACATGTCAAGTGTTCATCATCAGTATTCAGAAGTTCAGAAGACTTTTTCAGGGCCAATTTTGGCCCCTTTTGTAATAATTGCATGTCTAGACCCCCATGGGGGAATTGTAATAAGTTGGTCTAAGCATGGTCATTTTGTAAAAAACTTCGCCTACCTTAGGTTTGGCTATAAAGGGGATACTCTAGAGTGTTTTTTTCCTTAGGAATTATGCGTTACGCTTCAGTGGCATATAATTCCCAAGTTTTTCACTCACACCTCCAAAGCTAGAGTATTTACCATGGTGGTCGAACCTAGAGAGGTTATTAAAGTATATGTGTCTATGTATTTTTTACATGCTATCCGTCAATAATGAGTCGTATGGACATGCACTAGGTCCCCTAGGAGTTTGGTTTCATTCCGATATAAAAAAATAAAAATAAAAATCGTAAAATTAGACCATTTTTTAATGGTTTAATTCGAAAAATTCATAGTGTAATAAAAGCATGGTATGGAGGCGGAATTTGGTGTGGGGATGCTCGGTTCCATTCTCAGAGCATCCTCTTTAACCTAGGACCCACTTTTCCTAGGTTTTGGGCGATTAAATTATCATTTGTGGCATTTTTTCTTAAAAGTGCTACAAAATGACATTTAAATGCTAAGTGTGCTACAAAATTCACAAAGGACACAAATCCAAAAATCCAAAAAATGATTAAAAAAAGGTATGGAAAAGGTGGCATATGCTTTCTAATGAATTGTGACCCATATTATTGAATAAATCACATGTCATAAATCAACAGTGGGATAGCGAATGGTTTTAAAAAATGAAGGATGCGCCTTTCCTTCCTCACGTGGGCGGCTTTCCACGCATGACAATTCACAAAGGATTGGGCATTGCTTCCAAAGTGAGAGGGGCACTCCTCTTGTGAGGAGGCTGCCACCTCATCCCCTCTCACCAACCCAAGCTCCAAGCTTTAATGTCAATGCATTGTTCACTCCCCCATATCAAGGATTCACCCTCCATCTCATGCGCTACCCTCTTCTCATCTTTGGCTATTAAAGCAAGGTCGAGCTCCATTGTTGAGTGTGGATTAGCATCGAACATTTTCTCATGTATTTTGTATTTTGCAATAAGAATTTGTTGAGACTTTGGAGGTCAATGAGGTGTGCAAGATCCATATTGTGTCGCATGTTTGTGTGTAGGTATAATCTTGTTTTTGCTTTCATATGCTTATTGTTGTGAATTTGTGGATTGTTTAGCTAAGAAGGCCTCTGATCCCATAGAAGCATTCATTCATAGTCTTTGAGTTGTTTGCTTTTGATATGTTAGTGAAAGAATAGGGAGTAGTATGCGTAGTCAGATATACAATTACTCTTCATGTTTTCTTACTATCTATATCTTATAGATTTAATCCATTTGTTCTTGTAAGTGTATGAGAGTTTGTTGCGGAATCTAAGTTGATTTGGAAGCGAACCTAAGATGGATTATCTTCCTCTCCAACAATATGAACATAGCGATCACATGCTAATAAATCATTTTTGCAGATCTTCATAAGCCCACAATCCTCAAGCTTGGGATTGGTTCCACTTTTCTCACCTTTCTTTAAATCAAAATCAAACTCTTTTCCTTTATTTTTGTTTACAAAAAGCAAGTATATTTAGATCTAAAAGTGTTATTCTTTAGAATCTATTTGCTTCAATACTAGAATTAAAAGGAGTTTCAAGTCATTCATAAGTTAGATCTATTTTCCATTAAGTACTTGTAGCAATCTTTGAATAGTTTTTTCAAGTACTAGAGTGTAAATTTTTTATGTATATTCATGTACTAATGCATTAACAAATTTTAGTGTTTGCTGGTTTTTCTTGTTTGTTTTACAGGAAAGCAAGGAAAGAAGGCCTTTTTGGATCATAAACTCATAAAACATCATTCCTCCTCAATCCCTTGCTATCCCTTTGCCTTCTTGAAAGGCCTAAAGTCTCTTGAATCTCACAATTTAAGCGGATGAAGAGCACTCTCGATCGGAGAGTTGTTCATAATTTTTTGTAATAAGTCTAATAAAAATCAAGTGAAATTATGGCTCCCACACCCTTCTTCCCCCATTTGGGGGAATCCCATATCTTTTCATTTATTTTGCTTTCTACATGCACAGAATTATAATAGTAGCATGTTAGACTAGTCTTACTTAAAGTTTTGTTTAAAAAGTTTATCTTTGCATAGTTTAAAAGCTTACTATTTTGCATAAACATCAATCCATCGAATGTTTTCCATTTTGCAAGTTAGTTAGTTCTTTTTCCAAGCTTTATTTCATTCAAAGTTTTTGGCTTCATTTCATGTTTGTTTAAGGTAGAATTTTAATAAATTATCAAAATCTCTTGAATCTTTCCATTTACGGATCAAGAGTGCTCTCTATCGGAGATTCTACTTTTTTCACTAACCCCCTTGCTTTCCCGAGTATAGTCCTGGACCTGAAAGATATTCTTGGGTAGAATTTAGACAGTTTTTACTTTATGTATCTTTACACTTACAATTTCTTTTGAGTCTTAAGACTCTTTAAAATCTCTTGAATCTCGCTTTTAGTGGATGAAGAGTGCTCTCTGTCGGAGAGTCAATAAAATTGGAATTAACGTTTTGCAAACACCGTGTATTCTCTACCTATCGCAGGCTAGTCTGAGCTTTGGGATATCAAAGTTGTTTCGCACTTATTAAATTTTCACATTTAATTAATCCACTTATTAATAAAATCAAGTCCCTCAAACCAACAAAAATCCGGCGTTGCCTCGATAGTGGTCGAAAGTGGGGAAAGTAGTGGTCGAAAGTGGGGAAAGTAGTGGTCGAAAGTGGGGAAAGTAGACCGAGGAAGCGGGAACAATTTGGAGGCGACCTCATAGCACAACTAGACTACACCCTTTTTGGTGTAGTGTTGAACACCGCTCTCGAGACTCCATTCCAGCCCACGCGTCCTTGTACGAAGCCAACTAGATCACATTCCGGACATATTCCCTGTACCACAAGGTATATCGGGAATCCCTTCATCCCACAATAAATCAACCTCATATTCTAAAATACATAATAAAATAAACCAAGAGCACTTGTACAACATCCATCTCAGTATTTTAAGAAACTGACAGTGACTCCATTAGCACTGGTCTTTGAGAAATAACAATATCTTTGAAAATATTTGCTTTATATCTTTGAATACCTTCGCTTTATATATTACAAATTGTTGTTATTGTATCATGATGTGAATGTGCCATTGATTAAATTTGCGAATAGCTTGGTTTAAATTTGTTTCAATTCATAAACTCCTAAAACAACATTCATTCCAATCACACAAACTGAACTAAAAGCCTTAGAAAACCTTTTCTTTTAGTAGGGTCTACCCCCCTTGGATTTGTTAGGAGTTTTCCTAAACGGAGGACTCAGGATCATGTGGCATCACCTGATTCTTTGCTTGCCCCCAAGGCCACACCGAACAGCTTCAAAATATTTCTATTGCACTCCCCCCAGGTGTGCAATCTCGATGGCAACACTGACCATGAGCCCTTCCATGATCTTGTGATGGAGTATTGGTGTTGTTAATGTCTCCTTGCTTAGCCCTTTGCCTAAGGATACGTATGGATGAGTTTTCTCGATTTGATGTTTAGTGCCTAGACAAGTACCCCTATGTTATTTTTCTAGGTCATACTTTGATCATGTCCATCCCCTGTGGGTTCCTTACTTGGAAATCCTCTTCCTTTTCTTGCATAAACCTTGAAATTTGTGTTTGATTTGGTTCAACTTGGTTAGTTATAGGCAACCTTTTCCAGGTTCCCAATGTCCACATTGTTGTTCTGGGTTTACACAAGGTTTGACAAGGTCAAAAGTGATGTTTTCCCCCATTCCACTCATGCTCACTATTTGCAGATTATATAAGCAATTCATGCTTGTCTCTCATGGACACATAAACAAAAGAACCTCAAAATGGTGAAAACCTTGTGAATCTCCCTAAAACCAATGAATCCATCAAGTTGAACTATTGATGAGTAGCTAACTTCCTCAAATTTTCCTCAATGGTTAATTTGTGTTCCTTGTACACATGTGGAGATTAGTTGATCTATAATTAATTCTCTTTTTGTTTTGTTTTGGACCTTTTGTCTCCCATTTAAATCTAACTAAAACACCATCATATTTTTGCTAGGATTGGACTTTCCCTCTAATAAAGCTCTTAAACTACCTAAATCTATATTTTACATCTTGACTCCCTCATAGAAAGTACTTACCTTCATTGTTGCACCCTTCCCTTTGGTCGAATTCTTTCCTTCCTACATTTTGGTTAAGTTTGGATATAGGGTTTTCCCTTGTGGGTGTCTCTTGGATCTTCTCAATTCCCATTTTATGGAGAATTACCAATTACATATTGCAAGGAGAGCACTTTACAATTGAGGGCCAACTTTATTTAGCACTTGGTAATATTGTTTGATTATATTCTTAGTAGGTTTAATGTATTATTGCACATATATTGCATTGTATTGCAAACTTGTATTTAGAGGAAAAGGGAGGGGATTGATTGTAGCATGGAGCTTGGTGGGAGTCCAACCTCTTTATTGGATTCATCAAAAGTTGCAACTTCTCCTTCAATGTGTTCATTCCCATGTCCTCTTTCTTTTGGTCTTTCCTTTTATTTTTAGTTTCTTTAATTAGTCTTCCTTTATATGTATTAGAATCTTTTTAATCATCAAGAAACCCCAAGACTTAAAAGTTAGACCCAAAGGACCCAAATTTGGAGAAGACCTAACCAAGAACCAATGCAATGGGTGTAGGTTTGCTGGTTGGTTGGGTGAATTTGTGTGACACCCTAAAAAAGACCCCTACTAAATGTTGTCTTATGTTGTCTTATGGATATTGTAATTATCTTTAATTAACAATATTTGAATATGTCATAAATCCTTTTATCTATATGAGTTTCAACTAAGTTTTTTTTTTTTTTTTTTTTGTTTATAACTAAGATATATGTATATGTATACTTATGTGTGTATTAGTTTCAACTACAATCTTATGATTTTCAACTACACACATCTATATGAGTTTCAACTAAGGTTCTTTTTTGTTTACAACTAAGATATAAGAATATGTATATTTATACCTGTGTATTAGTTTCAACTACACACACATATTAGTTTCAACTATCTTAAATAGGCTTGTTAGTTTCAACTATCTTAAATAGGCTAAAGTAAAGGTAATCAAATAAAAAAAATTCATCAATTTGAAAATGCTTTGTATATGCTCAAAATTCAACCTTGCTTTCTTTTTTCATATTTTTTTTGTTTGTTAGTGTGTTCATCATTTACGGGATTAGACAGTGGTCTAAGAAATCATGATCCATAGGAATCTAAGCCGTCAAAATTACACGGGGATCTCCTCCCACTACCATGAAATTTCGAACCTTGGACCACCTAACAAACATAACCCTTAGAAACCAATTGCGCTAGTAAGACTTGACTTTTCTTTCTTCACAATTATTATCTACAATTCGAATCAATAGTTTACTGTAGTAACAATTTTAATATATATTTTCCTTATTCATATAATTACTTGTTAGTGTCTCCCATTTAAATCTTGTACAATGCAAAAATGATTCTTTTAGACGCCCCAATCAATGTTGAAATTTGACGGGTAAATAGCCGTCATTTTCCGTTTTACACGTCAAAATACTGTCACTTCATAAAATTAAACATCATTAATGAAGTGTGAATTTTAATTTCACCCGTCATTTTGAAGTGCATTTTTATTTTTACACATCGTTAATATCTATATCCCAATCCCATATATATATATATATATATATATATTCACTTTATATTTCTATTTATAATATGGAAATTTCAATTTTTTCATGGTTTCCTTGTCTCCCCTTGTTAGGTAAACTTGACTTGGTCATGATTTTTTTGGGCCCATGGTATTTGGTGCCCCATGGTAATGGGCCACTGTATTGCTTGTGAAGAACCCTATTTAAAGGTTTAGAGGATAAACATTTTTTGCCATTATGTATGTACTTGATTTAATCATTATGTTTATTATGTTGTTATTGTTTATTATATTTTTGTAAACTTTTTATTTTTGTATTATATGAGGCAAGATATGAGAATTCAATGTTTCATTTATTTACTATAAATGTTATTTCAAAAAAAAAATCAACTATTACTATGATGGGTAAAATTAAGATTTAAACATCAAATGAAAGGCAATGTTAAAATTAAAACGTCATATAAAAATTTCTTGATGTGCAAGGTAGGACGTCAAATTTCAACCTTAGCCCCAATATTGATTTATGAGAATACATTTATTTTATTTAAGGAATTGATCCAAATATTGGATATCTAGAAGTGCAAGGTTTTTATCAAATCGGTTCCATAATTTATGGATTGGACTCAATGCAACTCTTAACTAAGGAAGTAATTTTTCCATGCTAAAGAAAAAAAAAAGCAGTATCATAAGATTGAAGTATCTATAATTAAAAGTAAGAGACTATTTACAAAATCTTAGATGAGTTGTAGAAATAACCATCCTAGATCCAAATCCTAGGCTCTATCAAGCACCGAGAGGGATCAAATCTCCCGAGGTGCAAACCTCTCCTCGAAAAGATCCTTGTATCTAGAATTTTTACTTCAGTGTGTCATGTCGGATATAGTAGTTTCTTTTTACTTCTTATGTGTACTATAATATTTTTTTACTTCTTTATTTTATTTCTTATATTTCTACTTTTTATGTCAACTATAATATTTTTTACTTCATCTTTTACGTATTGTTAAAATCAATGCAACCATGTTTTTGTATTAAGGTTCAAATCAATACAACCATGTTTTTTTATTAAGGTTCAAATCCCTTCTATTTTTTCTATTTCTTATGTCGGCTATAGTAATTTTTTTTAGTTCTTTTGTTTCTACTTCTTATGTCTACTATAATATATTTTTTACTTCTTTATTTTATTTCTAATAATTTTACTATAATATATTTACTTTTTACTTTGTATTTTTATTGTTTATGGCAGACAATATGGACAAACTTTACAAGATCTCCCTCATATTTACTTTTTACTTTGTATTATTATTTTTTGTTTATGGCCGACAATATGGACAAACATGGACAAACGTTACAAGCTCTCCGTCATATTTACTTTTTACTTTATATTAATCTTTTTTGTTTGTGGCTGACAATAAGGACAAACATTACAAGATCTCCCTCATACTGAGATATAGAGCGCCTCTCGGCGCAATCAATTTTGAGTAATTTCACCTTTTTTCTATGGCATTTACACGTATCCAATATTCCAGATTGCTGGTGTAATTGACTTACAGGGTTTGCACATTGCAAAAATAATAAACTTCGTAACAATTCTGTACATGTATTAACATATTCTATCTTACAATTCTCTATAATTAAAATTCTTGTATTTTAGCATAAAACTTAGAGATACCAATGCTTAAATTGATTTGTGTTACAAATGCTATTCATGGATGACACGATTAAGTACAAATACATTATGATTAATAACCAAAAACAAACTATAAATTATTCCTCATATATCTATTATGATATGGTTGGATCAAGCTTGTGATCGTTTGTAATGCTAACAGAACGTAGTATGAGATGTTTTGAATTCACACCCTTATATCAAGATATCGGTGATTGTTACAAACAATACAAAACATAAGTTAAAGATCATATATGTAATTGAAGAAGATATTGGAGGTTATGTGGTTTTTGAAGGCTCAATCTTGTCGGTAAGCTAGCTCAGGATGGCTGCTTTTTTAGGATGGCTGCTTTTTTTGGTCTATAGTTTCTTATAGTTGATTAGCTTTTGGCTAGCTCTATTGGTAGTTGATAGATGTTTGTTTCTGGGTCGATGCTTTGTTTTTTGGTTTTGTTTTGTGTCTTGGTTGCTGAATATGGTTATTATGTATTTGGTTTGGACTTAAGCTATATTGTCAGGTTGTATGTCTTTGATAATACTACTGCTTATAGTAATGTTGGATGTGAGATATTCTTTTTCTTTGATTCCTTAGAATAGCAAGAAAATGGATTTTTTTCATTGAAAAAGTTTGGTATAGATTGGAAGTTAGTTGGGACATGGGAGGTTGGTTGGGACTTCATCTCCCCCCTCTTAATATTTACCTACTTATGATGATATGTATCCCTATTGTTTCTAGGCTTATGCTTTTGATTACTTTTTTATTACAATAGTTGAGCTTATTCTATTATATAATTCCATATTTTAGCATATGGGAATTGCTTTGGCACTCCCACAATTGTCACTATTAGATGTAATTAGGAGCCCCATGACCTAGTTTTTGGTCATTCATGGACATTGATAAAATTATTTTATTTTATTATTTTATCAACAGATCTTCACAACATTGATTTTGATGTAGAATGATAATCTTTGGACATGGGTATAGAAATACAATATACTAGGAGGGGGACACATCTTCATAAAATATAGGCTTCCAACAGTGACAACATTGATTTTGATGTAGAATGATAATCTTTGGGCAGAGGCATAGAAATACAATATACTAGGAGGGGAACACATCTTCATACTATATAGGCTTCCAACAGTGACAATGCATGCATGCAAATAAGGGTGAAGAACGCTAGAGGAATGTATGCTTGCATGTGTGAGATCATATCCAATTGAGAAATTATTGTGCATGTGTCTAAATTCATTATACCTATTCTCCTTCTTAGTTTATAAAAAAAAAAATAAAGATATAGATATGATTAAGTGTTTTTATGTTAAACAGTTAGTAATTTACTATTTTCTCATCGAAGATTTTCATCTTTTAAATTTGAAAAAAAATAATGACAAGTTTTGTGAATTAGCAATTGAGTTCGTTATTTATTTTCTACAACATGTATTTATAATTTACAACATTTATTACAAAGAGTTGTTTTTAGTTTAAGGTGTTTAGTTTACAATGCACACTTTGTTTGCCACAATTTAGATAACTTACAAAATGTGTTGTAAGACCTCTAGCATTGCCATATCATATTATGGGTAAGAATAAGGAAACAAAGGATGGCATATTGGATAGAATAATACTAGTTTATGTGTTATTAAATGCATAATTATAAAGGATCCACTTAGAAGTTATTTAACAATAAAAAAATACTATAGGAAAGAAAGTGTGAACAAACCACTAATAGTGGGAGAGGACGTAGTTGTCATGGTGACGGGTGGCAGCAAAATAATCTTGTCAAGAGATATTCAACATTGTCTACACAAAAGTATTACTCCAAACGAGTGATGTATTATATTATGAAACCCACAAATTTTGACTCTATATGCTTCATGAGCATGAATAAAAAAATGAAATATCTCAACAAAGCACAAATTTCCTCAAGAGAAAACTTCCCATAATGTAATTGCTATGATAATGTAAACCAAATATAGTCCAAAGGAAAAAGGAACAATTGGCCAAAATCAAAACCATAAACGAAAGTGTCCATATTTGGAAACAATTGAGAAGAATGCATGTAGACAATATACCACATAGCACTAATTGATTAACCACCAATACATGTAATTTGAAAAATGAATTATTGTTGTAAGTGTTGCTGCCTTTCACACACTTGGGGTTAACGCAACAGAAATATCCAAGCTTCTTGGTGTGTTGTTGGGGGCAAGCCTTGAGTCAAGTATTGTCACTTGATCTTGACTCCTCCATTTAGGCAAATTCCTAACGAAATCAAGGGGTAGACCCTAAAAGTTACTAAGGCTGATTAAATTGTTTAGTGGTTTTGTAAATGAATAAGTTTTTTAGGAGTTTATGGAAATGAAAAAATTGAAGCAAGAGATTGCAATAGTAGAATTAACACAACAACATAAATAATGTATAAAATAGATAACCATTCAGCACAGGATAGATTTAAGAAAAATATTATATGATAAAAGAAAAATACTAGTGTTGAAAAATGGAGTCAAATTGGAGTGTTGTTGTAGTGCCGAAAAAAATATTGTGAATTGTTCTTGGTCGATTTTAAATTATTGAGAAATGAGTTGATTAATAGCGAGGGGGATTCTTGATATACCACGAAGGTACAAGGAATATGTCCAGACTCACTAAGTGTGGCTCCACACGAGAAAATGTGTGCTAGATGGAGTCACGAGGGTGTGTCCAACACTACACCAATCGAGGGTATAGCCTAACGAGGCCCGCGGTCACTTTCTAGTTGTTCCTTCTTTCTCTGTGAAATTTTCCCACATGAAGCAAACTGAGATGCTGGATTTTTGTCTTGGGAGGTTAATTGAATGTGAAAACTAATTACTAGTCACTTAGTCCCTTTCTAGTTTGATCAACTGGTCAGTCAAAGATGCAAAGATCCAGAGCATATAGAGACAAAGTCTTGTAAATTTTAAGAATTTTAGACATGTTTTCTTGCTTAGATTAGTAACCCAAGAGTCTCTTTTTTGGTCTAGTACTCGAGCAAGCCCTTGTCCATGAATCATAATTTGGGAAAGTAAGGGGGTTTGTAATGTTATCTAATTACTACACTACAAAAAGTAGTGGCTTAGTATATGTTTTACTTTGCAAGAAATAAAAGAAATTGTTCAAATGTAAAGTATACTGCCTGCAAAAGTAAACAAGTTATTCCTATGTCCTGAGTGAGTCAATGGTCCAACAATTGGATTGGACCACGACGGTTAATTTTAATTAAACTAAGTTAATTTTAACCAAAGAAAAACTAAAGAAGATAAGATGCATGAAAAAAAAGTACACCAACACAAATGCCCCCAAGGGGATGGGGAGTAAGCTCTTATGAGCTCACTCAAAAGAAATTTTTATTAAGCCTTTACAATGAGATCTAAAAAAAAGAAGAATACTTCTTTCTCCTTATCTGTCTCCTTATAGTTTTTGAGAAAAGGAGTTTACAATTGCTTGGAAGAAGAGTTAATGTGAAGAAGAAAGTTCCCAAGGATCTAGATTGCTTGGATTTATCAATATTTTGCCCCAAAAAACCTTAAAACCTGCTAAAAAGTGCAAAAAAACAGCAAGATGTTAGTGGTTAAAGATGCCCAAAATCACTTTTAAAGTGATTTGGACAAACCAAAAAAATACTAGAAAGAGAATATGTTAAAACTAGATCTAAACTAAAACAAGTAACTAAGAAAATTGGGCTTGTGAGACCCAATTTCTTAGGATCTTGGACAGCCTTTAAGGGGCTGCCAATGAAGCTCTTTTGCGCTAGATTTAACTTTTCAACTCCCAAAGAAACTATCTTTAAACAATTTCTAAGATTGGCAAAGTGAAAGCTTGTAAAAAGACGAACTTCTTTATGCTAGATCTAGATAATAAAAAAATGATTTGAAACTTTGAAAGATTCTAGATCTATGCAAGCTAACTTATAATCTAGATCTAGAAATGATTTAACGTTGTAACAAATAGATGTTTAATATATAAGTTAGATTAGTAACCGGTAACCAAGAAAAGCTTGTTTGAAAATTCAAGAGAAGAAGGTGAACCAAGTGCCCCCTTTGAGAAATGGGCAATGGAATCACTTTGGTGGCTTCGAGAAGGACTATGTTTCTCACAAAGAGTTGGAGAACAAGAGAAACAAGCAATATCTCTTATAAAACTCAACGAAGAACTTATGGACACTTTCACACTTGCATAAAACTCGTCAAATATTTTAGTAAAACTCTAAATTGAATACAAGGAGAGCATACTCATAAACAAATAGGCATGCAAAATCCTAAATATTAAACATAGATATTTTAAATGAGTAATAAAACAACGCTACTCATTCCTATTGATTAATCCTAATCATACATTAGGCTAAAGATTGACAAGACAACAAAATAAATCCTGCAGATACCTCAATTAGCACGTGAAACAATGCTCATCCAACTTGAAAGAAGACACCCTTGAGACCTCCAATTCCTTATTTCATTAAGAAAATATTCAAATAGAGAGTTACGATGGGAGCAGATGTTCCACACTTGATGAACAATAGTGAGGAAAAGCCTTGCTTTTATAGAGTTTACAAAGGAGTGGGGGCACAAATCCTAAGAGAGGGCACACTTCCTTGATTTAGGAATGAGACCTAGACTTGATCCTTTGATTGATATGCATTTGGATTGGAAACCAAGAAGGATGTGCCACGTCTCAAGAGGTAGGCACATGCCTTCCTTGGATTCTTCACCAATTAATAGATGGTTGCCACACCATAAAAGTCGTCCACCTATGAAGATATGGGCCCCCCTTTTGATGGATCTAACTCGACCTCATGAGATTAGATCCCAATCTCCCTTGATTTGGAAATTAATCAAATCCTCACCACTTTAGTTAACTGAGATCATGTCTCAATCACCTTTCCTTGATTGATTGGATTTGGATTTTGCCTTTATTGTGTCTTTTTGGTCTTTTTCGAGTAAATATTATTGACTCAAGGTCACCCAACAAGGGTTCTTGCTTAACAAATACACACAACACACACATTCACGTGAACTGGATGTAAATAGGATGCTAGAAGCTGGCTTCTATTACTTCAATCGAATATGGTTACTATGCGAAATGCAAGGAATGTAAACAACTAACTATGTCGGCATTAGCCTAATACAATGTACAGAAGTAACTGTGTGCTCTCCCTGTGTGTCGATCTTCACCCTCTCCTGGTTCACTGTGGAACTCTAAGCTATGGTTCGATCTCTCTGCACTCGGTAGACGTGTGACTTTTCTCTCCAATCTACCAATCCACTCCCGAACTCTGCCCTCTATCCTCTGTTGATTGAACTCCCTTCTTTTGTGTCTCCACTGGTCTTTAACCCACTGCTGCTCTTCCCGAGACACGCTTCCTCTGTGCACCGATATCCCTGATCCTGCAGACCTGCAATTGTCAGCGTCGCTTCTGTGCAGCACAACCTCCACATGTGACGACATGTGGCATGTCTTCAACCACCTTCAATAACTGCTCATAACTTCCTTAGCAACCTCGAACGATTGCCAAGTACCCTGCTTGACTTTTTGTGCATCCTTCTGACTCCGTGACAGTTGTCAATCCCATCACCACTTCGACCAGACTGTCTTCCGTCATCCTTCGACATACCCGTCGGCTTTACTCCGCTTGTGTGACTATCAGTCCGCCTCAACCTGTCAATGTCACGGTTCGACAACCTGTTGACCCTCGACGTCTCCGCTACAACTTTGTCGTCTGCCGACCTGAAACATGTCGACTCTCGACTTCTGTTCTCCTGTCGACACACCTCGACGGCTTCTGCACAACTTATTGACTTTGACAACCAATCTTCACTTCCATGCCAATGGTCATCAACACTCCCTCTGGCCGGCCTTTCTCGATTATCTTCGACTGCTCTGCCTAGGTCCCGATGCTCCTGCATCAATTATTTTTGGAGATAAATATTCACTCAAAACTTAGGAAATGTGGGTTCATGGGTTTAGTAGGTGTTGTATCTTAGAAAACGAGCTTCCACTTGAAAAATTTGAACCACAAACCATACTTTTATTATATTTTTTATTTTCCTAATTAAACTATTAAAAAATAGTTTGATTTTAAGGGAAATTTTATTTTTTTCAAAACTTAAAAAAATCCTTGGGGGGTTAGCACATGTTCATATGAATCGATATTGATGTCTGGCATGGTCATATACATTGACACATTAAATTCAATAACCTCCTAAGGCCTAACCACCAAGACATGCATTCCAGCTTTGGAGGAGTGGCTGAAAAACTTGAAAATTATACACAACTTGTTTAGCAGTGCATAATTAACAAGGGAAAAAACACCTTGGAACACCCGGATTGATGTCTAAGTCCTAGGAAGGCCAATTTCTCTACAAAATTTCTTCATGCTAGTACATTTTATTACAATTCCCCCAAGGGGGTATGAACATGTGGAAGAAATAAAAGGGCCTAGAAGGCCTGAAGGACTTATCAACTCTGATCACAAACAATTATCCTTGTTCAAAATTTGTCGGCTCACTTGAAATCCAACTAAGTACAACTTAGTAGGAAACAATAAGCATAGTATAAAACCAAGCATAGAGCTTGAAATAAAGGGAGACAAAGGGTAGCTGCATGAGGCAACCACTAGCACTTATATTCCCATGACCTTTGGAGGAGAGTAAAGTAACCCCTATAATCTAAAATAGTTAATGTAAAACAATTAGGTCCACACAACAATTAATGTATGCATAGATATAATCCCAATTCCTAGTTTATATACCAACCACTTGCTTTTATAGCATACATGATCTAAAGATAATTTATGCACATAAATATTGCCAATTTCCTTTCATGAGAAATAATATTTTCCATCAAACACATGCACATCTACTTGCTTTGAACAAGGAATCAAGATAATGCAAATATAACATGATTAAGAGGAAAGAAACTGTTACTCAAGGGCCACAATCTGTCTTTGCCCCAATCATGGTAAATACATTTTTTCAAACACTTTGTGCGTGGTCTCAAACAAAAGCAAATTAATTCATTTAAAAATTTACTTCATTAGGAAAATTTTACAACCACTGAAGCCCACACTGGTTACCATTTCAAAGACCATAATTTGCTTATTGAGCATACATTATCCCTTATGTAAAACTAAAGTTAAAATTAACAATACCATTGATACCAACTAAAATAAACAAAAACAAACTTGGTTGCGATCTTTCCACAAAAATATGGAAGCAAATAAAATGAAGACAAGAGAGAATGCAATTGACTACCATCAATCATTGCATTCACCCACTTCATGAGTTGCATACCCACAACAAACTAATGCAAACAAAATTTTTGGTAGAAGTAATTTTACAAACACTTGGCATCAACCAAGGGAAATTGTATAAACCTATGTTTAATAACCATTCTAAATGTAATACTTCTCACCCAATTGGCAATCCAATTTAGAGTGATCACATCAATGGTTTAATTAAATTGTGTTCCTCATATCCAAAAACCCTATACAAAGGGAAGAGGAGCTCATGGGCCTCCAACTGGCACATGAAAAAAGGAAACGAGTGTGGATACCCTTTGGTATCATTTTCTAGATACCAAAACTTAACTATATTTGTCCATACTCATTCACATGGCTCGAATAATCAATAGATACTAAGATTGTTCTAAGCATGAGTTGGGGAAGAGAAAAGAAATCCCCTATACACAGACCTTTGTATCTTATTTTGATTAGTTTTAATATATTTTTGGATTTTTTTCTCACTTGGAGTGGGGTTTTCTCCATCTTAAAAAAAATATCTATGTATATATGTTGGTGCACAGTGGGAAAAACCAGGGTTCAATATAATTTTACCAACAAAACCCAATACATTGGCCCTTTCGGCATCACCTACAAGCAGGTGAAGTCTCACTTGAGGTATCTAGGGGGGACTGGAGGAACCAAGCTTCTGCAATGCTGAAGGGATATGAGTAGTGATTCTACAGATCTAACATTGATTCATCTATTGTGCGGAAACATATAACTTTACACATATGAAATGATAACGCATTCAAAACAGTAACAGAAACATAACAACCATGTGCACAACAAATATAACATTCACAGCGTCAAACATAGAAACAATATGCTTCAAAACTAGTTCACTTCATTAATATTAATTTCTAGAACAATTTACATAGACTGCGTAGTGCACATTTAATCTCAGTCATAATCTTAAACACATTAGTTATGAAAACAATCACAATAATTGTTGAAGAACAAACATCAATTCAGCAGTAACTTAGGAATAACTATTCATCATACACAACCAAAATCCAACCCTTAACCCAAAAACCCCTTACATATTTATACATCACAAAATGGGTTGAGCTCGTTACTAAATGGACACAAGTGCCCAACTAAATTTAACTAACTTATGCCTTTTGTGTGCTTTGGTCCATTTGTTGAGTTGCCACATGGTCCATTTCAGGTGCATGAATCCCAAGATAGGTCCAAAAACCCGATCCAAAAGGCCCCCAACACTCACCTGTTACTCATCCCGTGCAACTTCAGCTGTTGCGCATACTTATTTGACCAATATATTTTGCTCGGTAGTTTTCTTACTAATGCATAACACCTTTCAAACTAGAGGCTGACCCCTCTGGACGTGTCATTGTGATCATTGATATGAGCAGAGTTCCAACCATCACTCAACTCTACTCATTAGGTTTCTCTCTATACTTTCATTCCTCCTTTTGGTGGAGCCATATCTCTTTGCATCGCAGCTACCTCGACTCTCAGCTTTGGAAACTCTACTTCCTATAATCTCGGCATTATTTCATTACTTTGCACCACTTGATTACCCTTCGGCTATGCATTTTGACAGTATATACCAAAAAACACAGCCTATATCCCAAACCAAAAACAACAAAAAGAAAACTTAAGTGCTCTAGTCATCAGTCCGCTGCTTCTTTTATAACCAGTTACCAAGTACCTCAACCCTCTTTGTCATGATTTACCTAATCCACCTATTCTAACTTCATAAATTTGATGTTTATTTTCTAACATGTGGGGATCTTGGCCATCGATTTTCCCCACCATTGCCACATATTCTCGATGTCCTGAGTCACTTCAACTCTTTTGTTGTGTTTCCTTCATTGTCTCCATCAACTTCTGAAGTGTTTACTTTGTAGTTGTAACCTATTCCTTTGCTTGTGCTTCTTTCTCTATGATTCCTTATGTTATCTACACTGTCAAAGGGGTCTTCAGCTTCCCCTCCCTAACTTGAATCGTATGCTTCACACCTTCTTGCACTGCAACAAGTTCTTCTATGACTCGATACGCTTCCTCTTGCAGTGGTTATAACTTATGCGTAATGTCTTATTGTTGAGTTCTTAGCTTAGTGACTTCCATCATCTTAGTCCTATGTTACGCTAGCATGGTCATACGCTATGCCACCAGAAAAGATCCCATTGTGTCCTTTAGAATCTGTACACTTGTCTGCGCAGCCTGCACTTTTTGCTCTATGTATTTTATTTCTACATTCTTAATGAGCTGCATCCAAATGTTTGTGCTTTCCTCATACATCTATGCACACTTTCCTTTGAAGTATTCATCTTTGTTGCTATTGCAATAGTTGTTCGCTCCCTATGATGTCTTTCCTCTGTTGGCGCACTTGGAGTCGTCCTTACTTCCAAGTCTATGATCTTTGCATCGAAGCTTTGAATAGCTTCACTTATTTTAGTCACCTTCTCTTCCACTAGAATGTCTACCTCCAATTGACCCTTCGAGATTGTGTTATATATCCTCTCTACTTCCTACTGCAACTTTTCCTTCTCCTGTGCGGCCTCCTCTTTCTCTTTTTGTAGCTTGCTATTTTCTTCTTGTAGCGCTTCCTTAGTTGTATTTGTTGTAGTATATTCTACCCACAACTGGATATCCTGCGTCACACTTGCCAGCAAAGTATGCAACACCTCTGTTGGCATCTGCGATAAAACTATCTCAATTGAACTTACCGCGAGTGCGATGTTTTGCATTTATGTTGAAGGGAACTCCAAATACCTCGGTGATATCTTCATGCTTCTTCACACGGTTGATGTTTTTGATGGCTGAGAGACCGTCTTCTTGGGTCCCATACTCTCCATATGCACTTCCTATGATGTACCTATTGTTATTTTTGTTGCTTCCAAAACCTGATGCAATGCAGCTAGATGCTCTTGCATGCTTGTCTGCATTTCCTCTTGTTTCAGTGCCACATTCTCTAATGCTTCAATTGTTGCTTCCTTGACTCATTCACCAATATTTTCCAAGTCGTCTTATGTTAGTGACTGGATAGTTGGTTCTTTTGTCATTTTCCTTTTCTTCTTTTTCCTTGAGGGACCTACCTCAGTATGCTCCTTCCTCTTTTCACCTATCTCTGGTGCAGACTCCTGCACAATATCAGTTGCACCACTCCTTTGTTCTGCTTCTTTTTCTTGCTGCTCTTCTTGTTCCTCATCTTGCTCTCCATCTGACTCTTTTTTCGACTCATTCCTTGTCACGTTCTTCATCCTGCTTTTGTTGTTCCGCCTCTGGGAATGGGACTCTCCATTCTACATCCCAATCATTCACAATTGTCTTAATATATTACTCTGTTAACCTAAACATTATTGGTAACCATATCTCTTCTTGCTTGACTATACATGTGGTGCATCTCAGCTTTAAAGCGTGCAATTCCCTTGTACATTTCTACCACATGTGGTTGAGTGCGTGGTGTTGTCTTGAGATATGTTAGGTAGCGTCGTTATAGACAAATAAGGTCACATGGTTATCAATATTCCTCCTTTTATTGGTGGTATGCCACAAATTATCATATTTAGCTACCAGATATGAATTCTTCATAACGTCCAAGAAATGCGAATATTTTGTCTCTCTCCATGCAACTAATGCGATTAAAATCAATAGCCATGCATAATGGAATGGTTGAGATTTTTCTTGCGCCTCTCTACAATCCTCTCAAAACTCGTTCACTAAGAAGGTTTCTCAATTTAGTTGTACGCCTGTTGCACATTTCTCTGATGCTGCTATAATCCATGTTGTGACCTGATCCTTGTGAATTTTTCTAAACAATTTGCAAGCCAAGACTTGCGTCACAAATTTTACTATGTCATCAGTGATGCTTTCCACATCCAACCCCTGCTATGCTCTATGTGTTCCATATTTATCCGTCATCTTCTAAGCTAGGGATTTGTCCTACTTCTTATTCTTGAACAATTGTGTTGGGTCCTCCCTGCTATCCGCAGTCCTGTTATCTACGCAACAATCTGACTATCGATGTACACTGGCTTTTCCAACCACAAGAATCCTATGTGTACGCACGTCAACAAAAATTGTACATAGGAATTAATCTTTGGACTTCTACTGAAGTATAAAATTTCCAACAAATTCAATATGCATGCTTGCTTCAACCCCATTTCCCATTGTAGCGACTCCACTATGATAATTGGTGAATGTGGAGTGGTCTTTGTGATCAAATAATTTGTTGGGGCGAGATATGGGAATTTCTCTATGTTTGTAATGTCATGGTCCACATACTTCAAAACTTTCATGGTCCCTAACATATTTCCCCATATGGTGACCTTCTTCGGAAGCATAAGTGTTTCCAAGGGATACTTCGGTGCCTTAAGCAACTCTACAGGTTTTGCAGTAATCATTATTGGAGTTGTGTATGGCCTTGAAAACCTTGTTTGCATGGAGCCCAATGCTCTTGATCCTGAAGCAACGGCTCCTGGTACTTCCTCTTCTATCATGACTGGTGACTTCTTTGTGCATGGCTTTCTATAAATGGAGGACGCTACCTTCGATTTTATCACCATGTACTTCAATGGTTTTACTTAACTCTTCACTCAGCTCTGCTCTGCTTAGTTCTGCTTTTAGTGCTTAAATACTGGTGCCCTATACTCGTCATTCTACTTGTGTTTTTAAATCCCTCTTTTAGTTGTCTTGCCCGCCTTCAAGCCCATTTTTTCTTTCAATGTTGGCCTAGATCAATGTATCGACACCCGGATTTAGTCTAGATTTACTTGGGATTTGCTCTGTTATCCAAATCCCATCAACGATATTTCGCAGTTATTGCGTCACGTCCCCATCCTTTCACCATTACGACTGCTTTTAATGTTCCCACTTGCCAACTATGTCGGTTTTCTTCCTGGATTCCTATCTATGCCATTCAATTCTCCTTACTATGCGCTTACGCTGCCCTTTCTACTTTCTTTTTGCAACATGCTTCCTTCTTTTTCAACAACATTCTTCTCCCTCTCTCTATGACATATTATTTTTTTCCACTCTTATGTTGACTACTACGCGGAAGGACGGCTGTCCCTATACAATTTCAGTCAACTTCCATTAACAAATCCTTCTAGGGGTTCCCCATTCAACTTCTCAAGATGAATGGCCCCTCCTGTCGTGCCGACTATATGTCAGTTAATTAAAACTTAACATGTAGAGTGCTAAACATAAATTATCAACCCGAGGAAGTCTTTTATTTCAAAGCTATCGTGCAAAATATATGCAAGTACAATTTCTACCTGACATTGTTATCTATTGGTATGCAATCGAAACTATTTGTAAAATAAGTCACAGCTTCTTGAAAGCAAATCAAACCTCAACCCATTTATAAATCAAACTGTAAATCGAACACACTTCAAACAAGATCTATTCCTGTGAAACAAGATCTAATTGCATAAATATAAAATGAGTCTTTTGTTGTCCAACGATCTATCAAAATGAATTAACATGAGAACGCTATGATAAATCTAATGAATAAAACATGAATTGAATAATAAAACAACTATGATCAATCTACTGAATGAAAGCATGAATTAACAATAACAGATCTACAAAATAAAACACTTACAATCAATACTACCAGCATCTGCTCAGGGAAGAGGGCCCTTCCTCCACTGAGCAGATCTGGATCTCCACAATGAAAGTCTACAACTCCAGAATTAAGAAACTGCCAGCATGTATTATCATAATGGAAGAATTACAAGAGATCTGGATCAAATCCTACATCATAACATTGTGTTCTCTCCTATCTTGCATCTCCTATCCTGCCTAATCTATCATGCTTAATCTCTATCAATCTATCCCCCCTTCTCAATGAGATTGATTACATATTTATACATAAAATTATCTCATGAAAATGAAGAACTGAACCCCCAGCTTGTGATCTGCAACAGCTGGAACACGGCCGTAAATGTTGGCAACTTTGGAGCCGGCCGCAACACCAAATCTGGAAAATACCCTCTCGAAGAACCACCTGCATAGCACAAACCGTAGCTTGTTTGGGCGATTTCCTCGCGAGTCAGGTAAATGAGGATGTTACGCACAAAACCCATGTCTCAGATTTTTGAGATTCGTTTCCATCTGTCCGCAAATCGAGATGCGAATCAAGGTGTTCTTATGTGGCATGCGTTTTTTGTTAAGGCTGTAACAGCTGGCTATGAGCGTCCTGTACGTGACAACTCACTCCACAAACCATCATTAGTAAAATTATGCATAATAGTCTTTTAATTCATCAAAGATAAAAGAAAATAATCACTATTAACCACTTAAAACATCAATGGAAGTAGCAGGCTGTTCAACGCGCAGCTACAACAAATGAATGAAAAATGGAATGATAAATGAGAAATAATGGTAAGAAAATGGATGAAAGGTATGCCGGTAAGTGATGAAAAATGGACAATTCCAGGGCCCAACATCTCCCCCAAACTGAACTTGTTGCATGTCCTCATGCAACCCAATACCTGTGTAGCATCCAACTTGAAAAAGTCATTCACTTGTTCTTTTATTTTACCATTTGCACAGCTGCAGCTAGAAGAAATAGAGAGTTTAACACAAATTGGCAGAGTCACTTAGCGAAGGTTTTAGCAGAAAATTTGGCGGATTCGCAGCTCTTTAGTAGAAATTTGGCAAAGTCACAGCTTATTTTAGCAGAGAATTTGGCGAAGGTTTTAGCGAAGATTTTGGCGGAACAGCGCTAAATGTAGCGGCAAATTTGGCGGAGTCAGTTTATTTTAGCAGAGAATTTGGCGAAGGTTTTAACGGTGAATTTGGCGGAACAACGCTAAATGTAGCGGCAAATTTGGCGGAACAGCGCTAAATTTAGCGGCAAATTTGGCGGAACATCGCTAAATTTAGCGGCAAATTTGGTGGACTTGCAGCTGTCGGAAAAGATGTCGCAGCCGCCGGAAAGATGTCGCAGCTGCCGGAAAATGGGCAGCTGCCGGAAAGCGGTCGCCGGAAAATGAGGTGGCGGCTGCGGGAAAAAGATGTTGCAGCTTCCGATGTTGCAGCCGCCGAAGTCGCAGCCGCCGAAGTTGCAGCTGCCGGAAAAGATTGACGGCTGACGGAAAAAGGACATTACGGCTACCGGGAAATGAAATGGCCGTGAAGTGGCAGCCGCTGGGAAATAGGGTGGCAGCTGCGGAAAAAGATGTTACAGCTGCCAATGTTGCAGCCGCTAATGTCGCAGCCACCGATGTTGCAGCCGCTAATGTCGCTGCCACCTATGTTGCAGCCGCCGATGTCGCAGCCACCGATGTTGCAGCCGCTAATGTCGCAGCCACCTATGTTGCAGCCGCCGATGTCGCAGCCACCGATGTTGCAGCCGCTAATGTCGCAGCCACCTATGTTGCAGCCGCCGATGTCGCAGCCACCGATGTTGCAGCTACCGGAAAAAAAATCGACGGCAAGCAGGAAAAGGAATTTTGCGGCTGCTAGGGAAATGTGGTTGCCGGAAAAGGATATGCAGCTGCCGGAAAATATGTTGCAGCTGCCGAAAAACAGGCAGCTAATTTTAGCAGAGAAATTGGCGAAGGTTTTAGCGGCAAATTTGGCGGAATAGCGCTAAATTTAGCGGCAAATTTGGTGGACTTGCAGCTGTCGAAAAACGGGAAACGGCAATATTTTACGGCGTTTTAGTCTTTTTGAACGGGAAACTTCTAAAGCCATTTTCTCCCAAACGACGAACTGGGTTGGGCTGAAATTTTGCAGGCAAGTAGCTACCACTCTAATGCATCTCTACGCCAAAAATTAGACAAACCCACATCACGGATCTCGAGAAAAATGCGAATTAGCTGTAGGTGATGATGGCCATTTTCTCAAAAACTGTGCACTGGATTGAGCTGAAACTTGCCACGGTTGTTCTTCATGATGTTATGCATCCCCTGTCCAAATTTCATGAGTATCCAACTTACCAATTGAAAGATATGCCCAAATCAAATTCTGCACTTTTGAACATGAATAAAAATGTATTGCAGCTGATCTTCCAGAGCCAATATTTCAAAAACTACAAACTGGGTTGGGCTGAAAATTTTCAAGCAGGTAAATACCATTATAGTGCATCTTCTCACCAAAAATTAGATGAACCCACATCACAGATTTCGAGAAAAATGCGAATTGGCTGTAGGTGATAATGGTCATTTTCTCGAAACCCGTGCACTGGATTGAGCTGAAACTTGCCACAGTTGTTCATCATGCTGTTATGCATTCCCTGTCCAAATTTCATGAGGATCCAATTCGTGGTTTGTGAGATATGCTCAATTCAAATTAGGCATTTTATGTGAAGAACAATATGCATCCAAATTATGAATGTGAATGAAAAAGCAACAAGCATAGTAGCTCCTCCCCCAAACTGAATAATTTTTCATGTCCTCATGGAAAGTAGGAGTTTGTTTCTTAGTTGGAAAGTAGCCATCTCCCCCAAACTTAACATATGCAGCATTCAATGATTCTCAAATTCTCACAAACATTTCACTTGTAACAGCTGCCCATTGCTCCATGGAGAAGAATAAATGCATATATCAAATTTTTATGGCTCTCAATCACTCAACAATACTCATGCATATAACTTTGTGATAGCACCAAACATAATTCAAATCAGCTCATGGTATCCAAATGCCAATTTTACCATGTAATTAAAATGAAGTAACAAAGATGTGGCTGCCCCAAGACAAAATATGGAAATTCCACTGAGTTTTGTAGCCCTCCAGCCTTCATGTGGAGAAATGAATGTCATAAAATTGTCTCATCTTTTACCTACAACACAATACTGTTAAAGATGTGCTGTAATTACTGATTTTGAAATATGCCCATAAAAGATTAGAACCAGTCATAAATGTTATCATTCCTCTGCCTTGAATGTACAAGATAACGCTGGTATCCACTGCTACAGGAATGTTGTGATTTCCATCCCTCACAATTACAGTAATAAGACTTGATATTATTACTTTCAAACTTTCCTTCTATCTTGTATATACTGAAAATGATGATATGTGGTTTTTGATAGAAGAGCCATTCATGTAACTTGCAACTAAGTCCCCTATATTCTTCTTCAGCCACAACATCCATGCGTTTGAACCGATTTATGTATTAGGTGAACCAAGAAACACATACCTTTGAAATGCATCCTCTGTTGTAGGTTCTTGTGTCCAACCTATCCTTCTCCTTCAAGATGTGTATTAGCTACTTTATTTCTCCTCATTATTTTTTTATATGGCAACAGAGCACCGTTTCTTACTGCTGGTTCTTGTGTGGCAACAGCAAGACTTATTTTCTTACTGCCGGTTCTTGTGTGACAGCAGCAAGACTTCTTATTGTTGCTTCTTGTGTGACAACAACAAGGTATCCCTTTTTTTCATGCTTGGTCAGTTGGGTTGGTGAGATGTTGGATTGGAATTTGAAGTGGATGTGCATGGATAATGAAGTGTTAGAACTGAGTGGGAAATGATGGGAATGGATGGACATAAAAGGCTATTTAGAAAATGGAAATGGCTAATGCTTAGTGGTTCTTCATGACATTTCCCCAAATCTTTAATAAATCAAAAACTCATGCTATTTTACCTCAAGTTTTACCTCCATAGAAGCCTTGGTTGACATGAATGGACTGGTGTATGCTGGAGCTATGTAGGCTGATCTGATGCTGAGACATATGTATATGAGAGCTGGAACTGGATGAGACTGAATTTGATCCATGATGTTGTGCTGGTTGCATGTAAAACTAACTGCTGAGACAATTGATGAGTAGAAATTCTACCATAGAAGCAGAAATTCCTTTCTCTTATTCTGCAAATCAACTGCAAAACTACTGAACAAATGATGCTGCAAGTCATTGTTGAAACCATTAGATCACATAATCTTCAGCTGCTACAAACCCGAGGTACAATTCTTACCATGCGAATGAATGTGCTGAAGTCGAGCATGGAAAGAAATCATTGGATTACCGGCCATTAATGTATGCCGTTAACCAATGTGAAGAAACTCACCTTTGATGACAATGAGCTCTAAAGTACCTTAGTGCATCTTGACAGGTACGAATGGATGTGCTGGAGTCGAGTCACCTGCAAGATTTGTCAATCAAGAGGCATTGATGAATCCCCATGATTAACAACAAGGAAATCTGCCATTGATTCATGCAGATACCAGGGCACTATAAAAACTCTAATCTTGATCCCAGATGATGTGTCGGAGTCGATGGGACAAGACCATTGGAAGGTGGACCTTAATGCATTCCACATCATCCAATACGAGTACAAAATAAATGATTGTGAAGAATCATAGTGAAAAATAGGACCAACATGAAACTCAGAAGCGGAAAGTATATGTGAAGTCATGATGTAGTAGTGATGGGAAATAAAATGGTTATGGTGACTACATAAGCAGTGGAAAATGAGACTTCGACATGAATGGATTTTTAGGGTTTTGAAATGAGGAGGGTGAATGAATCTACCATAGGGCAATTGGCTTCTTGAGGGGTTTCTTTCAGCAACAAGTGGGATGACAGGTGTCTAAAAAAAAATCTTGGGATGTTGCAATGAGACTTGACTTTCGGAAACATTGGACTCTGTATGGTTTGCACATCAATCTCTCAAAAAAAAAAATTATGTGCTCAATCCATTTGCAAATTGATAAAAAGTCTTCAAGACTCACTCGTGCATGCATTGACCTTCTTCCAAGGACCTGCAAAACCTAGCATTTGCCTGCAATAAAACATGAGATGATGGAAGAAGAGAGATGATTGGTCTCTCTTCACCCAAAACTTATGAAAAAAACAACAAGCAATTACTTATAAAACAAATCCAAAGAAAAATGAACAAAGCAAAATCCATTTTATACCTGCAGGAGAGCAATGTCCATCTAGACTCACCAACGGTATTCTGATCATAGCTTCTTCGTTCCTTGTCCAAATTGAGTGATTCCAAATCCAAATGAAAGTAAATTCATAGGTCTATTTCCATTAGAAACAGGTTTTTAAAATTCTATGCAATGATCTTCCAAATCACTCATTAACAGCCTGCATGACAAGGTGTTTTTTCAAATTTTGGACTAGACCAACAGTCACGGTTTTAGGCTTAACTTTTTCAATTGATAACGGATTGATGTGATTCCAATTGGAGATGAAAGTAGATTCATGTAGGTATCTCCATTAGAAACAGGTTTTGAATCCAACAAGAATTGATGGGTCAAATAAGCCAATGAACAGTCTAGAAAATATACTTTTAGGAATGCAGATTTGGGACAAACAGTCGGTATTTTGGTCATAAAATTTGCGTACGACATCGGAATGGAGTGATTCAAATTGCATTGTAAACTAGATTCATAGGGGAATATACCAATAAAACAGGTTTGCAAAATATGACCAAAAATGCATCCAAAAATTGGTTGTCCCATCTCTGTTCCTAAGCTGCCAGCTTGACACCCTGTTAGTATTTTGGCCATAAAATTTTCGTTTGACACCCAATCGTAAAAATTCAAATTGTTTTGGAAACTAGATTCAAATTGCTACTTGGGATATAAACAGGTTTTAAAAATAAGTTCATTTGGTGTCCCAAAAATGGACTGTCCCGTCTATGTTTCAGTAAAATTTTCAAGCCAAAATGTCACAAAAATCCAATAAATTAAATTTAACCCCCAAAAATTGATCGAAATAGGTGTGAATGATTTTAATGATGTAAATTTAAATATAATACACATCCATACCAAAAATTTCAAGCATTGAGCACCTAGATTGACTTACACAGTTTGTTGCAGCCACAGCTGCAACTCTTAAAAAATGACATAATGTTGAAATAAAGCATGTGAATTTTTATGGAAAATAAAAAAACTAAAGACATATCATGATGTGCAACACCCACGTATCTCAAACTCATTAATTTTTACCTGTAGCACAGTCACAGCTGGGTGTTGCATCTCCTTGTCACAGCCAATGTTGCAGCTCACTGTTGTAGCTGCGAGTAATCATAGTTGAGAGTAATCACTCACAGTTGGGTTGCTGCAGCTAACAACTTTATGTCAAATTTCAAGCTTGAAGGGTTCCATAATCATGGGCTCATTTTCCTGTGGATCCTTCATTCACTTTCTCGAATTACTGTAATTTTGTTTTCATGATATTTTTATTTTTATTTGTAACAAATTGAAATTGGGAAATTGATGACAAAAAGGACTTGAGCATTTTTGTTCAAATAGTCAACAATTCCAAAGCATTCATGAAAACATCTCATACCCATTCCTCATACTTCTACTTTCTGATCTTCCAGATCGCAACAAGGCGCAGGAAGAGAGCATACTTATTCAAAAATAAAAACTTAAAAAAAAAAAAACAAAAGCATGGTTTTATTATGTTATTCTACCCTACCCTATTCTACTTGGAAAAAGAAAAAAAAAATTGTTCAAGTGTATGCATATTTCCAATGGAGCCATTTTCGAAAATGTGACTCAAGTATGCTCATACTCCTAATAGAAAAATATAACTTTATGAATTCTAGGATATGAGAGATCAACTTCCCTTCAAATGATGGTGCCAAGAATTGGTGAAGTATGAAATGATGCTGCAGACCGATTACAGATTGAAACCAAGCTTCAATATAGTCTTTGTTCCCTTGATTGCTCATGGATGTTACACCATGAAGATCCTTATTAAACTGATCTTCCTCAATGCATAAGATTTCCGGATCTAATGATGTGAATGATGCTTTTGGTTCCAATGGCTGTTCTTCATCAAATATTACGTGTGTATTGTTGATCTTGTTTGCTTGCTTATGAGGACTAGAAGAAACTCCATCTGCAAAACTTGGATCTAAAACATGTTCAGGCCTCGTATGGATTTGTTGCAACAACGCACATCCTTTTTGCAGCGGTGTAGATGAGGTAGAATAAGAGGGAAGTGTAGAAACATTTTGCAGTTCAGCACTGTAAGCATACTGTACTACTTTATTATGGTTAGGGTGGAGGGTGGATTGGACAGGAAATTGTGTTGGATACCAAGGAGTTTGATGAGAAGATAGATGTGGCTGATGTAGATGATTGAGTTGTGAGGTTGATATTGAAGGACCAACTTGTGTTGCAGCATGAGGGAGAGTGGCCATATGATCATAGGATGGGGCATTCCAACCTTGTGGATAAGGTAGGTAAGAGTTAAACTGAGGCTGCAACAACTGCCATGGTGGAAGAGTATTCAATAGCTGAGCATGAGAGTAAGAAAATGGAGGGATAGAATTTCGAACCATAGATGTAGGCCATGGTTGACATGACTGTTGCAACGAGTTGGCTGCAACTCCCAGATCTCTATGATATGTTTCTTTCATCCTTGGTAAGGAGGGACAATGATCTGTGGAATGATTCAAGTCACATATACCACAACTTTCAAGACTATCCAAAGGGAAATCCCTTGCTTCTCTTATTTCCTCCTGCTTTTCCTTATCCTGCAAAACACCCAATGGTAAATCAGCTTTAGAAATGTCAAATAAATTGCTGATTTCAGTTCGCAAAACTCTTGTTTTTGCAGCAGATTTCAAAAATAGAGATAAAAGTTCCTTAGAATTCTTACCAGTCTTGAAGTTTCCTCTTGAATACCTTCTACATAACTCACAAATATCATCATATGCTAACTGAAATACATTACCTGTTCCGATCAGATTTAATATTTCTAAACATTCAGCTTGGATTCCCTTGAGTAGAAGTGTTTTTAAGATTTCCTTCCCCAGTTTCCTCTGTTTGGATCTTTGGAGGTTATATTGAAATCGTTCTATGTATTCCTCCAGACTCTCTTCTTCTCCTTGTGTCATTTCGAAGATGTCTTCATTGACCCTGCAATAATCTTGGTACCTTTTCAAGAACACATGTTTCATGTCTTCCCAAGTTTGTATACAATTCCCACCGAGGCTCATGAACCATCGGAGGGCTGTTCCTTTTAGAGTAAGGGGAAATACATTCAACTTTTGATCATTAGCACAATAACCATATCCTCTACAAAGTGCTTCAAATTGAAATAAAAAATACATCAGGGTCTTCATTTTCCAAACCGTGAAAATTTGGTAGGACATGTGGGGGAATTCTTTTTGTTGGTGCCACTCCTCTCGAATCTCTGATGGGAAATTCGAAGGTAACAACTTCTCCATCTTTTTCACCTGCCATCTCTTCATTAGATTCTTTGTGCACTATCTTGAGGCTCCTCCTTTGAATGTTCCTGTCAACTTGTTAGTATAATGGGTGGTGCTTACAACACCACTAAGGGGAATGATAAGATTTATGAATCAAAGATTGAAAATGAAATAAAACTGAATGTAAAGACAGAAAATTAACACTCAAAATAAATTCAATAAACTGAAATGTAATCATGCAACCTACATGCCCTATTTTAACAATGCATCTGCAAAACAATGTCAGATGTACTATTGCACAATTGATAACTTCCCCGGCAACGGCGCCAAAATGTCGTGCCGACTATATGTCAGTTAATTAAAACTTAACATGTAGAGTGCTAAACATAAATTATCAACCCGAGGAAGTCTTTTATTTCAAAGCTATCGTGCAAAATATATGCAAGTACAATTTCTACCTGACATTGTTATCTATTGGTATGCAATCGAAACTATTTGTAAAATAAGTCACAGCTTCTTGAAAGCAAATCAAACCTCAACCCATTTATAAATCAAACTGTAAATCGAACACACTTCAAACAAGATCTATTCCTGTGAAACAAGATCTGATTGCATAAATATAAAATGAGTCTTTTGTTGTCCAACGATCTATCAAAATGAATTAACATGAGAACGCTATGATAAATCTAATGAATAAAACATGAATTGAATAATAAAACAACTATGATCAATCTACTGAATGAAAGCATGAATTAACAATAACAGATCTACAAAATAAAACACTTACAATCAATACTACCAGCATCTGCTCAGGGAAGAGGGCCCTTCCTCCACTGAGCAGATCTGGATCTCCACAATGAAAGTCTACAACTCCAGAATTAAGAAACTGCCAGCATGTATTATCATAATGGAAGAATTACAAGAGATCTGGATCAAATCCTACATCATAACATTGTGTTCTCTCCTATCTTGCATCTCCTATCCTGCCTAATCTATCATGCTTAATCTCTATCAATCTATCCCCCCTTCTCAATGAGATTGATTACATATTTATACATAAAATTATCTCATGAAAATGAAGAACTGAACCCCCAGCTTGTGATCTGCAACAGCTGGAACACGGCCGTAACTGTTGGCAACTTTGGAGCCGGCCGCAACACCAAATCTGGAAAATACCCTCTCGAAGAACCACCTGCATAGCACAAACCGTAGCTTGTTTGGGCGATTTCCTCTCGAGTCAGGTAAATGAGGATGTTACGCACAAAACCCATGTCTCAGATTTTTGAGATTCGTTTCCATCTGTCCGCAAATCGAGATGCGAATCAAGGTGTTCTTATGTGGCATGCGTTTTTGGTTAAGGCTGTAACAGCTGGCTATGAGCGTCCTGTACGTGACAACTCACTCCACAAACCATCATTAGTAAAATTATGCATAATAGTCTTTTAATTCATCAAAGATAAAAGAAAATAATCACTATTAACCACTTAAAACATCAATGGAAGTAGCAGGCTGTTCAACGCGCAGCTACAACAAATGAATGAAAAATGGAATGATAAACGAGAAATAATGGTAAGAAAATGGATGAAAGGTATGCCGGTAAGTGATGAAAAATGGACAATTCCAGGGCCCAACACCTCCCTCAGTGACAAATTTTATTGCATAAGGACCCAACCAATGCATTTTGAGCTTATCTTGGTGCTTCATGAACTTGCTATCATACATCAAAACCAAATCTCTAGCCTTGAACTACTTATGCTTGATATGTCTGTCATTCCAAGCCTTCTCGTGCACTTTATGGACCTGCTGATGAAAGCCTGCGACAAACCAGTCTTCCTCCAATTCCATTAACTTTGGATATCTTCTTTCTACTACGCCATTATATTTGAGCTCTGTGGGTGCAGCAACGCATATACTTGGAACAATGAATTCCATAGGCATTACTGCCTCATGTCCATACACTAGCCTAAATGGTGTATGTCGTATCAACTTCTTGTATGTTGTCCTATAATCCCATAGTACTACAAGAATCCTCAAGTCTCAATCATCTCGGTTTACATTGAAAATCTTTGTCAAAGCATTCTCCAGGATCTTGCTGAATGCTTCCACTGTTCCATTTGCTTGAGGCTGATAGGGGGTGCTCTCCTGGTGATAAATTTGAAACTCCTCTATTAAAGCAGCAATTGTACTATTCAAGAAATGGGTCCCCTGATCACTCATTAATATTCATGGAAATACAAACCTTGTCACAACATTCTCAATCAAAAATTACGCAACTGTCTGTGCGTTGCAATCCTTCATGAGTTCTGCTTCTGCCCATCTAGTTAAGTAGTATGTCGCGGTAATGATATATCCTGCTCACAACTGCTTCGTAGGTGGATTAATTAGCCCAACAAAATCCACCGCCCATTTATCAAACACCTGCAATGTTACTTGGGGCATCAAAGGAATCTCATCCCTCCTTAATGGCTTTCCAACTCTCTAGCAGACGTCGCACATATGACAGAATTCCTTAACATCCTTGTGCAGAGTAGGCCAGCAAAGTCCTGTGCACGGGATCTTTTGTGTAGTCACTTTCTTAGCTTAATGGCCTCCCATAACTCTTTCATGGTCCTATTTCAATATCATAGGCCTTTCATTCTCTAAAACACATCATCGCAGAATCCTGTCTACACCCAACTTATACAAATTTTCCACTATCAGCCGATAGTCTATTGCATTCGTAACTAGTTGTGTCTTTTTCATAGCCATGTACTTTGGTGGGGCTACACCAATACTTAAGAACTACACAATATCTAATAAGTAATCGTCAACCATGTGAACTACAAATAGGTGCGCATATGGAAGACTGTCATCTATGTTTCATGCATCCTCTCCAGTTTCTATGCATGATAAGTGGTCAGGTCCTTAGTTCAGCTTTCCCGGTTTCCCTGCAACTTCAAAATCATATTCCTAAAATAATAGAAACCATCTACATATCTCCCCCCCCCAACACTGGCTTGTTGACTAGGTATCACAGTGTAGAATGGTCAGTGCACATCTTAAAACACGAACCCAACAAATAAACGTGAAATTTTGGAGCACATATACCATTTCCAACCCCTCGCGCTCTGTAGTGGTGTAATTATTTTATGCGGTCAACAACTTTCTACTTGCCAATGAAATAGGGTGGTATAAGTCTCCTTCTCCTGGTTGTGTGAAAAATACACCCAATGCTATGGATTTCGCATCCACATGAACATGAAATTCCTTCTTCCAGTCTGGAAATACCAGGATAGGCACAGTCACCAACTTCTGCTTCAAGATTTCCAAACTTTGTTGAAACTCTTCGTTCCACTGAAATTTGACATCCTTATTTAACAATTTTTCCATTGAGGTTGTGATTTGCGCATACCCTTTGATGAAATTCCTATAGTATCCTGTTTTCCCCGATGTAGCATGCAATTGTTGCACTGAAGTGGGTGGTGGTAAGTCAACAATAGCTGCAATATTTGTTGGATCCACCAACAATCCTTGTCTACAAACTACATGACCCAACATAATACCAAATGGTTCACACAAAATGCACTTTTTAGATTTAACAAAATATGGAACTGTGTGCATCTATCCAACATTAAGCGCAAAACCTCAATGTGATTCTTCAATAGAATGAATATTGCCCAATCATCCAGATATGCCTCTAGAAACTTATGAATAAACTCTTTGAATGTCGTGAAAGCCACCCTAGAGAATATTGCTGACACTTTTTTTTGTCCAAATGGCATCACTATATATTGATAGAATCCCCATTATGTCACAAAGGTTGTATTGTGCCTACCCTCTGGCGTGATCTTGGTTTGATGGTATCCTGAGAATCCATCATTGAAGGAGTAGGCTTCCTGACCTCCTACATTCTCATGCACTTCATTTTTAAATGGTGTGTGAAACAAATCATGAAGACAAACATCATGTAACTTGCGCATATCCACACAAAGTATGATCCCTCTAATCTTCTTATCTTGGACCACCATCAAACTAATCCATTCTAATGCTTCAATAGGTTCTATAATTCCTACTTCCAACATTATGTCTATCTCAACCTTTACATTCTCCTTGTATATTGGGTTCAGCCAGTATGGTCTCTGCTTTATTGGTTTAGCATCTGGCTTCAAAGGTATCTTCATCTCTCCTAACTTACCAACAATTCCCTTCATCTTTGAAAATTTAGTGGGAAATGGATCTTGATATTCGCATAGTAGATCGACAATATTTTCAATTGTTTCATCGTTCCAGTAGTCCCCAATGTTTGGAAACTTGGGATTCTCCTCCGTGCTATTATTCATTTTTTTGGTATTTAATGGTTGTCTATAATTAACAGATCCCAACTCAGGTCCTTCTACTGCATGCTCTCCCTCCATCTCTGGCATGTGCACATTTCTCAGGTTATCCTCCTCTTGGTCTTCTTCGGCCACTTCATAACATTTCAATATCTCTTCAACTGTCGCAGATGATCTATGTGCACTGCATATCGGTATAGCTCCTATCACATATTTGGGTGTAAAAATATTAACCTTGATATTCTATAATGTTGCATCTACTGAAGGTACCTCATCTTCAAAACTAAATATTACTTTAAAGTCGCACATCATATCCTCCCCGTATGTTATGCCTCTACGCAATTCCAGTTCTATATACCAATTCTTTGGAATGGTGTCCAACGTGTGCACAAATAGATGCATCCATTCATGCTTTGGCACTACACTCCATGTTGTAATACACTTCGCAACATGTTCTGATGGACAGCTCAACCCTGTGTATTTTTGCACGATATACTCATCGCCAAATTTGACCTACAACAACCTTCTACACTGCTTCCAATCACTCATTCCTTCCTTATGAGAAACCCATCATCTTACAGGGGTCGCTCTCAGCGCAACATCTAATACTAACAACCTTTGTTATTCTAGTATCTTCACTTCAAATCTTGTCGCAAAAGAAGCTACATCTGTAAGACCGTCATACTTCGAGGGATCACATACCTCTGTTCCAATCCAATGTAATGAACATGTGATACTGCATATGTACTTTGTGCATCACACACCTTAGTAATAGTAGTAATAGTAGTAAGGGTAGTCAAAGTAGTGTAAGTAACCCTAGTGCTCATACACATTATGCGACACCTAGTAGCAATACCGCGCAAAAGATAATGGCGGGGCTAAACTACACTTTGAGGATGTCTGTCTTCCATGGGGCGAGGACAGATGATCCATATCAACATTTGTTTGTATGCTAGGCAATATGGCAAGAAAAAAAATTCCAAGATGATGCTACAAAGATTGTGAACTTGGTAAGAACTTTCTAAGAATGCGCGTTGACTTGGCACATGAAGTATTGGAACACTGTGAAAACCAGGACGTTGGATGCTATCAAGTAAGCTTTGATAAAGGAATTCAAGAAACCAAAATATGAGTCACAATGCATTGCTGAAATGAAGGAGATTAGACATTTTTCAAATGAAACAGTCTGGGACTTTGACCAGAGATTCAAAATGTTGATGGATAGGTTAACATTCCAAATTCAAAAGTAACAAGATAAGGATTGGTTCATTGCAAGGTTGTTGCCACATATACGTGGCCCATAGATGCAACAAAAAATTACATCACAGTCAGACACACTAAAGGTTTTCATGAAGTTGGAAGCGTCCCATGTAGGAGAGAACAACACAAGAATGGCTCAAGTTCAACTGCAACTAGCAAGACTAACGATTCAATTGTAGGATATTGCTAAAGGAAAGGAGAAGCATGAAGAGATATGGTGCACAACCTGTAGGAAGGAAGGCCATCACAAGATTGAGTGTCTAGCATATAGAGAGTATTTGGAAATATGATCCCCGAATCCTTTTCCCTAGGCTGGAGGGGTATGGTGCTAGATATGTAGAGGGAATCATCCCCTTGCTACTTGTCCATTGCTACAAAAGTATGTGAGCACCGCAAGAAGTATGTTTTGCATTTTTTGTAAATCAGTAGGACATGATGAGAAGGATTGTTGCGCACTAGACCTCATGAGAGAGTGCACTTCATATGCATAAAAATTCCAAGGGGAGGTTGGACCAGAAGGATCAACATGAAAAAAAAATACCCTGAGGAACTACAACCAAGGAGGATGATGAGGGTTTAGAGGCCGAGGCAGAGGAGGATTTTGTAGGGGTAGAGGACCAATAATCTACTACAATTGTGGTCAACAAGGAAATTTTGTGCGGGATTGAAAGAACCCATGTACAAAATGCACATACTGCAAATAGTTGGATAATGTGACAGAATATTTTCCATTGTTGACATAAAATGGTACCAGAGGAGAAACTAGAACCAAACTCAAAATCTAAATCAGAATCAAAACCAAAACCATATTCCAAATCAGAACTAGAATTAAAATGTACAGATGATTGCAACAAAAGAGCATGACGACCAGCCAAAGCTAGCAACCATTATGCACAGAGGAGAAAGGACATGAGCTGATGCGACATAACAACAATTGTGCACAAGAAAATGGGTTAGGAGAGCCGCAATAAATTTCTCTATGTTTGATCCTCATAGGGATAAAGACACATACATGCAAGCAAGGAGAGAGCTACTAAAACCATATGTTGGTGCATCCTCGTCATGACAAGTATATGATAGAATTCCTGTATATGGCATGTTTCCAGCATATGACTGCTCAATACCAGAGGGTCCAAATAAAAAGGTAAGCACTCTGAGAAACTTTTAAAAATTTTATTTAGAATTGATAAAGGATGAATCTTCTTTAAATATATTGCGCTGGATGATCGACCGGCGCACACAAAATATAGGAGAACTCTCTTTAGTTAACCAGGCGCAACACAATAAAAGGAAAAATAGGGAGTTTTTCCTAAGTGTGCAGATAGGAGATTATGATATGGATTATATCATTCTGGATTTGGGCTCTGATGCAAACATCCTACCAAAGAAAATCTAGGAGATGATGGGTAGGCCAAAGCTGATATGGTCTAACATTCAGTTGAGACTAGATAACCATCACATAATTGTTCTAATTGGAAGGTTGACGGGGGTACCTGTTGATGTGGATGGGGTGCACAACATAACCGATTTTGATGTTATTGAGATTGTAGATGACAACAAACTGTATCCTGCATTATTTGGAATTGGATGGGCTTTTTCTAACCATGCCATTATTGACCTAAAGAAGAGACAAATTATTTTTTAGGGGGACAATCTAAGAGTCATTGCGCCATTGGACCTGACAGGAGGGAGAAGATATGTGGAACCGGTCAGGAATGAAGAATTGAAAAATCTATATAACATGACTAGAAGAATGGAGGACTATGTGAATCCCACAACTGATGGTATGCTCAATCGGTGTAGTATCAACTCTTGTGCATCGGATTCTGAAGAAGCTTTCAAAGACTAGAAACAAAGGATGCACAAAGTACATATGAAAAGGTGTATGATACTGCATATGGCTAACTTCAAACCTCATCTCTTCTAGAATGCTCTTTTACAAACAAGATATTACTATGGATGAATATTGCATCTAAAGGCTAGAGAATTATCTATAAATACATCTTCTCGACTCTAAGCATTAATGGAACAACGTCATGGTTCGATCACAATTATAGTTTTAAAATATTAATCAAATTATATAGATGGTAAATAATTATACTTTCAACTAATCATTTACTCATCAAACTATTTTAAATTCCATACACACCTTCTCAACCCTAACCATTAACCAAACTACAATCTCAATCTCAAGAATCATGAGCATCGTGATCAATCGTGTGTATGGGCATTTATTAATTATCCTACAGTTATAACTCCCCATTTCCTTGTCATCAATAATTTGTATTCTATATTATTAACTATTGCAATTAAATATACTATTTAATTAACCAAACTACAATCTCAATGTCAAGAATCAATGAATGAGGATCATGATAGTGTGTATGGGCATTTATTATTTATGCTATAGTTATAAATGCCCATTTCCCCATCATCAATAATTTGTATTCTATATTATTCATTATTGCATTTAAATATACTATTTAATTAACCAAACTACAATCTTAATGTCAAGAATCAATGAATGAGCATCATGATTGTGTGTAAAAGCATTTATTATTTATGCTATAGTTATAACGTCTCATTTCCCTATCATCAATAATGGTGTAGTCTAAATATTCTACGGTTTTATTGTGTTTGTGTTCCACTTGGAAATCTTTAAAAAATATTAGAATCACAAATATTAGTTATGGAAATTGCATAATTAGGTTGCCATGGGCTATTCGAGGGTGCTGAGTCTATTTATGGATTCAAAAACACAATTTAAGCGTGTAAAAATTTGGATTTTACCAAAAAACAAAATACTGAATTCCGACCAAAACCCATCGTTGAAAAGTAGAATAATAGACTTCTTCATCAATAATTTGTATTTTATATTATTAATTATTGTAGTTAAATATATCAGTTTTGAAAGTTTACATTTAGGTAATTGTGTCAACCCTTAACTGAAATCTCCTTTCATACTAATAAAAGTATGTCATTGGTAAAAATTTACACATTCGTAATATTTTATATATTATATTATTGATTAATCATCTAATAGGAATTAAATTATCTTGACGCACTCATTTCATATTTATTCATATTGTCATTATTTGAAAAAAATAAAATATGTAACAAATATACATTGGTTGATGTTTGAGAGATTCTATAATAAATTTCAAGGGCAATTTAATTATATTACAAAATAGTGACTTAAAAAGTGGACAAACTTAACCTTTCCAGCAACATTTTGGGAATATTTTTTATGGAAAAGATGTTTAGTTTGTCCACATTTAAACTTACTCCATGTTATAACTAATAATTCACCTTTGCAAAATATTGTCTCTTACTTATGTTACTAAGTAATCTCCATTACAATCATATAAGGACTAAGTAATACTAAGAATATACATTAATGACTCAAGAATAAGAAGCTCATTAATATTAGCTCAAATCTCCTTTCATACTAACCAGTATATTTGTCTTCCAATTAGTAATACATCCCAGTATGGGGGAGATGTTGTAACATGTATGTAGCGTTACATCTAATCAAACGTAAAAAGTGATAAAAATAATTAAAAAAAATTCATGTCGGCTCAATAAAATAAAAAATTATGGAAAGTATTTATAAAAAAATCCATGTTGGTTCATAAAATAAAATATTATGAAAAGTAATTAAAAAATAGATGTTCGTTTATAAAATAAAAACTTAAAACTTAAACCCGGATCTATCAATCAAGAGAGATCAAATTTTTTGAGTTTAAATTTAAAAAAAGAAATACACCTCAAGAAATTGGATCCCTCTCGATGCTTGATAGATACGGGTTTAAAATGGATCACATGTTCATTACATGATACTGCATATGATGTGATGCACAAATTTTGTGATGCAGTATCTTACATGTGATGCAGTATCACACACTTTTTCATATGTACTTTGTGCATCCTTTGTTTCCAGTCTTCGAAAGCTTCTTCAGAATTCGATGCACAAGAGTTGATACTACGCCAACTGAGCATACCATCAGTAGTGGGATTCACATAGTCCTCCATTCTTCTAGTCATGTTATATAGATTTTCCAATTCTCCATTCCTGACCGGTTCCACATATCTTCTCCCTTCTGTTAGGTCAAATGGCGCAATGACTCTTAGATTCTCCATTATATAATTTTTTTTACATTGTTTCGGAATAATTTTGGACATTGATTTAGAAGAAAAAAATTGTGAGATATAAAGAGGATAATTAATTATATTAATTTGTTTGACTTTTTATTTTATGGTATTCACAATAAATTTTAGTTTTTTCAAGGTTTTGACTTTATATATTTAAATAAAAGTTTTTGTTTAAATGTAGTAATTTTTTTTCACTTCATTTCAAGGATGGTATTTGGGTTAAATTTTTCACTTAGTAGTTTAGGGACTTGATCCATTACCTTTTGATTTCTTCACATCACTCAAACACTTCAATTAATCATGTGACAAAATAATGTTTTTGGGGAGGTAGGTGCGGGAGGGATAATTTTTTACCCCGGAGGAAAAAAGATAGCAACCTTCGCCTAGGATCTTGGGAGGAGGACGAACAAACAAGCTGAATGGGCAACATTAATGCAAGGTATAGAAACGATGTTCGAATTACACCTTGATTCCTTTCAAGTATTTGGCGACTCATGGATTTTCATTCAATCAATGCAAAACATCCAGTCGGGCAAAGGGAAGGAGTTTGAAAAGGTTCAAAGAAGAATTTTTCCCTTTGTTCCAGACATCTCGAAATTTCACTTCTATCATGTTAGGCACCAAAACAACAAATAATCCGATAGGAAAGCCAATATTATTTTTAAGCTAAAGCAAGGGGATTTATTGATAAACAACAACCTAAGGCCCATTGTTAAATGGACAAGTTGTTTCCAAATATAGTTTTAATGTTTCGATCCAATCCTCCAAGGTCATTTAATGGTATCGCTCTTCATTGTAAGTGGAGATGGGATAATGACGACATATGTGGTTTAGTCTTAATGACAAGCGGGACAGATGGTTCACGAAGGTGGTGGGTGGGTGTGAGCTATGTATGCTCCAGCCTAGTCTCCATTGCCATTATTCCCCCTGCACGTGTTCAATGTATGGACTCTCACGAATGATTTAGCGTATGGATATGGATGATCCTCTGCACGTGTCTGGCCTCTCCCTTTTAGGAAGCGTTCATTATCTCTTTGGATTCTTAAATGTGTCCGAGAAAATCAGTAGTGGAGTAGGGATTGAATGTGAAGAAGGGTCTTCGTTTGAAGGAAGCGTTGGAGAAATGGAAAAGATGTTAGTTGAGTCTTCCCTTGTAGAGGAAAAATCCACGAAGAAAATCCTGGATGAGGTTCAAGATTTGAAAAAATACATGGTATATTTTATAAATGTGTTGCAGTGTGTGTTGAGGTCTCAAAGAAGGTTCTAGAGGAGGATAGGATGATTTCATTGGATATTTCTGGAATTGACTCCCATGTGGATTATTTAGAGAGTGGGTACCAGGTTCAAGTAGGTGAAGTCAAGGATATCCGGAATTACGTGCAAGATATGGAGAGGTTGTTGAGCTTTAGGCATGAGTAAATGCGTCGAGTTGTTGATAAGTTGAAGCGATCCCACCAGGAGTAGAGAATGAGTGCAAAAGAGAGAAAAAAATCTCATTTCATTCAAGTGAAGGAAATTTTAAAAGAATTGCAAGCAAACATCAATGGGCTAAACAGGGGAATCAGTGGGCCATCTCGTGAGCGGACCGAAGCCTCCCCAATGGATGAAGTTTCTATCGTTCAATTGGTTGTGGATGAAGACCTGGTGAAGGAATGATGCCCTCTAAATTTGTTTCTAGTATCATATATGGTTTTTTGTCGATATTTATGTGGTCATTTTATTAGAGTATACTTTGTTAAGGGAAATAGGATAGCTTTTGGGAATCTTTGTAGTATTTTCTATCGATCTGAGGATATTGTAGACTTGGATTGTATGGGTGTATTTTGCATAGACCTCTCTATTAAAAAGAATTGGTGCCCAGGGGGTGATATGTAAATCATGTTTTATAATATAAATATGCTTTCTCATTTCTGTTAAAAAAAACATGACAAAATATTTTTTTTAAACCTAAATGTAACAAAATTTATTATAATGACTTCCACTCTTGCATAGGGCATGAGCTTGTTTCCTTCTATCAAAATAAGACTAGCATGGGTTATGAGATATTAGCTTGTTTCCTCACATAAAAAAGAGTAACTCTTAGCCAATTATAATCACTTTTAAATCTTACTCTAAAATCAAAAACCATATCCATAAAATCAAGACTACCTCTTAGCCAATTATAATCAATTTTAAATCTCACTTTAAAACCAAAAGCCATCACAACCTAAATAGTATCTATAAAATCAATATCCTTTATAATCATGATTTAAGCTACCTTAATAAAATCATACGCTTTCTAGAATATTTATTGATTACATTTTTATGTATTATTTATTATTGACATTGTATATTAATTGCCATTTTATGAAATCGTTTATGCATTCTTTAAATTAAAATTGGGGTTCTTCACTGCGTCACAATTTTCTTAAGACTTGGGTTTGTTCACTGTGACACAATACTTTCAAGATTGGGGTTTTTTCACTGTGGCATAATCTATGACATTTTCACTGAGGCATTTTTACAGGATATTTTTAATATTTGGCTTTGTCATTAAGGCATTTTTTTATGGAGCATTTTCATAAAGACACTTTCAACACATCTTTACGAAAGCACTTTCAAAGATTTTGGAATTTTCATAGCATGTATCCAAAACCCTAATCCACTTGCTTGATCTAATCAGGTGCACAATCATTCTCCCACCTTTGGTTCTAATTTATTTTATTTTATTTATTTAAAACTTGTTTTTACCCTAGAAATATGAACACCTCACCGCATTTACCAAAGACTAACAAAGGGATACCTAGCATAGTTACCCTACATATTCTTTATGATTATATAGACTCCATAGAGAAATGTAGGGATGAAAGAGAAGCTAAACTTCAAATTGAACTAGAGGCCATGCTTGATAATAAATTTGCATCCTTTGAAGAGAAGATTCCAAAACAAATAGACAAGAATATCAGAGTGTTGCAGAATAATTTGCACACAAAGGAGATTAGATTACAAGAAATGGAAAATCAAAGCCAAGAAACAAAACAACCAACCCAATAAGGAGAGATTGGTAATTTAGAAAATCTTGAGATGAAGAGGAAGATTAATGAACTAGAAGAAAAGGTAAATAACAATCTACTAAATAGTATGGAAGGTAAATTGGATATCATATAGGAAATAAATAACATGATGGAATTAGACCATGAGCGTAACAAACGAGCCTTGAACCTCATAATTTTTTGTTTGAATGGGAGGCTGAAGATGATACGCCAGCTCTAATCGAGGGAAAACTACATAATAGGTTACAATTGAAACTAATTGTCTCACAGAAGCCAGGAGGTTGGGGAAACTAATTGAAAATAAAGATAGGCTAATTCAGATTAAGGTTATCTCTAATTACCATAAATTTGGCATACTCAATAAAACCCCAATTTTAAAAGGATCGGGAATATTTATAAATGAAGATCTGATTCCAGAATATCAAGCCGAACTAAGAAAGGAAGTTCAAAAGGTAAAATAAGCTCGAAAGGAAGGAAAATGCACATTAATTATAAATATAAAGGTTGTCATTCAAGATAGAGACCAAAAAGATAATAATAAATAGGAATTTGGCACGCTCCATATCTTCTCTTGGATTTGTCAGGGCTTTCCATGGAATAGAGGTCCTGTGTTAAGTTGTATTTCAAATGAAATTGATATTATATTACTGGTTGAAACTTGGGAGCATGAAGAATCTAAGGTCCCTACAATAGATGGATTTGTATTATGGTTGATGTAGCTAGTGTTTTCACACCAGCCTTTGCAAAGGGGCACCTACTAAGGATTATGGAACCCTTAGTAGAAGTTCAAAAATATAGATAATGATGTGTGAGTGTAAATAACAATGAAAATAAATCGAATTACCCCATAACAATGGTAGAGAAACCAACTCTTGGGTGCATATCACTCTACAACTAGGGTTAGGGGTCTTGAGAGTCGATTTCTAAGATAACCTTGGCGGCCATGGCTCCTTCCATGGCCGCCCTTTCTCTATGATGGTTTCTCCTTCTGCTTTGGATTGGAGGCGGCACCTTCGCGCGGTGACCCATTGGGAGGCAGGCTCCTCCTGTTACCCAGTGCCGGTAGCAACGAATTTTCATGTTGAAGACCTGAACTAGGGCTGGGCCAGTGGTAGCTTGTCTCTAAACGATGACGACGGCTTACTTGCTGAGGTAGTCGAAGCACCCATGGCTCTGCGGCAGTGGTACGTGGCAATCGAGCTACTCGTGGGCTCTCTCCCATCGACGGGCGGCTGTCTCTTCGGTGGTCTCCTAATTTCAAGTGGCGACGGATGCTTCTTTCCAAGGGGGAGACGTCTTCCTTACGGTTGGGCGTCTTCTCTCTTGGCTACTCGAGTTTTCATCACAAAACTGGTGGCTCTTCCTTCCCTTCAAACTTTCTGGGGTTACTGTTGCTTGGAGCCTTTTCTTTTGGGCGTCTTTCTTTTCATCTAGCTCTATATGAGCGGGATTTTTCATTGTATTTTTTAGTTGTAGGTTATTATTTTCTTGGGGTGTTTTGGCACTTGATTCTCTGATACTTGAAGCTGAAAAGCTTATTTCCATAAAGGGCTCTTTGAAGCTCTTATACAGTATGTAATTTGATTACCTTTTTAATGAAATTACGGTTTTTTCCAAGGAAATAAAAAAAACAATGAAAATAAATATAACTAATTACTGTAGTAAAAACAACAAATAGATCGGAACCCATGAAGTATTTTTTGTATTATTGTGCAAACAAGGGTTTACAATAAGAGTTACCTCAGAAGGTGAGTAGATGTGGGCCCTCGTAGTTGTACGAAGAGTAGTGCGTCGAGTCTCCAGAGTACCTTGCTCTTCTCCAAATGCTCAATAGGTGGCCAAGACTCAACTGAATGGGGAACAAAAGCTCAAGATGGTAGGCTAAAATTCAACGGGAATTTTGGCAGCATAAGGGTATGAAGAGTTGATCATGGATGTGAAATGGGGGGCCTCCATCACCTTTTTATAGTGATTCTAGGTGGTGGAGTATTGACCCATGGTTTTGGGCAACCAATAGTATTGGCTAGTGGTATTTTGAATTTTCCCTCTTTTTTTATTTTATTTTGACTTTTTCCCCTTTTTCTTTTTCTTTTTTGGGGATTTTGACCATTTTTAATGGGATTTATCCTTTTTTGGAGGATTTTCATTAATTGATGAGGGAAATAATGATTTTATGCCCATTTGGTTACCAATTTAGGGATTTTTGGGGTTTTGGAGGCAAAAAATGTAGGAAAAAGTGGTAAATGGGTTATGTGACTAGGGAGATGAGCTAGGTGAACAATTTTGGGGTGTTAACAGATTTCCCCCTGATGTGTGAGGGAAGGAGCTTATCGTATGGCCGATAGACATCATAGGTTCTGAATTTTTCCAAGGGTGTGACCATTGTGATGGCGGAGAGCAGAAACTAGTTGGAGACCGAAACATGTGCTTCATACAAACTGCAAGGGCTACAACTAGAAATACATCACCTCAATAATGGATGAGGAACATAATCTCAAATATATGGACGACGTAGACATACCCATGCTCGTATCAAGATATACAAATAATAATGAGGCCCAAAGGGGTCATGATCAATACATAGAGAATTGTTGTGTACATCATAATGGTCTAGAGGGGACACAAATCTGGGACATACTCATGGTCCGACCATGATTGATATGAAGAATTGAGATATGGAAACCATGGAATTCATCTCGAATGCGGTACCATGACAACCGATGCTCTGCTCGATATGAAGATGTTCAAGAACTGTAAGGACTCAACGACTGAGAGTCGGAATCTCAAAGGTACACTGAAATGCATCTGAACTGGATACTCTAGGAAGCACATAGTTGAAGGGCTTCCAAACACGGTCGCCAACACAGCCTGGATATCTGCGAGAACATACAACTGGGGGGTTCCAAATAGACTCACCAATGTGCTAGAGTCAGGGGACATCTAGGGTCTTCGACCAATAAATGAAGGGACCAATACCCTATACGAATCTCAATGGTGTGATGATGGAGTTGAATTCGAGCATGTGAGAAACAACCATTCTAAGAGGCACTAAGTACTTCTCTCAGATGGTCCGTAGGAACTCACCACTGATGGAGATGAGTCCAAGGTACAAGGACCTATGGGTATATCCTCTGGAATAGATGTGTTGGCGTCGACAGAGGGAGACCTACAAATACCAAGGCAATGATGTTTCCTTGATAGGAGCGCGAGGTGTACAACCAATATGTGATGGTACTAGACGTGTAATTGACACAGTGTGGGGGGTGAGTATGAGGGTTGGGTAGTGATGGGACTCAAACTTCCTTTGTTTAGAGTATGACGACAAGGTTGACCTGGAAACATATGAAACTGACTTCGGGAAGGGGATCATAGCTTAGGGGATCAATGGATGTGGCTGCAATGGGGGAGACTCAAGGGGGGAACTGATGAGTGATATCAGGAGACTCCAAGGGTGACATATTGCAGAACACTTTGAACAAAGGAGACTAAGCTGGGGATGTTTCCATAATAGTAGGACTAGTTGTGAGTTGTCGGGGCACTGAGAGGCACTGTTTGGGCCTTCTTCATGGTTTAAGGAGCTCGAAGAAGGGATAGAAGTGTGCTTGAAATGATACCGTCGTGTGTATTTGTACGAGCCCAGGATGGTGCATGCTCGTGGGTGATTTCAATTTTAAGGAGTCTGAAAGCGATAAGAAGACTCTGAAATGGTGGAAAGGTATCGTCATGTGGATTTATACGAGCCCGGGACGGTGAATGCTCGTGGTCGCTTTCAATTTTAGAGAGTCTGAAAGTAATAAGAAGACTCCAAGGGGCTTCTTTTTCGTGTGCTAGTCCCCAAGGCTCGAAAAAGAATAAAAGTATGCAATGGAGAACTCTTCTAGCCGTTGTGACTAGAGTATTCCTTTTTCGTAATAGTCTACCAAGTCCGGAAAAGGGTCAAACTTATACTAGATAGATGCCCTTTCAAATACTTTTAGCGAGCATGAAAGGAAGCAAGATTGCTCAGTGATCTTTTCATTCTTTAAGGAGTCAAAAAATATCTTAACAAAAACTCCCTGAGTGCCTTTTTCGTAAAGGAGTTGCTTGGCTCGAAAAAGGGATAAAAGTATACCGAACAGATGTAAAAGCCAAGAAAGGAGGAAGTGTTCAATCAATGGACAAACATGGAAACCAAGAAGGGGAGGGGGGAACACTAATAGGGCATCCTTGCAGGCATATGAATGGTGGAAAAATAACGCAATAACTGCAGTATGGAGGGAGCGAAGGGTTCATGAATAGGCCACGATTGACAAAATGGTCAAAGTGGTGCAAAAAACAACTGTGTCCCGTGTGGCACGTAAATCAAGATGGCGAGGGGCGTGGAAAAAATGCCCAAAAAAATATTGAATGAGAGCAAGAAATGATCTCAAGCATCATCACAGGCATGGAATTTTGAATCCGGTGGTGCAAACGACACGGAAAACGGAGGTCAGATGACTCTAGAAAGCAAAAAAAGGGGCAAAAATGGCTATAAATAGCAAAGGAGCCCACCTCCACATGTCATTTTCACTGTGAAAATTGGGAGGAGTGTGGAAGGGCCCAAAAGGGAAAATTTAGATTTCTCTCAATCTATCTGGTGGAATTGAGTTATGTGACTTGCAAGTAAGTATTTTAGTGATTTATGGCCTTTTTTATGCTTTTTGGTTTGGATTTGGTCCTCTGGGGAGCCCTAGCAAGCTTGGCTAGGGAACCACTACGTCGGAGCATGATTTTCGAGGGAACTAGTGTGCCCAGGGTGCGGCTCTGGGTCGTACAGTCACACAGTTTGGGTGCGACTGTGGGTCGCACAACCGCGCTCTGGAGCGCGGATTTTGCTAAGAAAAGCGTGCTCCAAGCGCGACTATGGACCATACAGATGTGCTCGAGGAGCCCGCATTTAAAGGGGAAAAGAGCGATCCAAGGCGCACCTGAGGAGAAAAAATGCGCGCTTTGGAACACGTGTTTTTTCTTTGGATGGGTGGCCTAGTCTTTGGGGGACAAGCTTGTTGTTTTACACATTACTAATGAGGTTTTTTTCATGTGTGTGCAGGATTCCGAGAGTGAGTTGGCGACAGCGAGAGCTTGATAGGATATTGGATGGCATCATGGATGATGAGGATTTCCAAGATACTTTGGCCCAGTGTGTTTTACTGAAGTTTTCTAGGGTGCCCCCAATGCGTTCAGTGAAGCTACTGCTGAAAAAATTGGTGGAGTTCTGGGATGTCGATGTGGGGGCATTCTTGATTCAGGGTGAGCGGATAGAGGTATCGCTCACTGATGTGTACTTTCTGACGGGGATCCCGCAGTTGGGTATGATTGCAAAAACCTAGCTAAGGAATCCCATTGATGTGTCTATGGAGGACCTACTAGAGTGTCATTGTTATGCCATAGCTTATGTGCATGACAATGTGATATTGATCTATGAAATAGAGATTCTGGAGACTCGAGCTATCGTGGAACTGGTAATGCGGATACTGGAGTCAAAGGTGCCCCATAGGATCGCTGGAGGGAAAATGATGCTGGTAAAGAAGGCTTTAGCGGGTACATACTTTGGTTGGGGACAGATGTACTTGACAGCTGTTCGACGAGAGCTGAACAAGGTGAGTCGCACAGGAGGGGATTTATGTTTCCATTAGTTCCTATGCTCATTCTTCTTTGAGCGAGTTCCGACGGTGCGACCGCACAAGGCAATGCACGATGGTGGGCCCACCAAGCCAAGGATGCGGTGATGGGACGAGATGATGAATCGCAGTGGTGGGGTACTAGTGGGTCAACTCTTCACTCGAGAGTTGTTCACACAGTAGTGAAAGTTGCCAATGGTGATCGAGGACTTCCCTTATGTAGGTATGGACTACAGGGGGATGCGGAGCTACCACAACCTCCTATCCAGGCATGGGGACCAGATGGTATGTATCTACTCACTTTACAGTATCATGTTGTTTCTACTCCATAACATATGTGATAGCTAAATGATTGTTATGATACTGAGACTGATGATGTTCTTTTGTGTGCATATGTGGGGTCACGGCCGCCGGCAGGATACTGGGCACGTAGGGGCTGAGTGGAGGGAGTGTACTCTCTTGGGCGTCGGAACCGTCGACAGAGGAGTGCTTCTACGAAGTTGGAGACGCTATGTGAAGGTATAGGCCACCTACTGGATGGAGTGATTGATGATGGATGGCAACATCTAGATCAGGAGTTGATCGACATTTGCTATGACGCTCCACGGGAGTGGAGACTAGTGATGCGACGGATTGCGATGGAAGTTGAGGTAGTGAAGGCCATGGAGCGAGTTGATGCCCCATATGATTATGAGGAGGAGGATACTGAGTCAGATGAGGAGGAGGAGGAGGAAGACGAGGAGGAGGAGGAGGAGGAGGACGACGACGACGACAACGACGACGATGGGGATGACTCAAATGACTAGGCAGTTGATGGAACTGCTCCCCAATGTGATGAGCATGGGGAATTTTTGTACTCGATGATTATTTTTATGACGAGGAAGCTGTTGGGGCTCCTCAATGCATTGATGTTTATGTTATGATGTAAACCCTATGATTTTCTGATGTTATATATATGCACGTGGATGCACTTTATTATGATGATGGTCCTCTTTTTGTTTTTATGATGTTGTATTCCTATATTATGCATATGTGCATGTGAATGATATGATGATGCATTCTTGTGGTTTACTTCCTACATGTTGTGATTGATATGCCATTCTAGAACATTATTAGCCATTTGATCTGCTACATTGTTCTGAATTCGTGGGACATGGATGACTGTAATAAACTCAAACTATCTAATTAGTTGTTTTGAGTGCATGCTTTATAAAAAGGCAAGCATCCCGTACCTGGTAAAAGTGATTGAGTTGGGAAACAAGGAGCTGGGAGTCAAGAAACACACGAAGGTGATGAATTCCCAACTAGAGGGCAGCATTCAGGAGACCAGTCACAACATCGTACTCAGCCTCGTTGTTAGTGGCAGAACCAATACACACTCCGTCGAGGTGGATCAACTCGTGTGAGGGGGAATATAATACCCAAGCTACTGAGGCAAGGTTTGGAGACCATCTAATTTTGCGCCGTCAAAAAAATCGACATACAGTGGAGGAATAGGATGCATATGTGGTCATGCATGGAAGCATACTGTAAGGTTCTGGATGCAAAAAGTGGAAAACAAAAAGGGGAAGAAAACTATACAACACATACTAGTTGGTGCGAAAAAAGTTAAGGAAAAAATCGCTTGAGATACAACCCGTTGCCAGGGTTGGTCAAAGGGTGTCTTTCATAATCGGTAAGTATGTATGCCCCCTTATCGAGGTAGGTTTGGAAAATGTACGGGCTTCGCCACATGGATTCAAACTTTCCTTTGTCGTGCTTGCCATGAGTTGGTCATAGACGAGCATTAGGTCTCATTCTTGGAATTTGTGTGGGTGGACGCGTTTATCATAATGGGATTTGGAGCAATGTTTGGCAACCTCGATGATTTGTAAGGCTGCTCGTTGGTCTTTGTCGGCTTGTTCCAACAAGAGTAAACGTTTATCAAGTGGTGAGGTATCCGGGAGAAGTTCCACGACAACGTGTAAAGCAGGGATTTGACACTCAATGGGGAGAACAGACTCTAAGCCATGAATTGAATGGAAAGGGGTAAAACCTATGGCAGTCTTAGTAGAAGTGCGGTAATCCCAAAGTGTAGGAAGCAACATATGGTGCCAATTTGACTTATGCTTGTTCACCGTTCGTTGAAGGATTGTCTTCAGGATATTATTGATAGCCTCAACTTGGTCGTTCCCTTGAAGGTAATAGGAGGAGGCGTACTAGTGGTCAAACTTGAGGAAAGTGGTCAACTCTTTCCAAACTGTGTCCTCGAAGTGTTTTTACATGGTCGGATACGAGTTGTTTAAGGGACCCCAAATCGAGTAATGACATGGTTAAAAAGGAAACGTGTCGTGGTCTCAGTCTTGCAATTAAATGTGGGCATAGCCTCGACCCATTTAGTGAAATAATCGACAGCCAGAATGATGTATTTATGGCCACTTTCCAAGGGGGGTTGCAATCCATAAAATCAATGGCCCGTTTGTAGAAAGGGCCCACGGTGATTACTAGATGGAGAGGGGTAGGAGGGGTCCTGGATTTAGGGGAAAAGAGTTGGCAACTTTGGAAATGTTTGACTGTTGTAATGCAATCTATGAAAAGGGTGGGCCAGTAATACCCAACACGGATGACCTTTTGGGCAGTTTCCATTCCTAAGAAGTGGCCACCACAGGCTCCTCTATGACAGTCGTTTAAAACTTTTTCATCCTCGTAATGTGTGAGGCATCGCCATAAAATGGTGTCGACGTTTCATCAGTAAAGGACATTGCCGATAAGGAGGTACTGTGAAGCGTGATGGCGGATGCGACGATGATCATCACGATCGAGGTTGGATCAAAACATCTGTGTTCGTAGGTATACAAGAATATCACCATACCATGGGTCATCCAACGAAATAGTGAACAAGTGGTCGTCAGGAAAATTAGTGATGATCGGAGGTGATGCTGACAAAGATGGTAAGTCGGTCATGATATGTGCCAATGCAAGGGCTTTGGTACTCTTGGGTGTAACAAATTCCAGGTCATATTCTTATAGGATAATGATCCATTTAGCCACACGGCCTTGAAGGAGGCTACGACTCAAGAGATAGACCATAGGGTTGGAGTCTGCCACAACTATAGTTCGGCTCATAAGAATGTAGTGGCGAACCTTTTGAACAGAGAAGACGACGGCAAGGGCCAACTTCTCCTCATGGGGATAGCGTACCGGTGGACCAGATAACGTCTGACTCACGTAGTAGATGGCACATTCTTGACGCACACTATCTTATTGGACTAACACACCAGAAACGACATGTTTGGATGCTGAAACATAGAGGATGAAATCCTTCGAGAAATCGGGAGGTGAAATCAATGCAGCAGAAGTCAAGGCTTGTTTTAATGATTCAAACGCCGCTTGTGCTTGTTCGTCCCAAACAAAGGGAATGTGGGTACGAAGCAAGCAAAGGAAACCATGAACTTTGGTAGCATAGTCAGGAACGAAGCAAGGAAGAAAATTGGATTCCCCCTGAAGCCTATGTAATTGGCGTAATGTACGTGGTGATGGGAGGTCCAAGATGGCTTGAACCTTCAAAGGGTCGATAGTGATCCCTTTTTGGGAAACAATAAAACCCAATAACCTGTCGACGAGAACGCAAAAAACACACTTGAGGGGGTTCCAGCAAATGTTGTATTTGCGACAATGCAAAAAGACTTGCTGGAGATCGTCCAAGTGGCCGGATAGTTTCTTGGATCGAGCGGTGAGGTCGTCCAAGTATACGAGGATAATATGGACCAAGTCGTGAAAGCAAAAAGTCATGGCCCGCTGAAATGTGGCACCAACATTTTTAAGACCAAATGGCATAACGCGGTAGGAAAAGGTGCCCCATGGAATAGTGAAGGCAGTATTATACAGATCCTCTTTACGAATTTGAACCTGATTACAGCCAGAGAAACCGTCCATGAAGGATATAATCTCATGACCCGCACATGCATCAATGAGTTGATCGATGAAAGGTGTAGGAAATTTGTCTTTGGGACAAGCTAAATTCAAATCAAGAAAATCGGTACGGACACGAATGGTGCCCTGTTTTTTGTTAACCGGCACTGGATTGGACACCCATGTGGTGTAAGCAATGGGATAAATGAACCCAGCTTGTCGTAATTTCTCAATTTCGGCCTTCACGACTGGTAATTTGGAGGGGTGAATGGGTCATTTTGGCGGACAGGCGGGATGTCAGGCCAGGTATCAATACGGTGCTCAACAATGGTGAGATCAAGACTAGGAATCTTAGTATATGACCAAGTGAAAACATCACAAAAGTCTTGGAAGAGCTTCTTGTAGGCATTGACTTCGTCTAGAGTACCGAAAGAACCTAAAGTAATGTTCTCAACTGTACCGAGTGTGACGGAAATATTGACCTAAATGGTAGGCGAGATGTTAGCCATGTTTCCTTCCTCGAAGGCATCAAGAGTTGGGATGGGGTTCTTGAACCAATTCACTTAGCTATGGATGAAGTCTTTGGACTCTATAGAAATTTGGTTGGTCGTAACAAGGGTGGACTCCTCAGGAATGAAGTAGGCTCTATGATGCATGTCATCCCAAGGGAATTCAGGTGCAATTAGTGCTTCGAGGATTTCTTCATCACTGCGAAAACATTGTGTGGACAAATCGGAAGAGGTAAAGCTGGAGGTCAGGGGAATGGTTGGTTCGCCACTTGTGGAAATCATGTAAATAGTATTAACCTCTGTCGAACAGGAGGATTCAGGTGGGTGAATATCCTCAATGGTAGTAATGGATGATTCTAGTGCAGACTGACGCATTTCATGTAGCACCAATTGATACTCTGTTAAGTCTGGACAATGATGAGAGTAATGGCCGTAAACTCCACATATATTACAGGAGTGGTTGGTGCGCAACGATTTGTTATGTGGTTGGGGGGTAGTTGGAAATTCGACAATGACTATAGTGGGGTCATCGTCCAATGTCTTCATGTGTGCTTGAAGATCGGGTAATTGTGGACAATTATGTGTTAGATGGCCCAACTCATCGCAAAAGGCACACTTGGGGGGTGCGCAGGATGAAGGGGGAGGGTGCAAGGTTTTAGTAACATTTGGTGCGGTATGAGTGTGCGTGGCTCTACCCCCAACGTTCTTGGATGGCTAAGGGGTAGTGTTGGAGGAAGATGGTGCCACCACACTGGGAGGTGGATGATTGGCGGTGGTGATTGGTTGTACAGGTTGAATAATTACTTGTGGCGTTAGAGTGGGATTAGCGGCAGGTAAATACCACACAGGAAGTCCTAACGTCAACCCTAGGAGATTTAGTGTGACCATGACAGGCATACTGACTACCCCTGATGGTGGAAATAAGAACGAGATTGTGTGGATCGGTGTGGCTCCAACATGGTTAGGTACCAATGGTGGTTGGGGCAGGAGTGGGGGTTGAGGGTTAGGGACCGATTGACTTGACGAAATGGTGCACAATTCATAGGTCTCAACGACCAGAGGGGGAGGCGGTACAAAATAAAATGTGGAGACCATTGGAGGCTATGAATAAATGCCAAGTCTGACGATGGAAATCAATGAGTTAGGCGCACCATAAACGGGTTGTTCGACCATGGGGAGAACATTTTCGAGTGTAGCGAGCGTGTTCAAGTCATAGTAACTGACCTAGTCGATTTTAACAACCGTCCCTCGTGGGGGAACATCATAAGCCGAAATATAGAGGAAGAAACAACCTTCATGGAGAACATGTAGCTTCGTCCTAGGAGTAGGTTGTAGTCGAGTTGGGCGTTGACGACTTCAATGTCAATCATGATAATTTTTCCAGCTAATTGGATTGGAACATTATCCAGAAGGCCTTCCAGTTGAGATGAACGGCCATCATAAGCTCATAAGGCGGTCGTGGATGGCTGTAGAGTAGGGGATCCTAGCTTCTGCCACATGAATGTAGACATGACGCATGTGGAGGCACCCTCATCGATGATGCACCGATGGATGACAAGATTTGGATTGACACAGAGACTTGAAATGCTAACGTGGAAGGCATGCATGGTTCAGATTGGTCTAAATTGAATGCCATCATTCGTGAGTCAGAAGGGTCGATTGCACCTATGGCATATAACAATGTTTTGTGCTACACTAGGCAGTTCTTTAAAACTTCCAAGGCTGACATAGCAGTGGGGGATTGAGCTAAGTCATCCACGATGTTATAGTTGGGGGTAGCTCGAGCATTGGGGTTGTTATTGATGCGGCGCAGAGGGAATCTAGGAGCTTTGGGGGTCCCGTCGAACGGTGTTGGGGGTAAACGTAACGACTGATATATGGGAAGAGTGGTAGCGGCCTTGTCCGCAGGAATGGTTTCATTGGTTGAACCATACTAGTTACGGCATGTTTGAAGGTTGATATCAGCCGAAGACATCATTAAAAGGTGGTGGGTACCTGAGTCAACGTGTTGACAACCAGGAGAATTGTAAGTAGATAGTTGTGGAGGTGAAGCAACCCCTTGAGGGGGAGCCAAAGGTTGGGTGGATACTACCCCTTACGTGGGTAGGGGGTTCTATAACACCATAGGTTGTGCATTAGGTTGCAGGGGGTTTGGCAGTGCATTATGTCCTTGGCGTTGAGCATCGTCACTCCAGAGTTGGCGAGCTCACTCTAAATGGGGAAAATTGTGCGTGTAATGGCTATAGACCCCGCAAATAGAACATGGGTGGTTCGTACATAAGTTGGGGTTTTTACCTTGTCGAGGTTGTCGATCAGGATTTTGGTTAGCCAGTGCGGCACAATTATTATCAGGTGGGTTCGGTGGTGGGTCGCCTCTACTGGGAGGCTGGTTATTGCCTCGATTACGTCTGTGTCCCCTATTTTGTTGTCCTTGTTGATTATATTGGGAAGGTTGGTTCTGTGGTTGGTTTTTTTTAGCATAAAATTTCCCTTGGGGAATGGGGGGGGTTGCGGTTGAGCAGGTGCATGAGCAACCGATAGTGGATAGTAAGCGAGAGGTGCTTGAGGTTGTGCGGGTGCGGGTGCAGCCAGTTGATGGTAGTAGGCAGGAGGTGCGACAGGGGGGGTGTATGCTAGTGGGGTGTGACCGTAGCAATGCACTGAACACGAAGGTCCATGTATATGAGGGGCTTGGACCATGGGAACATTCGAAGATGTTGTTCCAGAATGATCCATGGCACACAAAAGGTCGGGACCACTACTCATGGTGGGTGGTGTAGAGATGGGTGTAGGATTATACGTCGGGGTGCTGGTGGGGGGAATATGGACATATGGCTGACTACGAGATGCAACGTGTCCAATAATTCCATCAGCAACGTGGGATGCGTCAGGCATGTACTTCATAGTGAAATCACCGCGAGGAGCATAAGGTAAAATGGAGTAAAGGTATCCTGACTATGCACAGATAAGGTCAAACTGTTGGGCTTTAAGTATGGCTTCTTCTTAGGTTTGGGGTCATTCAGATGCCACATCCTTGGCGAATAACTGGTATGAGAGACTTCGAGAACCAATCTAAAAAGATGTGATCATCTAACTTGATCTTACACAAACTACGACGTCTATGACATTCATGGATATGGTCGTTCATATAGGTAGTCGTGTTCTGTCTGTAAGATAGTAAAATCTCAACACCAGCGTCATAACGGACTAGTAACTAGAAGAACTACAGGAAATTCAAAGTGAGGGATGTAAAAGTGGAGTGTGTCCCATGTGGATGTTCAATATACCACTTGGTTTCAACACTGGTGAGTGTCCATTGTAAAAGGCGTAGGCAGATCGAGTCATCCACTATGGAGTTGGAGGAATGCCATAAGTGGAAGGACATGATATCATTTTGGGGGTCCTCACCACCCTTCCCCTCGAATTTTTGGATGTCTGAAGGGATTTTGGTAGGCATGGGAGGCCATGTAGGGTCATGTCGGATTAGATCATTTTTCAATCGGGCCAGATCGAGTAGGTTAATACTGGCCATGAATGGAAAACTAGCAGGAGGATGTGACGTGGTCGAAGTGGCCTGCATGCTAGCCATGGCGACGATCATGGGGACACCACCACCGAGTGGTGGGGGTAGCAGCATGTGTCATAACAGGGATCGAGGGACCGCTGGTAAAGGGCGGAGGTATCGAGGTGGAAGGGCCAGTGCCCCCAAGGCTACTACTGGTGACCAAAGGGACAGTTGTTGGAACATATCTTCTCCCAATGGGTATAGAAGTAGTGACTAAAATTCCAGGTGTATGTCATGTAGATGGCATAGCAGGGATCGATGTTGAAATGGTGGTTGGGCCAGTGGTGGATCCACTGCCAAAATCCCCGCCATTAAATGGGTTGGGATTCATGTTGGCCATGGGCTAGACGGAGCTATGTATGTGGGTAAATCTGATTCAGAATTAGAGGTGAAAAAAGGAGCATCGAGATGAATATATGGCTACGAAGAGGTGTGTCTCAAGGGAGCGTGACGAGTGGGGTCGAGCAGACCATACTACGGGGACTGTCCCCATAGGCGACGAGAGTGTCTTGGTGAATCAATGGTGATAGGTATAAAAGTGCTAAAGAGTTGTGGTAGATAAAATTCTCAAAAATCCTTGTGCAATCGTGTTTGCAAAAGGAGAGCTCGTAAAAAGACGGCACTCAGGCCAACAAGAAGCTCAAAAAAACTTGTTGCAACAATGTGCTACAACAAGCAGAGCAACAATAAAAAGGTCAGAATACCAATAAGGAGCACTCCTAGAAATAAAAAGGTAAAGTCACTAACCAATGGGGTATAGGAGCATGCAAATGCCTATCTAAAAGATATGGAAGCTCACACAAATCGTATCCCCTGCAGGGTGATGAAATCCGGAGTCAGGAAATACGAAATGCAGAACCAAATGGCTAAAAGATATCCCTCTACCGAGAGGGACTACAGGTAAAAGAGTCCTAGAAGAATGGAAACTAAGATAACCTATTCATGGCACGTCCAGAAAGGTGTCTCACCGCTTCAGTTCTTTGGTTGTCGCGCACCTGGTATGGGCGTCATCATGCACAAAGAGAACAACGAGTTGGTATCCTTCAGTACAGAATGGAGAGTTGTATTCCACTCAGACTTCTGGAACCAGTCTTGCCACTTTTCCTCCTAAGGGAGATGCCCTCCGACAAATCGGTGTCAACCGTACCAATAAATAATAGGGGATTTTGGGTCCCTAAAGGAAAACAACTATGTTTCAAATGTGTATGACAAAGGGGGTGTTATTTGGATGCCTAATGCCAATGTCCTACCTAGCTACAAAGTTGTTTTTGGGCTCCCTAAGTGGGGTTAATGTGTGTTTGAATTAAGTCATTTTAGTCTCACTTGAATTATGGGGAGTGTGTGGGTGCACAAGTGGTGTAAACCCAATATCGCTAGTGATAAATGTTGAAATAAACAACTGAGACTGAAATAAAAAGTACTAAATCCTATGTGTAAAAGAAATGAGCTCGCTGAAATATAATGCAAGAGATAGAAATACAGTGAGGATGTATGCAAAGTGAAATGTCCCAAATGCTACAACAAGCAAACAACAGAAAAGTACCAATAGCAAAATGGATGCAGGCCAACAGGAGGTTGTTTGGGAAAGACAAGAGGAAAAAAGAGTTGCAGGGTGCGTCTGTGAAGTGAAAAGTCACGATATGGGTGTTGCAGGCTACAGAACAATTCGTGTCGAAACATGAAAACAGAAACCGGAAATAGGGCACGGGTTTTTAGGCTCATAGGTGCGCTAGGGGCGTGGGTTTCAGGGCCTAAGGCGCACGAAGGGCGCGGGTTACAGGCTTAGAGACGCATGGAGGGAGCGGCATACAGGCCCGAAGGTGCACGGAGTGCGCGGCTTATCGGCCGGAAGGCGCGCGGAACGCGCAGCTTATAGTCGCAAAGGCACACTCTAAGCGCGAGTTTCAGGCCGAAAGTCGCACTAGGGAGCATGGGTTTCGGGCCGGAAGTCGCATTCGGGCCATAGGTAGATGGAAAAAAGTCACGAGTTGGGCCCTTAAAATGGAAATAATGGAGGGTACTGGGAATGCAAGTGCCAATATCTGCAAGTAGAGGGCCTGCGGCTAGGGCTGAAAAGTGAAATGCAAGAAAAATAACAAGTACAAAACTAAAAATAACTATTGATCATACTAAACCAAAGATCGATGGGAATCGACCCAGCGGAGTTGCCAAATCTGTAGCTAGTGTTTTCACACTAGCATGTGCAAAGGGGCACCTACTAAGGATTATGGAATGCTTAGTAGCAGTTCAAAAATATAGATAATGATGTGTGAGTGTAAATAACAATGAAAATAAATCTAACTAATTATTGCAGTAAAAACAACAAATAGATCGGAACCCATGAAGTATTTTTTTTATTATTGTGCAAACAAGGGTTTACAATAAGAGTTACCTCAGAAGGTGAGTAGATGTGGGCCCTCGCAGCTATACAAAGAGTAGCGGTTTGGGTCTCCAGAGTTCCTTGCTCTTCTCCAAATGCTCAAGAGGTGGCCAAGACTCAACTGAATGGGGAACAGAATCTCAATATGGTAGGCTAAAATTCAACAGGAATTTTTCCAGCATAAGGGTATGAAGAGTTGATCATGGATATGAAATGGGGGGGCCTCTATCACCTTTTTATAGTGATTTTGGGTGGTGGAGTATTGACCCATGGTTTTGGGCAACCAATAGTATTGGCTAGTGGTATTTTGAGTTTTTCCCTCTTTTTTTATTTTATTTTGACTTTTTCCCCTTTTTCTTTTTCTTTTTGGGGGATTTTGACCCTTTTTTTATGGGATTTTATCCTTTTTTGGAGGATTTTCATTAATTGATGAGGGAAATAATGATTTTTAAGCCCATTTGGTTACCAATTTAGGGATTTTTTTGGGTTTTGGAGGCCAAAAATGTAGGAAAAAGTGGTAAATGGGTTATGTGACTAGGGAGATGAGCTAGGTGAACAATTTTTGTGGTGTTAACAATTGATATGGAATAAGTGATCCTGTTGTTGGGGGCATTGGAGGCACAACTTGTTACATTAGGAAGAATTCCTCCCTCGCGTTAGGATTTATAAGAAAGATTCGGTTAATCGATACATGTGGATGGAGATTACATATATTAAAGCTAAAAAAATATTTATAGCAATTTGTTATTTTGCACCTATCAATTCTAGCTTTTATAAGAAGAACAATTTAGATCAAACTTGTCCTTATAATGTCCTTGAACATGATATTTATAGTGTAAAAAAATGAAGGCAATATCCTCTTAATGATGATTTTGATGCTCGAAACAACTAGTAATCAAACTATTATCTTAATTATCAATGCTTCAAACCCTAATCCTCTATGGTTAAATGAAGGCCTTGCTTTAACCAACAACTACAAAAGAAGTTATGAAAATTTAAGGGAAATTCTATTTGGCAAGGTAATCAAGCTCTGTAGTGCTCAAGATATAATTATTTGCAATGGTCTTATGAAATTGCCTAATTCTAATTGAATGACATGCATTCATGGGCTTGGAAGTAGTGTGGTTGTCTACATCATTTCCAATATCCTTGTAAACAACCAAATAATAAATTTTGACATTTTAAATGACCATGAACCTAACTCAAATCATAGACCTTTAATTGTAATTCTCTACTTTGTTATGCATAGTAGTACCATAGAAACAAATGCTTAGAGTCAAAAGTACTTAATCGTCAACAAAACTAAATATGATCTTTTTCGAAATGATTTCAAAAATAATATGTTTCCTCTTCTATCTAGTAAGGGAAATATAGAAGACCTTTGTCATAATTTCTCTACAACCCTCTCCTCTTCCATTAACAATTTCTCTATTGAAGTGTTGTATATAAATAGAAATAGAATGACCAACCCTTGGTATGACAAAGAGTGTAAAAATCGCAAGAATAGAAATCAAAGAAGTTATTGATGAGTCTCTAAAAGTTGACAAGATAAACATGTACAGAGCCCTCATTAAAAGAAAAAAAGAACTATATAAATAATAAGCATGAGAAGCTTTTACACCTCTCTGAGATGGATCCTAAGAAATATGGAGACAAATTCTAACTCGAAAAACTAAAGAGAATAATATGATTGTATTCAAGGACTAGAATTCCTATCTTAAGAAGCTTTATGAATCACATGATGTCATGGACAGCATTCAACCCCTTTTTTTATGGAGGATGGATTTTTCTTATAGAATATTTATATTTTGGGATTAAGTGCCTCACAATTTGGAAAGTTAAGGACATCAAAGGCTTCGAAGCAAAAATCCAAAAAATTGGGGGGTATGTCCTCATCCCTCACATCCACAAGCTCTTCAATCTAGCAATCAAGTAATGCTTCCCTAAACCTTGGAGTCAGAGCCTTATTGTACATATTTTTAAAAGTGACGATAAAATAACCCCTCTAATTATAGGACCATAATGATTATCCCTCTCTTAGCCAAGTTAGATGGTATTATTTTGGAAAATAAGATCAACAGATGGCTAGATAGTCAAGGTAAAAGGGTTGAAGGACAATCCAATCTTAGAAGGTATCATTCCACCATAGACCACCTCATTACTCTCAACATCATTGCAAAGGAATGTTACAATAATAATATCAATCTCCATTGTTTCTTTGTGGACTTTAGGAAAGCTTTTGATACAATGCTTAGAAATAACTTGTGGAAAAGATTAGAAGAGTTAAAGGTTCCTTTCAAGTTGAGAGTCGTTGTAATAAGGTTGTACAAGAATGTTATTGTCAAGTTTAAGAAGATTGAGGGTTGGACATTGTAATATAGGAGTTAATCAAGGTTTATCCATGGTTTCCCCCCTCTCCCCTACCCTTTTTGGTATATACATTGATAAGTTTGAAGGTTGTTTAATAGAGGCAGACTGCATTTGCATGACGTTAGTGGGAACTGTCATCTTCCTCATTTATGTTGATGATATTGTTCTTCTGACAAGATGTCCCTCTGATCTTGATAAGCATTTAAGAATTCTCAAGGATTTATGCTCTGTTATGGGCATAACCATCAATACCAACAAAACCAAAGGTATGTTGATAAAATCTAATAAGGTCACTTAAGCTCATTTTTTGTATGATAATAACAACTTGGAGGAAGTGAATTACTACAAATATCTTGGGATTGACATCCATCACAAGCTTAACTAGAACTATAGCATTAAGAAAATGATCAATGGAGGATGGAAAGCTTATTGTGATCTTGAAAACAATTGTAAGTCGACAAACCTTGACGTGTGGAATAAAAATATATTCCTCTTTGAAACTCTCACCACTCTCGTTTCCCTGTAAGGGTGTGAAATTTGGAGCTATAACCTCTCTAAAGAATCTTGGAGAAGGATTGAGCAAATCCAGAAGCATTTTATAACTTACAATCTTAAAATCAAAAGCAATACGCCATATTCTATTCTCCTCATTGAAGTGGGTCTTTTCCCCATTGAGAGCATAACTATGACTAAGTACCTAATGTACAAGAAAATAAATAAATAACTTGGGAGACCAAAGACTTCCGATAATTGTTTTAAATTCTAGTCAAAACCACCTGAGGCTCAAGCAAGGTTGGCATAAAGATGCCATGTCTTGGTTAAAGATGTCGGGGATTGAAAAAAATGTCACTTTGCAAAGTATAGATGATATTAAAAATATTATTACTTTGAAATTCAAAGAGAAGTAGTGGTGTGATGAAAATGAGGATAAAAGAAAGTTAAGATATTACAAAGAGGCCATTAACCCTAATCTTGAAGATCAAAATTATATATCTATTTTAACTAGCGTAAAGAAGAAGATCCACATAGCTAAAATAAGAACGAACTCTCATGAGCTACATAATGAAACAGGGTGTTGGACCTTTCCTAAAACTCTTTGTGTTGAAAGGATTTGTCATCTTTGTAAGACTATGAATGTGTTGAGGATGAAAATCACTTCCTCTTATATTACCCTGCATACACCCACATAAAATCTCAATTTAAAAAATCTTGGTACAATATGAACATGCCCAACCTTCTATCTCATCAAAATTATAGTAATTTATGAACACTCCTCTCCAATCTTTTTGAGCACATAAATAAAACTCTAAAGCAAACCAATTAATTCCTTGCTTTTCTTTCTTAAGACCAGATAAACCAAAATTGATCCAATTGCATGTTCATTAATTATTATTATTATATATATATAGATTAATTTGCTTACTATGTATAAGGAGTATTTAAATTGTTTCATTTTTAAATGGTTTTTCCAACTACTTTTGAAAATCATACAATCTAATCATACTCGTTTAAATTAAAATCTCTTGATAATGAAATTTATTAAGTTTAAAAACAATTTACATTAAATAGAAATATATATAAATACTAAAAAAAAATCATCACCATATTATTGAGTTTTTCTAATTTTGTTATTATGTCCCTGACATATATGAACCCTTGTGCGATATTAATCTGACCATACTAAGTGTTGATATTTTTAATCCTAATGTTGACTTTACAAAACAAAATTCTATTTTTTGAGTTTTTTAATATCTTAGTTTTGATTGGTGGGAGAAAGGCAACGTCAGCCTCGATAACTAGCGTGCGAGTTTCACTCACTAAGTGCCCCAAGCTTCGTCACCTCTCTATTGTCTGAGTTAATGGCTCTCTACTGTCTGAATTAATGGCGATGGAGACATGTCTTGCACGCCAAGCTCGTTCTAGGCTCTGTCCAAGTATATATTTTCTCCCAACGACCAGATATGGGAACACATATGCCATTATTGGAGGATACCCTTGCCTCGGCCATGAGAAGGATCAACACTCAAATACAAGTTCGTAATATTTGTTTGAAATTTTGTTTAGTGATATTGTTGGGTACTAGCACCCACTTATTGCTGCAATCAATTTATGACGTGTCAAAATGGATACTATGTGCATCCCCAATAAAGAAAGATCAGTCATATGCTCTCATTGCAGGAACTCATGCAATGTTAAACTCTTCTTATGTGATATCCAGTCCATCTAACTGCCAAAAACCTGCAACTTTTAACAAGACTCCGATTGAGGGTAACATTCTAGTTTGTGGATATTCATACAACTTTGCATATGGTGTTGTATCTGTAAGATGCCTATTAGAAACTACCAATAGTTTAGGTGCAGTTAGGTTCATCTGGGCTATGGAGTCTCCATCTCCAGGAGGTAAATTTGATCCAATTCCAATGGGAATTCTAGGAATTGTTATAAAAGATGTAGATCAAACACATTCATAATTTACAATATCAACGTAATTGGGTTTAACTACTACATGGAGATGGTATTATGGAGTCCCTAACAAATATTTAGTTGTAGTTTTCCTTTGAATGAAGGAAATATTCTCTCTAGGTTTTATATTTTTCAAGCAATCAATGCTTATCTGCAGATTGATTCTAGTATGCGCTTTTATATATTTATGAGTGTTTCTTTGTTTGTGGCTGAAGGTTCTTGTCGATTACTATAATAGATTAACAATGAGTGATCCATCAAGTTAAATCACAAGATTTGAATCAAAAGCTTCCATTGGAAATGGGTTGAATCCCATAGATCAAGGTACAACTCCTCAGGTAGCATTCTATTTTTCTAGAGGGTCAAACGTTAAGGATTTCAACTTTCAAGACATTGATGATTTAAAGCCAAATATTCTGGCTTGTGGTTCTCTAATATGGGAAACATGGTCTCCTAATGGAATTGATGAGGCTAATTATCTAGGTAAGAACAATATTGGTTTTTTGAGTTTTAGAATAGGCTAGCAATATGATATTTGGGGCATTCCCTACAATTATTTTGTGTTCATGGTTTTAGTTTGTGATAGGCCTGATTTTTATATTCTTATTCACCTAGAAGTCTATAAATTTGAAAGTTGAAGAATATATTTTTGGTAACCTTTAGAGGATGAACTCTTTTTAGAGAGTTGATAAAATCAATTTAGTAGAAGTTTTGGGTTGAACTTTGAAAATTGAAGCCACTTGTTTGAAAATGGTATCTTTTTACAAGCATATTAATTATTTGGAGCTTCTACTTTTCTTCGAGCAGGGGAATGATTTGCTATGATATCAGGAACAAGCATGGCAACACCACATATAGCTGTCATTGTTGCTTTGGTGAAGCAGAAGCATCTCGATTGACGCTCCACTTCCATCCAGTCAGCATTACAGACAACATCTACAGTTGTTGACCACATGGGGAAGCCCCTACAAGCACATAATCAATCTGGAGAAGATACTCCACCTACTCTTATATCCACCAGACCCTTTAATTGTGGAAGTCGTGCAGTAAATCCTAAGGCTACACTTGATCCATGCCTCATTTTTTATGTAGGCATGGTTGCTTTTGGGTTTATCCAACATTTTAATATCCATAAAGATATGTCTATTTTTATATCTAATGTATTCTATTTATTCCACGTTGATTTGCAGGCTATGAAGATTATGCAATCCTTCTCTGTTCAGTTCCAGGTATATATTGATAGAAATGTTGTTGCAAGCTTACCAGTTGTTACCGAACAATCCACTTGACCGGAGGCAAGCCAGATCTCCCTAGCTCAATGCGAGTCTAGAACAAATAAAACAGACTACAAACACGTTTCCTAGATCTACTTAAGGATCAAGTACTAGATGTCTTACCTCTTTTATTCGCTATCCTTTTCCCAAATGTTGCTCCACGTCCCACGGTCGTCAGATCCAAGCTACGAGACCTGTTAAGACATAGAAAAGAGAAACGAGTAAAGAGCATCTATACAATAAGAGATGTATGTAAACAGTTAAGCAGGTAAACAACACAACATCATTACACATAAGAACGATATTGGTGGAAAGCATTTGTATTACTGCAAATAGAGGAGTACATGATAGAGATATAGAACTACAACCAATGACTTAACGTAGTAGCCCTTCTCCACACAATCCAATTGCCAAGCCCTTCCAAGGAAGCATGAATTCTCCAAGAGGTGAGTGAAGGTGTCCTAAGAGATTTCACCAGCATGTAGCTACCATAGTCTTCCTCCCTTTGGTATGGGAGTGAGCCTCATATATATAGGACTAAGTGGATGAGGTTATGGATAGGATAGGTTGAGAGATGGTAGGAGAGAGATAGGGGATCCTCCCAATGAGTTAGGGGTCGAGTGCCAGCTCTCCAAGAGATTAGGGATAAGCCCCCAAATTGGCAAGCTTCGAGAAAGATCTCGAAATGGCTATTTTTTTCCCATTAACAGACCTCGTCGCACCTTGCTATAGAGCAAACTGCGACATCGCATGTTGCTAGTGTGCAACCTGCGACGACCTCTCAAAAGGTTGTACAAACTGAGTACAAATCCTCCCAAATGAGTACTTGGTCCAGGTGACTTCAGGGATGTATACACTAAATCATGATGATGGGTAGATTTTAGGTGTAACAGAATGCCCCCCAAAGCATGAAGCTGTTAAGGATGTACAGGTGAAGTGCTTTGATAGAAATAATGGCAAGAGACTTGTCGGATGAAGGATGTTGTTGCAGTACAACTGACTCTGAACTGACAATCTCATATGTAGTACAACATGGATGCTGACCAATACATTGCAGATCCATGGTAGTAATGACTGACTGAACACAATCATGGCTACTAGACACAAGCGTAGATCCATGATGAGATGATAACACAGCCACAACCAATACAAAAGTGGATCCGTGTAATATGACTCAATACAAACTCCATCGCAAGTAAAACATGACTCCCCAGGGTCTTCAAGCTGAACCCGCAATGATACGAATCTATCCATGTGATTACAAATGTCTTGATGTCGAACATGGTAGAAACCACTTGATTACCGGTCATTGATGTAAACCGTTAACAAGTGCGAGGGAGATCACCATTAATGTCAATGATTCCCAAGGTATCACAGTACATATCATTGAGCGTGAATAAATGAGTTGACGTCGAATGCAAGATGAAATCTTTCAATCAAGAGTCAATGATGTAAACTCATGATGAAAGCGAGGTAACCTGCCATTGAGGCATGCAGGTCCAAGGTACTTGGTTGGTTTCTAGATTCAATCCTTGGATGATGAGTTGAAGTCGACAAGGATGAATCCGTCGAAGGAGGGCAATAATGAATCCCTCATCAATCGGCATGAAACATGACAAAAGATGTGTAGAGCGGATCGGATGGTACAGTAACATGTGAGACTGACTCAAAGTAACAACGGCATGACGATGTGTGTACTGACTAAAAAATGATGAGTGAATGTGTTTTTGAACATGGGCATGGCATGACTTGGCAGTATTGACATGAGAATGACGCAAACTTCTAATGCAACTGATAGTGGAAGCTTTCTCTGAATGATTCGGAGGAGTAATAGGACTCAGAAAGTAAGCGGGGACTCATAGACAAACAGATGACCCAAGTATCGGTATGCAAATGCAGACGAGTGCCATGTTCAAGAACGACTATATACTACCACTAAGGCATGTAACACAAACACTTTCCTTTTTCCCCGTCATGAATGATGAGTGCCTCATGTGTTTTTTAACGAGCTTGATGAGGGTAACCAGATGCTCGATATAGCTCATCTCATAGATGAGTCCAATCCTAAATATTTTCCGAACCTGGGATAGGAGGGGTTCGTCCCATGACGGACCCTTCAATGTGAAAATTTAACGAGTCCATAGAAGGCAAACTCTGTCGTCATTTCATATTTAGAGAATCTGAAAAGAACTAAAGAAGACTCCAACGGTCCTTTTTTGTAAAGTTAGCCTCATCGCCCGAAAAAGGGTAAAACAACGCGGGAGAGGACTCTTCCAGTCATGATTGGCTGGAGTATTCCTTTTTCGTAATTCGTGCCTCCTGGTCCGGAAAAAGGGGTAAACTATCACCAAGAAGACGACCATTCAAATACTTTAACAAGCGTGAACGTGACAAGTTCGCTTGGCAATCTTTTCAATTTTAGGGAGTCTGAAAAGGCTTAACTATGGACTCCGAGGGGTGTCCTTTTTCGTGGAAGTTTAACTAGCCCGAAAAAGTGATAAATCATAACTCGGTACTTGTTCTCATGATTCGATTGAGTACGAGAGCAAACGAAGAGTAAACTCATCCTCATGCAATAAATGTGACTAAAAAACAATAATGACAAAACGTTCAAAGGAGTGTTCATACCTGTAATTACCGTTGGTAATGCAAGAAACGCTACAAAAGACCATTGTACGACTCCTGTACACTAGAGAAAGTGTCAAATAGCCCCAAATATAATGAAAAACGGTCAAAACTATAGTAAATGGCCCAAAAGCATCAAAATATTTGAAAAGGAATATTCCATTCTATTCTATAAATAGAAATATGGGCCAAAAATAGAAACATTGTTGAAATTGCCAATTTGGGTGGAGAAGTACCAATTTGGAGCCAAAACTTCCACTGCCGATTTCGGGAGCTACGATCCGCCATTTCACTAGCCGTCCAGACCAGGTAGGCCTAAATCTTGTCTTGCAACTTTGTAGTGGTTTACTTTTTGCATTTTTGTCCATTTTTTTAGTTTTTTTATGATTTGGGGAGGGGATAATGAGCCCTCGGCTTGTCGCAAGTGGCCCTTTCGAGACTTGCGAAAAGACCGGGTCGTCGTAATCCTCGAAAACAGGACTTGCGACGACGTTGCCCTGTACCTAAGGGTGAGGTGCGACGACGGAAACCAACAACTCAAACATCAAAAATATCTCAGAAAATGAGTTTGTGCAAGTTGGGAAAGGACCTAACATGTTTTAAATGCCCCTTTGGCAGGTTCCCAGCAAGCAAAGATGGTATTAGAGTGGCGAGAGAGAGAACATGAAGTGGAAGATGAGCAAGCCGCAAATGATCCACAATGTGTGGCTGCTTTGCGAAACTGTGGGTTGCTCAAATTCTTCGAGATACAAGGGATGAGAGCCCAGATCCCGTTCTTGACACACATGCTCCAGAGTTGGGATGTGGCCAAACAATACTTTGTTATAGGTGAGCATATCCTCATGATTGACATTGAGGATATCTACTTTCTGACTAGTTTGTCCCAAAGAGGGGACACTGTACAACTCACTGGGACATGGACCAGCGACCGTATAGTGGAGGACATGGTGGCACAGTACTGCATAGCTTATTCTCGTCCTTCCAGCGGGAAGATACTCATCAGAGATGTGGTGAGTTATTCACTGTAGACCATACTGCTTACTATTACCAGGGTGGCGGGTAGCCAAGCTCCACATACGGCTACTCGGACTCAGATGTTGTATGTGGAAGACTGTATGTCTCTTATGGTGTTCAACTGGTGCGAGGGTCTCCTCGCCAACATCCAAGCTCAGTTGACCAAGTGTCAGCATGGAGAGCTCAAGCAGTTTGGGTACAGATCGATCATAGTGTCGTTCCTCTTGGAGCGGGTTCCTCTCTTGCGCCCGCAGGTGGTACTAGATGACAGGGATCTGAGAGATCCTCACATGCTCAAGTGGACAGAGGTGATGACCCACCATGGTGGGGGTCCCATCATCAGTTTTGGTCCCGAGTTCTTTAGCTAGCTGGAAGGCCAGTTACTTATGGTCGAGGACTTTCCATACGGTGGCACGGACTTTCGAGATGATCCCGACTTAGTGCTGCCAGAGGGTGCAGCATGGGGTGATATCGGTAAGAACAAAACCCTTGTACTTTTTATTTTTGTGAATTATATTTTTTTTTGATGTAGTGCTGACAAGTACATTATATGTGTGTGCAGATGTGGGTCTCATGCGACCAGTAGGTCTCTCCCTTCGGGCGAGGAGAGACGGAGGTGGTGAGGCAGTGGTTCCTGCAGGTGCTCATGCTGCCATCGAGGAGATGGAGGAGGTGTACCAGAACCTATCCGAGATGACTGTGGAGGTTCCAGAGCTAGCCATCGACGACCTACCGAGGCCCATGCAGAGATTTGGGGTTGGAGCATCCATGCGCTTCAACTCCTTACTCCGCAAGGTGGCTCGCACTGTAGACTGCTTTCTCACCCAGCATCAGAGAGCTATTAGAGGCAGGGATGGTGTACGAGTCAGGCATCCAGCCTGATTGCACTTTTAGACTTGTACTGAGAGCTTAGAGGCTTCAGATTTTTGTACTTACTGAAAGCTATGATGCTTCAGATTTTTGTAGAGATTCACTGAAATCCATCGTGCTTCAGATTTTGTACCAGCACTACTTTTGAGAGATTTACATATATATACACTATCGACGGTTTATACATTATGTGTTTTTCAGATGATTAGTGATGTGATTTTGTTTATATGTTTGCTTCTGTACATTATATTTACATGTTGTGAATGCTTTTACATATTATGGATGTTATGTGTGTGCAATGTACCAATCCAAAATGAAATTGGCCATCGAGTCAGCAACTGTGTTTAACTCTTCTGGAAAGTGCAGGTATTGAATAGATTCAAATGACCTTTCCAGGAGACGTACTCGTCTGAAAAGACGAAGTAAGATGGGATCACGGATGGCGTAGACCCGGTTAAGATGAGAAACCACTAATTGAGAATCCATGTGGATGGCAATGTGGTTCATACCCAAGGAAATGGCATCAGCTAGGGTTCTGATTACTGCCTGATATTATGCAGCATTGTTGGTCGCAAACCCTAGGCAACTTCCTCTTGAGCTAATGAGCGCACCTGTTGGGGAATACAGTACCCAGGCTGCCGAAGCAAGGTGAAGGGTATGTCGGCTGACGCCATCCGCGAATCCATAGCACGTTGCCATCTGCACATGCAGACAGAACATGGTATAAGAAGCAGAAACAAGATCGAAAGACACTCGAAAAAGAAATGCGTCACACCACACAAAAACACTAAAACACGCCATGTACAGTATATACAAGCAAGTCTATGCATGAGAGATCAAGCGTAGAATCTCTTCAGGTAAAGCCCATTGCGGGGTTCACCTAAAGAGATTCCATCATAATCTTCAAGCTCGTAGGAACCTTTTTCCAACACATGTTTTATA